>CATOCB010000161.1:0-679346 GCA_951411735.1 Somateria mollissima
TGGGGCCGGTGACCCCACGTGACCCGCTGACCTGGGGCCGGTGACCCCACGTGACCCGGTCACCTGGGGCCGGGGTCCCCACGTGACCCGCTGACCTGGAGGCGGTGTCCCCACGTGACCCGGGTCACTTGGGGCCGGGGTCCCCACGTGACCCGCTGAGCTGGGGCCGGTGACCCCACGTGACCCGCTGACCTGGGGCCGGTGACCCCACGTGACCCGGTCACCTGGGGCCGGTGTCCCCACGTGACCCGGGGTCCTGGTGCCAGGGTGGTCATCGGAACCTGGGAACCAGGCCGGTTACCCGACACGACACGGTGACCCGGGGCTGTGGTGTCGACGGACTCGTGGACCTGGGTTCGGGGTCCCGACCCTGACGCGGTGACCTGGGGCCGGTGTCCCCACGTGACCCGCTGACCTGGGGCCGGGGTCCCCACGTGACCCGGGGGTCCTGGTGCCGGGGTGGTCACCGGAACCTGGGAACCAGGCCGGGTGCGCGACATGACCCGGTGACCTGGGGCCGGGTTAACGACCTGTCCAGGGGACCCGGGCCGGGGACCCGACAGGACCCGGTGGTCCTTCGCTGGTGTCCCGATGCAACCCGGGGACCCGGGCCCGGGCCCCCACGTGATCCAGTGATCCGGTGCTTTTGTCCCGATGCAACCCGGGGACCCGGGCCGGGGGACCCCGGTATGACTCCGTCTCCCGGGGCCAGGGTGGTCACCTGACACTGGTACCCGGGACAGCGACCCGGCATGACCCCGTGACCCGGGGCCGGGGTGCCGACCTGTCCAGGGGACCCGACCCGGGTACCCGACAGGACCCGGTGATCTGCGGCTGGGGTAAAAACCCGTCCCGGGGACCCGGGCTGGGTCCCGACATGACCCGGTGACCTGGTTCCGGGGTGCCGACGTGACCCGGTGACCTGGGGCTGTGGTGTCGACCGGACTCGGGGACCTGGTCCGGTGTCCCGTCATGACCCGGGGACCTGGGGTCGGGGTGGTCACCAGACCCTTGTACCCAGGCCGTTGACCCGACATGACCCTGTGACCCGGGGCCTGGGTAAAAATCCAACCCGGGGACCCGGGCATGGGACGTGACATGACCCGACCTGGGTCCGGGGTCCCGAACTGACCCGGTGACCTGGGTCCGGGGACTCGGTATGACCCGGTTACCTGGGGCCGGTGTCCCCACGTGACCCGGTCACCTGGGGCCGGTGTCCCCACGTGACCCTCTGACCTGGGGCCGGTGACCCCACGTGACCCGGTCACCTGGGGCCGGTGACCCCACGTGACCTGGTCACCTGGGGCCGGTGACCCCACGTGACCCGGTCACCTGGGGCCGGTGTCCCCACGTGACCCGGTCACCTGGGGCCGGTGTCCCCACGTGACCCGCTGACCTGGGGACGGTGACCCCACGTGACCTGGTGACCTGGGGCCGGTGTCCCCACGTGACCCGGAGTCTTGGTGCCGGGGTGGTCATCGGAACCTGGGAACCACGCCGGGTGCGCGAGATGACCGGGTGACCTGGGGCCATGTTATCGACCTGTCCAGGGGACCCGGGCCGGGGACCCGACAGGACCCGGTGATCTGCGGCTGGGGTAAAAACCCGTCCCGGGGACCCGGGCTGGGTCCCGACCTGCCTTGGTTACCTGGGGCCGGTGTCCCCACGTGACCCGGTGACCTGGGGCCGGTGTCCCCACGTGACCTGCTGACCTGGGGCCGGTGTCCCCACGTGACCCGGTGACCTGGGGCCGGTGTCCCCACGTGACCCGCTGACCTGGGGCCGGTGACCCCACGTGACCCGCTGACCTGGGGCCGGTGACCCCACGTGACCCGGTCACCTGGGGCCGGTGACCCCACGGGACCCGGGGTCCTGGTGCCGGGGTGGTCATCGGAACCTGGGAACCAGGCTGGGTACCACACATGACCAGGTGACCTGGGTCCGGGGTCCCCACGTGACCCTCTGACCTGGGGCCGGTGTCCCCACGTGACCCGGTCACCTGGGGCCGGTGTCCCCACGTGACCCTCTGACCTGGGGCCGGTGACCCCACGTGACCTGGTCACCTGGGGCCGGTGACCCCACGTGACCCGCTGACCTGGGGCCGGTGACCCCACGTGACCCGGTCACCTGGGGCCGGTGTCCCCACGTGACCCGGTCACCTGGGGCCGGTGACCCAACGTGACCCGGTCACCTGGGGCCGGTGTCCCCACGTGACCCGCTGACCTGGGGCAGGTGACCCCACGTGACCCGGTCACCTGGGGCCGGTGACCCCATGTGACCCGGTCACCTGGGGCCGGTGACCCCACGTGACCCGGTCACCTGGGGCCGGTGTCCCCACGTGACCCGCTGACCTGGGGCCGGTGACTCCACGTGACCCGGTCACCTGGGGCCGGTGACACCACGTGACCTGGTCACCTGGGGTCGGTGACCCCACGTGACCCGGTCACCTGGGGCCAGTGTCCCCACGTGACCCGCTGACCTGGGGCCGGTGACCCCACGTGACCCGGTCACCTGGGGCCGGTGACCCCACGTGACCCGCTGACCTGGGGCCGGTGACCCCACGTGACCCGCTGACCTGGTGCCGGGGTCCCCACGTGACCCGCTGACCTGGAGGCGGTGTCCCCACGTGACCCGGTCACTTGGGGCCGGGGTCCCCACGTGACCCGCTGACCTGGGGCCGGTGACCCCACGTGACCCGCTGACCTGGGGCCGGTGACCCCACGTGACCCGGTCACCTGGGGCCGGTGTCCCCACGTGACCCGGGGTCCTGGTGCCAGGGTGGTCATCGGAACCTGGGAACCAGGCCGGTTACCCGACACGACACGGTGACCCGGGGCTGTGGTGTCGACGGACTCGTGGACCTGGGTTCGGGGTCCCGACCTGACGCGGTGACCTGGGGCCGGTGTCCCCACGTGACCCGCTGACCTGGGGCCGGGGTCCCCACGTGACCCGGGGTCCTGGTGCCGGGGTGGTCACCGGAACCTGGGAACCAGGCCGGGTGCGCGACATGACCCGGTGACCTGGGGCCGGGTTAACGACCTGTCCAGGGGACCCGGGCCGGGGACCCGACAGGACCCGGTGGTCCTTCGCTGGTGTCCCGATGCAACCCGGGGACCCGGGCCCGGGCCCCCACGTGATCCAGTGATCCGGTGCTTTTGTCCCGATGCAACCCGGGGACCCGGGCCGGGGACCCGGTATGACTCCGTCTCCCGGGGCCGGGGTGGTCACCTGACACTGGTACCCGGGACAGCGACCCGACATGACCCCGTGACCCGGGGCCGGGGTGCCGACCTGTCCAGGGGACCCGACCCGGGTACCCGACAGGACCCGGTGATCTGCGGCTGGGGTAAAAACCCGTCCCGGGGACCCGGGCTGGGTCCCGACATGACCCGGTGACCTGGTTCCGGGGTGCCGACGTTACCCGGTGACCTGGGGCTGTGGTGTCGACCGGACTCGGGGACCTGGTCCGGTGTCCCGTCATGACCCGGGGACCTGGGGTCGGGGTGGTCACCAGACCCTTGTACCCAGGCCGTTGACCCGACATGACCCTGTGACCCGGGGCCTGGGTAAAAATCCAACCCGGGGACCCGGGCATGGGACGTGACATGACCCGACCTGGGTCCGGGGTCCCGAACTGACCCGGTGACCTGGGTCCGGGGACTCGGTATGACCCGGTTACCTGGGGCCGGTGTCCCCACGTGACCCGCTGACCTGGGTCCGGGGTCCCCACGTGACCCGCTGACCTGGGTCCGGGCTCCCCACGTGACCCGGGGTCCTGGGGCCGGTGTCCCCACGTGACCCGGTCACCTGGGGCCGGTGTCCCCACGTGACCCGCTGACCTGGGGCCGGTGTCCCCACGTGACCCGGTCACCTGGGGCCGGTGTCCCCACGTGACCCGCTGACCTGGGGCCGGTGACCCCACGTGACCCGGTCACCTGGGGCCGGTGTCCCCACGTGACCCGGGGTCCTGGTGCCCGGGAGGTCATCGGAACCTGGGAACCAGGCTGGGTACCACACATGACCAGGTGACCTGGGTCCGGGGTCCCCACGTGACCCTCTGACATGGGGCTGGTGTCCCCACGTGACCCGCTGACCTGGGGCCGGTGACCCCACGTGACCCGGTCACCTGGGGCCGGTGACCCCACGTGACCCGGTCACCTGGGGCCGGTGACCCCGCGTGACCCGGTCACCTGGGGCCGGTGTCCCCACGTGACCCGGTCACCTGGGGCCGGTGACCCCACGTGACCCGGTCACCTGGGGCCGGTGTCCCCACGTGACCCGCTGACCTGGGGACGGTGACCCCACGTGACCCGGTGACCTGGGGCCGGTGTCCCCACGTGACCCGGAGTCCTGGTGCCGGGGTGGTCATCGGAACCTGGGAACCAGGCCGGGTGCGCGAGATGACCAGGTGACCTGGGGCCATGTTATCGACCTGTCCAGGGGACCCGGGCCGGGGACCCGACAGGACCCGGTGATCTGCGGCTGGGGTAAAAACCCGTCCCGGGGACCCGGGCTGGGTCCCGACCTGCCTTGGTTACCTGGGGCCGGTGTCCCCACGTGACCCGCTGACCTGGGGCCGGTGTCCCCACGTGACCCGGTGACCTGGGGCCGGTGTCCCCACGTGACCCTCTGACCTGGGGCCGGTGACCCCACGTGACCCGCTGACCTGGGGCCGGTATCCCCACGTGACCCGGTCACCTGGGGCCGGGGTCCACACGGGACCCGGGGTCCTGGTGCCGGGGGTGGTCATCGGAACCTGGGAACCAGGCTGGGTACCACACATGACCAGGTGACCTGGGTCCGGGGTCCCCACGTGACCCTCTGACCTGGGGCCGGTGTCCCCACGTGACCCGGTCACCTGGGGCCGGTGTCCCCACGTGACCCTCTGACCTGGGGCCGGTGACCCCACGTGACCTGGTCACCTGGGGCCGGTGACCCCACGTGACCCGCTGACCTGGGGCCGGTGACCCCACGTGACCCGGTCACCTGGGGCCGGTGACCCCACGTGACCCGGTCACCTGGGGCCGGTGTCCCCACGTGACCCGGTCACCTGGGGCCGGTGTCCCCACGTGACCCGGTCACCTGGGGCCGGTGACCCCGCGTGACCCGGTCACCTGGGGCCGGTGTCCCCACGTGACCCGGTCACCTGGGGCCGGTGACCCCACGTGACCCGGTCACCTGGGGCCGGTGACACCACGTGACCCGCTGACCTGCGGCCGGTGACCCCACGTGACCCGCTGACCTGGGGCCGGTGACCCCACGTGACCCGGTCACCTGGGGCCGGTGACCCCACGTGACCCGCTGACCTGCGGCCGGTGACCGAAAGTGACCCGCTGACCTGGGGCCGGTGACCCCACGTGACCCGGTCACCTGGGGCCGGTGACCCCACGTGACCCGGTCACCTGGGGCCGGTGACCCCACGTGACCCGGTCACCTGGTGCCGGTGACCCCACGTGACCCGGTCACCTGGGGCCGGTGTCCCCACGTGACCGGGTCACCTGGGTCCGGTGACCCCATGTGACCCGGTGACCTGGGGCCGGTGTCCCCATGTGACCCAGAGTCCTGGTGCCGGGGTGGTCATCGGAACCTGGGAACCAGGCCGGTTACCCGACACGACCCGGTGACCCGGGGCTGTGGTGTCGACGGACTCGTGGACCTGGGTTCGGGGTCCCGACCTGACGCGGTGACCTGGGGCCGGTGTCCCCACGTGACCCGCTGACCTGGGGCCGGGGTCCCCACGTGACCCGGGGTCCTGGTGCCGGGGTGGTCACCGGAACCTGGGAACCAGGCCGGGTGCGCGACATGACCCGGTGACCTGGGGCCGGGTTAATGACCTGTCCAGGGGACCCGGGCCGGGGACCCGACAGGACCCGGTGGTCCTTCGCTGGTGTCCCAATGCAACCCGGGGACCCGGGCCCGGGCCCCCACGTGATCCAGTGATCCAGTGCTTTTGTTCCTATGCAACCCGGGGACCCGGGCCGGGGACCCGGTATGACTCCGTCTCCCGGGGCCGGGGTGGTCACCTGACACTGGTACCCGGGACAGCGACCCGACATGACCCCGTGACCCGGGGCCGGGGTGCCGACCTGTCCAGGGGACCCGACCCGGGTAGCCGACAGGACCCGGTGATCTGCGGCTGGGGTAAAAACCCGTCCCGGGGACCCGGGCTGGGTCCCGACATGACCCGGTGACCTGGTTCCGGGGTGCCGACGTGACCCGGTGACCTGGGGCTGTGGTGTCGACCGGACTCGGGGACCTGGTCCGGTGTCCCGTCATGACCCGGGGACCTGGGGTCGGGGTGGTCACCAGACCCTTGTACCCAGGCCGTTGACCCGACATGACCCTGTGACCCGGGGCCTGGGTAAAAA
The DNA here is from genome assembly GCA_951411735.1 of Somateria mollissima. Lineage (NCBI taxonomy): Eukaryota > Metazoa > Chordata > Aves > Anseriformes > Anatidae > Somateria > Somateria mollissima. The sequence continues at coordinate 6,369 of CATOCB010000161.1, forward strand.
TCCAACCCGGGGACCCGGGCATGGGACGTGACATGACCCGACCTGGGTCCGGGGTCCCGAACTGACCCGGTGACCTGGGTCCGGGGACTCGGTATGACCCGGTTACCTGGGGCCGGTGTCCCCACGTGACCCGCTGACCTGGGTCCGGGGTCCCCACGTGACCCGCTGACCTGGGTCCGGGCTCCCCACGTGACCCGGGGTCCTGGGGCCGGTGTCCCCACGTGACCCGGTCACCTGGGGCCGGTGTCCCCACGTGACCCGCTGACCTGGGGCCGGTGTCCCCACGTGACCCGGTCACCTGGGGCCGGTGTCCCCACGTGACCCGCTGACCTGGGGCCGGTGACCCCACGTGACCCGGTCACCTGGGGCCGGTGTCCCCCACGTGACCCGGGGTCCTGGTGCCGGGGAGGTCATCGGAACCTGGGAACCAGGCTGGGTACCACACATGACCAGGTGACCTGGGTCCGGGGTCCCCACGTGACCCTCTGACATGGGGCCGGTGTCCCCACGTGACCCGCTGACCTGGGGCCGGTGACCCCACGTGACCCGGTCACCTGGGGCCGGTGACCCCACGTGACCCGGTCACCTGGGGCCGGTGACCCCACGTGACCCGGTCACCTGGGGCCGGTGTCCCCACGTGACCCGGTCACCTGGGGCCGGTGACCCCACGTGACCCGGTCACCTGGGGCCGGTGTCCCCACGTGACCCGCTGACCTGGGGACGGTGACCCCACGTGACCCGGTGACCTGGGGCCGGTGTCCCCACGTGACCCGGAGTCCTGGTGCCGGGGTGGTCATCGGAACCTGGGAACCAGGCCGGGTGCGCGAGATGACCGGGTGACCTGGGGCCATGTTATCGACCTGTCCAGGGGACCCGGGCCGGGGACCCGACAGGACCCGGTGATCTGCGGCTGGGGTAAAAACCCGTCCCGGGGACCCGGGCTGGGTCCCGACCTGCCTTGGTTACCTGGGGCCGGTGTCCCCACGTGACCCGCTGACCTGGGGCCGGTGTCCCCACGTGACCCGCTGACCTGGGGCCGGTGTCCCCACGTGACCCGGTCACCTGGGGCCGGTGACCCCACGTGACCCGGTCACCTGGGGCCGGTGACCCCACGTGACCCGCTGACCTGGGGCCGGTGACCCCACGTGACCCGGTCACCTGGGGCCGGGGTCCCCACGGGACCTGGGGTCCTGGTGCCCTGGTGGTCATCGGAACCTGGGAACCAGGCTGGGTACCACACATGACCAGGTGACCTGGGTCCGGTGTCCCCACGTGACCCGGTCACCAGGGGCCGGTGACCCCACGTGACCCGGTCACCTGGGGCCGGTGTCCCCACGTGACCCGCTGACCTGAGGCCGGTGTCCCCACGTGACCCGGTCACCTGGGGCCGGTGTCCCCACGTGACCCGGTCACCTGGGGCCGGTGACCCCACGTGACCCGGTCACCTGGGGCCGGTGTCCCCACGTGACCCGCTGACCTGGGGACGGTGACCCCACGTGACCCGGTGACCTGGGGCCGGTGTCCCCACGTGACCCGGAGTCCTGGTGCCGGGGTGGTCATCGGAACCTGGGAACCAGGCCGGGTGCGCGAGATGACCGGGTGACCTGGGACCATGTTATCGACCTGTCCAGGGGACCCGGGCCGGGGATCCGACAGGAGCCGGTGATCTGCGGCTGAGGTTAAAAACCCGTCCCGGGGACCCGGGCCGGGTCCCGACCTTCCTTGGTTACCTGGGGCCGGTGTCCCCACGTGACCCGCTGACCTGGGGCCGGTGTCCCCACGTGACCCGCTGACCTGGGGCCGGTGACCCCACGTGACCCGGTCCCCTGGGGCCGGTGACCCCACGTGACCCGCTGACCTGGGGCCGGTGTCCCCACGTGACCCGCTGACCTGGGGCCGGTGACCCCACGTGACCCGGTCACCTGGGGCCGGTGACCCCACGTGACCCGCTGACCTGGGGCCGGTGACCCCACGTGACCCGGTCACCTGGGGCCGGGGTCCCCACGTGACCCGCTGACCTGGAGGCGGTGTCCCCACGTGACCCGGTCACTTGGGGCCGGGGTCCCCACGTGACCCGCTGAGCTGGGGCCGGTGACCCCACGTGACCCGCTGACCTGGGGCCGGTGACCCCACGTGACCCGGTCACCTGGGGCCGGTGTCCCCACGTGACCCGGGGTCCTGGTGCCAGGGTGGTCATCGGAACCTGGGAACCAGGCCGGTTACCCGACACGACACGGTGACCCGGGGCTGTGGTGTCGACGGACTCGTGGACCTGGGTTCGGGGTCCCGACCTGACGCGGTGACCTGGGGCCGGTGTCCCCACGTGACCCGCTGACCTGGGGCCGGGGTCCCCACGTGACCCGGGGTCCTGGTGCCGGGGTGGTCACCGGAACCTGGGAACCAGGCCGGGTGCGCGACATGACCCGGTGACCTGGGGCCGGGTTAACGACCTGTCCAGGGGACCCGGGCCGGGGACCCGACAGGACCCGGTGGTCCTTCGCTGGTGTCCCGATGCAACCCGGGGACCCGGGCCCGGGCCCCCACGTGATCCAGTGATCCGGTGCTTTTGTCCCGATGCAACCCGGGGACCCGGGCCGGGGACCCGGTATGACTCCGTCTCCCGGGGCCAGGGTGGTCACCTGACACTGGTACCCGGGACAGCGACCCGGCATGACCCCGTGACCCGGGGCCGGGGTGCCGACCTGTCCAGGGGACCCGACCCGGGTACCCGACAGGACCCGGTGATCTGCGGCTGGGGTAAAAAACCCGTCCCGGGGACCCGGGCTGGGTCCCGACATGACCCGGTGACCTGGTTCCGGGGTGCCGACGTGACCCGGTGACCTGGGGCTGTGGTGTCGACCGGACTCGGGGACCTGGTCCGGTGTCCCGTCATGACCCGGGGACCTGGGGTCGGGGTGGTCACCAGACCCTTGTACCCAGGCCGTTGACCCGACATGACCCTGTGACCCGGGGCCTGGGTAAAAATCCAACCCGGGGACCCGGGCATGGGACGTGACATGACCCGACCTGGGTCCGGGGTCCCGAACTGACCCGGTGACCTGGGTCCGGGGACTCGGTATGACCCGGTTACCTGGGGCCGGTGTCCCCACGTGACCCGGTCACCTGGGGCCGGTGTCCCCACGTGACCCTCTGACCTGGGGCCGGTGACCCCACGTGACCCGGTCACCTGGGGCCGGTGACCCCACGTGACCTGGTCACCTGGGGCCGGTGACCCCACGTGACCCGGTCACCTGGGGCCGGTGTCCCCACGTGACCCGGTCACCTGGGGCCGGTGTCCCCACGTGACCCGCTGACCTGGGGACGGTGACCCCACGTGACCTGGTGACCTGGGGCCGGTGTCCCCACGTGACCCGGAGTCTTGGTGCCGGGGTGGTCATCGGAACCTGGGAACCACGCCGGGTGCGCGAGATGACCGGGTGACCTGGGGCCATGTTATCGACCTGTCCAGGGGACCCGGGCCGGGGACCCGACAGGACCCGGTGATCTGCGGCTGGGGTAAAAACCCGTCCCGGGGACCCGGGCTGGGTCCCGACCTGCCTTGGTTCCCTGGGGCCGGTGTCCCCACGTGACCCGGTGACCTGGGGCCGGTGTCCCCACGTGACCTGCTGACCTGGGGCCGGTGTCCCCACGTGACCCGGTGACCTGGGGCCGGTGTCCCCACGTGACCCGCTGACCTGGGGCCGGTGACCCCACGTGACCCGCTGACCTGGGGCCGGTGACCCCACGTGACCCGGTCACCTGGGGCCGGTGACCCCACGGGACCCGGGGTCCTGGTGCCGGGGTGGTCATCGGAACCTGGGAACCAGGCTGGGTATCACACATGACCAGGTGACCTGGGTCCGGGGTCCCCACGTGACCCTCTGACCTGGGGCCGGTGTCCCCACGTGACCCGGTCACCTGGGGCCGGTGTCCCCACGTGACCCTCTGACCTGGGGCCGGTGACCCCACGTGACCTGGTCACCTGGGGCCGGTGACCCCACGTGACCCGCTGACCTGGGGCCGGTGACCCCACGTGACCCGGTCACCTGGGGCCGGTGTCCCCACGTGACCCGGTCACCTGGGGCCGGTGACCCAACGTGACCCGGTCACCTGGGGCCGGTGTCCCCACGTGACCCGCTGACCTGGGGCAGGTGACCCCACGTGACCCGGTCACCTGGGGCCGGTGACCCCATGTGACCCGGTCACCTGGGGCCGGTGACCCCACGTGACCCGGTCACCTGGGGCCGGTGTCCCCACGTGACCCGCTGACCTGGGGCCGGTGACTCCACGTGACCCGGTCACCTGGGGCCGGTGACACCACGTGACCTGGTCACCTGGGGTCGGTGACCCCACGTGACCCGGTCACCTGGGGCCAGTGTCCCCACGTGACCCGCTGACCTGGGGCCGGTGACCCCACGTGACCCGGTCACCTGGGGCCGGTGACCCCACGTGACCCGCTGACCTGGGGCCGGTGACCCCACGTGACCCGCTGACCTGGTGCCGGGGTCCCCACGTGACCCGCTGACCTGGAGGCGGTGTCCCCACGTGACCCGGTCACTTGGGGCCGGGGTCCCCACGTGACCCGCTGACCTGGGGCCGGTGACCCCACGTGACCCGCTGACCTGGGGCCGGTGACCCCACGTGACCCGGTCACCTGGGGCCGGTGTCCCCACGTGACCCGGGGTCCTGGTGCCAGGGTGGTCATCGGAACCTGGGAACCAGGCCGGTTACCCGACACGACACGGTGACCCGGGGCTGTGGTGTCGACGGACTCGTGGACCTGGGTTCGGGGTCCCGACCTGACGCGGTGACCTGGGGCCGGTGTCCCCACGTGACCCGCTGACCTGGGGCCGGGGTCCCCACGTGACCCGGGGTCCTGGTGCCGGGGTGGTCACCGGAACCTGGGAACCAGGCCGGGTGCGCGACATGACCCGGTGACCTGGGGCCGGGTTAACGACCTGTCCAGGGGACCCGGGCCGGGGACCCGACAGGACCCGGTGGTCCTTCGCTGGTGTCCCGATGCAACCCGGGGACCCGGGCCCGGGCCCCCACGTGATCCAGTGATCCGGTGCTTTTGTCCCGATGCAACCCGGGGACCCGGGCCGGGGACCCGGTATGACTCCGTCTCCCGGGGCCGGGGTGGTCACCTGACACTGGTACCCGGGACAGCGACCCGACATGACCCCGTGACCCGGGGCCGGGGTGCCGACCTGTCCAGGGGACCCGACCCGGGTACCCGACAGGACCCGGTGATCTGCGGCTGGGGTAAAAACCCGTCCCGGGGACCCGGGCTGGGTCCCGACATGACCCGGTGACCTGGTTCCGGGGTGCCGACGTTACCCGGTGACCTGGGGCTGTGGTGTCGACCGGACTCGGGGACCTGGTCCGGTGTCCCGTCATGACCCGGGGACCTGGGGTCGGGGTGGTCACCAGACCCTTGTACCCAGGCCGTTGACCCGACATGACCCTGTGACCCGGGGCCTGGGTAAAAATCCAACCCGGGGACCCGGGCATGGGACGTGACATGACCCGACCTGGGTCCGGGGTCCCGAACTGACCCGGTGACCTGGGTCCGGGGACTCGGTATGACCCGGTGACCTGGGGCCGGTGTCCCCACGTGACCCGGAGTCCTGGTGCCGGGGTGGTCATCGGAACCTGGGAACCAGGCCGGGTGCGCGAGATGACCAGGTGACCTGGGGCCATGTTATCGACCTGTCCAGGGGACCCGGGCCGGGGACCCGACAGGACCCGGTGATCTGCGGCTGGGGTAAAAACCCGTCCCGGGGACCCGGGCTGGGTCCCGACCTGCCTTGGTTACCTGGGGCCGGTGTCCCCACGTGACCCGCTGACCTGGGGCCGGTGTCCCCACGTGACCCGGTGACCTGGGGCCGGTGTCCCCACGTGACCCTCTGACCTGGGGCCGGTGACCCCACGTGACCCGCTGACCTGGGGCCGGTATCCCCACGTGACCCGGTCACCTGGGGCCGGGGTCCACACGGGACCCGGGGTCCTGGTGCCGGGGTGGTCATCGGAACCTGGGAACCAGGCTGGGTACCACACATGACCAGGTGACCTGGGTCCGGGGTCCCCACGTGACCCTCTGACCTGGGGCCGGTGTCCCCACGTGACCCGGTCACCTGGGGCCGGTGTCCCCACGTGACCCTCTGACCTGGGGCCGGTGACCCCACGTGACCTGGTCACCTGGGGCCGGTGACCCCACGTGACCCGCTGACCTGGGGCCGGTGACCCCACGTGACCCGGTCACCTGGGGCCGGTGACCCCACGTGACCCGGTCACCTGGGGCCGGTGTCCCCACGTGACCCGGTCACCTGGGGCCGGTGTCCCCACGTGACCCGGTCACCTGGGGCCGGTGACCCCGCGTGACCCGGTCACCTGGGGCCGGTGTCCCCACGTGACCCGGTCACCTGGGGCCGGTGACCCCACGTGACCCGGTCACCTGGGGCCGGTGACCCCACGTGACCCGCTGACCTGCGGCCGGTGACCCCACGTGACCCGCTGACCTGGGGCCGGTGACCCCACGTGACCCGGTCACCTGGGGCCGGTGACCCCACGTGACCCGCTGACCTGCGGCCGGTGACCGAAAGTGACCCGCTGACCTGGGGCCGGTGACCCCACGTGACCCGGTCACCTGGGGCCGGTGACCCCACGTGACCCGGTCACCTGGTGCCGGTGACCCCACGTGACCCGGTCACCTGGGGCCGGTGTCCCCACGTGACCGGGTCACCTGGGTCCGGTGACCCCATGTGACCCGGTGACCTGGGGCCGGTGTCCCCATGTGACCCAGAGTCCTGGTGCCGGGGTGGTCATCGGAACCTGGGAACCAGGCCGGTTACCCGACACGACCCGGTGACCCGGGGCTGTGGTGTCGACGGACTCGTGGACCTGGGTTCGGGGTCCCGACCTGACGCGGTGACCTGGGGCCGGTGTCCCCACGTGACCCGCTGACCTGGGGCCGGGGTCCCCACGTGACCCGGGGTCCTGGTGCCGGGGTGGTCACCGGAACCTGGGAACCAGGCCGGGTGCGCGACATGACCCGGTGACCTGGGGCCGGGTTAATGACCTGTCCAGGGGACCCGGGCCGGGGACCCGACAGGACCCGGTGGTCCTTCGCTGGTGTCCCAATGCAACCCGGGGACCCGGGCCCGGGCCCCCACGTGATCCAGTGATCCAGTGCTTTTGTTCCTATGCAACCCGGGGACCCGGGCCGGGGACCCGGTATGACTCCGTCTCCCGGGGCCGGGGTGGTCACCTGACACTGGTACCCGGGACAGCGACCCGACATGACCCCGTGACCCGGGGCCGGGGTGCCGACCTGTCCAGGGGACCCGACCCGGGTAGCCGACAGGACCCGGTGATCTGCGGCTGGGGTAAAAACCCGTCCCGGGGACCCGGGCTGGGTCCCGACATGACCCGGTGACCTGGTTCCGGGGTGCCGACGTGACCCGGTGACCTGGGGCTGTGGTGTCGACCGGACTCGGGGACCTGGTCCGGTGTCCCGTCATGACCCGGGGACCTGGGGTCGGGGTGGTCACCAGACCCTTGTACCCAGGCCGTTGACCCGACATGACCCTGTGACCCGGGGGCCTGGGTAAAAATCCAACCCGGGGACCCGGGCATGGGACGTGACATGACCCGACCTGGGTCCGGGGTCCCGAACTGACCCGGTGACCTGGGTCCGGGGACTCGGTATGACCCGGTTACCTGGGGCCGGTGTCCCCACGTGACCCGCTGACCTGGGTCCGGGGTCCCCACGTGACCCGCTGACCTGGGTCCGGGCTCCCCACGTGACCCGGGGTCCTGGGGCCGGTGTCCCCACGTGACCCGGTCACCTGGGGCCGGTGTCCCCACGTGACCCGCTGACCTGGGGCCGGTGTCCCCACGTGACCCGGTCACCTGGGGCCGGTGTCCCCACGTGACCCGCTGACCTGGGGCCGGTGACCCCACGTGACCCGGTCACCTGGGGCCGGTGTCCCCACGTGACCCGGGGTCCTGGTGCCGGGGAGGTCATCGGAACCTGGGAACCAGGCTGGGTACCACACATGACCAGGTGACCTGGGTCCGGGGTCCCCACGTGACCCTCTGACATGGGGCCGGTGTCCCCACGTGACCCGCTGACCTGGGGCCGGTGACCCCACGTGACCCGGTCACCTGGGGCCGGTGACCCCACGTGACCCGGTCACCTGGGGCCGGTGACCCCACGTGACCCGGTCACCTGGGGCCGGTGTCCCCACGTGACCCGGTCACCTGGGGCCGGTGACCCCACGTGACCCGGTCACCTGGGGCCGGTGTCCCCACGTGACCCGCTGACCTGGGGACGGTGACCCCACGTGACCCGGTGACCTGGGGCCGGTGTCCCCACGTGACCCGGAGTCCTGGTGCCGGGGTGGTCATCGGAACCTGGGAACCAGGCCGGGTGCGCGAGATGACCGGGTGACCTGGGGCCATGTTATCGACCTGTCCAGGGGACCCGGGCCGGGGACCCGACAGGACCCGGTGATCTGCGGCTGGGGTAAAAACCCGTCCCGGGGACCCGGGCTGGGTCCCGACCTGCCTTGGTTACCTGGGGCCGGTGTCCCCACGTGACCCGCTGACCTGGGGCCGGTGTCCCCACGTGACCCGCTGACCTGGGGCCGGTGTCCCCACGTGACCCGCTGACCTGGGGCCGGTGTCCCCACGTGACCCGGTCACCTGGGGCCGGTGACCCCACGTGACCCGGTCACCTGGGGCCGGTGACCCCACGTGACCCGCTGACCTGGGGCCGGTGACCCCACGTGACCCGGTCACCTGGGGCCGGGGTCCCCACGGGACCTGGGGTCCTGGTGCCCTGGTGGTCATCGGAACCTGGGAACCAGGCTGGGTACCACACATGACCAGGTGACCTGGGTCCGGTGTCCCCACGTGACCCGGTCACCAGGGGCCGGTGACCCCACGTGACCCGGTCACCTGGGGCCGGTGTCCCCACGTGACCCGCTGACCTGAGGCCGGTGTCCCCACGTGACCCGGTCACCTGGGGCCGGTGTCCCCACGTGACCCGGTCACCTGGGGCCGGTGACCCCACGTGACCCGGTCACCTGGGGCCGGTGTCCCCACGTGACCCGCTGACCTGGGGACGGTGACCCCACGTGACCCGGTGACCTGGGGCCGGTGTCCCCACGTGACCCGGAGTCCTGGTGCCGGGGTGGTCATCGGAACCTGGGAACCAGGCCGGGTGCGCGAGATGACCGGGTGACCTGGGACCATGTTATCGACCTGTCCAGGGGACCCGGGCCGGGGATCCGACAGGAGCCGGTGATCTGCGGCTGAGGTTAAAAACCCGTCCCGGGGACCCGGGCCGGGTCCCGACCTTCCTTGGTTACCTGGGGCCGGTGTCCCCACGTGACCCGCTGACCTGGGGCCGGTGTCCCCACGTGACCCGCTGACCTGGGGCCGGTGACCCCACGTGACCCGGTCCCCTGGGGCCGGTGACCCCACGTGACCCGCTGACCTGGGGCCGGTGTCCCCACGTGACCCGCTGACCTGGGGCCGGTGACCCCACGTGACCCGCTGACCTGGGGCCGGTGTCCCCACGTGACCCGGTCACCTGGGGCCGGTGACCCCACGTGACCCGGGGTCCTGGTGCCAGGGTGGTCATCGGAACCTGGGAACCAGGCCGGTTACCCGACATTACACGGTGACCCGGGGCTGTGGTGTCGACGGACTCGTGGACCTGGGTTCGGGGGTCCCGACCTGACGCGGTGACCTGGGGCCGGTGTCCCCACGTGACCCGCTGACCTGGGGCCGGGGTCCCCACGTGACCCGGGGTCCTGGTGCCGGGGTGGTCACCGGAACCTGGGAACCAGGCCGGGTGCGCGACATGACCCGGTGACCTGGGGCCGGGTTAACGACCTGTCCAGGGGACCCGGGCCGGGGACCCGACAGGACCCGGTGGTCCTTCGCTGGTGTCCCGATGCAACCCGGGGACCCGGGCCCGGGCCCCCACGTGATCCAGTGATCCGGTGCTTTTGTCCCGATGCAACCCGGGGACCCGGGCCGGGGACCCGGTATGACTCCGTCTCCCGGGGCCGGGGTGGTCACCTGACACTGGTACCCGGGACAGCGACCCGACATGACCCCGTGACCCGGGGCCAGGGTGCCGACCTGTCCAGGGGACCCGACCCGGGTACCCGACAGGACCCGGTGATCTGCGGCTGGGGTAAAAACCCGTCCCGGGGACCCGGGCTGGGTCCCGACATGACCCGGTGACCTGGTTCCGGGGTGCCGACCTGACCCAGTGACCTGGGGCTGTGGTGTCGACCGGACTCGGGGACCTGGTCCGGTGTCCCGTCATGACCCGGGGACCTGGGGTCGGGGTGGTCACCAGACCCTTGTACCCAGGCCGTTGACCCGACATGACCCTGTGACCCGGGGCCTGGGTAAAAATCCAACCCGGGGACCCGGGCATGGGACGTGACATGACCCGACCTGGGTCCGGGGTCCCGAACTGACCCGGTGACCTGGGTCCGGGGACTCGGTATGACCCGGTTACCTGGGGCCGGTGTCCCCACGTGACCCGCTGACCTGGGTCCGGGCTCCCCACGTGACCCGCTGACCTGAGGCCGGTGTCCCCACGTGACCCGGTCACCTGGGGCCGGTGTCCCCACGTGACCCGCTGACCTGGGGCCGGTGTCCCCACGTGACCCGGTCACCTGGGGCCGGTGTCCCCACGTGACCCGGGGCCCTGGTGCCGGGGAGGTCATCGGAACCTGGGAACCAGGCTGGGTACCACACATGACCAGGTGACCTGGGTCCGGGGTCCCCACGTGACCCTCTGACATGGGGCCGGTGTCCCCACGTGACCCGGTGACCTGGGGCCGGTGTCCCCACGTGACCCGGAGTCCTGGTGCCGGGGTGGTCATCGGAACCTGGGAACCAGGCCGGGTGCGCGAGATGACCGGGTGACCTGGGACCATGTTATCGACCTGTCCAGGGGACCCGGGCCGGGGATCCGACAGGAGCCGGTGATCTGCGGCTGAGGTTAAAAACCCGTCCCGGGGACCCGGGCCGGGTCCCGACCTTCCTTGGTTACCTGGGGCCGGTGTCCCCACGTGACCCGCTGACCTGGGGCCGGTGTCCCCACGTGACCCGCTGACCTGGGGCCGGTGACCCCACGTGACCCGGTCACCTGGGGCCGGTGACCCCACGTGACCCGCTGACCTGGGGCCGGTGTGCCCACGTGACCCGCTGACCTGGGGCCGGTGACCCCACGTGACCCGGTCACCTGGGGCCGGTGACCCCACGTGACCCGGTCCCCTGGGGCCGGTGACCCCACGTGACCCGCTGACCTGGGGCCGGTGTCCCCACGTGACCCGGTGACCTGGGGCCGGTGTCCCCACGTGACCCGGTCACCTGGGGCCGGTGACCCCACGTGACCCGGTGACCTGGGGCCGGTGACCCCACGTGACCCGGTCACCTGGGGCCGGTGTCCCCACGTGACCCGCTGACCTGGGGCCGGTGACCCAACGTGACCCGGTCACCTGGGGCCGGTGTCCCCACGTGACCCGCTGACCTGGTGCCGGGGTCCCCACGGGACCCGGTGACCTGGGGCCGGGGTCCCCACGTGACCCGCTGACCTGGGGCCGGTGACCCCACGTGACCCGCTGACCTGGGGCCGGTGACCCCACGTGACCCGGTCACCTGGGGCCGGGGTCCCCACGGGACCTGGGGTCCTGGTGCCCTGGTGGTCATCGGAACCTGGGAACCAGGCTGGGTACCACACATGACCAGGTGACCTGGGTCCGGTGTCCCCACGTGACCCGGTCACCAGGGGCCGGTGACCCCACGTGACCCGGTCACCTGGGGCCGGTGTCCCCACGTGACCCGCTGACCTGAGGCCGGTGTCCCCACGTGACCCGGTCACCTGGGGCCGGTGTCCCCACGTGACCCGGTCACCTGGGGCCGGTGACCCCACGTGACCCGGTCACCTGGGGCCGGTGTCCCCACGTGACCCGCTGACCTGGGGACGGTGACCCCACGTGACCCGGTGACCTGGAGCCGGTGTCCCCACGTGACCCGGATTCCTGGTGCCGGGGTGGTCATCGGAACCTGGGAACCAGGCCGGGTGCGCGAGATGACCGGGTGACCTGGGACCATGTTATCGACCTGTCCAGGGGACCCGGGCCGGGGATCCGACAGGAGCCGGTGATCTGCGGCTGAGGTTAAAAACCCGTCCCGGGGACCCGGGCCGGGTCCCGACCTTCCTTGGTTACCTGGGGCCGGTGTCCCCACGTGACCCGCTGACCTGGGGCCGGTGTCCCCACGTGACCCGCTGACCTGGGGCCGGTGACCCCACGTGACCCGGTCCCCTGGGGCCGGTGACCCCACGTGACCCGCTGACCTGGGGCCGGTGACCCCACGTGACCCGCTGACCTGGGGCCGGTGTCCCCACGTGACCCGGTCACCTGGGGCCGGTGACCCCACGTGACCCGGGGTCCTGGTGCCAGGGTGGTCATCGGAACCTGGGAACCAGGCCGGTTACCCGACACGACACGGTGACCCGGGGCTGTGGTGTCGACGGACTCGTGGACCTGGGTTCGGGGTCCCGACCTGACGCGGTGACCTGGGGCCGGTGTCCCCACGTGACCCGCTGACCTGGGGCCGGGGTCCCCACGTGACCCGGGGTCCTGGTGCCGGGGTGGTCACCGGAACCTGGGAACCAGGCCGGGTGCGCGACATGACCCGGTGACCTGGGGCCGGGTTAACGACCTGTCCAGGGGACCCGGGCCGGGGACCCGACAGGACCCGGTGGTCCTTCGCTGGTGTCCCGATGCAACCCGGGGACCCGGGCCCGGGCCCCCACGTGATCCAGTGATCCGGTGCTTTTGTCCCGATGCAACCCGGGGACCCGGGCCGGGGACCCGGTATGACTCCGTCTCCCGGGGCCGGGGTGGTCACCTGACACTGGTACCCGGGACAGCGACCCGACATGACCCCGTGACCCGGGGCCGGGGTGCCGACCTGTCCAGGGGACCCGACCCGGGTACCCGACAGGACCCGGTGATCTGCGGCTGGGGTAAAAACCCGTCCCGGGGACCCGGGCTGGGTCCCGACATGACCCGGTGACCTGGTTCCGGGGTGCCGACGTTACCCGGTGACCTGGGGCTGTGGTGTCGACCGGACTCGGGGACCTGGTCCGGTGTCCCGTCATGACCCGGGGACCTGGGGTCGGGGTGGTCACCAGACCCTTGTACCCAGGCCGTTGACCCGACATGACCCTGTGACCCGGGGCCTGGGTAAAAATCCAACCCGGGGACCCGGGCATGGGACGTGACATGACCCGACCTGGGTCCGGGGTCCCGAACTGACCCGGTGACCTGGGTCCGGGGACTCGGTATGACCCGGTTACCTGGGGCCGGTGTCCCCACGTGACCCGCTGACCTGGGTCCGGGCTCCCCACGTGACCCGCTGACCTGAGGCCGGTGTCCCCACGTGACCCGGTCACCTGGGGCCGGTGTCCCCACGTGACCCGCTGACCTGGGGCCGGTGACCCCACGTGACCCGGTCCCCTGGGGCCGGTGACCCCACGTGACCCGCTGACCTGGGGCCGGTGTCCCCACGTGACCCGCTGACCTGGGGCCGGTGACCCCACGTGACCCGCTGACCTGGGGCCGGTGTCCCCACGTGACCCGGTCACCTGGGGCCGGTGACCCCACGTGACCCGGGGTCCTGGTGCCAGGGTGGTCATCGGAACCTGGGAACCAGGCCGGTTACCCGACACGACACGGTGACCCGGGGCTGTGGTGTCGACGGACTCGTGGACCTGGGTTCGGGGTCCCGACCTGACGCGGTGACCTGGGGCCGGTGTCCCCACGTGACCCGCTGACCTGGGGCCGGGGTCCCCACGTGACCCGGGGTCCTGGTGCCGGGGTGGTCACCGGAACCTGGGAACCAGGCCGGGTGCGCGACATGACCCGGTGACCTGGGGCCGGGTTAACGACCTGTCCAGGGGACCCGGGCCGGGGACCCGACAGGACCCGGTGGTCCTTCGCTGGTGTCCCGATGCAACCCGGGGACCCGGGCCCGGGCCCCCACGTGATCCAGTGATCCGGTGCTTTTGTCCCGATGCAACCCGGGGACCCGGGCCGGGGACCCGGTATGACTCCGTCTCCCGGGGCCGGGGTGGTCACCTGACACTGGTACCCGGGACAGCGACCCGACATGACCCCGTGACCCGGGGCCGGGGTGCCGACCTGTCCAGGGGACCCGACCCGGGTACCCGACAGGACCCGGTGATCTGCGGCTGGGGTAAAAACCCGTCCCGGGGACCCGGGCTGGGTCCCGACATGACCCGGTGACCTGGTTCCGGGGTGCCGACCTGACCCGGTGACCTGGGGCTGTGGTGTCGACCGGACTCGGGGACCTGGTCCGGTGTCCCGTCATGACCCGGGGACCTGGGGTCGGGGTGGTCACCAGACCCTTGTACCCAGGCCGTTGACCCGACATGACCCTGTGACCCGGGGCCTGGGTAAAAATCCAACCCGGGGACCCGGACATGGGACGTGACATGACCCGACCTGGGTCCGGGGTCCCGAACTGACCCGGTGACCTGGGTCCGGGGACTCGGTATGACCCGGTTACCTGGGGCCGGTGTCCCCACGTGACCCGCTGACCTGGGTCCGGGCTCCCCACGTGACCCGCTGACCTGAGGCCGGTGTCCCCACGTGACCCGGTCACCTGGGGCCGGTGTCCCCACGTGACCCGCTGACCTGGGGCCGGTGTCCCCACGTGACCCGGTCACCTGGGGCCGGTGTCCCCACGTGACCCGGGGTCCTGGTGCCGGGGAGGTCATCGGAACCTGGGAACCAGGCTGGGTACCACACATGACCAGGTGACCTGGGTCCGGGGTCCCCACGTGACCCTCTGACATGGGGCCGGTGTCCCCACGTGACCCGGTGACCTGGGGCCGGTGTCCCCACGTGACCCGGAGTCCTGGTGCCGGGGTGGTCATCGGAACCTGGGAACCAGGCCGGGTGCGCGAGATGACCGGGTGACCTGGGACCATGTTATCGACCTGTCCAGGGGACCCGGGCCAGGGATCCGACAGGAGCCGGTGATCTGCGGCTGAGGTTAAAAACCCGTCCCGGGGACCCGGGCTGGGTCCCGACCTTCCTTGGTTACCTGGGGCCGGTGTCCCCACGTGACCCGCTGACCTGGGGCCGGTGTCCCCACGTGACCCGCTGACCTGGGGCCGGTGACCCCACGTGACCCGGTCCCCTGGGGCCGGTGACCCCACGTGACCCGCTGACCTGGGGCCGGTGTCCCCACGTGACCCGCTGACCTGGGGCCGGTGACCCCACGTGACCCGCTGACCTGGGGCCGGTGTCCCCACGTGACCCGGTCACCTGGGGCCGGTGACCCCACGTGACCCGGGGTCCTGGTGCCAGGGTGGTCATCGGAACCTGGGAACCAGGCCGGTTACCCGACACGACACGGTGACCCGGGGCTGTGGTGTCGACGGACTCGTGGACCTGGGTTCGGGGTCCCGACCTGACGCGGTGACCTGGGGCCGGTGTCCCCACGTGACCCGCTGACCTGGGGCCGGGGTCCCCACGTGACCCGGGGTCCTGGTGCCGGGGTGGTCACCGGAACCTGGGAACCAGGCCGGGTGCGCGACATGACCCGGTGACCTGGGGCCGGGTTAACGACCTGTCCAGGGGACCCGGGCCGGGGACCCGACAGGACCCGGTGGTCCTTCGCTGGTGTCCCGATGCAACCCGGGGACCCGGGCCCGGGCCCCCACGTGATCCAGTGATCCGGTGCTTTTGTCCCGATGCAACCCGGGGACCCGGGCCGGGGACCCGGTATGACTCCGTCTCCCGGGGCCGGGGTGGTCACCTGACACTGGTACCCGGGACAGCGACCCGACATGACCCCGTGACCCGGGGCCGGGGTGCCGACCTGTCCAGGGGACCCGACCCGGGTACCCGACAGGACCCGGTGATCTGCGGCTGGGGTAAAAACCCGTCCCGGGGACCCGGGCTGGGTCCCGACATGACCCGGTGACCTGGTTCCGGGGTGCCGACCTGACCCGGTGACCTGGGGCTGTGGTGTCGACCGGACTCGGGGACCTGGTCCGGTGTCCCGTCATGACCCGGGGACCTGGGGTCGGGGTGGTCACCAGACCCTTGTACCCAGGCCGTTGACCCGACATGACCCTGTGACCCGGGGCCTGGGTAAAAATCCAACCCGGGGACCCGGGCATGGGACGTGACATGACCCGACCTGGGTCCGGGGTCCCGAACTGACCCGGTGACCTGGGTCCGGGGACTCGGTATGACCCGGTTACCTGGGGCCGGTGTCCCCACGTGACCCGCTGACCTGGGTCCGGGCTCCCCACGTGACCCGCTGACCTGAGGCCGGTGTCCCCACGTGACCCGGTCACCTGGGGCCGGTGTCCCCACGTGACCCGCTGACCTGGGGCCGGTGTCCCCACGTGACCCGGTCACCTGGGGCCGGTGTCCCCACGTGACCCGGGGTCCTGGTGCCGGGGAGGTCATCGGAACCTGGGAACCAGGCTGGGTACCACACATGACCAGGTGACCTGGGTCCGGGGTCCCCACGTGACCCTCTGACATGGGGCCGGTGTCCCCACGTGACCCGCTGACCTGGGGCCGGTGACCCCATGTGACCCGGTCACCTGGGGCCGGTGACCCCACGTGACCCGGTCACCTGGGGCCGGTGTCCCCACGTGACCCGGTCACCTGGGGCCGGTGACCCCACGTGACCCGCTGACCTGCGGCCGGTGACCCCACGTGACCCGCTGACCTGGGGCCGGTGACCCCACGTGACCCGGTCACCTGGGGCCGGTGACCCCACGTGACCCGGTCACCTGGGGCCGGTGACCCCACGTGACCCGGTCACCTGGGGCCGGTGTCCCCACATGACCGGGTCACCTGGGTCCGGTGACCCCACGTGACCCGGTGACCTGGGGCCGGTGTCCCCACGTGACCCAGAGTCCTGGTGCCGGGGTGGTCATCGGAACCTGGGAACCAGGCCGGTTACCCGACACGACCCGGTGACCCGGGGCTGTGGTGTCGACGGTCTCGTGGACCTGGGTTCGGGGTCCCGACCTGACGCGGTGACCTGGGGCCGGTGTCCCCACGTGACCCGCTGACCTGGGGCCGGTGTCCCCACGTGACCTGCTGACCTGGGGCCGGTGACCCCACGTGACCCGCTGACCTGGGGCCGGTGACCCCGCGTGACCCGGTCACCTGGGGCCGGGGTCCCCACGGGACCCGGGGTCCTGGTGCCGGGGGTGGTCACCGGAACGTGGGAACCAGGCCGGGTGCGCGACATGACCTGGTGACCTGGGGCCGGGTTAACGACCTGTCCAGGGGACCCGGGCCGGGGACCCGACAGGACCCGGTGGTCCTTCGCTGGTGTCCCGATGCAACCCGGGGACCCGGGCCCGGGCCCCCACGTGATCCAGTGATCCGGTGCTTTTGTCCCGATGCAACCCGGGGACCCGGGCCGGGGACCCGGTATGACTCCGTCTCCCGGGGCCGGGGTGGTCACCTGACACTGGTACCCGGGACAGCGACCCGACATGACCCCGTGACCCGGGGCCGGGGTGCCGACCTGTCCAGGGGACCCGACCCGGGTACCCGACAGGACCCGGTGATCTGCGGCTGGGGTAAAAACCCGTCCCGGGGACCCGGGCTGGGTCCCGACATGACCCGGTGACTTGGGGCTGTGGTGTCGACCGGACTCGGGGACCTGGTCCGGTGTCCCGTCATGACCCGGGGACCTGGGGTCGGGGTGGTCACCAGACCCTTGTACCCAGGCCGTTGACCCGACATGACCCTGTGACCCGGGGCCTGGGTAAAAATCCAACCCGGGGACCCGGGCATGGGACGTGACATGACCCAACCTGGGTCCGGGGTCCCGAACTGACCCGGTGACCTGGGTCCGGGGACTCGGTATGACCGGGTTACCTGGGTCCGGTGTCCCCACGTGACCCGGTCACCTGGGGCCGGTGACCCCACGTGACCCGGTCACCTGGGGCCGGTGTCCCCACGTGACCCGGTCACCTGGGGCTGGTGACCCCACGTGACCCGGTCACCTGGGGCCGGTGACCCCACGTGACCAGGTCACCTGGGGCCGGTGACCCCACGTGACCCGGTCACCTGGGGCCGGTGACCCCACGTGACCAGGTCACTTGGGGCCGGTGACCCCACGTGACCCGGTCACCTGGGGCCGGTGACCCCACGTGACCCGGTCACCTGGGGCCGGTGTCCCCACGTGACCCGGTCACCTGGGGCCGGTGACCCCACGTGACCCGGTCACCTGGGGCCGGTGACCCCACGTGACCCGGTCACCTGGGGCCGGTGTCCCCACGTGACCCGGTCACCTGGGGCCGGTGACCCCACGTGACCCGGTCACCTGGGGCCGGTGACCCCACGTGACCCGGTCACCTGGTGCCGGTGACCCCACGTGACCCGCTGACCTGCGGCCGGTGACCCCACGTGACCCGCTGACCTGGGGCCGGTGACCCCACGTGACCCGGTCACCTGGGGCCGGTGACCCCACGTGACCCGCTGACCTGCGGCCGGTGACCCCACGTGACCCGCTGACCTGGGGCCGGTGACCCCACGTGACCCGGTCACCTGGGGCCGGTGACCCCACGTGACCCGGTCACCTGGGGCCGGTGACCCCACGTGACCCGGTCACCTGGTGCCGGTGACCCCACGTGACCCGGTCACCTGGGGCCGGTGTCCCCACGTGACCGGGTCACCTGGGTCCGGTGACCCCATGTGACCCGGTGACCTGGGGCCGGTGTCCCCACGTGACCCAGAGTCCTGGTGCCGGGGTGGTCATCGGAACCTGGGAACCAGGCCGGTTACCCGACACGACCCGGTGACCCGGGGCTGTGGTGTCGACGGACTCGTGGACCTGGGTTCGGGGTCCCGACCTGACGCGGTGACCTGGGGCCGGTGTCCCCACGTGACCCGCTGACCTGGGGCCGGTGTCCCCACGTGACCCGCTGACCTGGGGCCGGTGACCCCACGTGACCCGCTGACCTGGGGCCGGTGACCCCGCGTGACCCGGTCACCTGGGGCCGGGGTCCCCACGGGACCCGGGGTCCTGGTGCCGGGGTGGTCACCGGAACGTGGGAACCAGGCCGGGTGCGCGACATGACCCGGTGACCTGGGGCCGGGTTAACGACCTGTCCAGGGGACCCGGGCCGGGGACCCGACAGGACCCGGTGGTCCTTCGCTGGTGTCCCGATGCAACCCGGGGACCCGGGCCCGGGCCCCCACGTGATCCAGTGATCCGGTGCTTTTGTCCCGATGCAACCCGGGGACCCGGGCCGGGGACCCGGTATGACTCCGTCTCCCGGGGCCGGGGTGGTCACCTGACACTGGTACCCGGGACAGCGACCCGACATGACCCCGTGACCCGGGGCCGGGGTGCCGACCTGTCCAGGGGACCCGACCCGGGTACCCGACAGGACCCGGTGATCTGCGGCTGGGGTAAAAACCCGTCCCGGGGACCCGGGCTGGGTCCCGACATGACCCGGTGACTTGGGGCTGTGGTGTCGACCGGACTCGGGGACCTGGTCCGGTGTCCCATCATGACCCGGGGACCTGGGGTCGGGGTGGTCACCAGACCCTTGTACCCAGGCCGTTGACCCGACATGACCCTGTGACCCGGGGCCTGGGTAAAAATCCAACCCGGGGACCCGGGCATGGGACGTGACATGACCCGACCTGGGTCCGGGGTCCCGAACTGACCCGGTGACCTGGGTCCGGGGACTCGGTATGACCCGGTTACCTGGGTCCGGTGTCCCCACGTGACCCGGTCACCTGGGGCCAGTGACCCCACGTGACCCGGTCACCTGGGGCCGGTGACCCCACGTGACCCGGTCACCTGGGGCCGGTGACCCCACGTGACCCGGTCACCTGGGGCCGGTGACCCCACGTGACCAGGTCACCTGGGGCCGGTGACCCCACGTGACCCGGTCACCTGGGGCCGGTGACCCCACGTGACCCGGTCACCTGGGGCCGGTGTCCCCA
The DNA here is from genome assembly GCA_951411735.1 of Somateria mollissima. Lineage (NCBI taxonomy): Eukaryota > Metazoa > Chordata > Aves > Anseriformes > Anatidae > Somateria > Somateria mollissima. The sequence goes on from CATOCB010000161.1 coordinate 26,441, forward strand.
CGTGACCCGGTCACCTGGGGCCGGTGACCCCACGTGACCCGGTCACCTGGGGCCGGTGACCCCACGTGACCCGGTCACCTGGGGCCGGTGTCCCCACGTGACCCGGTCACCTGGGGCCGGTGACCCCACGTGACCCGGTCACCTGGGGCCGGTGACCCCACGTGACCCGGTCACCTGGGGCCGGTGACCCCACGTGACCCGCTGACCTGCGGCCGGTGACCCCACGTGACCCGCTGACCTTGGGCCGGTGACCCCACGTGACCCGGTCACCTGGGGCCGGTGACCCCACGTGACCCGCTGACCTGCGGCCGGTGACCCCACGTGACCCGCTGACCTGGGGCCGGTGACCCCACGTGACCCGGTCACCTGGGGCCGGTGACCCCACTTGACCCGGTCACCTGGTGCCGGTGACCCCACGTGACCCGGTCACCTGGGGCCGGTGTCCCCACGTGACCGGGTCACCTGGGTCCGGTGACCCCACGTGACCCGGTGACCTGGGGCCGGTGTCCCCACGTGACCCAGAGTCCTGGTGCCGGGGTGGTCATCGGAACCTGGGAACCAGGCCGGTTACCCGACACGACCCGGTGACCCGGGGCTGTGGTGTCGACGGACTCGTGGACCTGGGTTCGGGGTCCCGACCTGACGCGGTGACCTGGGGCCGGTGTCCCCACGTGACCCGCTGACCTGGGGCCGGTGTCCCCACGTGACCCGCTGACCTGGGGCCGGTGACCCCGCGTGACCCGGTCACCTGGGGCCGGGGTCCCCACGGGACCCGGGGTCCTGGTGCCGGGGTGGTCACCGGAACGTGGGAACCAGGCCGGGTGCGCGACATGACCCGGTGACCTGGGGCCGGGTTAACGACCTGTCCAGGGGACCCGGGCCGGGGACCCGACAGGACCCGGTGGTCCTTCGCTGGTGTCCCGATGCAACCCGGGGACCCGGGCCCGGGCCCCCACGTGATCCAGTGATCCGGTGCTTTTGTCCCGATGCAACCCGGGGACCCGGGCCGGGGACCCGGTATGACTCCGTCTCCCGGGGCCGGGGTGGCCACCTGACACTGGTACCCGGGACAGCGACCCGACATGACCCCGTGACCCGGGGCCGGGGTGCCGACCTGTCCAGGGGACCCGACCCGGGTACCCGACAGGACCCGGTGATCTGCGGCTGGGGTAAAAACCCGTCCCGGGGACCCGGGCTGGGTCCTGAAATGACCCGGTGACCTGGGGCTGTGGTGTCGACCGGACTCGGGGACCTGGTCCGGTGTCCCGTCATGACCCGGGGACCTGGGGTCGGGGTGGTCACCAGACCCTTGTACCCAGGCCGTTGACCCGACATGACCCTGTGACCCGGGGCCTGGGTAAAAATCCAACCCGGGGACCCGGGCATGGGACATGACATGACCCGACCTGGGTCCGGGGTCCCGAACTGACCCGGTGACCTGGGTCCGGGGACTCGGTATGACCCGGTTACCTGGGTCCGGGGTCCCCAGGTGACCCGGTCACCTGGGGACGGTGACCCCACGTGACCCGGTCACCTGGGGCCGGTGACCCCACGTGACCCGGTCACCTGGGGCCGGTGACCCCACGTGACCCGGTCACCTGGGGCCGGTGACCCCACGTGACCCGGTCACCTGGGGCCGGTGACCCCACGTGACCCGGTCACCTGGGGCTGGTGTCCCCACGTGACCCGGGGTCCTGGTGCCGGGGTGGTCATCGGAACCTGGGAACCAGGCCGGTTACCCGACACGACCCGGTGACCCGGGGCTGTGGTGTCGACGGACTCGTGGACCTGGGTTCGGGGTCCCGACCTGACGCGGTGACCTGGGGCCGGTGTCCCCACGTGACCCGCTGACCTGGGGCCGGTGACCCCACGTGACCCGCTGACCTGGGGCCGGTGACCCCGCGTGACCCGGTCACCTGGGGCCGGGGTCCCCACGGGACCCGTGGTCCTGGTGCCGGGGTGGTCACCGGAACCTGGGAACCAGGCCGGTTACCCGACACGACCCGGTGACCTGGGGCCGGGTTAACGACCTGTCCAGGGGACCCGGGCCGGGGACCCGACAGGACCCGGTGGTCCTTCGCTGGTGTCCCGATGCAACCCGGGGACCCGGGCCCGGGCCCCCACGTGATCCAGTGATCCGGTGCTTTTGTCCCGATGCAACCCGGGGACCTGGGCCGGGGACCCGGTATGACTCCGTCTCCCGGGGCCGGGGTGGTCACCTGACACTGGTACCCGGGACAGCGACCCGACATGACCCCGTGACCCGGGGCCGGGGTGCCGACCTGTCCAGGGGACCCGACCCGGGTACCCGACAGGACCCGGTGATCTGCGGCTGGGGTAAAAACCCGTCCCGGGGACCCGGGCTGGGTCCCGACATGACCCGGTGACCTGGGGCTGTGGTGTCGACCGGACTCGGGGACCTGGTCCGGTGTCCCGTCATGACCCGGGGACCTGGGGTCGGGGTGGTCACCAGACCCTTGTACCCAGGCCGTTGACCCGACATGACCCTGTGACCCGGGGCCTGGGTAAAAATCCAACCCGGGGACCCGGGCATGGGACGTGACATGACCCGACCTGGGTCCGGGGTCCCGAACTGACCCGGTGACCTGGGTCCGGGGACTCGGTATGACCCGGTTACCTGGGTCCGGGGTCCCCACGTGACCCGGTCACCTGGGGCCGGGGTCCCCACGTGACCCGCTGACCTGGGGCCGGTGTCCCCACGTGACCCGGGGTCCTGGTGCCGGGGTGGTCATCGGAACCTGGGAACCAGGCCGGGTGCGCGAGATGACCGGGTGACCTGGGGCCGGGTTATCGACCTGTCCAGGGGACCCGGGCCGGGGACCCGACAGGACCCGGTGATCTGCGGCTGGGGTAAAAACCCGTCCCGGGGACCCGGGCTGGGTCCCGACATGCCTTGGTTACCTGGGGCCGGTGTCCCCACGTGACCCGCTGACCTGGGGCCGGTGACCCCACGTGACCCGGTCACCTGGGGCCGGTGTCCCCACGTGACCCGCTGACCTGGGGCCGGTGACCCCACGTGACCCGGTCACCTGGGGCCGGTGACCCCTTGTGACCCGGTCACCTGGGGCCGGTGACCCCACGTGACCCGCTGACCTGGGGCCGGTGACCCCACGTGACCCGGTCACCTGGAGCCGGTGACCCCACGTGACCCGGTCACCTGGGGCCGGTGACCCCACGTGACCCGGTCACCTGGGGCCGGTGACCCCACGTGACCCGGTCACCTGGGGCCGGTGACCCCACGTGACCAGGTCACCTGGGGCCGGTGACCCCACGTGACCCGGTCACCTGGGGCCGGTGACCCCACGTGACCCGGTCACCTGGGGCCGGTGACCCCACGTGACCCGGTCACCTGGGGCCGGTGACCCCACGTGACCCGGTCACCTGGGGCCGGTGACCCCACGTGACCCGGTCACCTGGGGCCGGTGACCCCACGTGACCCGCTGACCTGGGGCCGGTGACCCCACGTGACCCGCTGACCTGCGGCCGGTGACCCCACGTGACCCGCTGACCTGGGGCCGGTGACCCCACGTGACCCGCTGACCTGGGGCCGGTGACCCCACGTGACCCGGTCACCTGGGGCCGGTGACCCCACGTGACCCGGTCACCTGGTGCCGGTGACCCCACGTGACCCGGTCACCTGGGGCCGGTGTCCCCACGTGACCGGGTCACCTGGGGCCGGTGACCCCATGTGACCCGGTCACCTGGGGCCGGTGTCCCCACGTGACCCAGAGTCCTGGTGCCGGGGTGGTCATCGGAACCTGGGAACCAGGTCGGTTACCCGACACGACCCGGTGACCCGGGGCTGTGGTGTCGACGGACTCGTGGACCTGGGTTCGGGGTCCCGACCTGACGCGGTGACCTGGGGCCGGTGTCCCCACGTGACCCGCTGACCTGGGGCCGGTGACCCCACGTGACCCGCTGACCTGGGGCCGGTGACCCCGCGTGACCCGGTCACCTGGGGCCGGGGTCCCCACGGGACCCGGGGTCCTGGTGCCGGGGTGGTCACCGGAACGTGGGAACCAGGCCGGGTGCGCGACATGACCCGGTGACCTGGGGCCGGGTTAACGACCTGTCCAGGGGACCCGGGCCGGGGACCCGACAGGACCCGGTGGTCCTTCGCTGGTGTCCCGATGCAACCCGGGGACCCGGGCCCGGGCCCCCACGTGATCCAGTGATCCGGTGCTTTTGTCCCGATGCAACCCGGGGACCCGGGCCGGGGACCCGGTATGACTCCGTCTCCCGGGGCCGGGGTGGTCACCTGACACTGGTACCCGGGACAGCGACCCGACATGACCCCGTGACCCGGGGCCGGGGTGCCGACCTGTACAGGGGACCCGACCCGGGTACCCGACAGGACCCGGTGATCTGCGGCTGGGGTAAAAAACCCGTCCCGGGGACCCGGGCTGGGTCCCGACATGACCCGGTGACTTGGGGCTGTGGTGTCGACCGGACTCGGGGACCTGGTCCGGTGTCCCGTCATGACCCGGGGACCTGGGGTCGGGGTGGTCACCAGACCCTTGTACCCAGGCCGTTGACCCGACATGACCCTGTGACCCGGGGCCTGGGTAAAAATCCAACCCGGGGACCCGGGCATGGGACGTGACATGACCCGACCTGAGTCCGGGGTCCCGAACTGACCCGGTGACCTGGGTCCGGGGACTCGGTATGACCCGGTTACCCGGGTCCGGTGTCCCTACGTGACCCGGTCACCTGGGGCCGGTGACCCCACGTGACCCGGTCACCTGGGGCCGGTGACCCCACGTGACCCGGTCACCTGGGGCCGGTGTCCCCACGTGACCCGGTCACCTGGGGCCGGTGACCCCACGTGACCAGGTCACCTGGGGCCGGTGTCCCCACGTGACCCGGGGTCCTGGTGCCGGGGTGGTCATCGGAACCTTGGAACCAGGCCGGTTACCCGACACGACCCGGTGACCCGGGGCTGTGGTGTCGACGGACTCGTGGAACTGGGTTCGGGGTCCCGACCTGACGCGGTGACCTGGGGCCGGTGTCCCCACGTGACCCGCTGACCTGGGGCCGGGGTCCCCACGTGACCCGGGGTCCTGGTGCCGGGGTGGTCACCGGAACCTGGGAACCAGGCCGGGTGCGCGACATGACCCGGTGACCTGGGGCCGGGTTAACGACCTGTCCAGGGGACCCGGGCCGGGGACCCGACAGGACCCGGTGGTCCTTCGCTGGTGTCCCGATGCAACCCGGGGACCCGGGCCGGGGACCCGGTATGACTCCGTCTCCCGGGGCCGGGGTGGTCACCTGACACTGGTACCCGGGACAGCGACCCGACATGACCCCGTGACCCGGGGCCGGGGTGCCGACCTGTCCAGGGGACCCGACCCGGGTACCCGACAGGACCCGGTGATCTGCGGCTGGGGTAAAAACCCGTCCCGGGGACCCGGGTTGGGTCCCGACATGACCCGGTGACCTGGGGCTGTGGTGTCGACCGGACTCGGGGACCTGGTCCGGTGTCCCGTCATGACCCGGGGACCTGGGGTCGGGGTGGTCACCAGACCCTTGTACCCAGGCCGTTGACCCGACATGACCCTGTGACCCGGGGCCTGGGTAAAAATCCAACCCGGGGACCCGGGCATGGGACGTGACATGACCCGACCTGGGTCCGGGGTCCCGAACTGACCCGGTGACCTGGGTCCGGGGACTCGGTATGACCCGGTTACCTGGGTCCGGGGTCCCCACGTGACCCGGTCACCTGGGGCCGGGGTCCCCACGTGACCCGCTGACCTGGGGCCGGTGACCCCACGTGACCCGGTCAGCTGGGGCCGGTGTCCCCACGTGACCCGGTCACCTGGGGCCGGTGACCCCACGTGACCCGGTCACCTGGGGCCGGTGACCCCACGTGACCCGGTCACCTGGGGCCGGTGACCCCACGTGACCCGGTCACTTGGGGCCGGTGACCCAACGTGACCCGGTCACCTGGGGCCGGTGACCCCACGTGACCCGGTCACCTGGGGCCGGTGTCCCCACGTGACCCGGGGTCCTGGTGCCGGGGTGGTCATCGGAACCTGGGAACCAGGCCGGTTACCCGACACGACCCGGTGACCCGGGGCTGTGGTGTCGACGGACTCGTGGACCTGGGTTCGGGGTCCCGACCTGACGCGGTGACCTGGGGCCGGTGTCCCCACATGACCCGCTGACCTGGGGCCGGTGACCCCACGTGACCCGGTCACCTGGGGCCGGTGTCCCCACGTGACCCGCTGACCTGGGGACGGTGACCCCACGTGACCCGGTGACCTGGGGCCGGTGTCCCCACGTGACCCGGAGTCCTGGTACCGGGGTGGTCATCGGAACCTGGGAACCACGCCGGGTGCGCGAGATGACCGGGTGACCTGGGGCCATGTTATCGACCTGTCCAGGGGACCCGGGCCGGGGACCCGACAGGACCCGGTGATCTGCGGCTGGGGTAAAAACCCGTCCCGGGGACCCGGGCTGGGTCCCGACCTGCCTTGGTTACCTGGGGCCGGTGTCCCCACGTGACCCGGTGACCTGGGGCCGGTGTCCCCACGTGACCTGCTGACCTGGGGCCGGTGTCCCCACGTGACCCGGTGACCTGGGGCCGGTGTCCCCACGTGACCCGCTGACCTGGGGCCGGTGACCCCACGTGACCCGCTGACCTGGGGCCGGTGACCCCACGTGACCCGGTCACCTGGGGCCGGTGACCCCACGGGACCCGGGGTCCTGGTGCCGGGGTGGTCATCGGAACCTGGGAACCAGGCTGGGTACCACACATGACCAGGTGACCTGGGTCCGGGGTCCCCACGTGACCCTCTGACCTGGGGCCGGTGTCCCCACGTGACCCGGTCACCTGGGGCCGGTGTCCCCACGTGACCCTCTGACCTGGGGCCGGTGACCCCACGTGACCTGGTCACCTGGGGCCGGTGACCCCACGTGACCCGCTGACCTGGGGCCGGTGACCCCACGTGACCCGGTCACCTGGGGCCGGTGTCCCCACGTGACCCGGTCACCTGGGGCCGGTGACCCAACGTGACCCGGTCACCTGGGGCCGGTGTCCCCACGTGACCCGCTGACCTGGGGCAGGTGACCCCACGTGACCCGGTCACCTGGGGCCGGTGACCCCATGTGACCCGGTCACCTGGGGCCGGTGACCCCACGTGACCCGGTCACCTGGGGCCGGTGTCCCCACGTGACCCGCTGACCTGGGGCCGGTGACTCCACGTGACCCGGTCACCTGGGGCCGGTGACACCACGTGACCTGGTCACCTGGGGTCGGTGACCCCACGTGACCCGGTCACCTGGGGCCAGTGTCCCCACGTGACCCGCTGACCTGGGGCCGGTGACCCCACGTGACCCGGTCACCTGGGGCCGGTGATCCCACGTGACCCGCTGACCTGGGGCCGGTGACCCCACGTGACCCGCTGACCTGGTGCCGGGGTCCCCACGTGACCCGCTGACCTGGAGGCGGTGTCCCCACGTGACCCGGTCACTTGGGGCCGGGGTCCCCACGTGACCCGCTGACCTGGGGCCGGTGACCCCACGTGACCCGCTGACCTGGGGCCGGTGACCCCACGTGACCCGGTCACCTGGGGCCGGTGTCCCCACGTGACCCGGGGTCCTGGTGCCAGGGTGGTCATCGGAACCTGGGAACCAGGCCGGTTACCCGACACGACACGGTGACCCGGGGCTGTGGTGTCGACGGACTCGTGGACCTGGGTTCGGGGTCCCGACCTGACGCGGTGACCTGGGGCCGGTGTCCCCACGTGACCCGCTGACCTGGGGCCGGGGTCCCCACGTGACCCGGGGTCCTGGTGCCGGGGTGGTCACCGGAACCTGGGAACCAGGCCGGGTGCGCGACATGACCCGGTGACCTGGGGCCGGGTTAACGACCTGTCCAGGGGACCCGGGCCGGGGACCCGACAGGACCCGGTGGTCCTTCGCTGGTGTCCCGATGCAACCCGGGGACCCGGGCCCGGGCCCCCACGTGATCCAGTGATCCGGTGCTTTTGTCCCGATGCAACCCGGGGACCCGGGCCGGGGACCCGGTATGACTCCGTCTCCCGGGGCCAGGGTGGTCACCTGACACTGGTACCCGGGACAGCGACCCGGCATGACCCCGTGACCCGGGGCCGGGGTGCCGACCTGTCCAGGGGACCCGACCCGGGTACCCGACAGGACCCGGTGATCTGCGGCTGGGGTAAAAACCCGTCCCGGGGACCCGGGCTGGGTCCCGACATGACCCGGTGACCTGGTTCCGGGGTGCCGACGTGACCCGGTGACCTGGGGCTGTGGTGTCGACCGGACTCGGGGACCTGGTCCGGTGTCCCGTCATGACCCGGGGACCTGGGGTCGGGGTGGTCACCAGACCCTTGTACCCAGGCCGTTGACCCGACATGACCCTGTGACCCGGGGCCTGGGTAAAAATCCAACCCGGGGACCCGGGCATGGGACGTGACATGACCCGACCTGGGTCCGGGGTCCCGAACTGACCCGGTGACCTGGGTCCGGGGACTCGGTATGACCCGGTTACCTGGGGCCGGTGTCCCCACGTGACCCGGTCACCTGGGGCCGGTGTCCCCACGTGACCCTCTGACCTGGGGCCGGTGACCCCACGTGACCCGGTCACCTGGGGCCGGTGACCCCACGTGACCTGGTCACCTGGGGCCGGTGACCCCACGTGACCCGGTCACCTGGGGCCGGTGTCCCCACGTGACCCGGTCACCTGGGGCCGGTGTCCCCACGTGACCCGCTGACCTGGGGACGGTGACCCCACGTGACCTGGTGACCTGGGGCCGGTGTCCCCACGTGACCCGGAGTCTTGGTGCCGGGGTGGTCATCGGAACCTGGGAACCACGCCGGGTGCTCGAGATGACCGGGTGACCTGGGGCCATGTTATCGACCTGTCCAGGGGACCCGGGCCGGGGACCCGACAGGACCCGGTGATCTGCGGCTGGGGTAAAAACCCGTCCCGGGGACCCGGGCTGGGTCCCGACCTGCCTTGGTTACCTGGGGCCGGTGTCCCCACGTGACCCGGTGACCTGGGGCCGGTGTCCCCACGTGACCTGCTGACCTGGGGCCGGTGTCCCCACGTGACCCGGTGACCTGGGGCCGGTGTCCCCACGTGACCCGCTGACCTGGGGCCGGTGACCCCACGTGACCCGCTGACCTGGGGCCGGTGACCCCACGTGACCCGGTCACCTGGGGCCGGTGACCCCACGGGACCCGGGGTCCTGGTGCCGGGGTGGTCATCGGAACCTGGGAACCAGGCTGGGTACCACACATGACCAGGTGACCTGGGTCCGGGGTCCCCACGTGACCCTCTGACCTGGGGCCGGTGTCCCCACGTGACCCGGTCACCTGGGGCCGGTGTCCCCACGTGACCCTCTGACCTGGGGCCGGTGACCCCACGTGACCTGGTCACCTGGGGCCGGTGACCCCACGTGACCCGCTGACCTGGGGCCGGTGACCCCACGTGACCCGGTCACCTGGGGCCGGTGTCCCCACGTGACCCGGTCACCTGGGGCCGGTGACCCAACGTGACCCGGTCACCTGGGGCCGGTGTCCCCACGTGACCCGCTGACCTGGGGCAGGTGACCCCACGTGACCCGGTCACCTGGGGCCGGTGACCCCATGTGACCCGGTCACCTGGGGCCGGTGACCCCACGTGACCCGGTCACCTGGGGCCGGTGTCCCCACGTGACCCGCTGACCTGGGGCCGGTGACTCCACGTGACCCGGTCACCTGGGGCCGGTGACACCACGTGACCTGGTCACCTGGGGTCGGTGACCCCACGTGACCCGGTCACCTGGGGCCAGTGTCCCCACGTGACCCGCTGACCTGGGGCCGGTGACCCCACGTGACCCGGTCACCTGGGGCCGGTGACCCCACGTGACCCGCTGACCTGGGGCCGGTGACCCCACGTGACCCGCTGACCTGGTGCCGGGGTCCCCACGTGACCCGCTGACCTGGAGGCGGTGTCCCCACGTGACCCGGTCACTTGGGGCCGGGGTCCCCACGTGACCCGCTGACCTGGGGCCGGTGACCCCACGTGACCCGCTGACCTGGGGCCGGTGACCCCACGTGACCCGGTCACCTGGGGCCGGTGTCCCCACGTGACCCGGGGTCCTGGTGCCAGGGTGGTCATCGGAACCTGGGAACCAGGCCGGTTACCCGACACGACACGGTGACCCGGGGCTGTGGTGTCGACGGACTCGTGGACCTGGGTTCGGGGTCCCGACCTGACGCGGTGACCTGGGGCCGGTGTCCCCACGTGACCCGCTGACCTGGGGCCGGGGTCCCCACGTGACCCGGGGTCCTGGTGCCGGGGTGGTCACCGGAACCTGGGAACCAGGCCGGGTGCGCGACATGACCCGGTGACCTGGGGCCGGGTTAACGACCTGTCCAGGGGACCCGGGCCGGGGACCCGACAGGACCCGGTGGTCCTTCGCTGGTGTCCCGATGCAACCCGGGGACCCGGGCCCGGGCCCCCACGTGATCCAGTGATCCGGTGCTTTTGTCCCGATGCAACCCGGGGACCCGGGCCGGGGACCCGGTATGACTCCGTCTCCCGGGGCCGGGGTGGTCACCTGACACTGGTACCCGGGACAGCGACCCGACATGACCCCGTGACCCGGGGCCGGGGTGCCGACCTGTCCAGGGGACCCGACCCGGGTACCCGACAGGACCCGGTGATCTGCGGCTGGGGTAAAAACCCGTCCCGGGGACCCGGGCTGGGTCCCGACATGACCCGGTGACCTGGTTCCGGGGTGCCGACGTTACCCGGTGACCTGGGGCTGTGGTGTCGACCGGACTCGGGGACCTGGTCCGGTGTCCCGTCATGACCCGGGGACCTGGGGTCGGGGTGGTCACCAGACCCTTGTACCCAGGCCGTTGACCCGACATGACCCTGTGACCCGGGGCCTGGGTAAAAATCCAACCCGGGGACCCGGGCATGGGACGTGACATGACCCGACCTGGGTCCGGGGTCCCGAACTGACCCGGTGACCTGGGTCCGGGGACTCGGTATGACCCGGTTACCTGGGGCCGGTGTCCCCACGTGACCCGCTGACCTGGGTCCGGGGTCCCCACTAGACCCGCTGACCTGGGTCCGGGCTCCCCACGTGACCCGGGGTCCTGGGGCCGGTGTCCCCACGTGACCCGGTCACCTGGGGCCGGTGTCCCCACGTGACCCGCTGACCTGGGGCCGGTGTCCCCACGTGACCCGGTCACCTGGGGCCGGTGTCCCCACGTGACCCGCTGACCTGGGGCCGGTGACCCCACGTGACCCGGTCACCTGGGGCCGGTGTCCCCACGTGACCCGGGGTCCTGGTGCCCGGGAGGTCATCGGAACCTGGGAACCAGGCTGGGTACCACACATGACCAGGTGACCTGGGTCCGGGGTCCCCACGTGACCCTCTGACATGGGGCTGGTGTCCCCACGTGACCCGCTGACCTGGGGCCGGTGACCCCACGTGACCCGGTCACCTGGGGCCGGTGACCCCACGTGACCCGGTCACCTGGGGCCGGTGACCCCGCGTGACCCGGTCACCTGGGGCCGGTGTCCCCACGTGACCCGGTCACCTGGGGCCGGTGACCCCACGTGACCCGGTCACCTGGGGCCGGTGTCCCCACGTGACCCGCTGACCTGGGGACGGTGACCCCACGTGACCCGGTGACCTGGGGCCGGTGTCCCCACGTGACCCGGAGTCCTGGTGCCGGGGTGGTCATCGGAACCTGGGAACCAGGCCGGGTGCGCGAGATGACCAGGTGACCTGGGGCCATGTTATCGACCTGTCCAGGGGACCCGGGCCGGGGACCCGACAGGACCCGGTGATCTGCGGCTGGGGTAAAAACCCGTCCCGGGGACCCGGGCTGGGTCCCGACCTGCCTTGGTTACCTGGGGCCGGTGTCCCCACGTGACCCGCTGACCTGGGGCCGGTGTCCCCACGTGACCCGGTGACCTGGGGCCGGTGTCCCCACGTGACCCTCTGACCTGGGGCCGGTGACCCCACGTGACCCGCTGACCTGGGGCCGGTATCCCCACGTGACCCGGTCACCTGGGGCCGGGGTCCACACGGGACCCGGGGTCCTGGTGCCGGGGTGGTCATCGGAACCTGGGAACCAGGCTGGGTACCACACATGACCAGGTGACCTGGGTCCGGGGTCCCCACGTGACCCTCTGACCTGGGGCCGGTGTCCCCACGTGACCCGGTCACCTGGGGCCGGTGTCCCCACGTGACCCTCTGACCTGGGGCCGGTGACCCCACGTGACCTGGTCACCTGGGGCCGGTGACCCCACGTGACCCGCTGACCTGGGGCCGGTGACCCCACGTGACCCGGTCACCTGGGGCCGGTGACCCCACGTGACCCGGTCACCTGGGGCCGGTGTCCCCACGTGACCCGGTCACCTGGGGCCGGTGTCCCCACGTGACCCGGTCACCTGGGGCCGGTGACCCCGCGTGACCCGGTCACCTGGGGCCGGTGTCCCCACGTGACCCGGTCACCTGGGGCCGGTGACCCCACGTGACCCGGTCACCTGGGGCCGGTGACCCCACGTGACCCGCTGACCTGCGGCCGGTGACCCCACGTGACCCGCTGACCTGGGGCCGGTGACCCCACGTGACCCGGTCACCTGGGGCCGGTGACCCCACGTGACCCGCTGACCTGCGGCCGGTGACCGAAAGTGACCCGCTGACCTGGGGCCGGTGACCCCACGTGACCCGGTCACCTGGGGCCGGTGACCCCACGTGACCCGGTCACCTGGGGCCGGTGACCCCACGTGACCCGGTCACCTGGTGCCGGTGACCCCACGTGACCCGGTCACCTGGGGCCGGTGTCCCCACGTGACCGGGTCACCTGGGTCCGGTGACCCCATGTGACCCGGTGACCTGGGGCCGGTGTCCCCATGTGACCCAGAGTCCTGGTGCCGGGGTGGTCATCGGAACCTGGGAACCAGGCCGGTTACCCGACACGACCCGGTGACCCGGGGCTGTGGTGTCGACGGACTCGTGGACCTGGGTTCGGGGTCCCGACCTGACGCGGTGACCTGGGGCCGGTGTCCCCACGTGACCCGCTGACCTGGGGCCGGGGTCCCCACGTGACCCGGGGTCCTGGTGCCGGGGTGGTCACCGGAACCTGGGAACCAGGCCGGGTGCGCGACATGACCCGGTGACCTGGGGCCGGGTTAATGACCTGTCCAGGGGACCCGGGCCGGGGACCCGACAGGACCCGGTGGTCCTTCGCTGGTGTCCCAATGCAACCCGGGGACCCGGGCCCGGGCCCCCACGTGATCCAGTGATCCAGTGCTTTTGTTCCTATGCAACCCGGGGACCCGGGCCGGGGACCCGGTATGACTCCGTCTCCCGGGGCCGGGGTGGTCACCTGACACTGGTACCCGGGACAGCGACCCGACATGACCCCGTGACCCGGGGCCGGGGTGCCGACCTGTCCAGGGGACCCGACCCGGGTAGCCGACAGGACCCGGTGATCTGCGGCTGGGGTAAAAACCCGTCCCGGGGACCCGGGCTGGGTCCCGACATGACCCGGTGACCTGGTTCCGGGGTGCCGACGTGACCCGGTGACCTGGGGCTGTGGTGTCGACCGGACTCGGGGACCTGGTCCGGTGTCCCGTCATGACCCGGGGACCTGGGGTCGGGGTGGTCACCAGACCCTTGTACCCAGGCCGTTGACCCGACATGACCCTGTGACCCGGGGCCTGGGTAAAAATCCAACCCGGGGACCCGGGCATGGGACGTGACATGACCCGACCTGGGTCCGGGGTCCCGAACTGACCCGGTGACCTGGGTCCGGGGACTCGGTATGACCCGGTTACCTGGGGCCGGTGTCCCCACGTGACCCGCTGACCTGGGTCCGGGGTCCCCACGTGACCCGCTGACCTGGGTCCGGGCTCCCCACGTGACCCGGGGTCCTGGGGCCGGTGTCCCCACGTGACCCGGTCACCTGGGGCCGGTGTCCCCACGTGACCCGCTGACCTGGGGCCGGTGTCCCCACGTGACCCGGTCACCTGGGGCCGGTGTCCCCACGTGACCCGCTGACCTGGGGCCGGTGACCCCACGTGACCCGGTCACCTGGGGCCGGTGTCCCCACGTGACCCGGGGTCCTGGTGCCGGGGAGGTCATCGGAACCTGGGAACCAGGCTGGGTACCACACATGACCAGGTGACCTGGGTCCGGGGTCCCCACGTGACCCTCTGACATGGGGCCGGTGTCCCCACGTGACCCGCTGACCTGGGGCCGGTGACCCCACGTGACCCGGTCACCTGGGGCCGGTGACCCCACGTGACCCGGTCACCTGGGGCCGGTGACCCCACGTGACCCGGTCACCTGGGGCCGGTGTCCCCACGTGACCCGGTCACCTGGGGCCGGTGACCCCACGTGACCCGGTCACCTGGGGCCGGTGTCCCCACGTGACCCGCTGACCTGGGGACGGTGACCCCACGTGACCCGGTGACCTGGGGCCGGTGTCCCCACGTGACCCGGAGTCCTGGTGCCGGGGTGGTCATCGGAACCTGGGAACCAGGCCGGGTGCGCGAGATGACCGGGTGACCTGGGGCCATGTTATCGACCTGTCCAGGGGACCCGGGCCGGGGACCCGACAGGACCCGGTGATCTGCGGCTGGGGTAAAAACCCGTCCCGGGGACCCGGGCTGGGTCCCGACCTGCCTTGGTTACCTGGGGCCGGTGTCCCCACGTGACCCGCTGACCTGGGGCCGGTGTCCCCACGTGACCCGCTGACCTGGGGCCGGTGTCCCCATGTGACCCGCTGACCTGGGGCCGGTGTCCCCACGTGACCCGGTCACCTGGGGCCGGTGACCCCACGTGACCCGGTCACCTGGGGCCGGTGACCCCACGTGACCCGCTGACCTGGGGCCGGTGACCCCACGTGACCCGGTCACCTGGGGCCGGGGTCCCCACGGGACCTGGGGTCCTGGTGCCCTGGTGGTCATCGGAACCTGGGAACCAGGCTGGGTACCACACATGACCAGGTGACCTGGGTCCGGTGTCCCCACGTGACCCGGTCACCAGGGGCCGGTGACCCCACGTGACCCGGTCACCTGGGTCTGGTGTCCCCACGTGACCCGCTGACCTGAGGCCGGTGTCCCCACGTGACCCGGTCACCTGGGGCCGGTGTCCCCACGTGACCCGGTCACCTGGGGCCGGTGACCCCACGTGACCCGGTCACCTGGGGCCGGTGTCCCCACGTGACCCGCTGACCTGGGGACGGTGACCCCACGTGACCCGGTGACCTGGGGCCGGTGTCCCCACGTGACCCGGAGTCCTGGTGCCGGGGTGGTCATCGGAACCTGGGAACCAGGCCGGGTGCGCGAGATGACCGGGTGACCTGGGACCATGTTATCGACCTGTCCAGGGGACCCGGGCCGGGGATCCGACAGGAGCCGGTGATCTGCGGCTGAGGTTAAAAACCCGTCCCGGGGACCCGGGCCGGGTCCCGACCTTCCTTGGTTACCTGGGGCCGGTGTCCCCACGTGACCCGCTGACCTGGGGCCGGTGACCCCACGTGACCCGGTCCCCTGGGGCCGGTGACCCCACGTGACCCGCTGACCTGGGGCCGGTGTCCCCACGTGACCCGCTGACCTGGGGCCGGTGACCCCACGTGACCCGCTGACCTGGGGCCGGTGTCCCCACGTGACCCGGTCACCTGGGGCCGGTGACCCCACGTGACCCGGGGTCCTGGTGCCAGGGTGGTCATCGGAACCTGGGAACCAGGCCGGTTACCCGACATTACACGGTGACCCGGGGCTGTGGTGTCGACGGACTCGTGGACCTGGGTTCGGGGTCCCGACCTGACGCGGTGACCTGGGGCCGGTGTCCCCACGTGACCCGCTGACCTGGGGCCGGGGTCCCCACGTGACCCGGGGTCCTGGTGCCGGGGTGGTCACCGGAACCTGGGAACCAGGCCGGGTGCGCGACATGACCCGGTGACCTGGGGCCGGGTTAACGACCTGTCCAGGGGACCCGGGCCGGGGACCCGACAGGACCCGGTGGTCCTTCGCTGGTGTCCCGATGCAACCCGGGGACCCGGGCCCGGGCCCCCACGTGATCCAGTGATCCGGTGCTTTTGTCCCGATGCAACCCGGGGACCCGGGCCGGGGACCCGGTATGACTCCGTCTCCCGGGGCCGGGGTGGTCACCTGACACTGGTACCCGGGACAGCGACCCGACATGACCCCGTGACCCGGGGCCAGGGTGCCGACCTGTCCAGGGGACCCGACCCGGGTACCCGACAGGACCCGGTGATCTGCGGCTGGGGTAAAAACCCGTCCCGGGGACCCGGGCTGGGTCCCGACATGACCCGGTGACCTGGTTCCGGGGTGCCGACCTGACCCGGTGACCTGGGGCTGTGGTGTCGACCGGACTCGGGGACCTGGTCCGGTGTCCCGTCATGACCCGGGGACCTGGGGTCGGGGTGGTCACCAGACCCTTGTACCCAGGCCGTTGACCCGACATGACCCTGTGACCCGGGGCCTGGGTAAAAATCCAACCCGGGGACCCGGGCATGGGACGTGACATGACCCGACCTGGGTCCGGGGTCCCGAACTGACCCGGTGACCTGGGTCCGGGGACTCGGTATGACCCGGTTACCTGGGGCCGGTGTCCCCACGTGACCCGCTGACCTGGGTCCGGGCTCCCCACGTGACCCGCTGACCTGAGGCCGGTGTCCCCACGTGACCCGGTCACCTGGGGCCGGTGTCCCCACGTGACCCGCTGACCTGGGGCCGGTGTCCCCACGTGACCCGGTCACCTGGGGCCGGTGTCCCCACGTGACCCGGGGCCCTGGTGCCGGGGAGGTCATCGGAACCTGGGAACCAGGCTGGGTACCACACATGACCAGGTGACCTGGGTCCGGGGTCCCCACGTGACCCTCTGACATGGGGCCGGTGTCCCCACGTGACCCGGTGACCTGGGGCCGGTGTCCCCACGTGACCCGGAGTCCTGGTGCCGGGGTGGTCATCGGAACCTGGGAACCAGGCCGGGTGCGCGAGATGACCGGGTGACCTGGGACCATGTTATCGACCTGTCCAGGGGACCCGGGCCGGGGATCCGACAGGAGCCGGTGATCTGCGGCTGAGGTTAAAAACCCGTCCCGGGGACCCGGGCCGGGTCCCGACCTTCCTTGGTTACCTGGGGCCGGTGTCCCCACGTGACCCGCTGACCTGGGGCCGGTGTCCCCACGTGACCCGCTGACCTGGGGCCGGTGACCCCACGTGACCCGGTCCCCTGGGGCCGGTGACCCCACGTGACCCGCTGACCTGGGGCCGGTGTGCCCACGTGACCCGCTGACCTGGGGCCGGTGACCCCACGTGACCCGGTCACCTGGGGCCGGTGACCCCACGTGACCCGGTCCCCTGGGGCCGGTGACCCCACGTGACCCGCTGACCTGGGGCCGGTGTCCCCACGTGACCCGGTGACCTGGGGCCGGTGTCCCCACGTGACCCGGTCACCTGGGGCCGGTGACCCCACGTGACCCGGTGACCTGGGGCCGGTGACCCCACGTGACCCGGTCACCTGGGGCCGGTGTCCCCACGTGACCCGCTGACCTGGGGCCGGTGACCCAACGTGACCCGGTCACCTGGGGCCGGTGTCTCCACGTGACCCGCTGACCTGGTGCCGGGGTCCCCACGGGACCCGGTGACCTGGGGCCGGGGTCCCCACGTGACCCGCTGACCTGGGGCCGGTGACCCCACGTGACCCGCTGACCTGGGGCCGGTGACCCCACGTGACCCGGTCACCTGGGGCCGGGGTCCCCACGGGACCTGGGGTCCTGGTGCCCTGGTGGTCATCGGAACCTGGGAACCAGGCTGGGTACCACACATGACCAGGTGACCTGGGTCCGGTGTCCCCACGTGACCCGGTCACCAGGGGCCGGTGACCCCACGTGACCCGGTCACCTGGGGCCGGTGTCCCCACGTGACCCGCTGACCTGAGGCCGGTGTCCCCACGTGACCCGGTCACCTGGGGCCGGTGTCCCCACGTGACCCGGTCACCTGGGGCCGGTGACCGCACGTGACCCGGTCACCTGGGGCCGGTGTCCCCACGTGACCCGCTGACCTGGGGACGGTGACCCCACGTGACCCGGTGACCTGGAGCCGGTGTCCCCACGTGACCCGGATTCCTGGTGCCGGGGTGGTCATCGGAACCTGGGAACCAGGCCGGGTGCGCGAGATGACCGGGTGACCTGGGACCATGTTATCGACCTGTCCAGGGGACCCGGGCCGGGGATCCGACAGGAGCCGGTGATCTGCGGCTGAGGTTAAAAACCCGTCCCGGGGACCCGGGCCGGGTCCCGACCTTCCTTGGTTACCTGGGGCCGGTGTCCCCACGTGACCCGCTGACCTGGGGCCGGTGTCCCCACGTGACCCGCTGACCTGGGGCCGGTGACCCCACGTGACCCGGTCCCCTGGGGCCGGTGACCCCACGTGACCCGCTGACCTGGGGCCGGTGACCCCACGTGACCCGCTGACCTGGGGCCGGTGTCCCCACGTGACCCGGTCACCTGGGGCCGGTGACCCCACGTGACCCGGGGTCCTGGTGCCAGGGTGGTCATCGGAACCTGGGAACCAGGCCGGTTACCCGACACGACACGGTGACCCGGGGCTGTGGTGTCGACGGACTCGTGGACCTGGGTTCGGGGTCCCGACCTGACGCGGTGACCTGGGGCCGGTGTCCCCACGTGACCCGCTGACCTGGGGCCGGGGTCCCCACGTGACCCGGGGTCCTGGTGCCGGGGTGGTCACCGGAACCTGGGAACCAGGCCGGGTGCGCGACATGACCCGGTGACCTGGGGCCGGGTTAACGACCTGTCCAGGGGACCCGGGCCGGGGACCCGACAGGACCCGGTGGTCCTTCGCTGGTGTCCCGATGCAACCCGGGGACCCGGGCCCGGGCCCCCACGTGATCCAGTGATCCGATGCTTTTGTCCCGATGCAACCCGGGGACCCGGGCCGGGGACCCGGTATGACTCCGTCTCCCGGGGCCGGGGTGGTCACCTGACACTGGTACCCGGGACAGCGACCCGACATGACCCCGTGACCCGGGGCCGGGGTGCCGACCTGTCCAGGGGACCCGACCCGGGTACCCGACAGGACCCGGTGATCTGCGGCTGGGGTAAAAACCCGTCCCGGGGACCCGGGCTGGGTCCCGACATGACCCGGTGACCTGGTTCCGGGGTGCCGACCTGACCCGGTGACCTGGGGCTGTGGTGTCGACCGGACTCGGGGACCTGGTCCGGTGTCCCGTCATGACCCGGGGACCTGGGGTCGGGGTGGTCACCAGACCCTTGTACCCAGGCCGTTGACCCGACATGACCCTGTGACCCGGGGCCTGGGTAAAAATCCAACCCGGGGACCCGGGCATGGGACGTGACATGACCCGACCTGGGTCCGGGGTCCCGAACTGACCCGGTGACCTGGGTCCGGGGACTCGGTATGACCCGGTTACCTGGGGCCGGTGTCCCCACGTGACCCGCTGACCTGGGTCCGGGCTCCCCACGTGACCCGCTGACCTGAGGCCGGTGTCCCCACGTGACCCGGTCACCTGGGGCCGGTGTCCCCACGTGACCCGCTGACCTGGGGCCGGTGACCCCACGTGACCCGGTCCCCTGGGGCCGGTGACCCCACGTGACCCGCTGACCTGGGGCCGGTGTCCCCACGTGACCCGCTGACCTGGGGCCGGTGACCCCACGTGACCCGCTGACCTGGGGCCGGTGTCCCCACGTGACCCGGTCACCTGGGGCCGGTGACCCCACGTGACCCGGGGTCCTGGTGCCAGGGTGGTCATCGGAACCTGGGAACCAGGCCGGTTACCCGACACGACACGGTGACCCGGGGCTGTGGTGTCGACGGACTCGTGGACCTGGGTTCGGGGTCCCGACCTGACGCGGTGACCTGGGGCCGGTGTCCCCACGTGACCCGCTGACCTGGGGCCGGGGTCCCCACGTGACCCGGGGTCCTGGTGCCGGGGTGGTCACCGGAACCTGGGAACCAGGCCGGGTGCGCGACATGACCCGGTGACCTGGGGCCGGGTTAACGACCTGTCCAGGGGACCCGGGCCGGGGACCCGACAGGACCCGGTGGTCCTTCGCTGGTGTCCCGATGCAACCCGGGGACCCGGGCCCGGGCCCCCACGTGATCCAGTGATCCGGTGCTTTTGTCCCGATGCAACCCGGGGACCCGGGCCGGGGACCCGGTATGACTCCGTCTCCCGGGGCCGGGGTGGTCACCTGACACTGGTACCCGGGACAGCGACCCGACATGACCCCGTGACCCGGGGCCGGGGTGCCGACCTGTCCAGGGGACCCGACCCGGGTACCCGACAGGACCCGGTGATCTGCGGCTGGGGTAAAAACCCGTCCCGGGGACCCGGGCTGGGTCCCGACATGACCCGGTGACCTGGTTCCGGGGTGCCGACCTGACCCGGTGACCTGGGGCTGTGGTGTCGACCGGACTCGGGGACCTGGTCCGGTGTCCCGTCATGACCCGGGGACCTGGGGTCGGGGTGGTCACCAGACCCTTGTACCCAGGCCGTTGACCCGACATGACCCTGTGACCCGGGGCCTGGGTAAAAATCCAACCCGGGGACCCGGACATGGGACGTGACATGACCCGACCTGGGTCCGGGGTCCCGAACTGACCCGGTGACCTGGGTCCGGGGACTCGGTATGACCCGGTTACCTGGGGCCGGTGTCCCCACGTGACCCGCTGACCTGGGTCCGGGCTCCCCACGTGACCCGCTGACCTGAGGCCGGTGTCCCCACGTGACCCGGTCACCTGGGGCCGGTGTCCCCACGTGACCCGCTGACCTGGGGCCGGTGTCCCCACGTGACCCGGTCACCTGGGGCCGGTGTCCCCACGTGACCCGGGGTCCTGGTGCCGGGGAGGTCATCGGAACCTGGGAACCAGGCTGGGTACCACACATGACCAGGTGACCTGGGTCCGGGGTCCCCACGTGACCCTCTGACATGGGGCCGGTGTCCCCACGTGACCCGGTGACCTGGGGCCGGTGTCCCCACGTGACCCGGAGTCCTGGTGCCGGGGTGGTCATCGGAACCTGGGAACCAGGCCGGGTGCGCGAGATGACCGGGTGACCTGGGACCATGTTATCGACCTGTCCAGGGGACCCGGGCCAGGGATCCGACAGGAGCCGGTGATCTGCGGCTGAGGTTAAAAACCCGTCCCGGGGACCCGGGCTGGGTCCCGACCTTCCTTGGTTACCTGGGGCCGGTGTCCCCACGTGACCCGCTGACCTGGGGCCGGTGTCCCCACGTGACCCGCTGACCTGGGGCCGGTGACCCCACGTGACCCGGTCCCCTGGGGCCGGTGACCCCACGTGACCCGCTGACCTGGGGCCGGTGTCCCCACGTGACCCGCTGACCTGGGGCCGGTGACCCCACGTGACCCGCTGACCTGGGGCCGGTGTCCCCACGTGACCCGGTCACCTGGGGCCGGTGACCCCACGTGACCCGGGGTCCTGGTGCCAGGGTGGTCATCGGAACCTGGGAACCAGGCCGGTTACCCGACACGACACGGTGACCCGGGGCTGTGGTGTCGACGGACTCGTGGACCTGGGTTCGGGGTCCCGACCTGACGCGGTGACCTGGGGCCGGTGTCCCCACGTGACCCGCTGACCTGGGGCCGGGGTCCCCACGTGACCCGGGGTCCTGGTGCCGGGGTGGTCACCGGAACCTGGGAACCAGGCCGGGTGCGCGACATGACCCGGTGACCTGGGGCCGGGTTAACGACCTGTCCAGGGGACCCGGGCCGGGGACCCGACAGGACCCGGTGGTCCTTCGCTGGTGTCCCGATGCAACCCGGGGACCCGGGCCCGGGCCCCCACGTGATCCAGTGATCCGGTGCTTTTGTCCCGATGCAACCCGGGGACCCGGGCCGGGGACCCGGTATGACTCCGTCTCCCGGGGCCGGGGTGGTCACCTGACACTGGTACCCGGGACAGCGACCCGACATGACCCCGTGACCCGGGGCCGGGGTGCCGACCTGTCCAGGGGACCCGACCCGGGTACCCGACAGGACCCGGTGATCTGCGGCTGGGGTAAAAACCCGTCCCGGGGACCCGGGCTGGGTCCCGACATGACCCGGTGACCTGGTTCCGGGGTGCCGACCTGACCCGGTGACCTGGGGCTGTGGTGTCGACCGGACTCGGGGACCTGGTCCGGTGTCCCGTCATGACCCGGGGACCTGGGGTCGGGGTGGTCACCAGACCCTTGTACCCAGGCCGTTGACCCGACATGACCCTGTGACCCGGGGCCTGGGTAAAAATCCAACCCGGGGACCCGGGCATGGGACGTGACATGACCCGACCTGGGTCCGGGGTCCCGAACTGACCCGGTGACCTGGGTCCGGGGACTCGGTATGACCCGGTTACCTGGGGCCGGTGTCCCCACGTGACCCGCTGACCTGGGTCCGGGCTCCCCACGTGACCCGCTGACCTGAGGCCGGTGTCCCCACGTGACCCGGTCACCTGGGGCCGGTGTCCCCACGTGACCCGCTGACCTGGGGCCGGTGTCCCCACGTGACCCGGTCACCTGGGGCCGGTGTCCCCACGTGACCCGGGGTCCTGGTGCCGGGGAGGTCATCGGAACCTGGGAACCAGGCTGGGTACCACACATGACCAGGTGACCTGGGTCCGGGGTCCCCACGTGACCCTCTGACATGGGGCCGGTGTCCCCACGTGACCCGCTGACCTGGGGCCGGTGACCCCATGTGACCCGGTCACCTGGGGCCGGTGACCCCACGTGACCCGGTCACCTGGGGCCGGTGTCCCCACGTGACCCGGTCACCTGGGGCCG
Organism: Somateria mollissima; assembly: GCA_951411735.1. Lineage (NCBI taxonomy): Eukaryota > Metazoa > Chordata > Aves > Anseriformes > Anatidae > Somateria > Somateria mollissima. The sequence continues at coordinate 49,286 of CATOCB010000161.1, forward strand.
GTGACCCCACGTGACCCGCTGACCTGCGGCCGGTGACCCCACGTGACCCGCTGACCTGGGGCCGGTGACCCCACGTGACCCGGTCACCTGGGGCCGGTGACCCCACGTGACCCGGTCACCTGGGGCCGGTGACCCCACGTGACCCGGTCACCTGGGGCCGGTGTCCCCACATGACCGGGTCACCTGGGTCCGGTGACCCCACGTGACCCGGTGACCTGGGGCCGGTGTCCCCACGTGACCCAGAGTCCTGGTGCCGGGGTGGTCATCGGAACCTGGGAACCAGGCCGGTTACCCGACACGACCCGGTGACCCGGGGCTGTGGTGTCGACGGTCTCGTGGACCTGGGTTCGGGGTCCCGACCTGACGCGGTGACCTGGGGCCGGTGTCCCCACGTGACCCGCTGACCTGGGGCCGGTGTCCCCACGTGACCCGCTGACCTGGGGCCGGTGACCCCACGTGACCCGCTGACCTGGGGCCGGTGACCCCGCGTGACCCGGTCACCTGGGGCCGGGGTCCCCACGGGACCCGGGGTCCTGGTGCCGGGGTGGTCACCGGAACGTGGGAACCAGGCCGGGTGCGCGACATGACCTGGTGACCTGGGGCCGGGTTAACGACCTGTCCAGGGGACCCGGGCCGGGGACCCGACAGGACCCGGTGGTCCTTCGCTGGTGTCCCGATGCAACCCGGGGACCCGGGCCCGGGCCCCCACGTGATCCAGTGATCCGGTGCTTTTGTCCCGATGCAACCCGGGGACCCGGGCCGGGGACCCGGTATGACTCCGTCTCCCGGGGCCGGGGTGGTCACCTGACACTGGTACCCGGGACAGCGACCCGACATGACCCCGTGACCCGGGGCCGGGGTGCCGACCTGTCCAGGGGACCCGACCCGGGTACCCGACAGGACCCGGTGATCTGCGGCTGGGGTAAAAACCCGTCCCGGGGACCCGGGCTGGGTCCCGACATGACCCGGTGACTTGGGGCTGTGGTGTCGACCGGACTCGGGGACCTGGTCCGGTGTCCCGTCATGACCCGGGGACCTGGGGTCGGGGTGGTCACCAGACCCTTGTACCCAGGCCGTTGACCCGACATGACCCTGTGACCCGGGGCCTGGGTAAAAATCCAACCCGGGGACCCGGGCATGGGACGTGACATGACCCAACCTGGGTCCGGGGTCCCGAACTGACCCGGTGACCTGGGTCCGGGGACTCGGTATGACCGGGTTACCTGGGTCCGGTGTCCCCACGTGACCCGGTCACCTGGGGCCGGTGACCCCACGTGACCCGGTCACCTGGGGCCGGTGTCCCCACGTGACCCGGTCACCTGGGGCTGGTGACCCCACGTGACCCGGTCACCTGGGGCCGGTGACCCCACGTGACCAGGTCACCTGGGGCCGGTGACCCCACGTGACCCGGTCACCTGGGGCCGGTGACCCCACGTGACCAGGTCACTTGGGGCCGGTGACCCCACGTGACCCGGTCACCTGGGGCCGGTGACCCCACGTGACCCGGTCACCTGGGGCCGGTGTCCCCACGTGACCCGGTCACCTGGGGCCGGTGACCCCACGTGACCCGGTCACCTGGGGCCGGTGACCCCACGTGACCCGGTCACCTGGGGCCGGTGTCCCCACGTGACCCGGTCACCTGGGGCCGGTGACCCCACGTGACCCGGTCACCTGGGGCCGGTGACCCCACGTGACCCGGTCACCTGGTGCCGGTGACCCCACGTGACCCGCTGACCTGCGGCCGGTGACCCCACGTGACCCGCTGACCTGGGGCCGGTGACCCCACGTGACCCGGTCACCTGGGGCCGGTGACCCCACGTGACCCGCTGACCTGCGGCCGGTGACCCCACGTGACCCGCTGACCTGGGGCCGGTGACCCCACGTGACCCGGTCACCTGGGGCCGGTGACCCCACGTGACCCGGTCACCTGGGGCCGGTGACCCCACGTGACCCGGTCACCTGGGGCCGGTGACCCCACGTGACCCGGTCACCTGGGGCCGGTGTCCCCACGTGACCGGGTCACCTGGGTCCGGTGACCCCATGTGACCCGGTGACCTGGGGCCGGTGTCCCCACGTGACCCAGAGTCCTGGTGCCGGGGTGGTCATCGGAACCTGGGAACCAGGCCGGTTACCCGACACGACCCGGTGACCCGGGGCTGTGGTGTCGACGGACTCGTGGACCTGGGTTCGGGGTCCCGACCTGACGCGGTGACCTGGGGCCGGTGTCCCCACGTGACCCGCTGACCTGGGGCCGGTGTCCCCACGTGACCCGCTGACCTGGGGCCGGTGACCCCACGTGACCCGCTGACCTGGGGCCGGTGACCCCGCGTGACCCGGTCACCTGGGGCCGGGGTCCCCACGGGACCCGGGGTCCTGGTGCCGGGGTGGTCACCGGAACGTGGGAACCAGGCCGGGTGCGCGACATGACCCGGTGACCTGGGGCCGGGTTAACGACCTGTCCAGGGGACCCGGGCCGGGGACCCGACAGGACCCGGTGGTCCTTCGCTGGTGTCCCGATGCAACCCGGGGACCCGGGCCCGGGCCCCCACGTGATCCAGTGATCCGGTGCTTTTGTCCCGATGCAACCCGGGGACCCGGGCCGGGGACCCGGTATGACTCCGTCTCCCGGGGCCGGGGTGGTCACCTGACACTGGTACCCGGGACAGCGACCCGACATGACCCCGTGACCCGGGGCCGGGGTGCCGACCTGTCCAGGGGACCCGACCCGGGTACCCGACAGGACCCGGTGATCTGCGGCTGGGGTAAAAACCCGTCCCGGGGACCCGGGCTGGGTCCCGACATGACCCGGTGACTTGGGGCTGTGGTGTCGACCGGACTCGGGGACCTGGTCCGGTGTCCCATCATGACCCGGGGACCTGGGGTCGGGGTGGTCACCAGACCCTTGTACCCAGGCCGTTGACCCGACATGACCCTGTGACCCGGGGCCTGGGTAAAAATCCAACCCGGGGACCCGGGCATGGGACGTGACATGACCCGACCTGGGTCCGGGGTCCCGAACTGACCCGGTGACCTGGGTCCGGGGACTCGGTATGACCCGGTTACCTGGGTCCGGTGTCCCCACGTGACCCGGTCACCTGGGGCCAGTGACCCCACGTGACCCGGTCACCTGGGGCCGGTGACCCCACGTGACCCGGTCACCTGGGGCCGGTGACCCCACGTGACCCGGTCACCTGGGGCCGGTGACCCCACGTGACCAGGTCACCTGGGGCCGGTGACCCCACGTGACCCGGTCACCTGGGGCCGGTGACCCCACGTGACCCGGTCACCTGGGGCCGGTGTCCCCACGTGACCCGGTCACCTGGGGCCGGTGACCCCACGTGACCCGGTCACCTGGGGCCGGTGACCCCACGTGACCCGGTCACCTGGGGCCGGTGTCCCCACGTGACCCGGTCACCTGGGGCCGGTGACCCCACGTGACCCGGTCACCTGGGGCCGGTGACCCCACGTGACCCGCTGACCTGCGGCCGGTGACCCCACGTGACCCGCTGACCTTGGGCCGGTGACCCCACGTGACCCGGTCACCTGGGGCCGGTGACCCCACGTGACCCGCTGACCTGCGGCCGGTGACCCCACGTGACCCGCTGACCTGGGGCCGGTGACCCCACGTGACCCGGTCACCTGGGGCCGGTGACCCCACTTGACCCGGTCACCTGGTGCCGGTGACCCCACGTGACCCGGTCACCTGGGGCCGGTGTCCCCACGTGACCGGGTCACCTGGGTCCGGTGACCCCACGTGACCCGGTGACCTGGGGCCGGTGTCCCCACGTGACCCAGAGTCCTGGTGCCGGGGTGGTCATCGGAACCTGGGAACCAGGCCGGTTACCCGACACGACCCGGTGACCCGGGGCTGTGGTGTCGACGGACTCGTGGACCTGGGTTCGGGGTCCCGACCTGACGCGGTGACCTGGGGCCGGTGTCCCCACGTGACCCGCTGACCTGGGGCCGGTGTCCCCACGTGACCCGCTGACCTGGGGCCGGTGACCCCGCGTGACCCGGTCACCTGGGGCCGGGGTCCCCACGGGACCCGGGGTCCTGGTGCCGGGGTGGTCACCGGAACGTGGGAACCAGGCCGGGTGCGCGACATGACCCGGTGACCTGGGGCCGGGTTAACGACCTGTCCAGGGGACCCGGGCCGGGGACCCGACAGGACCCGGTGGTCCTTCGCTGGTGTCCCGATGCAACCCGGGGACCCGGGCCCGGGCCCCCACGTGATCCAGTGATCCGGTGCTTTTGTCCCGATGCAACCCGGGGACCCGGGCCGGGGACCAGGTATGACTCCGTCTCCCGGGGCCGGGGTGGCCACCTGACACTGGTACCCGGGACAGCGACCCGACATGACCCCGTGACCCGGGGCCGGGGTGCCGACCTGTCCAGGGGACCCGACCCGGGTACCCGACAGGACCCGGTGATCTGCGGCTGGGGTAAAAACCCGTCCCGGGGACCCGGGCTGGGTCCCGACATGACCCGGTGACTTGGGGCTGTGGTGTCGACCGGACTCGGGGACCTGGTCCGGTGTCCCGTCATGACCCGGGGACCTGGGGTCGGGGTGGTCACCAGACCCTTGTACCCAGGCCGTTGACCCGACATGACCCTGTGAACCGGGGCCTGGGTAAAAATCCAACCCGGGGACCCGGGCATGGGACGTGACATGACCCGACCTGGGTCCGGGGTCCCGAACTGACCCGGTGACCTGGGTCCGGGGACTCGGTATGACCCGGTTACCTGGGTCCGGTGTCCCCACGTGACCCGGTCACCTGGGGCCGGTGACCCCACGTGACACGGTAACCTGGGGCCGGTGACCCCACGTGACCCGGTCACCTGGGGCCGGTGACCCCACGTGACCCGGTCACCTGGGGCCGGTGACCCCACGTGACCCGGTCACCTGGGGCCGGTGACCGCACGAGACCCGGTCACCTGGGGCCGGTGACCCCACGTGACCCGGTCACCTGGGGCCGGTGACCCCACGTGACCCGGTCACCTGGGGCCGGTGACCCCACGTGACCGGGTCACCTGGTGCCGGTGACCCCACGTGACCCGGTCACCTGGGGCCGGTGACCCCACGTGACCCGGTCACCTGGGGCCGGTGACCCCACGTGACCCGGTCACCTGGGGCCGGTGACCCCACGTGACCCGGTCACCTGGGGCCGGTGACCCCACGTGACCCGGTCACCTGGGGCCGGTGACCCCACGTGACCGGGTCACCTGGGGCCGGTGACCCCACGTGACCCGGTCACCTGGGGCCGGTGACCCCACGTGACCCGGTCACCTGGGGCCGGTGACCCCACGTGACCAGGTCACCTGGGGCCGGTGACCCCACGTGACCCGGTCACCTGGGGCCGGTGACCCCACGTGACCCGGTCACCTGGGGCCGGTGTCCCCACGTGACCCGGTCACCTGGGGCCGGTGACCCCACGTGACCCGGTCACCTGGGGCCGGTGACACCACGTGACCCGGTCACCTGGGGCCGGTGACCCCACGTGACCCGGTCACCTGGGGCCGGTGACCCCACGTGACCAGGTCACCTGGGGCCGGTGACCCCACGTGACCCGATGACCTGGGGCCGGTGTCCCCACGTGACCCGGTCACCTGGGGCCGGTGTCCCCACGTGACCCGGGGTCCTGGTGCCGGGGTGGTCATCGGAACCTGGCAACCAGGCCGGTTACCCGACACGACCCGGTGACCCGGGGCTGTGGTGTCGACGGACTCGTGGAACTGGGTTCGGGGTCCCGACCTGACGCGGTGACCTGGGGCCGGTGTCCCCACGTGACCCGGTCACCTGGGGCCGGGGTCCCCACGGGACCCGGGGTCCTGGTGCCGGGGTGGTCACCGGAACCTGGGAACCAGGCCGGGTGCGCGACATGACCCGGTGACCTGGGGCCGGGTTAACGACCTGTCCAGGGGACCCGGGCCGGGGACCCGACAGGACCCGGTGGTCCTTCGCTGGTGTCCCGATGCAACCCGGGGACCTGGGCCGGGGACCCGGTATGACTCCGTCTCCCGGGGCCGGGGTGGTCACCTGACACTGGTACCCGGGACAGCGACCCGACATGACCCCGTGACCCGGGGCCGGGGTGCCGACCTGTCCAGGGGACCCGACCCGGGTACCCGACAGGACCCGGTGATCTGCGGCTGGGGTAAAAACCCGTCCCGGGGACCCGGGCTGGGTCCTGAAATGACCCGGTGACCTGGGGCTGTGGTGTCGACCGGACTCGGGGACCTGGTCCGGTGTCCCGTCATGACCCGGGGACCTGGGGTCGGGGTGGTCACCAGACCCTTGTACCCAGGCCGTTGACCCGACATGACCCTGTGACCCGGGGCCTGGGTAAAAATCCAACCCGGGGACCCGGGCATGGGACATGACATGACCCGACCTGGGTCCGGGGTCCCGAACTGACCCGGTGACCTGGGTCCGGGGACTCGGTATGACCCGGTTACCTGGGTCCGGGGTCCCCAGGTGACCCGGTCACCTGGGGCCGGTGACCCCACGTGACCCGGTCACCTGGGGCCGGTGACCCCACGTGACCCGGTCACCTGGGGCCGGTGACCCCACGTGACCCGGTCACCTGGGGCCGGTGACCCCACGTGACCCGGTCACCTGGGGCCGGTGACCCCACGTGACCCGGTCACCTGGGGCTGGTGTCCCCACGTGACCCGGGGTCCTGGTGCCGGGGTGGTCATCGGAACCTGGGAACCAGGCCGGTTACCCGACACGACCCGGTGACCCGGGGCTGTGGTGTCGACGGACTCGTGGACCTGGGTTCGGGGTCCCGACCTGACGCGGTGACCTGGGGCCGGTGTCCCCACGTGACCCGCTGACCTGGGGCCGGTGACCCCACGTGACCCGCTGACCTGGGGCCGGTGACCCCGCGTGACCCGGTCACCTGGGGCCGGGGTCCCCACGGGACCCGTGGTCCTGGTGCCGGGGTGGTCACCGGAACCTGGGAACCAGGCCGGTTACCCGACACGACCCGGTGACCTGGGGCCGGGTTAACGACCTGTCCAGGGGACCCGGGCCGGGGACCCGACAGGACCCGGTGGTCCTTCGCTGGTGTCCCGATGCAACCCGGGGACCCGGGCCCGGGCCCCCACGTGATCCAGTGATCCGGTGCTTTTGTCCCGATGCAACCCGGGGACCTGGGCCGGGGACCCGGTATGACTCCGTCTCCCGGGGCCGGGGTGGTCACCTGACACTGGTACCCGGGACAGCGACCCGACATGACCCCGTGACCCGGGGCCGGGGTGCCGACCTGTCCAGGGGACCCGACCCGGGTACCCGACAGGACCCGGTGATCTGCGGCTGGGGTAAAAACCCGTCCCGGGGACCCGGGCTGGGTCCCGACATGACCCGGTGACCTGGGGCTGTGGTGTCGACCGGACTCGGGGACCTGGTCCGGTGTCCCGTCATGACCCGGGGACCTGGGGTCGGGGTGGTCACCAGACCCTTGTACCCAGGCCGTTGACCCGACATGACCCTGTGACCCGGGGCCTGGGTAAAAATCCAACCCGGGGACCCGGGCATGGGACGTGACATGACCCGACCTGGGTCCGGGGTCCCGAACTGACCCGGTGACCTGGGTCCGGGGACTCGGTATGACCCGGTTACCTGGGTCCGGGGTCCCCACGTGACCCGGTCACCTGGGGCCGGGGTCCCCACGTGACCCGCTGACCTGGGGCCGGTGTCCCCACGTGACCCGGGGTCCTGGTGCCGGGGTGGTCATCGGAACCTGGGAACCAGGCCGGGTGCGCGAGATGACCGGGTGACCTGGGGCCGGGTTATCGACCTGTCCAGGGGACCCGGGCCGGGGACCCGACAGGACCCGGTGATCTGCGGCTGGGGTAAAAACCCGTCCCGGGGACCCGGGCTGGGTCCCGACATGCCTTGGTTACCTGGGGCCGGTGTCCCCACGTGACCCGCTGACCTGGGGCCGGTGACCCCACGTGACCCGGTCACCTGGGGCCGGTGTCCCCACGTGACCCGCTGACCTGGGGCCGGTGACCCCACGTGACCCGGTCACCTGGGGCCGGTGACCCCTTGTGACCCGGTCACCTGGGGCCGGTGACCCCACGTGACCCGCTGACCTGGGGCCGGTGACCCCACGTGACCCGGTCACCTGGAGCCGGTGACCCCACGTGACCCGGTCACCTGGGGCCGGTGACCCCACGTGACCCGGTCACCTGGGGCCGGTGACCCCACGTGACCCGGTCACCTGGGGCCGGTGACCCCACGTGACCAGGTCACCTGGGGCCGGTGACCCCACGTGACCCGGTCACCTGGGGCCGGTGACCCCACGTGACCCGGTCACCTGGGGCCGGTGACCCCACGTGACCCGGTCACCTGGGGCCGGTGACCCCACGTGACCCGGTCACCTGGGGCCGGTGACCCCACGTGACCCGGTCACCTGGGGCCGGTGACCCCACGTGACCCGCTGACCTGGGGCCGGTGACCCCACGTGACCCGCTGACCTGCGGCCGGTGACCCCACGTGACCCGCTGACCTGGGGCCGGTGACCCCACGTGACCCGCTGACCTGGGGCCGGTGACCCCACGTGACCCGGTCACCTGGGGCCGGTGACCCCACGTGACCCGGTCACCTGGTGCCGGTGACCCCACGTGACCCGGTCACCTGGGGCCGGTGTCCCCACGTGACCGGGTCACCTGGGGCCGGTGACCCCATGTGACCCGGTCACCTGGGGCCGGTGTCCCCACGTGACCCAGAGTCCTGGTGCCGGGGTGGTCATCGGAACCTGGGAACCAGGTCGGTTACCCGACACGACCCGGTGACCCGGGGCTGTGGTGTCGACGGACTCGTGGACCTGGGTTCGGGGTCCCGACCTGACGCGGTGACCTGGGGCCGGTGTCCCCACGTGACCCGCTGACCTGGGGCCGGTGACCCTACGTGACCCGCTGACCTGGGGCCGGTGACCCCGCGTGACCCGGTCACCTGGGGCCGGGGTCCCCACGGGACCCGGGGTCCTGGTGCCGGGGTGGTCACCGGAACGTGGGAACCAGGCCGGGTGCGCGACATGACCCGGTGACCTGGGGCCGGGTTAACGACCTGTCCAGGGGACCCGGGCCGGGGACCCGACAGGACCCGGTGGTCCTTCGCTGGTGTCCCGATGCAACCCGGGGACCCGGGCCCGGGCCCCCACGTGATCCAGTGATCCGGTGCTTTTGTCCCGATGCAACCCGGGGACCCGGGCCGGGGACCCGGTATGACTCCGTCTCCCGGGGCCGGGGTGGTCACCTGACACTGGTACCCGGGACAGCGACCCGACATGACCCCGTGACCCGGGGCCGGGGTGCCGACCTGTCCAGGGGACCCGACCCGGGTACCCGACAGGACCCGGTGATCTGCGGCTGGGGTAAAAAACCCGTCCCGGGGACCCGGGCTGGGTCCCGACATGACCCGGTGACTTGGGGCTGTGGTGTCGACCGGACTCGGGGACCTGGTCCGGTGTCCCGTCATGACCCGGGGACCTGGGGTCGGGGTGGTCACCAGACCCTTGTACCCAGGCCGTTGACCCGACATGACCCTGTGACCCGGGGCCTGGGTAAAAATCCAACCCGGGGACCCGGGCATGGGACGTGACATGACCCGACCTGAGTCCGGGGTCCCGAACTGACCCGGTGACCTGGGTCCGGGGACTCGGTATGACCCGGTTACCCGGGTCCGGTGTCCCTACGTGACCCGGTCACCTGGGGCCGGTGACCCCACGTGACCCGGTCACCTGGGGCCGGTGACCCCACGTGACCCGGTCACCTGGGGCCGGTGTCCCCACGTGACCCGGTCACCTGGGGCCGGTGACCCCACGTGACCAGGTCACCTGGGGCCGGTGTCCCCACGTGACCCGGGGTCCTGGTGCCGGGGTGGTCATCGGAACCTTGGAACCAGGCCGGTTACCCGACACGACCCGGTGACCCGGGGCTGTGGTGTCGACGGACTCGTGGAACTGGGTTCGGGGTCCCGACCTGACGCGGTGACCTGGGGCCGGTGTCCCCACGTGACCCGCTGACCTGGGGCCGGGGTCCCCACGTGACCCGGGGTCCTGGTGCCGGGGTGGTCACCGGAACCTGGGAACCAGGCCGGGTGCGCGACATGACCCGGTGACCTGGGGCCGGGTTAACGACCTGTCCAGGGGACCCGGGCCGGGGACCCGACAGGACCCGGTGGTCCTTCGCTGGTGTCCCGATGCAACCCGGGGACCCGGGCCGGGGACCCGGTATGACTCCGTCTCCCGGGGCCGGGGTGGTCACCTGACACTGGTACCCGGGACAGCGACCCGACATGACCCCGTGACCCGGGGCCGGGGTGCCGACCTGTCCAGGGGACCCGACCCGGGTACCCGACAGGACCCGGTGATCTGCGGCTGGGGTAAAAACCCGTCCCGGGGACCCGGGTTGGGTCCCGACATGACCCGGTGACCTGGGGCTGTGGTGTCGACCGGACTCGGGGACCTGGTCCGGTGTCCCGTCATGACCCGGGGACCTGGGGTCGGGGTGGTCACCAGACCCTTGTACCCAGGCCGTTGACCCGACATGACCCTGTGACCCGGGGCCTGGGTAAAAATCCAACCCGGGGACCCGGGCATGGGACGTGACATGACCCGACCTGGGTCCGGGGTCCCGAACTGACCCGGTGACCTGGGTCCGGGGACTCGGTATGACCCGGTTACCTGGGTCCGGGGTCCCCACGTGACCCGGTCACCTGGGGCCGGGGTCCCCACGTGACCCGCTGACCTGGGGCCGGTGACCCCACGTGACCCGGTCAGCTGGGGCCGGTGTCCCCACGTGACCCGGTCACCTGGGGCCGGTGACCCCACGTGACCCGGTCACCTGGGGCCGGTGACCCCACGTGACCCGGTCACCTGGGGCCGGTGACCCCACGTGACCCGGTCACTTGGGGCCGGTGACCCCACGTGACCCGGTCACCTGGGGCCGGTGACCCCACGTGACCCGGTCACCTGGGGCCGGTGTCCCCACGTGACCCGGGGTCCTGGTGCCGGGGTGGTCATCGGAACCTGGGAACCAGGCCGGTTACCCGACACGACCCGGTGACCCGGGGCTGTGGTGTCGACGGACTCGTGGACCTGGGTTCGGGGTCCCGACCTGACGCGGTGACCTGGGGCCGGTGTCCCCACATGACCCGCTGACCTGGGGCCGGTGACCCCACGTGACCCGCTGACCTGGGGCCGGTGACCCCGCGTGACCCGGTCACCTGGGGCCGGGGTCCCCACGGGACCCGGGGTCCTGGTGCCGGGGTGGTCACCGGAACCTGGGAACCAGGCCGGTTACCCGACACGACCCGGTGACCTGGGGCCGGGTTAACGACCTGTCCAGGGGACCCGGGCCGGGGACCCGACAGGACCCGGTGGTCCTTCGCTGGTGTCCCGATGCAACCCGGGGACCCGGGCCCGGGCCCCCACGTGATCCAGTGATCCGGTGCTTTTGTCCCGATGCAACCCGGGGACCTGGGCCGGGGACCCGGTATGACTCCGTCTCCCGGGGCCGGGGTGGTCACCTGACACTGGTACCCGGGACAGCGACCCGACATGACCCCGTGACCCGGGGCCGGGGTGCCGACCTGTCCAGGGGACCCGACCCGGGTACCCGACAGGACCCGGTGATCTGCGGCTGGGGTAAAAACCCGTCCCGGGGACCCGGGTTGGGTCCCGACATGACCCGGTGACCTGGGGCTGTGGTGTCGACCGGACTCGGGGACCTGGTCCGGTGTCCCGTCATGACCCGGGGACCTGGGCTCGGGGTGGTCACCAGACCCTTGTACCCAGGCCGTTGACCCGACATGACCCTGTGACCCGGGGCCTGGGTAAAAATCCAACCCGGGGACCCGGGCATGGGACGTGACATGACCCGACCTGGGTCCGGGGTCCCGAACTGACCCGGTGACCTGGGTCCGGGGACTCGGTATGACCCGGTTACCTGGGTCCGGGGTCCCCACGTGACCCGGTCACCTGGGGCCGGGGTCCCCACGTGACCCGCTGACCTGGGGCCGGTGTCCCCACGTGACCAGGGGTCCTGGTGCCGGGGTGGTCATTGGAACCTGGGAACCAGGCCGGGTGCGCGAGATGACCGGGTGACCTGGGGCCGGGTTATCGACCTGTCCAGGGGACCCGGGCCGGGGACCCGACAGGACCCGGTGATCTGCGGCTGGGGTAAAAACCCGTCCCGGGGACCCGGGCTGGGTCCCGACATGCCTTGGTTACCTGGGGCCGGTGTCCCCACGTGACCCGCTGACCTGGGGCCGGTGACCCCACGTGACCCGGTCACCTGGGGCCGGTGTCCCCACGTGACCCGCTGACCTGGGGCCGGTGACCCCACGTGACCCGGTCACCTGGGGCCGGTGACCCCACGTGACCAGGTCACCTGGGGCCGGTGACCCCACGTGACCCGGTCACCTGGGGCCGGTGACCCCACGTGACCCGGTCACCTGGGGCCGGTGACCCCACGTGACCCGGTCACCTGGGTCCGGTGACCCCACGTGACCCGGTCACCTGGTGCCGGTGGCCCCACGTGACCCGGTCACCTGGGGCCGGTGTCCCCACGTGACCCGGTCACCTGGGGCCGGTGACCCCACGTGACCCGCTGACCTGGGGCCGGTGACCCCACGTGACCCGGTTACCTGGGTCCGGTGTCCCCACGTGACCCGGTCACCTGGGGCCGGGGTCCCCACGTGACCCGCTGACCTGGGGCCGGTGTCCCCACGTGACCCGGGGTCCTGGTGCCGGGGTGGTCATCGGAACCTGGGAACCAGGCCGGGTGCGCGAGATGACCGGGTGACCTGGGGCCGGGTTATCGACCTGTCCAGGGGACCCGGGCCGGGGACCCGACAGGACCCGGTGATCTGCGGCTGGGGTAAAAACCCGTCCCGGGGACCCGGGCTGGGTCCCGACATGCCTTGGTTACCTGGGGCCGGTGTCCCCACGTGACCCGCTGACCTGGGGCCGGTGACCCCACGTGACCCGGTCACCTGGGGCCGGTGTCCCCACGTGACCCGGTCACCTGGGGCCGGTGACCCCACGTGACCCGGTGACCTGGGGCCGGTGTCCCCACGTGACCCAGAGTCCTGGTGCCGGGGTGGTCATCGGAACCTGGGAACCAGGCCGGTTACCCGACACGACCCGGTGACCCGGGGCTGTGGTGTCGACGGACTCGTGGACCTGGGTTCGGGGTCCCGACCTGACGCGGTGACCTGGGGCCGGTGTCCCCACATGACCCGCTGACCTGGGGCCGGGGTCCCCACGTGACCCGCTGACCTGGGGCCGGTGACCCCACGTGACCCGCTGACCTGGGGCCGGTGACCCCGCGTGATCCGGTCACCTGGGGCCGGGGTCCCCACGGGACCCGGGGTCCTGGTTCCGGGGTGGTCACCGGAACGTGGGAACCAGGCCGGGTGCGCGACATGACCCGGTGACCTGGGGCCGGGTTAACGACCTGTCCAGGGGACCCGGGCCGGGGACCCGACAGGACCCGGTGGTCCTTCGCTGGTGTCCCGATGCAACCCGGGGACCCGGGCCCGGGCCCCCACGTGATCCAGTGATCCGGTGCTTTTGTCCCGATGCAACCCGGGGACCCGGGCCGGGGACCCGGTATGACTCCGTCTCCCGGGGCCGGGGTGGTCACCTGACACTGGTACCCGGGACAGCGACCCGACATGACCCCGTGACCCGGGGCCGGGGTGCCGACCTGTCCAGGGGACCCGACCCGGGTACCCGACAGGACCCGGTGATCTGCGGCTGGGGTAAAAACCCGTCCCGGGGACCCGGGCTGGGTCCCGACATGACCCCGTGACCTGGGGCTGTGGTGTCGACCGGACTCGGGGACCTGGTCCGGTGTCCCGTCATGACCCGGGGACCTGGGGTCGGGGTGGTCACCAGACCCTTGTACCCAGGCCGTTGACCCGACATGACCCTGTGACCCGGGGCCTGGGTAAAAATCCAACCCGGGGACCCGGGCATGGGACGTGACATGACCCGACCTGGGTCCGGGGTCCCGAACTGACCCGGTGACCTGGGTCCGGGGACTCGGTATGACCCGGTTACCTGGGGCCGGTGTCCCCACGTGACCCGCTGACCTGGGTCCGGTGACCCCACGTGACCCGGTCACCTGGGGCCGGTGACCCCACGTGACCCGGTCACCTGGGGCCGGTGACCCCACGTGACCAGGTCACCTGGGGCCGGTGACCCCACGTGACCCGGTCACCTGGGGCCGGTGACCCCACGTGACCCGGTCACCTGGGGCCGGTGACCCCACGTGACCCGGTCACCTGGGTCCGGTGACCCCACGTGACCCGGTCACCTGGTGCCGGTGGCCCCACGTGACCCGGTCACCTGGGGCCGGTGTCCCCACGTGACCCGGTCACCTGGGGCCGGTGACCCCACGTGACCCGCTGACCTGGGGCCGGTGACCCCACGTGACCCGGTCACTTGGGGCCGGTGACCCCACGTGACCCGGTCACCTGGGGCCGGTGACCCCACGTGACCCAGTCACCTGGTGCCAGTGACCCCACGTGACCCGGTCACCTGGGGCCGGTGTCCCCACGTGACCCGGTCACCTGGGGCCGGTGACCCCACGTGACCGGGTCACCTGGGGCCGGTGACCCCACGTGACCCGGTCACCTGGGGCCGGTGTCCCCACGTGACCCGGGGTCCTGGTGCCGGGGTGGTCATCGGAACCTGGGAACCAGGCCGGTTACCCGACACGACCCGGTGACCCGGGGCTGTGGTGTCGACGGACTCGTGGACCTGGGTTCGGGGTCCCGACCTGACGCGGTGACCTGGGGCCGGTGTCCCCACGTGACCCGCTGACCTGGGGCCGGTGACCCCACGTGACCCGCTGACCTGGGGCCGGTGACCCCGCGTGACCCGGTCACCTGGGGCCGGGGTCCCCACGGGACCCGGGGTCCTGGTGCCGGGGTGGTCACCGGAACCTGGGAACCAGGCCGGTTACCCGACACGACCCGGTGACCTGGGGCCGGGTTAACGACCTGTCCAGGGGACCCGGGCCGGGGACCCGACAGGACCCGGTGGTCCTTCGCTGGTGTCCCGATGCAACCCGGGGACCTGGGCCGGGGACCCGGTATGACTCCGTCTCCCGGGGCCGGGGTGGTCACCTGACACTGGTACCCGGGACAGCGACCCGACATGACCCCGTGACCCGGGGCCGGGGTGCCGACCTGTCCAGGGGACCCGACCCGGGTACCCGACAGGACCCGGTGATCTGCGGCTGGGGTAAAAACCCGTCCCGGGGACCCGGGCTGGGTCCCGACATGACCCCGTGACCTGGGGCTGTGGTGTCGACCGGACTCGGGGACCTGGTCCGGTGTCCCGTCATGACCCGGGGACCTGGGGTCGGGGTGGTCACCAGACCCTTGTACCCAGGCCGTTGACCCGACATGACCCTGTGACCCGGGGCCTGGGTAAAAATCCAACCCGGGGACCCGGGCATGGGACGTGACATGACCCGACCTGGGTCCGGGGTCCCGAACTGACCCGGTGACCTGGGTCCGGGGACTCGGTATGACCCGGTTACCTGGGTCCGGTGTCCCCACGTGACCCGGTCACCTGGGGCCGGGGTCCCCACGTGACCCGCTGACCTGGGGCCGGTGTCCCCACGTGACCCGGGGTCCTGGTGCCGGGGTGGTCATCGGAACCTGGGAACCAGGCCGGGTGCGCGAGATGACCGGGTGACCTGGGGCCGGGTTATCGACCTGTCCAGGGGACCCGGGCCGGGGACCCGACAGGACCCGGTGATCTGCGGCTGGGGTAAAAACCCGTCCCGGGGACCCGGGCTGGGTCCCGACATGCCTTGGTTACCTGGGGCCGGTGTCCCCACGTGACCCGCTGACCTGGGGCCGGTGACCCCACGTGACCCGGTGACCTGGGGCCGGTGTCCCCACGTGACCCGCTGACCTGGGGCCGGTGACCCCACGTGACCCGGTCACCTGGGGCCGGTGTCCCCACGTGACCCGGTCACCTGGGGCCGGTGACCCCACGTGACCCGGTCACCTGGGGCCGGTGTCCCCACGTGACCCGGTCACCTGGTGCCGGTGACCCCACGTGACCCGGTCACCTGGGGCCGGTGACCCCACGTGACCCGGTCACCTGGGGCCGGTGTCCCCACTTGACCCGGTCACCTGGGGCCGGTGACCCCATGTGACCCGCTCACCTGGGGCCGGTGACCCCACGTGACCCGGTCACCTGGGGCCGGTGACCCCACGTGACCCGGTGACCTAGGGCCGGTGTCGCCACGTGACCCGCTGACCTGGGGCCGGTGACCCCACGTGACCCGGTCACCTGGGGCCGGTGTCCCCACGTGACCCGGTCAACTGGGGCCGTTGACCCCACGTGACCCGCTGACCTGGGGCCGGTGACCCCACGTGACCCGGTCACCTGGGGCCGGTGACCCCACGTGACCCGGTCACCTGGGGCCGGTGACCCCACGTGACCCGGTCACCTGGGGCCGGTGACCCCACGTGACCCGGTCACTTGGGGCCGGTGACCCCACGTGACCCGGTCACCTGGGGCCGGTGACCCCACGTGACCCGGTCACCTGGTGCCGGTGACCCCTTGTGACCCGGTCACCTGGGGCCGGTGACCCCACGTGACCCGGTCACCTGGGGCCGGGGTGGTCATCGGAACCTGGGAACCAGGCCGGGTGCGCGAGATGACCGGGTGACCTGGGGCCGGGTTATCGACCTGTCCAGGGGACCCGGGCCGGGGACCCGACAGGACCCGGTGATCTGCGGCTCGGGTAAAAACCCGTCCCGGGGACCCGGGCTGGGTCCCGACATGCCTTGGTTACCTGGGGCCGGTGTCCCCACGTGACCCGCTGACCTGGGGCCGGTGACCCCACGTGACCCGGTCACCTGGGGCCGGTGACCCCACGTGACCCGGTCACCTGGGGCCGGTGACCCCACGTGACCCGGTCACTTGGGGCCGGTGACCCCACGTGACCCGGTCACCTGGGGCCGGTGACCCCACGTGACCCGGTCACCTGGTGCCGGTGACCCCTTGTGACCCGGTCACCTGGGGCCGGTGACCCCACGTGACCCGGTCACCTGGGGCCGGGGTGGTCATCGGAACCTGGGAACCAGGCCGGGTGCGCGAGATGACCGGGTGACCTGGGGCCGGGTTATCGACCTGTCCAGGGGACCCGGGCCGGGGACCCGACAGGACCCGGTGATCTGCGGCTCGGGTAAAAACCCGTCCCGGGGACCCGGGCTGGGTCCCGACATGCCTTGGTTACCTGGGGCCGGTGTCCCCACGTGACCCGCTGACCTGGGGCCGGTGACCCCACGTGACCCGCTGACCTGGGGCCGGTGACCCCGCGTGACCCGGTCACCTGGGGCCGGGGTCCCCACGGGACCCGGGGTCCTGGTGCCGGGGTGGTCACCGGAACGTGGGAACCAGGCCGGGTGCGCGACATGACCCGGTGACCTGGGGCCGGGTTAACGACCTGTCCAGGGGACCCGGGCCGGGGACCCGACAGGACCCGGTGGTCCTTCGCTGGTGTCCCGATGCAACCCGGGGACCCGGGCCCGGGCCCCCACGTGATCCAGTGATCCGGTGCTTTTGTCCCGATGCAACCCGGGGACCCGGGCCGGGGACCCGGTATGACTCCGTCTCCCGGGGCCGGGGTGGTCACCTGACACTGGTACCCGGGACAGCGACCCGACATGACCCCGTGACCCGGGGCCGGGGTGCCGACCTGTCCAGGGGACCCGACCCGGGTACCCGACAGCACCCGGTGATCTGCGGCTGGGGTAAAAACCCGTCCCGGGGACCCGGGCTGGGTCCCGACATGACCCGGTGACCTGGGGCTGTGGTGTCGACCGGACTCGGGGACCTGGTCCGGTGTCCCGTCATGACCCGGGGACCTGGGCTCGGGGTGGTCACCAGACCCTTGTACCCAGGCCGTTGACCCGACATGACCCTGTGACCCGGGGCCTGGGTAAAAATCCAACCCGGGGACCCGGGCATGGGACGTGACATGACCCGACCTGGGTCCGGGGTCCCGAACTGACCCGGTGACCTGGGTCCGGGGACTCGGTATGACCCGGTTACCTGGGTCCGGTGTCCCCACGTGACCCGGTCACCTGGGGCCGGAGACCCCACGTGACCCGCTGACCTGGGGCCGGTGACCCCACGTGACCAGGTCACCTGGGGCTGGTGACCCCACGTGACCCGGCGGTCACCTGGGGCCGGTGACCCCACGTGACCCGGTCACCTGGGGCCGGTGTTCCCACGTGACCCGGTCACCTGGGGCCGGTGACCCCACGTGACCAGGTCACCTGGGGCCGGTGACCCCACGTGACCCGGTCACCTGGGGCCGGTGACCGCACGTGACCCGGTCACCTGGGGCCGGTGACCGCACGTGACCCGGTCACCTGGGGCCGGTGACCCCACGTGACCCGGTCACCTGGGGCCGGTGACCCCACGTGACCCGGTCACCTGGGGCCGGTGTCCCCACGTGACCCGGTCACCTGGGGCCGGTGACCCCACGTGACCCGGTCACCTGGGGCCGGTGACCACACGTGACCCGGTCACCTGGGGCCGGTGACCCCACGTGACCAGGTCACCTGGGGCCGGTGACCCCACGTGACCCGGTCACCTGGGGCCGGTGTCCCCACGTGACCCGGTCACCTGGGGCCGGTGACCCCACGTGACCCGGTCACCTGGGGCCGGTGACCCCACGTGACCCGGTCACCTGGGGCCGGTGACCCCACGTGACCAGGTCACCTGGGGCCGGTGACCCCACGTGACCCGGTCACCTGGGGCCGGTGACCCCACGTGACCCGGTCACCTGGGGCCGGTGACCCCACGTGACGCGGTCACCTGGGGCCGGTGACCCCACTTGACCAGGTCACCTGGGGCCGGTGACCCCACGTGACCCGGTCACCTGGGGCCGGTGACCCCACGTGACCCGGTCACCTGGGGCCGGTGTCCCCACGTGACCCGGTCACCTGGGGCCGGTGACCCCACGTGACCCGGTCACCTGGGGCCGGTGACCCCACGTGACCCGATGACCTGGGGCCGGTGTCCCCACGTGACCCGGTCACCTGGGGCCGGTGTTCCCACGTGACCCGGGGTCCTGGTGCCGGGGTGGTCATCGGAACCTGGGAACCAGGCCGGTTACCCGACACGACCCGGTGACCCGGGGCTGTGGTGTCGACGGACTCGTGGACCTGGGTTCGGGGTCCCGACCTGACGCGGTGACCTGGGGCCGGTGTCCCCACGTGACCCGCTGACCTGGGGCCGGTGACCCCACGTGATCCAGTGACCTGGGGACGGGGTCCCTACGTGACCCGCTGACCTGGGGACGGTGACCCCACGTGACCCGGTGACCTGGTGCCGGGGTGGTCATCGGAACCTGGGAACCAGGCCGGGTGCGCGAGATGACCGGGTGACCTGGGGCCGGGTTATCGACCTGTCCAGGGGACCCGTGCCGGGGACCCGACAGGACCCGGTGGTCCTTCGCTGGTGTCCCGATGCAACCCGGGGACCCGGGCCCGGGCCCCCACGTGATCCAGTGATCCGGTGCTTTTGTCCCGATGCAACCCGGGGACCTGGGCCGGGGACCCGGTATGACTCCGTCTCCCGGGGCCGGGGTGGTCACCTGACACTGGTACCCGGGACAGCGACCCGACATGACCCCGTGACCCGGGGCCGGGGTGCTGACCTGTCCAGGGGACCCGACCCGGGTACCCGACAGGACCCGGTGATCTGCGGCTGGGGTAAAAACCCGTCCCGGGGACCCGGGCTGGGTCCCGACATGACCCCGTGACCTGGGGCTGTGGTGTCGACCGGACTCGGGGACCTGGTCCGGTGTCCCGTCATGACCCGGGGACCTGGGGTCGGGGTGGTCACCAGACCCTTGTACCCAGGCCGTTGACCCGACATGAACCTGTGACCCGGGGCCTGGGTAAAAATCCAACCCGGGGACCCGGGCATGGTACGTGACATGACCCGACCTGGGTCCGGGGTCCCGAACTGACCCGGTGACCTGGGTCCGGGGACTCGGTATGACCCGGTTACCTGGGTCCGGGGTCCCCACGTGACCCGGTCACCTGGGGCCGGGGTCCCCACGTGACCCGCTGACCTGGGGCCGGTGTCCCCACGTGACCCGGGGTCCTGGTGCCGGGGTGGTCATCGGAACCTGGGAACCAGGCCGGGTGCGCGAGATGACCGGGTGACCTGGGGCCGGGTTATCGACCTGTCCAGGGGACCCGGGCCGGGGACCCGACAGGACCCGGTGATCTGCGGCTGGGGTAAAAACCCGTCCCGGGGACCCGGGCTGGGTCCCGACATGCCTTGGTTACCTGGGGCCGGTGTCCCCACGTGACCCGCTGACCTGGGGCCGGTGACCCCACGTGACCCGGTCACCTGGGGCCGGTGTCCCCACGTGACCCGGTCACCTGGGGCCGGTGACCCCACGTGACCCGGTCACCTGGGGCCGGTGTCCCCACGTGACCCGCTGACCTGGGGCCGGTGACCCCACGTGACCCGGTCACCTGGGGCCGGGGTGGTCATCGGAACCTGGGAACCAGGCCGGGTGCGCGAGATGACCGGGTGACCTGGGGCCGGGTTATCGACCTGTCCAGGGGACCCGGGCCGGGGACCCGACAGGACCCGGTGATCTGCGGCTGGGGTAAAAACCCGTCCCGGGGACCCGGGCTGGGTCCCGACATGCCTTGGTTACCTGGGGCCGGTGTCCCCACGTGACCCGCTGACCTGGGGCCGGTGACCCCACGTGACCCGGTCACCTGGGGCCGGTGTCCCCACGTGACCCGGTGAACTGGGGCCGGTGTCCCCACGTGACCCGCTGACCTGGGGCCGGTGACCCCACGTGACCCGGTCACCAGGGGCCGCTGTCCCCACGTGATCCGGTCACCTGGGGCCGGTGACCCCACGTGACCCGCTGACCTGGGGCCGGTGAACCCACGTGACCCGCTGACCTGGGGCCGGTGACCCCACGTGACCCGGTCACCTGGGGCCGGTGTCCCCACGTGACCCGGTCACCTGGGGCCGGTGACCCCACGTGACCCGCTGACCTGGGGCCGGTGACCCCACGTGACCCGGTCACCTGGGGCCGGTGACCCCACGTGACCCGGTGACCTGGGGCCGGTGTCCCCACGTGACCCAGAGTCCTGGTGCCGGGGTGGTCATCGGAACCTGGGAACCAGGCCGGTTACCCGACACGACCCGGTGACCCGGGGCTGTGGTGTCGACGGACTCGTGGACCTGGGTTCGGGGTCCCGACCTGACGCGGTGACCTGGGGCCGGTGTCCCCACGTGACCCGCTGACCTGGGGCCGGTGTCCCCACGTGACCCGCTGACCTGGGGCCGGTGACCCCACGTGACCCGCTGACCTGGGGCCGGTGACCCCGCGTGACCCGGTCACCTGGGGCCGGGGTCCCCACGGGACCCTGGGTCCTGGTGCCGGGGTGGTCACCGGAACGTGGGAACCAGGCCGGGTGCGCGACATGACCCGGTGACCTGGGGCCGGGTTAACGACCTGTCCAGGGGACCCGGGCCGGGGACCCGACAGGACCCGGTGGTCCTTCGCTGGTGTCCCGATGCAACCCGGGGACCCGGGCCCGGGCCCCCACGTGATCCAGTGATCCGGTGCTTTTGTCCCGATGCAACCCGGGGACCCGGGCCGGGGACGCGGTATGACTCCGTCTCCCGGGGCCGGGGTGGTCACCTGACACTGGTACCCGGGACAGCGACCCGACATGACCCCGTGACCCGGGGCCGGGGTGCCGACCTGTCCAGGGGACCCGACCCGGGTACCCGACAGGACCCGGTGATCTGCGGCTGGGGTAAAAACCCGTCCCGGGGACCCGGGCTGGGTCCCGACATGACCCGGTGACCTGGGGCTGTTGGCTCGACCGGACTCGGGGACCTGGTCCGGTGTCCCGTCATGACCCGGGGACCTGGGGTCGGGGTGGTCACCAGACCCTTGTACCCAGGCCGTTGACCCGACATGACCCTGTGACCCGGGGCCTGGGTAAAAATCCAACCCGGGGACCCGGGCATGGGACGTGACATGACCCGACCTGGGTCCGGGGTCCCGAACTGACCCGGTGACCTGGGTCCGGGGACTCGGTATGACCCGGATACCTGGGTCCGGTGTCCCCACGTGACCCGGTCACCTGGGGCCGGTGACCCCACGTGACCCGGTCACCTGGGGCCGGTGACCCCACGTGACCAGGTCACCTGGGGCCGGTGACCCCACGTGACCCGGTCACCTGGGGCCGGTGACCCCACGTGACCCGGTCACCTGGGGCTGGTGTCCCCACGTGACCCGGTCACCTGGGGCCGGTGACCCCACGTGACCCGGTCACCTGGGGCCGGTGACCCCACGTGACCCGGTCACCTGGGGCCGGTGACCCCACGTGACCCGGTCACCTGGGGCCGGTGACCCCACGTGACCCGGTCACCTGGGGCCGGTGTCCCCACGTGACCCGGTCACCTGGGGCCGGTGACCCCACGTGACCCGGTCACCTGGGGCCGGTGACCCCACGTGACCAGGTCACCTGGGGCCGGTGACCCCACGTGACCCGGTCACCTGGGGCCGGTGTCCCCACGTGACCCGGTCACCTGGGGCCGGTGACCCCACGTTACCCGCTGACCTGGGGCCGGTGACCCCACGTGACCCGGTCACCTGGGGCCGGTGACCCCACGTGACCCGGTCACCTGGGGCCGGTGACCCCACGTGACCCGGTCACCTGGGGCCGGTGACCCAACGTGACCCGGTCACCTGGGGCCGGTGACCCCACGTGACCAGGTCACCTGGGGCCGGTGACCCCACGTGACCCGGTCACCTGGGGCCGGTGACCCCACGTGACCCGGTCACCTGGGGCCGGTGTCCCCACGTGACCCTCTGACCTGGGGCCGGTGACCCCACGTGACCCGGTCACCTGGGGCCGGTGACCCCACGTGACCCGATGACCTGGGGCCGGTGTCCCCACGTGACCCGGTCACCTGGGGCCGGTGTTCCCACGTGACCCGGGGTCCTGGTGCCGGGGTGGTCATCGGAACCTGGGAACCAGGCCGGTTACCCGACACGACCCGGTGACCCGGGGCTGTGGTGTCGACGGACTCGTGGACCTGGGTTCGGGGTCCCGACCTGACGCGGTGACCTGGGGCCGGTGTCCCCACGTGACCCGCTGACCTGGGGCCGGTGACCCCACGTGATCCGGTGACCTGGGGACGGGGTCCCCACGTGACCCGCTGACCTGGGGACGGTGACCCCACGTGACCCGGTGACCTGGTGCCGGGGTGGTCATCGGAACCTGGGAACCAGGCCGGGTGCGCGAGATTACCGGGTGATCTGGGGCCGGGTTATCGACCTGTCCAGGGGACCCGTGCCGGGGACCCGACAGGACCCGGTGGTCCTTCGCTGGTGTCCCGATGCAACCCGGGGACCCGGGCCCGGGCCCCCACGTGATCCAGTGATCCGGTGCTTTTGTCCCGATGCAACCCGGGGACCTGGGCCGGGGACCCGGTATGACTCCGTCTCCCGGGGCCGGGGTGGTCACCTGACACTGGTACCCGGGACAGCGACCCGACATGACCCCGTGACCCGGGGCCGGGGTGCCGACCTGTCCAGGGGACCCGACCCGGGTACCCGACAGGACCCGGTGATCTGCGGCTGGGGTAAAAACCCGTCCCGGGGACCCGGGCTGGGTCCCGACATGACCCCGTGACCTGGGGCTGTGGTGTCGACCGGACTCGGGGACCTGGTCCGGTGTCCCGTCATGACCCGGGGACCTGGGGTCGGGGTGGTCACCAGACCCTTGTACCCAGGCCGTTGACCCGACATGACCCTGTGACCCGGGGCCTGGGTAAAAATCCAACCCGGGGACCCGGGCATGGGACGTGACATGACCCGACCTGGGTCCGGGGTCCCGAACTGACCCGGTGACCTGGGTCCGGGGACTCGGTATGACCCGGTTACCTGGGTCCGGTGTCCCCACGTGACCCGGTCACCTGGGGCCGGGGTCCCCACGTGACCCGCTGACCTGGGGCCGGTGACCCCACGTGACCCGGTCACCTGGGGCCGGTGTCCCCACGTGACCCGGGGTCCTGGTGCCGGGGTGGTCATCGGAACCTGGGAACCAGGCCGGGAGCGCGAGATGACCGGGTGACCTGGGGCTGGGTTATCGACCTGTCCAGGGGACCGGGGCCGGGGACCCGACAGGACCCGGTGATCTGCGGCTGGGGTAAAAACCCGTCCCGGGGACCCGGGCTGGGTCCCGACATGCCTTGGTTACCTGGGGCCGGTGTCCCCACGTGACCCGCTGACCTGGGGCTGGTGTCCCCACGTGACCCGGTGACCTGGGGCCGGTGTCCCCACGTGACCCGGTCACCTGGGGCCGGTGACCCCACGTGACCCGGTCACCTGGGGCCGGTGACCCCACGTGACCCGGTCACCTGGGGCCGGTGACCCCACGTGACCCGGTGACCTGGGGCCGGTGTCCCCACGTGACCCAGAGTCCTGGTGCCGGGGTGGTCATCGGAACCTGGGAACCAGGCCGGTTACCCGACACGACCCGGTGACCCGGGGCTGTGGTGTCGACGGACTCGTGGACCTGGGTTCGGGGTCCCGACCTGACGCGGTGACCTGGGGCCGGTGTCCCCACGTGACCCGCTGACCTGGGGCCGGTGTCCCCACGTGACCCGCTGACCTGGGGCCGGTGACCCCACGTGACCCGCTGACCTGGGGCCGGTGACCCCGCGTGACCCGGTCACCTGGGGTTGGGGTCCCCACGGGACCCGGGGTCCTGGTGCCGGGGTGGTCACCGGGACGTGGGAACCAGGCCGGGTGCGCGACATGACCCGGTGACCTGGGGCCGGGTTAACGACCTGTCCAGGGGACCCGGGCCGGGGACCCGACAGGACCCGGTGGTCCTTCGCTGGTGTCCCGATGCAACCCGGGGACCCGGGCCCGGGCCCCCACGTGATCCAGTGATCCGGTGCTTTTGTCCTGATGCAACCCGAGGACCCGGGCCGGGGACGCGGTATGACTCCGTCTCCCGGGGCCGGGGTGGTCACCTGACACTGGTACCCGGGACAGCGACCCGACATGACCCCGTGACCCGGGGCCGGGGTGCCGACCTGTCCAGGGGACCCGACCCGGGTACCCGACAGGACCCGGTGATCTGCGGCTGGGGTAAAAACCGGTCCCGGGGACCCGGGCTGGGTCCCGACATGACCCGGTGACCTGGGGCTGTGGTGTCGACCGGACTCGGGGACCTGGTCCGGTGTCCCGTCATGACCCGGGGACCTGGGGTCGGGGTGGTCACCAGACCCTTGTACCCAGGCCGTTGACCCGACATGACCCTGTGACCCGGGGCCTGGGTAAAAATCCAACCCGGGGACCCGGGCATGGGACGTGACATGACCCGACCTGGGTCCGGGCTCCCGAACTGACCCGGTGACCTGGGTCCGGGGACTCGGTATGACCCGGTTACCTGGGTCCGGTGTCCCCACGTGACCCGGTCACCTGGGGCCGGTGACCCCACGTGACCCGGTCACCTGGGGCCGGTGACCCCACGTGACCAGGTCACCTGGGGCCGGTGTCCCCACGTGACCCGGTCACCTGGGGCCGGTGACCCCACGTGACCCGGTCACCTGGGGCCGGTGTTCCCACGTGACCCGGTCACCTGGGGCCGGTGACCCCACGTGACCCGGTCACCTGGGGCCGGTGACCCCACGTGACCCGGTCACCTGGGGCCGGTGACCGCACGTGACCCGGTCACCTGGGGCCGGTGACCCCACGTGACCCGGTCACCTGGGGCCGGTGACCCCACGTGACCCGGTCACCTGGGGCCGGTGACCGCACGTGACCCGGTCACCTGGGGCCGGTGACCCCACGTGACCCGGTCACCTGGGGCCGGTGTCCCCACGTGACCCGGTCACCTGGGGCCGGTGACCCCACGTGACCCGGTCACCTGGGGCCGGTGACCCCACGTGACCCGGTCACCTGGGGCCGGTGTCCCCACGTGACCCGGTCACCTGGGGCCGGTGTCCCCACGTGACCCGGTCACCTGGGGCCGGTGACCCCACGTGACCCGGTCACCTGGGGCCGGTGACCCCACGTGACCCGGTCACCTGGGGCCGGTGACCCCACGTGACCCGGTCACCTGGGGCCGGTGACCCCACGTGACCAGGTCACCTGGGGCCGGTGACCCCACGTGACCCGGTCACCTGGGGCCGGTGACCCCACGTGACCCGGTCACCTGAGGCCGGTGTCCCCACGTGACCCGGTCACCTGGGGCCGGTGACCCCACATGACCAGGTCACCTGGGGCCGGTGACCCCACGTGACCCGATGACCTGGGGCCGGTGTCCCCACGTGACCCGCTGAACTGGGGCCGGGGTCCCCACGTGACCCGGGGTCCTGGTGCCGGGGTGGTCACCGGAACCTGGGAACCAGGCCGGGTGCGCGACATGACCCGGTGACCTGGGGCCGGGTTAACGACCTGTCCAGGGGACCAGGGCCGGGGACCCGACAGGACCCGGTGGTCCTTCGCTGGTGTCCCGATGCAACCCGGGGACCCGGGCCGGGGACCCGGTATGACTCCGTCTCCCGGGGCCGGGGTGGTCACCTGACACTGGTACCCGGGACAGCGACCCGACATGACCCCGTGACCTGGGGCCGGGGTGCCGACCTGTCCAGGGGACCCGACCCGGGTACCCGACAGGACCCGGTGATCTGCGGCTGGGGTAAAAACCCGTCCCGGGGACCCGGGCTGGGTCCCGACATGACCCCGTGACCTGGGGCTGTGGTGTCGACCGGACTCGGGGACCTGGTCCGGTGTCCCGTCATGACCCGGGGACCTGGGGTCGGGGTGGTCACCAGACCCTTGTACCCAGGCCGTTGACCCGACATGACCCTGTGACCCGGGGCCTGGGTAAAAATCCAACCCGGGGACCCGGGCATGGGACGTGACATGACCCGACCTGGGTCCGGGGTCCCGAACTGACCCGGTGACCTGGGTCCGGGGACTCGGTATGACCCGGTTACCTGGGGCCGGTGTCCCCACGTGACCCGCTGACCTGGGTCCGGTGACCCCACGTGACCCGGTCACCTGATGCCGGTGACCCCACGTGACCCGGTCACCTGGGGCCGGTGACCCCACGTGACCCGGTCACCTGGGGCCGGTGACCCCACGTGACCCGGTCACCTGGGGCCGGTGACCCCACGTGACCCGGTCACCTGGGGCCGGTGACCCCACGTGACCCGGTCACCTGGGGCTGGTGTCCCCACGTGACCCGGGGTCCTGGTGCCGGGGTGGTCATCGGAACCTGGGAACCAGGCCGGTTACCCGACACGACCCGGTGACCCGGGGCTGTGGTGTCGACGGACTCGTGGACCTGGGTTCGGGGTCCCGACCTGACGCGGTGACCTGGGGCCGGTGTCCCCACGTGACCCGCTGACCTGGGGCCGGTGACCCCACGTGACCCGCTGACCTGGGGCCGGTGACCCCGCGTGACCCGGTCACCTGGGGCCGGTGTTCCCACGTGACCCGGGGTCCTGGTGCCGGGGTGGTCATCGGAACCTGGGAACCAGGCCGGTTACCCGACACGACCCGGTGACCCGGGGCTGTGGTGTCGACGGACTCGTGGACCTGGGTTCGGGGTCCCGACCTGACGCGGTGACCTGGGGCCGGTGTCCCCACGTGACCCGCTGACCTGGGGCCGGTGACCCCACGTGATCCAGTGACCTGGGGACGGGGTCCCCACGTGACCCGCTGACCTGGGGACGGTGACCCCACGTGTCCCGGTGACCTGGTGCCGGGGTGGTCATCGGAACCTGGGAACCAGGCCGGGTGCGCGAGATGACCGGGTGACCTGGGGCCGGGTTATCGACCTGTCCAGGGGACCCGTGCCGGGGACCCGACAGGACCCGGTGGTCCTTCGCTGGTGTCCCGATGCAACCCGGGGACCCTGGCCCGGGCCCCCACGTGATCCAGTGATCCGGTGCTTTTGTCCCGATGCAACCCGGGGACCTCGGCCGGGGACCCGGTATGACTCCGTCTCCCGGGGCCGGGGTGGTCACCTGACACTGGTACCCGGGACAGCGACCCGACATGACCCCGTGACCCGGGGCCGGGGTGCTGACCTGTCCAGGGGACGCGACCCGGGTACCCGACAGGACCCGGTGATCTGCGGCTGGGGTAAAAACCCGTCCCGGGGACCCGGGCTGGGTCCCGACATGACCCCGTGACCTGGGGCTGTGGTGTCGACCGGACTCGGGGACCTGGTCCGGTGTCCCGTCATGACCCGGGGACCTGGGGTCGGGGTGGTCACCAGACCCTTGTACCCAGGCCGTTGACCCGACATGACCCTGTGACCCGGGGCCTGGGTAAAAATCCAACCCGGGGACCCGGGCATGGGACGTGACATGACCCGACCTGGGTCCGGGGTCCCGAACTGACCCGGTGACCTGGGTCCGGGGACTCGGTATGACCCGGTTACCTGGGGCCGGGGTCCCCACGTGACCCGGTCACCTGGGGCCGGGGTCCCCACGTGACCCGCTGACCTGGGGCCGGTGTCCCCACGTGACCCGGGGTCCTGGTGCCGGGGTGGTCATCGGAACCTGGGAACCAGGCCGGGTGCGCGAGATGACCGGGTGACCTGGGGCCGGGTTATCGACCTGTCCAGGGGACCCGGGCCGGGGACCCGACAGGACCCGGTGATCTGCGGCTGGGGTAAAAACCCGTCCCGGGGACCCGGGCTGGGTCCCGACATGCCTTGGTTACCTGGGGCCGGTGTCCCCACGTGACCCGCTGACCTGGGGCCGGTGACCCCACGTGACCCGGTCACCTGGGGCCGGTGTCCCCACGTGACCCGGTCACCTGGGGCCGGTGAACCCACGTGACCCGGTCACCTGGGGCCGGTGTCCCCACGTGACCCGCTGACCTGGGGCCGGTGACCCCACGTGACCCGGTCACCTGGGGCCGGGGTGGTCACCAGACCCTTGTACCCAGGCCGTTGACCCGACATGACCCTGTGACCCGGGGCCTGGGTAAAAATCCAACCCGGGGACCCGGGCATGGGACGTGACATGACCCGACCTGGGTCCGGGGTCCCGAACTGACCCGGTGACCTGGGTCCGGGGACTCGGTATGACCCGGTTACCTGGGGCCGGGGTCCCCACGTGACCCGGTCACCTGGGGCCGGGGTCCCCACGTGACCCGCTGACCTGGGGCCGGTGTCCCCACGTGACCCGGGGTCCTGGTGCCGGGGTGGTCATCGGAACCTGGGAACCAGGCCGGGTGCGCGAGATGACCGGGTGACCTGGGGCCGGGTTATCGACCTGTCCAGGGGACCCGGGCCGGGGACCCGACAGGACCCGGTGATCTGCGGCTGGGGTAAAAACCCGTCCCGGGGACCCGGGCTGGGTCCCGACATGCCTTGGTTACCTGGGGCCGGTGTCCCCACGTGACCCGCTGACCTGGGGCCGGTGACCCCACGTGACCCGGTCACCTGGGGCCGGTGTCCCCACGTGACCCGGTCACCTGGGGCCGGTGACCCCACGTGACCCGGTCACCTGGGGCCGGTGTCCCCACGTGACCCGCTGACCTGGGGCCGGTGACCCCACGTGACCCGGTCACCTGGGGCCGGGGTGGTCATCGGAACCTGGGAACCAGGCCGGGTGCGCGAGATGACCGGGTGACCTGGGGCCGGGTTATCGACCTGTCCAGGGGACCCGGGCCGGGGACCCGACAGGACCCGGTGATCTGCGGCTGGGGTAAAAACCCGTCCCGGGGACCCGGGCTGGGTCCCGACATGCCTTGGTTACCTGGGGCCGGTGTCCCCACGTGACCCGCTGACCTGGGGCCGGTGACCCCACGTGACCCGGTCACCTGGGGCCGGTGTCCCCACGTGACCCGCTGACCTGGGGCCGGTGTCCCCACGTGACCCGCTGACCTGGGGCCGGTGACCCCACGTGACCCGGTCACCAGGGGCCGCTGTCCCCACGTGATCCGGTCACCTGGGGCCGGTGACCCCACGTGACCCGCTGACCTGGGGCCGGTGACCCCACGTGACCTGCTGACATGGGGCCGGTGACCCCACGTGACCCGGTCACCTGGGGCCGGTGACCCCACGTGACCCGGTCACCTGGGGCCGGTGTTCCCACGTGACCCGGGGTCCTGGTGCCGGGGTGGTCATCGGAACCTGGGAACCAGGCCGGTTACCCGACACGACCCGGTGACCCGGGGCTGTGGTGTCGACGGACTCGTGGACCTGGGTTCGGGGTCCCGACCTGACGCGGTGACCTGGGGCCGGTGTCCCCACGTGACCCGCTGACCTGGGGCCGGTGACCCCACGTGATCCAGTGACCTGGGGACGGGGTCCCCACGTGACCCGCTGACCTGGGGACGGTGACCCCACGTGTCCCGGTGACCTGGTGCCGGGGTGGTCATCGGAACCTGGGAACCAGGCCGGGTGCGCGAGATGACCGGGTGACCTGGGGCCGGGTTATCGACCTGTCCAGGGGACCCGGGCCGGGGACCCGACAGGACCCGGTGGTCCTTCGCTGGTGTCCCGATGCAACCCGGGGACCCTGGCCCGGGCCCCCACGTGATCCAGTGATCCGGTGCTTTTGTCCCGATGCAACCCGGGGACCTCGGCCGGGGACCCGGTATGACTCCGTCTCCCGGGGCCGGGGTGGTCACCTGACACTGGTACCCGGGACAGCGACCCGACATGACCCCGTGACCCGGGGCCGGGGTGCTGACCTGTCCAGGGGACGCGACCCGGGTACCCGACAGGACCCGGTGATCTGCGGCTGGGGTAAAAACCCGTCCCGGGGACCCGGGCTGGGTCCCGACATGACCCCGTGACCTGGGGCTGTGGTGTCGACCGGACTCGGGGACCTGGTCCGGTGTCCCGTCATGACCCGGGGACCTGGGGTCGGGGTGGTCACCAGACCCTTGTACCCAGGCCGTTGACCCGACATGACCCTGTGACCCGGGGCCTGGGTAAAAATCCAACCCGGGGACCCGGGCATGGGACGTGACATGACCCGACCTGGGTCCGGGGTCCCGAACTGACCCGGTGACCTGGGTCCGGGGACTCGGTATGACCCGGTTACCTGGGGCCGGGGTCCCCACGTGACCCGGTCACCTGGGGCCGGGGTCCCCACGTGACCCGCTGACCTGGGGCCGGTGTCCCCACGTGACCCGGGGTCCTGGTGCCGGGGTGGTCATCGGAACCTGGGAACCAGGCCGGGTGCGCGAGATGACCGGGTGACCTGGGGCCGGGTTATCGACCTGTCCAGGGGACCCGGGCCGGGGACCCGACAGGACCCGGTGATCTGCGGCTGGGGTAAAAACCCGTCCCGGGGACCCGGGCTGGGTCCCGACATGCCTTGGTTACCTGGGGCCGGTGTCCCCACGTGACCCGCTGACCTGGGGCCGGTGACCCCACGTGACCCGGTCACCTGGGGCCGGTGTCCCCACGTGACCCGGTCACCTGGGGCCGGTGAACCCACGTGACCCGGTCACCTGGGGCCGGTGTCCCCACGTGACCCGCTGACCTGGGGCCGGTGACCCCACGTGACCCGGTCACCTGGGGCCGGGGTGGTCATCGGAACCTGGGAACCAGGCCGGGTGCGCGAGATGACCGGGTGACCTGGGGCCGGGTTATCGACCTGTCCAGGGGACCCGGGCCGGGGACCCGACAGGACCCGGTGATCTGCGGCTGGGGTAAAAACCCGTCCCGGGGACCCGGGCTGGGTCCCGACATGCCTTGGTTACCTGGGGCCGGTGTCCCCACGTGACCCGCTGACCTGGGGCCGGTGACCCCACGTGACCCGGTCACCTGGGGCCGGTTTCCCCACGTGACCCGCTGACCTGGGGCCGGTGTCCCCACGTGACCCGCTGACCTGGGGCCGGTGACCCCACGTGACCCGGTCACCAGGGGCCGCTGTCCCCACGTGATCCGGTCACCTGGGGCCGGTGACCCCACGTGACCCGCTGACCTGGGGCCGGTGACCCCACGTGACCTGCTGACCTGGGGCCGGTGACCCCACGTGACCCGGTCACCTGGGGCCGGTGACCCCACGTGACCCGGTCACCTGGGGCCGGTGTCCCCACGTGACCCGGTCACCTGGTGCCGGTGACCACACGTGACCCGGTCACCTGGGGCCGGTGACCCCACGTGACCCGGTCACCTGGGGCCGCTGTCCACACGTGACCCGCTGACCTGGGGCCGGTGACCCCACGTGACCCGCTGACCTGGGGCCGGTGACCCCGCGTGACCCGGTCACCTGGGGCCGGGGTCCCCACGGGACCCGGGGTCCTGGTGCCGGGGTGGTCACCGGAACGTGGGAACCAGGCCGGGTGCGCGACATGACCCGGTGACCTGGGGCCGGGTTAACGACCTGTCCAGGGGACCCGGGCCGGGGACCCGACAGGACCCGGTGGTCCTTCGCTGGTGTCCCGATGCAACCCGGGGACCCGGGCCCGGGCCCCCACGTGATCCAGTGATCCGGTGCTTTTGTCCCGATGCAACCCGGGGACCCGGGCCGGGGACCCGGTATGACTCCGTCTCCCGGGGCCGGGGTGGTCACCTGACACTGGTACCCGGGACAGCGACCCGACATGACCCCGTGACCCGGGGCCGGGGTGCCGACCTGTCCAGGGGACCCGACCCGGGTACCCGACAGGACCCGGTGATCTGCGGCTGGGGTAAAAACCCGTCCCGGGGACCCGGGCTGGGTCCCGACATGACCCGGTGACCTGGGGCTGTGGTGTCGACCGGACTCGGGGACCTGGTCCGGTGTCCCGTCATGACCCGGGGACCTGGGGTCGGGGTGGTCACCAGACCCTTGTACCCAGGCCGTTGACCCGACATGACCCTGTGACCCGGGGCCTGGGTAAAAATCCAACCCGGGGACCCGGGCATGGGACGTGACATGACCCGACCTGGGTCCGGGGTCCCGAACTGACCCGGTGACCTGGGTCCGGGGACTCGGTATGACCCGGTTACCTGGGTCCGGTGTCCCCACGTGACCCGGTCACCTGGGGCCGGTGACCCCACGTGACCCGGTCACCTGGGGCCGGTGACCCCACGTGACCAGGTCACCTGGGGCCGGTGACCCCACGTGACCCGGTCACCTGGGGCCGGTGACCCCACGTGACCCGGTCACCTGGGGCCGGTGTCCCCACGTGACCCGGTCACCTGGGGCCGGTGACCCCACGTGACCCGGTCACCTGGGGCCGGTGACCCCACGTGACCCGGTCACCTGGGGCCGGTGACCCCACGTGACCAGGTCACCTGGGGCCGGTGACCCCACGTGACCCGGTCACCTGGGGCCGGTGTCCCCACGTGACCCGGTCACCTGGGGCCGGTGACCCCACGTTACCCGCTGACCTGGGGCCGGTGACCCCACGTGACCCGGTCACCTGGTGCCGGTGACCCCACGTGACCCGGTCACCTGGGGCCGGTGACCCCACGTGACCCGGTCACCTGGGGCCGGTGACCCAACGTGACCCGGTCACCTGGGGCCGGTGACCCCACGTGACCAGGTCACCTGGGGCCGGTGACCCCACGTGACCCGGTCACCTGGGGCCGGTGACCCCACATGACCCGGTCACCTGGGGCCGGTGTCCCCACGTGACCCGGTTACCTGGGGCCGGTGACCCCACGTGACCCGGTCACCTGGGGCCGGTGACCCCACGTGACCCGATGACCTGGGGCCGGTGTCCCCACGTGACCCGGTCACCTGGGGCCGGTGTTCCCACGTGACCCGGGGTCCTGGTGCCGGGGTGGTCATCGGAACCTGGGAACCAGGCCGGTTACCCGACACGACCCGGTGACCCGGGGCTGTGGTGTCGACGGACTCGTGGACCTGGGTTCGGGGTCCCGACCTGACGCGGTGACCTGGGGCCGGTGTCCCCACGTGACCCGCTGACCTGGGGCCGGTGACCCCACGTGATCCGGTGACCTGGGGACGGGGTCCGCACGTGACCCGCTGACCTGGGGACGGTGACCCCACGTGACCCGGTGACCTGGGGCCGGGGTGGTCATCGGAACCTGGGAACCAGGCCGGGTGCGCGAGATGACCGGGTGACCTGGGGCCGGGTTATCGACCTGTCCAGGGGACCCGTGCCGGGGACCCGACAGGACCCGGTGGTCCTTCGCTGGTGTCCCGATGCAACCCGGGGACCCGGGCCCGGGCCCCCACGTGATCCAGTGATCCGGTGCTTTTGTCCCGATGCAACCCGGGGACCTGGGCCGGGGACCCGGTATGACTCCGTCTCCCGGGGCCGGGGTGGTCACCTGACACTGGTACCCGGGACAGCGACCCGACATGACCCCGTGACCCGGGGCCGGGGTGCCGACCTGTCCAGGGGACCCGACCCGGGTACCCGACAGGACCCGGTGATCTGCGGCTGGGGTAAAAACCCGTCCCGGGGACCCGGGCTGGGTCCCGACATGACCCGGTGACCTGGGGCTGTGGTGTCGACCGGACTCGGGGACCTGGTCCGGTGTCCCGTCATGACCCGGGGACCTGGGGTCGGGGTGGTCACCAGACCCTTGTACCCAGGCCGTTGACCCGACATGACCCTGTGACCCGGGGCCTGGGTAAAAATCCAACCCGGGGACCCGGGCATGGGACGTGACATGACCCGACCTGGGTCCGGGGTCCCGAACTGACCCGGTGACCTGGGTCCGGGGACTCGGTATGACCCGGTTACCTGGGTCCGGGGTCCCCACGTGACCCGGTCACCTGGGGCCGGGGTCCCCACGTGACCCGCTGACCTGGGGCCGGTGACCCCACGTGACCCGGGGTCCTGGTGCCGGGGTGGTCATCGGAACCTGGGAACCAGGCCGGGTGCGCGAGATGACCGGGTGACCTGGGGCCGGGTTATCGACCTGTCCAGGGGACCCGGGCCGGGGACCCGACAGGACCCGGTGATCTGCGGCTGGGGTAAAAACCCGTCCCGGGGACCCGGGCTGGGTCCCGACATGCCTTGGTTACCTGGGGCCGGTGTCCCCACGTGACCCGCTGACCTGGGGCCGGTGACCCCACGT
This sequence comes from Somateria mollissima, assembly GCA_951411735.1. Classification (NCBI taxonomy): domain Eukaryota; kingdom Metazoa; phylum Chordata; class Aves; order Anseriformes; family Anatidae; genus Somateria; species Somateria mollissima. The sequence continues at coordinate 84,381 of CATOCB010000161.1, forward strand.
GACCCGGTCACCTGGGGCCGGTGTCCCCACGTGACCCGGTCACCTGGGGCCGGTGACCCCACGTGACCCGCTGACCTGGGGCCGGTGACCCCACGTGACCCGGTCACCTGGGGCCGGTGACCCCACGTGACCCGGTCACCTGGGGCCGGTGTCCCCACGTGACCCGGTCACCTGGGGCCGGTGACCCCACGTGACCCGCTGACCTGGGGCCGGTGACCCCACGTGACCCGGTCACCTGGGGCCGGTGACCGCACGTGACCCGGTCACCTGGGGCCGGTGACCCCACGTGACCCGGTCACCTGGTGCCGGTGACCCCACGTGACCCGGTCACCTGGGGCCGGTGACCCCACGTGACCCGGTCACCTGGGGCCGGGGTGGTCATCGGAACCTGGGAACCAGGCCGGGTGCGCGAGATGACCGGGTGACCTGGGGCCGGGTTATCGACCTGTCCAGGGGACCCGGGCCGGGGACCCGACAGGACCCGGTGATCTGCGGCTGGGGTAAAAACCCGTCCCGGGGACCCGGGCTGGGTCCCGACATGCCTTGGTTACCTGGGGACGGTGTCCCCACGTGACCCGCTGACCTGGGGCCGGTGACCCCACGTGACCCGGTCACCTGGGGCCGGTGTCCCCACGTGACCCGGTGACCTGGGGCCGGTGTCCCCACGTGACCCGCTGACCTGGGGCCTGTGACCCCACGTGACCCGGTCACCTGGGGCCGGTGTCCCCACGTGACCAGGTCACCTGGGGCCGGTGACCCCACGTGACCCGGTCACCTGGGGCCGGTGACCCCACGTGACCCGCTGACCTGGGGCCGGTGACCCCACGTGACCCGGTCACCTGGGGCCGGTGTCCCCACGTGACCCGCTCACCTGGGGCTGGTGACCCCACGTGACCCGGTCACCTGGGGCTGGTGACCCCACGTGACCCGGTCACCTGGGGCCGGTGTCCCCACGTGACCCGGTCACCTGGGGCCGGTGACCCCACGTGACCCGGTCACCTGGGGCCGGTGACCCCACGTGACCCGGTCACCTGGGGCCGGTGACCCCACGTGACCCGCTCACCTGGGGCCGGTGACCCCACGTGACCCGGTCACCTGGGGCCGGTGTCCCCACGTGACCCGGTGACCTGGGGCCGGTGACCCCACGTGACCCGGTCACCTGGGGCCGGTGTCCCCACGTGACCCGGTCACCTGGGGCCGGTGACCCCACGTGACCCGGTCACCTGGGGCCGGTGACCCCACGTGACCCGGTCACCTGGGGCCGGTGACCCCACGTGACCCGGTCACCTCGGGCCGGTGACCCCACGTGACCCGGTCACCTGGTGCCGGTGACCCCACGTGACCCGGTCACCTGGGGCCGGTGACCCCACGTGACCCGGTCACCTGGGGCCGGGGTGGTCATCGGAACCTGGGAACCAGGCCGGGTGCGCGAGATGACCGGGTGACCTGGGGCCGGGTTATCGACCTGTCCAGGGGACCCGGGCCGGGGACCCGACAGGACCCGGTGATCTGCGGCTGGGGTAAAAACCCGTCCCGGGGACCCGGGCTGGGTCCCGACATGCCTTGGTTACCTGGGGCCGGTGTCCCCACGTGACCCGCTGACCTGGGGCCGGTGACCCCACGTGACCCGGTCACCTGGGGCCGGTGTCCCCACGTGACCCGGTGACCTGGGGCCGGTGTCCCCACGTGACCCGCTGACCTGGGGCCGGTGACCCCACGTGACCCGGTCACCTGGGGCCGGTGTCCCCACGTGACCCGGTCACCTGGGGCCGGTGACCCCACGTGACCCGCTGACCTGGGGCCGGTGACCCCACGTGACCCGGTCACCTGGGGCCGGTGACCCCACGTGACCCGGTCACCTGGGGCCAATGTTCCCACGTGACCCGGTCACCTGGGGCCGGTGACCCCACGTGACCCGGTCACCTGGGGCCGGTGACCCCACGTGACCCGGTCACCTGGGGCCGGTGACCGCACTTGACCCGGTCACCTGTGGCCGGTGACCCAACGTGACCCGGTCACCTGGGGCCGGTGACCCCACGTGACCCGGTCACCTGGTGCCGGTGACCCCTTGTGACCCGGTCACCTGGGGCCGGTGACCCCACGTGACCCGGTCACCTGGGGCCGGGGTGGTCATCGGAACCTGGGAACCAGGCCGGGTGCGCGAGATGACCGGGTGACCTGGGGCCGGGTTATCGACCTGTCCAGGGGACCCGGGCCGGGGACCCGACAGGACCCGGTGATCTGCGGCTGCGGTAAAAACCCGTCCCGGGGACCCGGGCTGGGTCCCGACATGCCTTGGTTACCTGGGGCCGGTGTCCCCACGTGACCCGCTGACATGGGGCCGGTGACCCCACGTGACCCGGTCACCTGGGGCCGGTGTCCCCACGTGACCCGCTGACCTGGGGCCGGTGTCCCCACGTGACCTGCTGACCTGGGGCCGGTGACCCCACGTGACCCGGTCACCTGGGGCCGCTGTCCCCACGTGATCCGGTCACCTGGGGCCGGTGACCCCACGTGACCCGCTGACCTGGGGCCGGTGACCCCACGTGACCCGGTCACCTGGGGCCAGTGACCCCACGTGACCCGGTCACCTGGGGCCGGTGTCCCCACGTGACCCGGTCACCTGGTGCCGGTGACCCCACGTGACCCGGTCACCTGGGGCCGGTGACCCCACGTGACCCGGTCACCTGGGGCCGGTGTCCCCACGTGACCCGGTCACCTGGGGCCGGTGACCCCACGTGACCCGGTCACCTGGGGCCGGTGACCCCACGTGACCCGGTCACCTGGGGCCGGTGACCCCACGTGACCCGGTCACCTGGGGCCGGTGACCCCACGTGACCAGGTCACCTGGGGCCGGTGACCCCACGTGACCCGGTGACCTGGGGCCGGTGTCCCCACGTGACCCAGAGTCCTGGTGCCGGGGTGGTCATCGGAACCTGGGAACCAGGCCGGTTACCCGACACGACCCGGTGACCCGGGGCTGTGGTGTCGACGGACTCGTGGACCTGGGTTCGGGGTCCCGACCTGACGCGGTGACCTGGGGCCGGTGTCCCCACGTGACCCGCTGACCTGGGGCCGGTGTCCCCACGTGACCCGCTGACCTGGGGCCGGTGACCCCGCGTGACCCGGTCACCTGGGGCCGGGGTCACCACGGGACCCGGGGTCCTGGTGCCGGGGTGGTCACCGGAACGTGGGAACCAGGCCGGGTGCGCGACATGACCCGGTGACCTGGGGCCGGGTTAACGACCTGTCCAGGGGACCCGGGCCGGGGACCCGACAGGACCCGGTGGTCCTTCGCTGGTGTCCCGATGCAACCCGGGGACCCGGGCCCGGGCCCCCACGTGATCCAGTGATCCGGTGCTTTTGTCCCGATGCAACCCGAGGACCCGGGCCGGGGACCCGGTATGACTCCGTCTCCCGGGGCCGGGGTGGTCACCTGACACTGGTACCCGGGACAGCGACCCGACATGACCCCGTGACCCGGGGCCGGGGTGCCGACCTGTCCAGGGGACCCGACCCGGGTACCCGACAGGACCCGGTGATCTGCGGCTGGGGTAAAAACCCGTCCCGGGGACCCGGGCTGGGTCCCGACATGACCCGGTGACCTGGGGCTGTGGTGTCGACCGGACTCGGGGACCTGGTCCGGTGTCCCATCATGACCCGGGGACCTGGGGTCGGGGTGGTCACCAGACCCTTGTACCCAGGCCGTTGACCCGACATGACCCTGTGACCCGGGGCCTGGGTAAAAATCCAACCCGGGGACCCGGGCATGGGACGTGACAAGACCCGACCTGGGTCCGGGGTCCCGAACTGACCCGGTGACCTGGGTCCGGGGACTCGGTATGACCCGGTTACCTGGGTCCGGTGTCCCCACGTGACCCGGTCACCTGGGGCCGGTGACCCCACGTGACCCGGTCACCTGGGGCCGGTGACCCCACGTGACCAGGTCACCTGGGGCCGGTGTCCCCACGTGACCCGGTCACATGGGGCCGGTGACCCCACGTGACCCGGTCACCTGGGGCCGGTGTTCCCACGTGACCCGGTCACCTGGGGCCGGTGACCCCACGTGACCCGGTCACCTGGGGCCGGTGACCCCACGTGACCCGGTCACCTGGGGCCGGTGACCGCACGTGACCCGGTCACCTGGGGCCGGTGACCCCACGTGACCCGGTCACCTGGGGCCGGTGACCCCACGTGACCCGGTCACCTGGGGCCGGTGACCGCACGTGACCCGGTCACCTGGGGCCGGTGACCCCACGTGACCCGGTCACCTGGGGCCGGTGTCCCCACGTGACCCGGTCACCTGGGGCCGGTGACCCCACGTGACCCGGTCACCTGGGGCCGGTGACCCCACGTGACCCGGTCACCTGGGGCCGGTGACCCCACGTGACCCGGTCACTTGGGGCCGGTGTCCCCACGTGACCCGGTCACCTGGGGCCGGTGTCCCCACGTGACCCGGTCACCTGGGGCCGGTGACCCCACGTGACCCGGTCACCTGGGGCCGGTGACCCCACGTGACCCGGTCACCTGGGGCCGGTGACCCCACGTGACCCGGTCACCTCGGGCCGGTGACCCCACGTGACCCGGTCACCTGGGGCCGGTGACCCCACGTGACCCGGTCACCTGGGGCCGGTGACCCCACGTGACCCGGTCACCTGAGGCCGGTGTCCCCACGTGACCCGGTCACCTGGGGCCGGTGACCCCACGTGACCAGGTCACCTGGTGCCGGTGACCCCACGTGACCCGATGACCTGGGGCCGGTGTCCCCACGTGACCCGCTGACCTGGGGCCGGGGTCCCCACGTGACCCGGGGTCCTGGTGCCGGGGTGGTCACCGGAACCTGGGAACCAGGCCGGGTGCGCGACATGACCCGGTGACCTGGGTCCGGGTTAACGACCTGTCCAGGGGACCAGGGCCGGGGACCCGACAGGACCCGGTGGTCCTTCGCTGGTGTCCCGATGCAACCCGGGGACCCGGGCCGGGGACCCGGTATGACTCCGTCTCCCGGGGCCGGGGTGGTCACCTGACACTGGTACCCGGGACAGCGACCCGACATGACCCCGTGACCCGGGGCCGGGGTGCCGACCTGTCCAGGGGACCCGACCCGGGTACCCGACAGGACCCGGTGATCTGCGGCTGGGGTAAAAACCTGTCCCGGGGACCCGGGCTGGGTCCCGACATGACCCCGTGACCTGGGGCTGTGGTGTCGACCGGACTCGGGGACCTGGTCCGGTGTCCCGTCATGACCCGGGGACCTGGGGTCGGGGTGGTCACCAGACCCTTGTACCCAGGCCGTTGACCCGACATGACCCTGTGACCCGGGGCCTGGGTAAAAATCCAACCCGGGGACCCGGGCATGGGACGTGACATGACCCGACCTGGGTCCGGGGTCCCGAACTGACCCGGTGACCTGGGTCCGGGGACTCGGTATGACCCGGTTACCTGGGGCCGGTGTCCCCACGTGACCCGGTCACCTGGGTCCGGTGACCCCACGTGACCCGGTCACCTGGGGCCGGTGACCCCACGTGACCCGGTCACCTGGGGCCGGTGTCCCCACGTGACCCGGTCACCTGGGGCCGGTGACCCCACGTGACCCGGTCACCTGGGGCCGGTGACCCCACGTGACCCGGTCACCTGGGGCCGGTGACCCCACGTGACCCGGTCACCTGGGGCTGGTGTCCCCACGTGACCCGGGGTCCTGGTGCCGGGGTGGTCATCGGAACCTGGGAACCAGGCCGGTTACCCGACACGACCCGGTGACCCGGGGCTGTGGTGTCGACGGACTCGTGGACCTGGGTTCGGGGTCCCGACCTGACGCGGTGACCTGGGGCCGGTGTCCCCACGTGACCCGCTGACCTGGGGCCGGTGACCCCACGTGACCCGCTGACCTGGGGCCGGTGACCCCGCGTGACCCGGTCACCTGGGGCCGGGGTCCCCACGGGACCCGGGGTCCTGGTGCCGGGTTGTCACCGGAACCTGGGAACCAGGCCGATTACCCGACACGAACCGGTGACCTGGGGCCGGGTTAACGACCTGTCCAGGGGACCCGGGCCGGGGACCCGACAGGACCCGGTGGTCCTTCGCTGGTGTCCCGATGCAACCCGGGGACCCGGGCCCGGGCCCCCACGTGATCCAGTGATCCGGTGCTTTTGTCCCGATGCAACCCGGGGACCTGGGCCGGGGACCCGGTATGACTCCGTCTCCCGGGGCCGGGGTGGTCACCTGACACTGGTACCCGGGACAGCGACCCGACATGACCCCGTGACCCGGGGCCGGGGTGCCGACCTGTCCAGGGGACCCGACCCGGGTACCCGACAGGACCCGGTGATCTGCGGCTGGGGTAAAAACCCGTCCCGGGGACCCGGGCTGGGTCCCGACATGACCCGGTGACCTGGGGCTGTGGTGTCGACCGGACTCGGGGACCTGGTCCGGTGTCCCGTCATGACCCGGGGACCTGGGGTCGGGGTGGTCACCAGACCCTTGTACCCAGGCCGTTGACCCGACATGACCCTGTGACCCGGGGCCTGGGTAAAAATCCAACCCGGGGACCCGGGCATGGGACGTGACATGACCCGACCTGGGTCCGGGGTCCCGAACTGACCCGGTGACCTGGGTCCGGGGACTCGGTATGACCCGGTTACCTGGGTCCGGGGTCCCCACGTGACCCGGTCACCTGGGGCCGGGGTCCCCACGTGACCCGGTCACCTGGGGCCGGTGACCCCACGTGACCCGGTCACCTGGGGCCGGTGTCTCCACGTGACCCGGGGTCCTGGTGCCGGGGTGGTCATCGGAACCTGGGAACCATGCCGGGTGCGCGAGATGACCGGGTGACCTGGGGCCGGGTTATCGACCTGTCCAGGGGACCCGGGCCGGGGACCCGACAGGACCCGGTGATCTGCGGCTGGGGTAAAAACCCGTCCCGGGGACCCGGGCTGGGTCCCGACATGCCTTGGTTACCTGGGGCCGGTGTCCCCACGTGACCCGCTGACCTGGGGCCGGTGACCCCACGTGACCCGGTCACCTGGGGCCGGTGTCCCCACGTGACCTGGTCACCTGGGGCCGGTGACCCCACGTGACCCGCTGACCTGGGGCCGGTGACCCCACGTGACCTGGTCACCTGGGGCCGGTGACCCCACCTGACCCGGTCACCTGGGGCCGGTGTCCCCACGTGACCCGGTCACCTGGGGCCGGTGACCCCACGTGACCCGGTCACCTGGGGCCGGTGACCCCACGTGACCCGGTCACCTGGGGCCGGTGACCCCACGTGACCCGGTCACCTGGGGCCGGTGACCCCACGTGACCCGGTCACCTGGGGCCGGGGTGGTCATCGGAACCTGGGAACCAGGCCGGGTGCGCGAGATGACCGGGTGACCTGGGGCCGGGTTATTGACCTGTCCAGGGGACCCGGGCCGGGGACCCGACAGGACCCGGTGATCTGCGGCTGGGGTAAAAACCCGTCCCGGGGACCCGGGCTGGGTCCCGACATGCCTTGGTTACCTGGGGACGGTGTCCCCACGTGACCCGCTGACCTGGGGCCGGTGACCCCACGTGACCCGGTCACCTGGGGCCGGTGTCCCCACGTGACCCGGTGACCTGGGGCCGGTGTCCCCACGTGACCCGCTGACCTGGGGCCGGTGACCCCACGTGACCCGGTCACCTGGGGCCGGTGTCCCCACGTGACCAGGTCACCTGGGGCCGGTGACCCCACGTGACCCGGTCACCTGGGGCTGGTGACCCCACGTGACCCGCTGACCTGGGGCCGGTGACCCCACGTGACCCGGTCACCTGGGGCTGGTGACCCCACGTGACCAGGTCACCTGGGGCCGGTGACCCCACGTGACCCGGTCACCTGGGGCTGGTGACCCCACGTGACCCGCTGACCTGGGGCCGGTGACCCCACGTGACCCGGTCACCTGGGGCTGGTGACCCCACGTGACCCGCTGACCTGGGGCCGGTGTCCCCACGTGACCCGGTCACCTGGGGCCGGTGACCCCACGTGACCCGGTCACCTGGGGCCGGTGACCCCACGTGACCCGGTCACCTGGGGCCGGTGACCCCACGTGACCCGGTCACCTGGGGCCGGTGTCCCCACGTGACCCGGTCACCTGGGGCCGGTGACCCCACGTGACCCGGTCACCTGGGGCCGGTGACCCCACGTGACCCGGTCACCTGGGGCCGGTGACCCCACGTGACCCGGTGACCTGGGGCCGGTGTCCCAACGTAACCCGGTGACCTGGGGCCGGTGACCCCACGTGACCCGGTCACCTGGGGCCGGTGTCCCCACGTGACCCGGTCACCTGGGGCCGGTGACCCCACGTGACCCGGTCACCTGGGGCCGGTGACCCCACGTGACCCGGTCACCTGGGGCCGGTGACCCCACGTGACCCGGTCACCTCGGGCCGGTGACCCCACGTGACCCGGTCACCTGGTGCCGGTGACCCCACGTGACCCGGTCACCTGGGGCCGGTGACCCCACGTGACCCGGTCACCTGGGGCCGGGGTGGTCATCGGAACCTGGGAACCAGGCCGGGTGCGCGAGATGACCGGGTGACCTGGGGCCGGGTTATCGACCTGTCCAGTGGACCCGGGCCGGGGACCCGACAGGACCCGGTGATCTGCGGCTGGGGTAAAAACCCGTCCCGGGGACCCGGGCTGGGTCCCGACATGCCTTGGTTACCTAGGGCCGGTGTCCCCACGTGACCCGCTGACCTGGGGCCGGTGACCCCACGTGACCCGGTCACCTGGGGCCGGTGTCCCCACGTGACCCGGTGACCTGGGGCCGGTGTCCCCACGTGACCCGCTGACCTGGGGCCGGTGACCCCACGTGACCCGGTCACCTGGGGCCGGTGTCCCCACGTGACCCGGTCACCTGGGGCCGGTGACCCCACGTGACCCGCTGACCTGGGGCCGGTGACCCCACGTGACCCGGTCACCTGGGGCCGGTGACCCCACGTGACCCGGTCACCTGGGGCCAATGTTCCCACGTGACCCGGTCACCTGGGGCCGGTGACCCCACGTGACCCGGTCACCTGGGGCCGGTGACCCCACGTGACCCGGTCACCTGGGGCCGGTGTCCCCACGTGACCCGGTCACCTGGGGCCGGTGACCCCACGTGACCCGGTCACCTGGTGCCGGTGACCCCACGTGACCCGGTCACCTGGGGCCGGTGACCCCACGTGACCCGGTCACCTGTGGCCGGTGACCCCACGTGACCCGGTCACCTGGTGCCGGTGACCTCTTGTGACCCGGTCACCTGGGGCCGGTGACCCCACGTGACCCGGTCACCTGGGGCCGGGGTGGTCATCGGAACCTGGGAACCAGGCCGGGTGCGCGAGATGACCGGGTGACCTGGGGCCGGGTTATCGACCTGTCCAGGGGACCCGGGCCGGGGACCCGACAGGACCCGGTGATCTGCGGCTGGGGTAAAAACCCGTCCCGGGGACCCGGGCTGGGTCCCGACATGCCTTGGTTACCTGGGGCTGGTGTCCCCACGTGACCCGCTGACCTGGGGCCGGTGACCCCACGTGACCCGGTCACCTGGGGCCGGTGTCCCCACGTGACCCGGTGACCTGGGGCCAGTGTCCCCACGTGACCCGCTGACCTGGGGCCGGTGACCCCACGTGACCCGGTCACCTGGGGCCGGTGACCCCACGTGACCCGGTCACCTGGGGCCGGTGACCCCACGGGACCCGGTCACCTGGGGCCGGTGACCCCACGTGACCGGGTCACCTGGGGCCGGTGACCCCACGTGACCCGGTGACCTGGGGCCGGTGTCCCCACGTGACCCAGAGTCCTGGTGCCGGGGTGGTCATCGGAACCTGGGAACCAGGCCGGTTACCCGACACGACCCGGTGACCCGGGGCTGTGGTGTCGATGGACTCGTGGACCTGGGTTCGGGATCCCGACCTGACGCGGTGACCTGGGGCCGGTGTCCCCACGTGACCCGCTGACCTGGGGCCGGTGTCCCCACGTGACCCGCTGACCTGGGGCCGGTGACCCCGCGTGACCCGGTCACCTGGGGCCGGGGTCCCCACGGGACCCGGGGTCCTGGTGCCGGGGTGGTCACCGGAACGTGGGAACCAGGCCGGGTGCGCGACATGACCCGGTGACCGGGGGCCGGGTTAACGACCTGTCCAGGGGACCCGACCCGGGTACCCGACAGGACCCGGTGATCTGCGGCTGGGGTAAAAACCCGTCCCGGGGACCCGCGCTGGGTCCCGACATGACCCGGTGACCTGGGACTGTGGTGTCGACCGGACTCGGGGACCTGGTCCGGTGTCCCGTCATGACCCGGGGACCTGGGGTCGGGGTGGTCACCAGACCCTTGTACCCAGGCCGTTGACCCGACATGACCCTGTGACCCGGGGCCTGGGTAAAAATCCAACCCGGGGACCCGGGCATGGGACGTGACATGACCCGACCTGGGTCCGGGGTCCCGAACTGACCCGGTGACCTGGGTCCGGGGACTCGGTATGACCCGGTTACCTGGGGCCGGTGTCCCCACGTGACCCGGTCACCTGGGGCCGGTGACCCCACGTGACCCGGTCACCTGGGGCCGGTGACCCCACGTGACCAGGTCACCTGGGGCCGGTGACCCCACGTGACCCGGTCACCTGGGGCCGGTGACCCCACGTGACCCGGTCACCTGGGGCCGGTGTTCCCACGTGACCCGGTCACCTGGGGCCGGTGACCCCACGTGACCCGGTCACCTGGGGCCGGTGACCCCACGTGACCCGGTCACCTGGGGCCGGTGACCGCACGTGACCCGGTCACCTGGGGCCGGTGACCCCACGTGACCCGGTCACCTGGGGCCGGTGACCACACGTGACCCGGTCACCTGGGGCCGGTGACCCCACGTGACCCGGTCACCTGGGGCCGGTGACCCCACGTGACCCGGTCACCTGGGGCCGGTGACCCCACGTGACCAGGTCACCTGGGGCCGGTGTCACCACGTGACCCGGTCACCTGGGGCCGGTGTCACCACGTGACCCGGTCACCTGGGGCCGGTTTCCCCACGTGACCCGGTCACCTGGGGCCGGTGACCCCACGTGACCCGGTCACCTGGGGCCGGTGTCCCCACGTGACCCGGTCACCTGGGGCCGGTGACCCCACGTGACCCGGTCACCTGGGGCCGGTGTCCCCACGTGACCCGCTCACCTGGGGCCGGTGACCCCACGTGACCCGGTCACCTGGGACCGGTGACCCCACGTGACCCTGTCACCTGGGGCCGGTGACCCCACGTGACCCGGTCACCTGGGGCCGGTGTCCCCACGTGACCCGGTGACCTGGGGCCAGTGTCCCCACGTGACCCGCTGACCTGGGGCCGGTGACCCCACGTGACCCGGTCACCTGGGACCGGTGACCCCACGTGACCCGGTCACCTGGGGCCGGTGACCCCACGGGACCCGGTCACCTGGGGCCGGTGACCCCACGTGACCGGGTCACCTGGGGCCGGTGACCCCACGTGACCCGGTGACCTGGGGCCGGTGTCCCCACGTGACCCAGAGTCCTGGTGCCGGGGTGGTCATCGGAACCTGGGAACCAGGCCGGTTACCCGACACGACCCGGTGACCCGGGGCTGTGGTGTCGATGGACTCGTGGACCTGGGTTCGGGATCCCGACCTGACGCGGTGACCTGGGGCCGGTGTCCCCACGTGACCCGCTGACCTGGGGCCGGTGTCCCCACGTGACCCGCTGACCTGGGGCCGGTGACCCCGCGTGACCCGGTCACCTGGGGCCGGGGTCCCCACGGGACCCGGGGTCCTGGTGCCGGGGTGGTCACCGGAACGTGGGAACCAGGCCGGGTGCGCGACATGACCCAGTGACCGGGGGCCGGGTTAACGACCTGTCCAGGGGACCCGACCCGGGTACCCGACAGGACCCGGTGATCTGCGGCTGGGGTAAAAACCCGTCCCGGGGACCCGGGCTGGGTCCCGACATGACCCGGTGACCTGGGACTGTGGTGTCGACCGGACTCGGGGACCTGGTCCGGTGTCCCGTCATGACCCGGGGACCTGGGGTCGGGGTGGTCACCAGACCCTTGTACCCAGGCCGTTGACCCGACATGACCCTGTGACCCGGGGCCTGGGTAAAAATCCAACCCGGGGACCCGGGCATGGGACGTGACATGACCCGACCTGGGTCCGGGGTCCCGAACTGACCCGGTGACCTGGGTCCGGGGACTCGGTATGACCCGGTTACCTGGGTCCGGTGTCCCCACGTGACCCGGTCACCTGGGGCCGGTGACCCCACGTGACCCGGTCACCTGGGGCCGGTGACCCCACGTGACCAGGTCACCTGGGGCCGGTGACCCCACGTGACCCGGTCACCTGGGGCCGGTGACCCCACGTGACCCGGTCACCTGGGGCCGGTGTTCCCACGTGACCCGGTCACCTGGGGCCGGTGACCCCACGTGACCCGGTCACCTGGGGCCGGTGACCCCACGTGACCCGGTCACCTGGGGCCGGTGACCGCACGTGACCCGGTCACCTGGGGCCGGTGACCCCACGTGACCCGGTCACCTGGGGCCGGTGACCACACGTGACCCGGTCACCTGGGGCCGGTGACCCCACGTGACCCGGTCACCTGGGGCCGGTGACCCCACGTGACCAGGTCACCTGGGGCCGGTGACCCCACGTGACCCGGTCACCTGGGGCCGGTGTCACCACGTGACCCGGTCACCTGGGGACGGTGTCCCCACGTGACCCGGTCACCTGGGGCCGGTGACCCCACGTGACCCGGTCACCTGGGGCCGGTGTCCCCACGTGACCCGGTCACCTGGGGCCGGTGACCCCACGTGACCCGGTCACCTGGGGCCGGTGACCCCACGTGACCCGGTCACCTGGGGCCGGTGTCCCCACGTGACCCGCTCACCTGGGGCCGGTGACCCCACGTGACCCGGTCACCTGGGGCCGGTGACCCCACGTGACCCGGTCACCTGGGGCCGGTGACCCCACGTGACCCGGTCACCTGGGGCCAGTGTTCCCACGTGACCCGGTCACCTGGGGCCGGTGACCCCACGTGACCCGGTCACCTGGGGCCGGTGACCGCACGTGACCCGGTCACCTGGGGCCGGTGACCCCACGTGACCCGGTCACCTGGGGCCGGTGACCCCACGTGACCCGGTCACCTGGGGCCGGTGACCGCACGTGACCCGGTCACCTGGGGCCGGTGACCCCACGTGACCCGGTCACCTGGGGCCGGTGACCCCACGTGACCCGGTCACCTGGTGCCGGTGACCCCACGTGACCCGGTCACCTGGGGCCGGTGACCCCACGTGACCCGGTCACCTGGGGCCGGGGTGGTCATCGGAACCTGGGAACCAGGCCGGGTGCGCGAGATGACCGGGTGACCTAGGGCCGGGTTATCGACCTGTCCAGGGGACCCGGGCCGGGGACCCGACAGGACCCGGTGATCTGCGGCTGGGGTAAAAACCCGTCCCGGGGACCCGGGCTGGGTCCCGACATGCCTTGGTTACCTGGGGCTGGTGTCCCCACGTGACCCGCTGACCTGGGGCCGGTGACCCCACGTGACCCGGTCACCTGGGGCCGGTGTCCCCACGTGACCCGGTGACCTGGGGCCGGTGTCCCCACGTGACCCGCTGACCTGGGGCCGGTGACCCCACGTGACCCGGTCACCTGGGGCCGGTGTCCCCACGTGATCCGGTCACCTGGGGCCGGTGACCCCACGTGACCCGCTCACCTGGGGCCGGTGACCCCACGTGACCCGGTCACCTGGGGCCGGTGTCCCCACGTGACCCGGTCACCTGGGGCCGGTGACCCCACGTGACCCGGTCACCTGGGGCCGGTGACCCCACGTGACCCGGTCACCTGGGGCCGGTGTCCCCACGTGACCCGGTCACCTGGTGCCGGTGACCCCACGTGACCCGGTCACCTGGGGCCGGTGACCCCACGTGACCCGGTCACCTGGGGCCGGTGACCCCACGTGACCCGGTGACCTGGGGCCGGTGTCCCCACGTGACCCGCTGACCTGGGGCCGGTGACCCCACGTGACCCGGTCACCTGGGGCCGGTATCCCCACGTGACCCGGTCACCTGGGGCCGGTGACCCCACGTGACCCGCTGACCTGGGGCCGGTGACCCCACGTGACCCGCTGACCTGGGGCCGGTGACCCCACGTGACCCGGTCACCTGGGGCCGGTGACCCCACGTGACCCGGTCACCTGGGGCCGGTGACCCCACGTGACCGGGTCACCTGGGGCCGGTGACCCCACGTGACCCGGTGACCTGGGGCCGGTGTCCCCACGTGACCCAGAGTCCTGGTGCCGGGGTGGTCATCGGAACCTGGGAACCAGGCCGGTTACCCGACACGACCCGGTGACCCGGGGCTGTGGTGTCGACGGACTCGTGGACCTGGGTTCGGGGTCCCGAACTGACCCGGTGACCTGGGGCCGGTGTCCCCACGTGACCCGCTGACCTGGGGCCGGTGTCCCCACGTGACCCGCTGACCTGGGGCCGGTGACCCCACGTGACCCGCTGACCTGGGGCCGGTGACCCCACGTGACCCGGTCACCTGGGGCCGGGGTCCCCACGGGACCCGGGGTCCTGGTGCCGGGGTGGTCACCGGAACGTGGGAACCAGGCCGGGTGCGCGACATGACCCGGTGACCGGGGGCCGGGTTAACGACCTGTCCAGGGGACCCGGGCCGGGGACCCGACAGGACCCGGTGGTCCTTCGCTGGTGTCCCGATGCAACCCGGGGACCCGGGCCCGGGCCCCCACGTGATCCAGTGATCCGGTGCTTTTGTCCCGATGCAACCCGGGGACCCGGGCCGGGGACCCGGTATGACTCCGTCTCCCGGGGCCGGGGTGGTCACCTGACACTGGTACCCGGGACAGCGACCCGACATGACCCCGTGACCCGGGGCCGGGGTGCCGACCTGTCCAGGGGACCCGACCCGGGTACCCGACAGGACCCGGTGATCTGCGGCTGGGGTAAAAACCCGTCCCGGGGACCCGGGCTGGGTCCCGACATGACCCGGTGACCTGGGGCTGTGGTGTCGACCGGACTCGGGGACCTGGTCCGGTGTCCCGTCATGACCCGGGGACCTGGGGTCGGGGTGGTCACCAGACCCTTGTACCCAGGCCGTTGACCCGACATGACCCTGTGACCCGGGGCCTGGGTAAAAATCCAACCCGGGGACCCGGGCATGGGACGTGACATGACCCGACCTGGGTCCGGGGTCCCGAACTGACCCGGTGACCTGGGGCCGGGGACTCGGTATGACCCGGTTACCTGGGTCCGGTGTCCCCACGTGACCCGGTCACCTGGGGCCGGTGTCCCCACGTGACCCGCTGACCTGGGGCCGGTGACCCCACGTGACCAGGTCACCTGGGGCCGGTGACCCCACGTGACCCGATGACCTGGGGCCGGTGTCCCCACGTGACCCGGTCACCTGGGGCCGGTGTCCCCACGTGACCCGGGGTCCTGGTGCCGGGGTGGTCATCGGAACCTGGGAACCAGGCCGGTTACCCGACACGACCCGGTGACCCGGGGCTGTGGTGTCGACGGACTCGTGGACCTGGGTTCGGGGTCCCGACCTGACGCGGTGACCTGGGGCCGGTGTCCCCACGTGACCCGCTGACCTGGGGCCGGGGTCCCCACGTGACCCGGGTTCCTGGTGCCGGGGTGGTCACCGGAACCTGGGAACCAGACCGGGTGCGCGACATGACCCGGTGACCTGGGGCCGGGTTAACGACCTGTCCAGGGGACCCGGGCCGGGGACCCGACAGGACCCGGTGGTCCTTCGCTGGTGTCCCGATGCAACCCGGGGACCCGGGCCAGGGACCCGGTATGACTCCGTCTCCCGGGGCCGGGGTGGTCACCTGACACTGGTACCCGGGACAGCGACCCGACATGACCCCGTGACCCGGGGCCGGGGTGCCGACCTGTCCAGGGGACCCGACCCGGGTACCCGACAGGACCCGGTGATCTGCGGCTGGGGTAAAAACCCGTCCCGGGGACCCGGGCTGGGTCCCGACATGACCCGGTGACCTGGGGCTGTGGTGTCGACCGAACTCGGGGACCTGGTCCGGTGTCCCGTCATGACCCGGGGACCTGGGGTCGGGGTGGTCACCAGACCCTTGTACCCAGGCCGTTGACCCGACATGACCCTGTGACCCGGGGCCTGGGTAAAAATCCAACCCGGGGACCCGGGCATGGGACGTGACATGACCCGACCTGGGTCCGGGGTCCCGAACTGACCCGGTGACCTGGGTCCGGGGACTCGGTATGACCCGGTTACCTGGGTCCGGTGTCCCCACGTGACCCGGTCACCTGGGGCCGGTGTCCCCACGTGACCCGCTGACCTGGGGCCGGTGACCCCACGTGACCAGGTCACCTGGGGCCGGTGACCCCACGTGACCCGATGACCTGGGGCCGGTGTCCCCACGTGACCCGGTCACCTGGGGCCGGTGTCCCCACGTGACCCGGGGTCCTGGTGCCGGGGTGGTCATCGGAACCTGGGAACCAGGCCGGTTACCCGACACGACCCGGTGACCCGGGGCTGTGGTGTCGACGGACTCGTGGACCTGGGTTCGGGGTCCCGACCTGACGCGGTGACCTGGGGCCGGTGTCCCCACGTGACCCGCTGACCTGGGGCCGGGGTCCCCACGTGACCCGGGGTCCTGGTGCCGGGGTGGTCACCGGAACCTGGGAACCAGACCGGGTGCGCGACATGACCCGGTGACCTGGGGCCGGGTTAACGACCTGTCCAGGGGACCCGGGCCGGGGACCCGACAGGACCCGGTGGTCCTTCGCTGGTGTCCCGATGCAACCCGGGGACCCGGGCCAGGGACCCGGTATGACTCCGTCTCCCGGGGCCGGGGTGGTCACCTGACACTGGTACCCGGGACAGCGACCCGACATGACCCCGTGACCCGGGGCCGGGGTGCCGACCTGTCCAGGGGACCCGACCCGGGTACCCGACAGGACCCGGTGATCTGCGGCTGGGGTAAAAACCCGTCCCGGGGACCCGGGCTGGGTCCCGACATGACCCGGTGACCTGGGGCTGTGGTGTCGACCGAACTCGGGGACCTGGTCCGGTGTCCCGTCATGACCCGGGGACCTGGGGTCGGGGTGGTCACCAGACCCTTGTACCCAGGCCGTTGACCCGACATGACCCTGTGACCCGGGGCCTGGGTAAAAATCCAACCCGGGGACCCGGGCATGGGACGTGACATGACCCGACCTGGGTCCGGGGTCCCGAACTGACCCGGTGACCTGGGTCCGGGGACTCGGTATGACCCGGTTACCTGGGGCCGGTGTCCCCACGTGACCCGCTGACCTGGGTCCGGTGACCCCACGTGACCCGGTCACCTGGGGCCGGTGACCCCACGTGACCCGGTGACCTGGGGCCGGTGTCCCCACGTGACCCGGTCACCTGGGGCCGGTGACCCCACGTGACCCGGTCACCTGGGGCCGGTGACCCCACGTGACGCGGTCACCTGGGGCCGGTGACCCCACGTGACCCGGTCACCTGGGGCCGGTGACCCCACGTGACCCGGTCACCTGGGGCCGGTGACCCCACGTGACCCGGTCACCTGGGGCTGGTGTCCCCACGTGACCCGGGGTCCTGGTGCCGGGGTGGTCATCGGAACCTGGGAACCAGGCCGGTTACCCGACACGACCCGGTGACCCGGGGCTGTGGTGTCGACGGACTCGTGGACCTGGGTTTGGGGTCCCGACCTGACGCGGTGACCTGGGGCCGGTGTCCCCACGTGACCCGCTGACCTGGGGCCGGTGACCCCACGTGACCCGCTGACCTGGGGCCGGTGACCCCGCGTGACCCGGTCACCTGGGGCCGGGGTCACCACGGGACCCGGGGTCCTGGTGCCGGGGTGGTCACCGGAACCTGGGAACCAGGCCGGGTGCGCGAGATTACCGGGTGACCTGGGGCCGGGTTAACGACCTGTCCAGGGGACCCGGGCCGGGGACCCGACAGGACCCGGTGGTCCTTCGCTGGTGTCCCGATGCAACCCGGGGACCCGGGCCCGGGCCCCCACGTGATCCAGTGATCCGGTGCTTTTGTCCCGATGCAACCCGGGGACCTGGGCCGGGGACCCGGTATGACTCCGTCTCCCGGGGCCGGGGTGGTCACCTGACACTGGTACCCGGGACAGCGACCCGACATGACCCCGTGACCCGGGGCCGGGGTGCCGACCTGTCCAGGGGACCCGACCCGGGTACCCGACAGGACCCGGTGATCTGCGGCTGGGGTAAAAACCCGTCCCGGGGACCCGGGCTGGATCCCGACATGACCCGGTGACCTGGGGCTGTGGTGTCGACCGGACTCGGGGACCTGGTCCGGTGTCCCGTCATGACCCGGGGACCTGGGGTCGGGGTGGTCACCAGACCCTTGTACCCAGGCCGTTGACCCGACATGACCCTGTGACCCGGGGCCTGGGTAAAAATCCAACCCGGGGACCCGGGCATGGGACGTGACATGACCCGACCTGGGTCCGGGGTCCCGAACTGACCCGGTGACCTGGGTCCGGGGACTCGGTATGACCCGGTTACCTGGGTCCGGGGTCCCCACGTGACCCGGTCACCTGGGGCCGGGGTCCCCACGTGACCCGCTGACCTGGGGCCGGTGACCCCACGTGACCCGGTCACCTGGGGCCGGTGACCCCACGTGACCCGGTCACCTGGGGCCGGTGACCCCACGTGACCCGGTCACCTGGGGCCGGTGACCCCACGTGATCCGGTCACCTGGGGCCGGTGACAGCACGTGACCCGGTCACCTGGGGCCGGTGACCCCACGTGACCCGCTCACCTGGGGCCGGTGACCCCACGTGACCCGGTCACCTGGGGCCGGTGACCCCACGTGACCCGGTGACCTGGGGCCGGTGTCCCCACGTGACCCGGTGACCTGGGGCCGGTGACCCCACGTGACCCGTTCACCTGGGGCCGGTGACCCCACGTGACCCGGTCACCTGGGGCCGGTGACCCCACGTGACCAGGTCACCTGGGGCCGGTGACCCCACGTGACCCGGTCACCTGGGGCCGGTGACCCCACGTGACCCGGTCACCTGGGGCCAGTGACCCCACTTGACCAGGTCACCTGGGGCCGGTGACCCCACGTGACCCGGTCACCTGGGGCCGGTTAACCCACGTGACCCGGTCACCTGGGGCCGGGGTGGTCATCGGAACCTGGGAACCAGGCCGGGTGTGCGAGATGACCGGGTGACCTGGGGCCGGGTTATCGACCTGTCCAGGGGACCCGGGCCGGGGACCCGACAGGACCCGGTGATCTGCGGCTGCGGTAAAAACCCGTCCCGGGGACCCGGGCTGGGTCCCGACATGCCTTGGTTACCTGGGGCCGGTGTCCCCACGTGACCCGCTGACCTGGGGCCGGTGTCCCCACGTGACCCGGTCACCTGGGGCCGGTGACCCCACGTGACCCGGTCACCTGGGGCCGGTGACCCCACGTGACCCGGTCACCTGGGGCCGGTGTCCCCACGTGACCCGCTCACCTGGGGCCGGTGACCCCACGTGACCCGGTCACCTGGGGCCGGTGACCCCACGTGACCCGCTCACCTGGGGCCGGTGACCCCACGTGACCCGGTCACCTGGGGCCGGTGTTCCCACGTGACCCGGTCACCTGGGGCCGGTGACCCCACGTGACCCGGTCACCTGGGGCCGGTGACCCCACGTGACCCGGTCACCTGGGGCCGGTGACCGCACGTGACCCGGTCACCTGGGGCCGGTGACCGCACGTGACCCGGTCACCTGGGGCCGGTGACCCCACGTGACCCGGTCACCTGGGGCCGGTGACCCCACGTGACCCGGTCACCTGGGGCCGGTGACCCCACGTGACCCGGTCACCTGGGGCCGGGGTGGTCATCGGAACCTGGGAACCAGGCCGGGTGCGCGAGATGACCGGGTGACCTGGGGCCGGGTTATCGACCTGTCCAGGGGACCCGGGCCGGGGACCCGACAGGACCCGGTGATCTGCGGCTGGGGTAAAAACCCGTCCCGGGGACCCGGGCTGGGTCCCGACATGCCTTGGTTACCTGGGGCAGGTGTCCCCACGTGACCCGCTGACCTGGGGCCGGTGACCCCACGTGACCCGGTCACCTGGGGCCGGTGTCCCCACGTGACCCGGTGACCTGGGGCCAGTGTCCCCACGTGACCCGCTGACCTGGGGCCGGTGACCCCACGTGACCCGGTCACCTGGGGCCGGTGTCCCCACATGATCCGGTCACCTGGGGCCGGTGACCCCACGTGACCCGCTGACCTGGGGCCGGTGACCCCACGTGACCCGGTCACCTGGGGCCGGTGACCCCACGTGACCCGGTCACCTGGGGCCGGTGTCCCCACGTGACCCGGTCACCTGGTGCCGGTGACCCCACGTGACCCGGTCACCTGGGGCCGGTGACCCCACGTGACCCGGTCACCTGGGGC
This sequence comes from Somateria mollissima, assembly GCA_951411735.1. NCBI lineage: Eukaryota > Metazoa > Chordata > Aves > Anseriformes > Anatidae > Somateria > Somateria mollissima. Next base: position 104,803 of record CATOCB010000161.1, read on the forward strand.
CGGTGTCCCCACGTGACCCGGTCACCTGGTGCCGGTGACCCCACGTGACCCGGTCACCTGGGGCCGGTGACCCCACGTGACCCGCTCACCTGGGGCCGGTGACCCCACGTGACCCGGTGACCTGGGGCCGGTGTCCCCACGTGACCCGCTGACCTGGGGCCGGTGACCCCACGTGACCCGGTCACCTGGGGCCGGTGTCCCCACGTGACCCGGTCACCTGGGGCCGGTGACCCCACGTGACCCGCTGACCTGGGGCCGGTGACCCCACGTGACCCGGTCACCTGGGGCCGGTGACCCCACGGGACCCGGTCACCTGGGGCCGGTGACCCCACGGGACCCGGTCACCTGGGGCCGGTGACCCCACGTGACCGGGTCACCTGGGGCCGGTGACCCCACGTGACCCGGTGACCTGGGGCCGGTGTCCCCACGTGACTCAGAGTCCTGGTGCCGGGGTGGTCATCGGAACCTGGGAACCAGGCCGGTTACCCGACACGACCCGGTGACCCGGGGCTGTGGTGTCGACGGACTCGTGGACCTGGGTTCGGGGTCCCGACCTGACGCGGTGACCTGGGGCCGGTGTCCCCACGTGACCCGCTGACCTGGGGCCGGTGTCCCCACGTGACCCGCTGACCTGGGGCCGGTGACCCCACGTGACCCGCTGACCTGGGGCCGGTGACCCCGCGTGACCCGGTCACCTGGGGCCGGGGTCCCCACGGGACCCGGGGTCCTGGTGCCGGGGTGGTCACCGGAACGTGGGAACCAGGCCGGGTGCGCGACATGACCCGGTGACCGGGGGCCGGGTTAACGACCTGTCCAGGGGACCCGGGCCGGGGACCCGACAGGACCCGTTGGTCCTTCGCTGGTGTCCCGATGCAACCCGGGGACCCGGGCCCGGGCCCCCACGTGATCCAGTGATCCGGTGCTTTTGTCCCGATGCAACCCGGGGACCTGGGCCGCGGACCCGGTATGACTCCGTCTCCCGGGGCCGGGGTGGTCACCTGACACTGGTACCCGGGACAGCGACCCGACATGACCCCGTGACCCGGGGCCGGGGTGCCGACCTGTCCAGGGGACCCGACCCGGGTACCCGACAGGACCCGGTGATCTGCGGCTGGGGTAAAAACCCGTCCCGGGGACCCGGGCTGGGTCCCGACATGACCCGGTGACCTGGGGCTGTGGTGTCGACCGGACTCGGGGACCTGGTCCGGTGTCCCGTCATGACCCGGGGACCTGGGCTCGGGGTGGTCACCAGACCCTTGTACCCAGGCCGTTGACCCGACATGACCCTGTGACCCGGGGCCTGGGTAAAAATCCAACCCGGGGACCCGGGCATGGGACGTGACATGACCCGACCTGGGTCCGGGGTCCCGAACTGACCCGGTGACCTGGGTCCGGGGACTCGGTATGACCCGGTTACCTGGGTCCGGTGTCCCCACGTGACCCGCTGACCTGGGTCCGGTGACCCCACGTGACCCGGTCACCTGGGGCCGGTGACCCCACGTGACCCGGTCACCTGGGGCCGGTGTCCCCACGTGACCCGGTCACCTGGGGCCGGTGACCCCACGTGACCCGGTCACCTGGGGCCGGTGACCCCACGTGACCAGGTCACCTGGGGCCGGTGACCCCACGTGACCCGGTCACCTGGGGCCGGTGACCCCACGTGACCCGGTCACCTGGGGCTGGTGACCCCACGTGACCCGGTCACCTGGGGCTGGTGTCCCCACGTGACCCGGGGTCCTGGTGCCGGGGTGGTCATCGGAACCTGGGAACCAGGCCGGTTACCCGACACGACCCGGTGACCCGGGGCTGTGGTGTCGACGGACTCGTGGACCTGGGTTTGGGGTCCCGACCTGACGCGGTGACCTGGGGCCGGTGTCCCCACGTGACCCGCTGACCTGGGGCCGGTGACCCCACGTGACCCGCTGACCTGGGGCCGGTGACCCCGCGTGACCCGGTCACCTGGGGCCGGGGTCACCACGGGACCCGGGGTCCTGGTGCCGGGGTGGTCACCGGAACCTAGGAACCAGGCCGGTTACCCGACACGACCCGGTGACCTGGGGCCGGGTTAACGACCTGTCCAGGGGACCCGGGCCGGGGACCCGACAGGACCCGTTGGTCCTTCGCTGGTGTCCCGATGCAACCCGGGGACCCGGGCCCGGGCCCCCACGTGATCCAGTGATCCGGTGCTTTTGTCCCGATGCAACCCGGGGACCTGGGCCGGGGACCCAGTATGACTCCGTCTCCCGGGGCCGGGGTGGTCACCTGACACTGGTACCCGGGACAGCGACCCGACATGACCCCGTGACCCGGGGCCGGGGTGCCGACCTGTCCAGGGGACCCGACCCGGGTACCCGACAGGACCCGGTGATCTGCGGCTGGGGTAAAAACCCGTCCCGGGGACCCGGGCTGGGTCCCGACATGACCCGGTGACCTGGGGCTGTGGTGTCGACCGGACTCGGGGACCTGGTCCGGTGTCCCGTCATGACCCGGGGACCTGGGGTCGGGGTGGTCACCAGACCCTTGTACCCAGGCCGTTGACCCGACATGACCCTGTGACCCGGGGCCTGGGTAAAAATCCAACCCGGGGACCCGGGCATGGGACGTGACATGACCCGACCTGGGTCCGGGGTCCCGAACTGACCCGGTGACCTGGGTCCGGGGACTCGGTATGACCCGGTTACCTGGGTCCGGTGTCCCCACGTGACCCGGTCACCTGGGGCCGGTGTCCCCACGTGACCCGCTGACCTGGGGCCGGTGACCCCACGTGACCAGGTCACCTGGGGCCGGTGACCCCACGTGACCCGGTCACCTGGGGCCGGTGACCCCACGTGACCCGGTCACCTGGGGCCGGTGACCCCACGTGACCCGCTCACCTGGGGCCGGTGACCCCACGTGACCCGGTCACCTGGGGCCGGTGACCCCACGTGACCCGGTCACCTGGGGCCGGTGTCCCCACGTGACCCGGTCACCTGGGGCCGGTGACCCCACGTGACCCGGTCACCTGGGGCCGGTGACCCCACGTGACCCGGTCACCTGGGGCCGGTGACCCCACGTGACCCGGTCACCTGGGGCCGGTGACCCCACGTGACCCGGTCACCTGGGGCCGGTGTCCCCACGTGACCCGCTCACCTGGGGCCGGTGACCCCACGTGACCCGGTCACCTGGGGCCGGTGACCCCACGTGACCCGCTCACCTGGGGCCGGTGACCCCACGTGACCCGGTCACCTGGGGCCGGTGACCCCACGTGACCCGGTCACCTGGGGCCGGTGACCCCACGTGACCCGGTCACCTGGGGCCGGTGACCCCACGTGACCCGGTCACCTGGGGCCGGTGACCGCACGTGACCCGGTCACCTGGGGCCGGTGACCCCACGTGACCCGGTCACCTGGGGCCGGTGACCCCACGTGACCCGGCCACCTTGTGCCGGTGACCCCTTGTGACCCGGTCACCTGGGGCCGGTGACCCCACGTGACCCGGTCACCTGGGGCCGGGGTGGTCATCGGAACCTGGGAACCAGGCCGGGTGCGCGAGATGACCGGGTGACCTGGGGCCGGGTTATCGACCTGTCCAGGGGACCCGGGCCGGGGACCTGAGAGGACCCGGTGATCTGCGGCTGGGGTAAAAACCCGTCCCGGGGACCCGGGCTGGGTCCCGACATGCCTTGGTTACCTGGGGCCGGTGTCCCCACGTGACCCGCTGACCTGGGGCCGGTGACCCCACGTGACCCGGTCACCTGGGGCCGGTGTCCCCACGTGACCCGGTGACCTGGGGCCAGTGTCCCCACGTGACCCGCTGACCTGGGGCCGGTGACCCCACGTGACCCGGTCACCTGGGGCCGGTGTCCCCACGTGATCCGGTCACCTGGGGCCGGTGACCCCACGTGACCCGCTGACCTGGGGCCGGTGACCCCACGTGACCCGGTCACCTGGGGCCGGTGACCCCACGTGACCCGGTCACCTGGGGCCGGTGTCCCCACGTGACCCGGTCACCTGGGGCCGGTGACCCCACGTGACCCGGTCACCTGGGGCCGGTGTCCCCACGTGACCCGGTCACCTGGTGCCGGTGACCCCACGTGACCCGGTCACCTAGGGCCGGTGACCCCACGTGACCCGCTCACCTGGGGCCGGTGACCCCACGTGACCCGGTGACCTGGGGCCGGTGTCCCCACGTGACCCGGTGACCTGGGGCCGGTGACCCCACGTGACCCGGTCACCTGGGGCCGGTGACCCCACGTGACCCGGTCACCTGGGGCCGGTGTCCCCACGTGATCCGGTCACCTGGGGCCGGTGACCCCACGTGACCCGCTGACCTGGGGCCGGTGACCCCACGTGACCCGGTCACCTGGGGCCGGTGACCCCACGTGATCCGGTCACCTGGGGCCGGTGACCCCACGTGACCCGCTGACCTGGGGCCGGTGACCCCACGTGACCCGGTCACCTGGGGCCGGTGACCCCACGTGACCCGGTCACCTGGGGCCGGTGTCCCCACGTGACCCGGTCACCTGGGGCCGGTGACCCCACGTGACCCGGTCACCTGGTGCCGGTGACCCCACGTGACCCGGTCACCTAGGGCCGGTGACCCCACGTGACCCGCTCACCTGGGGCCGGTGACCCCACGTGACCCGGTGACCTGGGGCCGGTGTCCCCACGTGACCCGGTGACCTGGGGCCGGTGACCCCACGTGACCCGGTCACCTGGGGCCGGTGACCCCACGTGACCCGGTCACCTGGGGCCGGTGTCCCCACGTGACCCGCTGACCTGGGGCCGGTGACCCCACGTGACCCGCTGACCTGGGGCCGGTGACCCCGCGTGACCCGGTCACCTGGGGCCGGGGTCCCCACGGGACCCGGGGTCCTGGTGCCGGGGTGGTCACCGGAACGTGGGAACCAGGCCGGGTGCGCGACATGACCCGGTGACCGGGGGCCGGGTTAACGACCTGTCCAGGGGACCCGGGCCGGGGACCCGACAGGACCCGTTGGTCCTTCGCTGGTGTCCCGATGCAACCCGGGGACCCGGGCCCGGGCCCCCACGTGATCCAGTGATCCGGTGCTTTTGTCCCGATGCAACCCGGAGACCTGGGCCGGGGACCCGGTATGACTCCGTCTCCCGGGGCCGGGGTGGTCACCTGACACTGGTACCCGGGACAGCGACCCGACATGACCCCGTGACCCGGGGCCGGGGTGCCGACCTGTCTAGGGGACCCGACCCGGGTACCCGACAGGACCCGGTGATCTGCGGCTGGGGTAAAAACCCGTCCCGGGGACCCGGGCTGGGTCCCGACATGACCCGGTGACCTGGGGCTGTGGTGTCGACCGGACTCGGGGACCTGGTCCGGTGTCCCGTCATGACCCGGGGACCTGGGGTCGGGGTGGTCACCAGACCCTTGTACCCAGGCCGTTGACCCGACATGACCCTGTGACCCGGGGCCTGGGTAAAAATCCAACCCGGGAACCCGGGCATGGGACGTGACATGACCCGACCTGGGTCCGGGGTCCCGAACTGACCCGGTGACCTGGGTCCGGGGACTCGGTATGACCGGGTTACCTGGGTCCGGTGTCCCCACGTGACCCGGTCACCTGGGGCCGGTGACCCCACGTGACCCGGTCACCTGGGGCCGGTGACCCCACGTGACCAGGTCACCTGGGGCCGGTGACCCCACGTGACCCGGTCACCTGGGGCCGGTGACCCCACGTGACCCGGTCACCTGGGGCCGGTGTTCCCACGTGACCCGGTCACCTGGGGCCGGTGACCCCACGTGACCCGGTCACCTGGGGCCGGTGACCCCACGTGACCCGGTCACCTGGGGCCGGTGACCCCACGTGACCCGGTCACCTGGGGCCGGTGACCGCACGTGACCCGGTCACCTGGGGCCGGTGACCCCACGTGACCCGGTCACCTGGGGCCGGTGACCCCACGTGACCCGGTCACCTGGGGCCGGTGACCCCACGTGACCCGGTCACCTGGGGCCGGTGTCCCCACGTGACCCGGTCACCTGGGGCCGGTGACCCCACATGACCCGGTCACCTGGGGCCGGTGACCCCACGTGACCCGGTCACCTGGGGCCGGTGTCCCCACGTGACCCGGTCACCTGGGGCCGGTGTCCCGACGTGACCCGGTCACCTGGGGCCGGTGACCCCACGTGACCCGGTCACCTGGGGCCGGTGACCCCACGTGACCCGGTCACCTGGGGCCGGTGACCCCACGTGACCCGGTCACCTGGGGCCGGTGACCCCACGTGACCCGGTCACCTGGGGCCGGTGACCCCACGTGACCCGGTCACCTGGGGCCGGTGTCCCCACGTGACCCGGTCAACTGGGGCCGGTGACCCCACGTGACCCGGTCACCTGGGGCCGGTGTCCCCACGTGACCCGGTCACCTGGGGCCGGTGACCCCACGTGACCAGGTCACCTGGGGCCGGTGACCCCACGTGACCCGATGACCTGGGGCCGGTGTCCCCACGTGACCCGGTCACCTGGGGCCGGTGTCCCCACGTGACCCGGGGTCCTGGTGCCGGGGTGGTCATCGGAACCTGGGAACCAGGCCGGTTACCCGACACGACCCGGTGACCCGGGGCTGTGGTGTCGACGGACTCGTGGACCTGGGTTCGGGGTCCCGACCTGACGCGGTGACCTGGGGCCGGTGTCCCCACGTGACCCGCTGACCTGGGGCCGGGGTCCCCATGTGACCCGGGGTCCTGGTGCCGGGGTGGTCACCGGAACCTGGGAACCAGGCCGGGTGCGCGACATGACCCGGTGACCTGGGGCCGGGTTAACGACCTGTCCAGGGGACCCGGGCCGGGGACCCGACAGGACCCGGTGGTCCTTCGCTGGTGTCCCGATGCAACCCGGGGACCCGGGCCGGGGACCCGGTATGACTCCGTCTCCCCGGGCCGGGGTGGTCACCTGACACTGGTACCCGGGACAGCGACCCGACATGACCCCGTGACCCGGGGCCGGGGTGCCGACCTGTCCAGGGGACCCGACCCGGGTACCCGACAGGACCCGGTGATCTGCGGCTGGGGTAAAAACCCGTCCCGGGGACCCGGGCTGGGTCCCGACATGACCCGGTGACCTGGGGCTGTGGTGTCGACCGGACTCGGGGACCTGGTCCGGTGTCCCGTCATGACCCGGGGACCTGGGTTCGGGGTGGTCACCAGACCCTTGTACCCAGGCCGTTGACCCGACATGACCCTGTGACCCGGGGCCTGGGTAAAAATCCAACCCGGGGACCCGGGCATGGGACGTGACATGACCCGACCTGGGTCCGGGGTCCCGAACTGACCCGGTGACCTGGGTCCGGGGACTCGGTATGACCCGGTCACCTGGGGCTGGTGTCCCCACGTGACCCGGGGTCCTGGTGCCGGGGTGGTCATCGGAACCTGGGAACCAGGCCGGTTACCCGACACGACCCGGTGACCCGGGGCTGTGGTGTCGACGGACTCGTGGACCTGGGTTCGGGGTCCCGACCTGACGCGGTGACCTGGGGCCGGTGTCCCCACGTGACCCGCTGACCTGGGGCCGGTGACCCCACGTGACCCGCTGACCTGGGGCCGGTGACCCCGCGTGACCCGGTCACCTGGGGCCGGGGTCCCCACGGGACCCGGGGTCCTGGTGCCGGGGTGGTCACCGGAACCTGGGAACCAGGCCGGTTACCCGACACGACCCGGTGACCTGGGGCCGGGTTAACGACCTGTCCAGGGGACCCGGGCCGGGGACCCGACAGGACCCGGTGGTCCTTCGCTGGTGTCCCGATGCAACCCGGGGACCCGGGCCCGGGCCCCCACGTGATCCAGTGATCCGGTGCTTTTGTCCCGATGCAACCCGGGGACCTGGGCCGGGGACCCGGTATGACTCCGTCTCCTGGGGCCGGGGTGGTCACCTGACACTGGTACCCGGGACAGCGACCCGACATGACCCCGTGACCCGGGGCCGGGGTGCCGACCTGTCCAGGGGACCCGACCCGGGTACCCGACAGGACCCGGTGATCTGCGGCTGGGGTAAAAACCCGTCCCGGGGACCCGGGCTGGGTCCCGACATGACCCGGTGACCTGGGGCTGTGGTGTCGACCGGACTCGGGGACCTGGTCCGGTGTCCCGTCATGACCCGGGGACCTGGGGTCGGGGTGGTCACCAGACCCTTGTACCCAGGCCGTTGACCCGACATGACCCTGTGACCCGGGGCCTGGGTAAAAATCCAACCCGGGGACCCGGGCATGGGACGTGACATGACCCGACCTGGGTCCGGGGTCCCGAACTGACCCGGTGACCTGGGTCCGGGGACTCGGTATGACCCGGTTACCTGGGTCCGGGGTCCCCACGTGACCCGGTCACCTGGGGCCGGGGTCCCCACGTGACCCGCTGACCTGGGGCCGGTGACCCCACGTGACCCGGTCACCTGGGACCGGTGACCCCACGTGACCCGGTCACCTGGGGCCGGTGACCCCACGTGACCCGGTCACCTGGGGCCGGTGACCCCACGTGACCCGGTCACCTGGGGCCGGGGTGGTCATCGGAACCTGGGAACCAGGCCGGGTGCGCGAGATGACCGGGTGACCTGGGGCCGGGTTATCGACCTGTCCAGGGGACCCGGGCCGCGGACCCGACAGGACCCGGTGATCTGCGGCTGGGGTAAAAACCCGTCCCGGGGACCCGGGCTGGGTCCCGACATGCCTTGGTTACCTGGGGCCAGTGTCCCCACGTGACCCGGTCACCTGGGGCCGGTGACCCCACGTGACCCGGTCACCTGGGGCCGGTGTCCCCACGTGACCCGGTCACCTGGTGCCGGTGACCGCACGTGACCCGGTCACCTGGGGCCGGTGACCCTACGTGACCCGCTCACCTGGGGCCGGTGACCCCACGTGACCCGCTGACCTGGGGCCGGTGTCCCCACGTGACCCGCTGACCTGGGGCCGGTGACCCCACGTGACCCGGTCACCTGGGGCCGGTGTCCCCACGTGACCCGGTCACCTGGGGCCGGTGACCCCACGTGACCCGCTGACCTGGGGCCGGTGACCCCACGTGACCCGGTCACCTGGGGCCGGTGACCCCACGTGACCCGGTCACCTGGGGCCGGTGACCCCACGTGACCCGGTGACCTGGGGCCGGTGACCCCACGTGACCGGGTCACCTGGGGCCGGTGACCCCACGTGACCCGGTGACCTGGGGCCGGTGTCCCCACGTGACCCAGAGTCCTGGTGCCGGGGTGGTCATCGGAACCTGGGAACCAGGCCGGTTACCCGACACGACCCGGTGACCCGGGGCTGTGGTGTCGACGGACTCGTGGACCTGGGTTCGGGGTCCCGACCTGACGCGGTGACCTGGGGCCGGTGTCCCCACGTGACCCGCTGACCTGGGGCCGGTGACCCCGCGTGACCCGGTCACCTGGGGCCGGGGTCCCCACGGGACCCGGGGTCCTGGTGCCGGGGTGGTCACCGGAACCTGGGACCCGGGCCGGGTGCGCGACATGACCCGGTGACCTGGGGCCGGGTTAACGACCTGTCCAGGGGACCTGGGCCGGGGACCCGACAGGACCCGGTGGTCCTTCGCTGGTGTCCCGATGCAACCCGGGGACCCGGGCCCGGGCCCCCACGTGATCCAGTGATCCGGTGCTTTTGTCCCGATGCAACCCGGGGACCCGGGCCGGGGACCCGGTATGACTCCGTCTCCCGGGGCCGGGGTGGTCACCTGACACTGGTACCCGGGACAGCGACCCGACATGACCCCGTGACCCGGGGCCGGGGTGCCGACCTGTCCAGGGGACCCGACCCGGGTACCCGACAGGACCCGGTGATCTGCGGCTGGGGTAAAAACCCATCCCGGGGACCCGGGCTGGGTCCCGACATGACCCGGTGACCTGGGGCTGTGGTGTCGACCGGACTCGGGGACCTGGTCCGGTGTCCCGTCATGACCCGGGGACCTGGGGTCGGGGTGGTCACCAGACCCTTGTACCCAGGCCGTTGACCCGACATGACCCTGTGACCCGGGGCCTGGGTAAAAATCCAACCCGGGGACCCGGGCATGGGACGTGACATGACCCGACCTGGGTCCGGGGTCCCGAACTGACCCGGTGACCTGGGTCCGGGGACTCGGTATGACCCGGTTACCTGGGTCCGGTGTCCCCACGTGACCCGGTCACCTGGGGCCGGTGACCCCACGTGACCCGGTCACCTGGGGCCGGTGACCCCACGTGACCAGGTCACCTGGGGCCGGTGACCCCACTTGACCCGGTCACCTGGGGCCGGTGACCCCACGTGACCCGGTGACCTGGGGCCGGTGTCCCCACGTGACCCGGTCACCTGGGGCCGGTGACCCCACGTGACCCGGTCACCTGGGGCCGGTGACCCCACGTGACCCGGTCACCTGGGGCCGGTGACCCCACGTGACCCGGTCACCTGGGGCCGGTGACCCCACGTGACCCGCTGACCTGGGGCCGGTGACCCCACGTGACCCGGTCACCTGGGGCCGGTGACCCCACGTGACCCGGTCACCTGGGGCCGGTGACCCCACGTGACCCAGAGTCCTAGTGCCGGGGTGGTCATCGGAACCTGGGAACCAGGCCGGTTACCCGACACGACCCGGTGACCCGGGGCTGTGGTGTCGACGGACTCGTGGACCTGGGTTCGGGGTCCCGACCTGACACGGTGACCTGGGGCCGGTGTCCCCACGTGACCCGCTGACCTGGGGCCGGGGTCCCCATGTGACCCGGGGTCCTGGTGCCGGGGTGGTCACCGGAACCTGGGAACCAGGCCGGGTGCGCGACATGACCCGGTGACCTGGGGCCGGGTTAACGACCTGTCCAGGGGACCCGGGCCGGGGACCCGACAGGACCCGGTGGTCCTTCGCTGGTGTCCCGATGCAACCCGGGGACCCGGGCCGGGGACCCGGTATGACTCCGTCTCCCGGGGCCGGGGTGGTCACCTGACACTGGTACCCGGGACAGCGACCCGACATGACCCCGTGACCCGGGGCCGGGGTGCCGACCTGTCCAGGGGACCCGACCCGGGTACCCGACAGGACCCGGTGATCTGCGGCTGGGGTAAAAACCCGTCCCGGGGACCCGGGCTGGGTCCCGACATGACCCGGTGACCTGGGGCTGTGGTGTCGACCGGACTCGGGGACCTGGTCCGGTGTCCCGTCATGACCCGGGGACCTGGGGTCGGGGTGGTCACCAGACCCTTGTACCCAGGCCGTTGACCCGACATGACCCTGTGACCCGGGGCCTGGGTAAAAATCCAACCCGGGGACCCGGGCATGGGACGTGACATGACCCGACCTGGGTCCGGGGTCCCGAACTGACCCGGTGACCTGGGTCCGGGGACTCGGTATGACCCGGTTACCTGGGTCCGGTGTCCCCACGTGACCCGGTCACCTGGGGCCGGTGACCCCACGTGACCCGGTCACCTGGGGCCGGTGACCCCACGTGACCAGGTCACCTGGGGCCGGTGACCCCACGTGACCCGGTCACCTGGGGCCGGTGACCCCACGTGACCCGGTGACCTGGGGCCGGTGTCCCCACGTGACCCGGTCACCTGGTGCCGGTGACCCCACGTGACCCGGTCACCTGGGGCCGGTGACCCCACGTGACCCGGTCACCTGGGGCCGGTGACCCCACGTGACCCGGTCACCTGGGGCCGGTGACCCCACGTGACCCGGTGACCTGGGGCCGATGTCCCCACGTGACCCGCTGACCTGGGGCCGGTGTCCCCACGTGACCCGCTGACCTGGGGCCGGTGACCCCACGTGACCCGCTGACCTGGGGCCGGTGACCCCGCGTGATCCGGTCACCTGGGGCCGGGGTCCCCACGGGACCCGGGGTCCTGGTGCCGGGGTGGTCACCGGAACCTGGGAACCAGGCCGGTTACCCGACACGACCCGGTGACCTGGGGCCGGGTTAACGACCTGTCCAGGGGACCCGGGCCGGGGACCCGACAGGACCCGGTGGTCCTTCGCTGGTGTCCCGATGCAACCCGGGGACCCGGGCCCGGGCCCCCACGTGATCCAGTGATCCGGTGCTTTTGTCCCGATGCAACCCGGGGACCTGGGCCGGGGACCCGGTATGACTCCGTCTCCTGGGGCCGGGGTGGTCACCTGACACTGGTACCCGGGACAGCGACCCGACATGACCCCGTGACCCGGGGCCGGGGTGCCGACCTGTCCAGGGGACCCGACCCGGGTACCCGACAGGACCCGGTGATCTGCGGCTGGGGTAAAAACCCGTCCCGGGGACCCGGGCTGGGTCCCGACATGACCCGGTGACCTGGGGCTGTGGTGTCGACCGGACTCGGGGACCTGGTCCGGTGTCCCGTCATGACCCGGGGACCTGGGGTCGGGGTGGTCACCAGACCCTTGTACCCAGGCCGTTGACCCGACATGACCCTGTGACCCGGGGCCTGGGTAAAAATCCAACCCGGGGACCCGGGCATGGGACGTGACATGACCCGACCTGGGTCCGGGGTCCCGAACTGACCCGGTGACCTGGGTCCGGGGACTCGGTATGACCCGGTTACCTGGGTCCGGGGTCCCCACGTGACCCGGTCACCTGGGGCCGGGGTCCCCACGTGACCCGCTGACCTGGGGCCGGTGACCCCACGTGACCCGGTCACCTGGGGCCGGTGACCCCACGTGACCCGGTCACCTGGGGCCGGTGACCCCACGTGACCCGGTCACCTGGGGCCGGTGACCGCACGTGACCCGGTCACCTGGGGCCGGTGACCCCACGTGACCCGGTCACCTGGGGCCGGTGACCCCACGTGACCCGGTCACCTGGGGCCGGTGACACCACGTGACCCGGTCACATGGGGCCGGTGACCCCACGTGACCCGGTCACCTGGTGCCGGTGACCCCTTGTGACCCGGTCACCTGGGGCCGGTGACCCCACGTGACCCGGTCACCTGGGGCCGGGGTGGTCATCGGAACCTGGGAACCAGGCCGGGTGCACGAGATGACCGGGTGACCTGGGGCCGGGTTATCGACCTGTCCAGGGGACCCAAGCCGGGGACCCGACAGGACCCGGTGATCTGCGGCTGGGGTAAAAACCCGTCCCGGGGACCCGGGCTGGGTCCCGACATGCCTTGGTTACCTGGGGCCGGTGTCCCCACGTGACCCGCTGACCTGGGGCCGGTGACCCCACGTGACCCGGTCACCTGGGGCCGGTGTCCCCACGTGACCCGGTGACCTGGGGCCGGTGTCCCCACGTGACCCGCTGACCTGGGGCCGGTGACCCCACGTGACCCGGTCACCTGGGGCCGGTGTCCCCACGTGATCCGGTCACCTGGGGCCGGTGACCCCACGTGACCCGGTCACCTGGGGCCGGTGACCCCACGTGACCCGGTCACCTGGGGCCGGTGACCCCACGTGACCCGGTCACCTGGGGCCGGTGTCCCCACGTGACCCGGTCACCTGGGGCCGGTGTCCCCACGTGACCCGGTCACCTGGGGCCGGTGACCCCACGTGACCCGCTCACCTGGGGCCGGTGACCCCACGTGACCCGGTCACCTGGGGCCGGTGACCCCACGTGACCCGGTGACCTGGGGCCGGTGTCCCCACGTGACCCGCTGACCTGGGGCCGGTGACCCCACGTGACCCGGTCACCTGGGGCCGGTGTCCCCACGTGACCCGGTCACCTGGGGCCGGTGACCCCACGTGACCTGGTCACCTGGGTCCGGTGTCCCCACGTGACCCGGTCACCTGGGGCCGGTGTCCCCACGTGACCCGGTCACCTGGGGCCGGTGACCCTACGTGACCGGGTCACCTGGGGCCGGTGTCCCCACGTGACCCGGTCACCTGGGGCCGGTGTCCCCACGTGACCCAGAGTCCTGGTGCCGGGGTGGTCACCGGAACCTGGGAACCAGGCCGGGTGCGCGACATGACCCGGTGACCTGGGGCCGGGTTAACGACCTGTCCAGGGGACCCGGGCCGGGGACCCGACAGGACCCGTTGGTCCTTCGCTGGTGTCCCGATGCAACCCGGGGACCCGGGCCCGGGCCCCCACGTGATCCAGTGATCCGGTGCTTTTGTCCCGATGCAACCCGGGGACCCGGGCCGGGGACCCGGTATGACTCCGTCTCCCGGGGCCGGGGTGGTCACCTGACACTGGTACCCGGGACAGCGACCCGACATGACCCCGTGACCCGGGGCCGGGGTGCCGACCTGTCCAGGGGACCCGACCCGGGTACCCGACAGGACCCGGTGATCTGCGGCTGGGGTAAAAACCCGTCCCGGGGACCCGGGCTGGGTCCCGACATGACCCGGTGACCTGGGGCTGTGGTGTCGACCGGACTCGGGGACCTGGTCCGGTGTCCCGTCATGACCCGGGGACCTGGGTTCGGGGTGGTCACCAGACCCTTGTACCCAGGCCGTTGACCCGACATGACCCTGTGACCCGGGGCCTGGGTAAAAATCCAACCCGGGGACCCGGGCATGGGACGTGACATGACCCGACCTGGGTCCGGGGTCCCGAACTGACCCGGTGACCTGGGTCTGGGGACTCGGTATGACCCGGTTACCTGGGTCCGGTGTCCCCACGTGACCCGGTCACCTGGGGCCGGTGTCCCCACGTGACCCGGTCACCTGGGGCCGGTGTCCCCACGTGACCCGCTGACCTGGGGCCGGTGACCCCACGTGACCCGGTCACCTGGGGCCGGTGACCCCACGTGACCCGGTCACCTGGGGCCGGTGACCCCACGTGACCCGGTCACCTGGTGCCGGTGACCCCACGTGACCCGGTCACCTGGGGCCGGTGACCCCACGTGACCCGGTCACCTGGGGCCGGTGACCCCACGTGACCCGGTCACCTGGTGCCGGTGACCCCACGTGACCCGGTCACCTGGGGCCGGTGACCCCACGTGACCCGGTCACCTGGGGCCGGTGACCCCACGTGACCCGGTCACCTGGGGCCGGTGTCCCCACGTGACCCGGTCACCTGGGGCCGGTGACCCCACGTGACCCGGTCACCTGGGGCCGGTGACCCCACGTGACCCGATGACCTGGGGCCGGTGTCCCCACGTGACCCGGTCACCTGGGGCCGGTGTCCCCACGTGACCCGGGGTCCTGGTGCCGGGGTGGTCATCGGAACCTTGGAACCAGGCCGGTTACCCGACACGATCCGGTGACCCGGGGCTGTGGTGTCGACGGACTCGTGGACCTGGGTTCAGGTTCCCGACCTGACGCGGTGACCTGGGGCCGGTGTCCCCACGTGACCCGCTGACCTGGGGCCGGGGTCCCCACGTGACCCCGGGTCCAGGTGCCGGGGTGGTCACCGGAACCTGGGAACCATACCGGGTGCGCGACATGACCCGGTGACCTGGGGCCGGGTTAACGACCTGTCCAGGGGACCCGGGCCGGGAACCCGACAGGACCCGGTGGTCCTTCGCTGGTGTCCCGATGCAACCCGGGGACCCGGGCCGGGGACCCGGTATGACTCCGTCTCCCGGGGCCGGGGTGGTCACCTGACACTGGTACCCGGGACAGCGACCCGACATGACCCCGTGACCCGGGGCCGGGGTGCCGACCTGTCCAGGGGACCCGACCCGGGTACCCGACAGGACCCGGTGATCTGCGGCTGGGGTAAAAACCCGTCCCGGGGACCCGGGCTGGGTCCCGACATGACCCGGTGACCTGGGGCTGTGGTGTTGACCGGACTCGGGGACCTGGTCCGGTGTCCCGTCATGACCCGGGGACCTGGGTTCGGGGTGGTCACCAGACCCTTGTACCCAGGCCGTTGACCCGACATGACCCTGTGACCCGGGGCCTGGGTAAAAATCCAACCCAGGGACCCGGGCATGGGACGTGACATGACCCGACCTGGGTCCGGGGTCCCGAACTGACCCGGTGACCTGGGTCCGGGGACTCGGTATGACCCGGTTACCTGGGGCCGGTGTCCCCACGTGACCCGCTGACCTGGGTCCGGTGACCCCACGTGACCCGGTCACCTGGGGCTGGTGACCCCACGTGACCCGGTCACCTGGGGCCGGTGACCCCACGTGACCCGGTCACCTGGGGCCGGTGACCCCACGTGACCAGGTCACCTGGGGCCGGTGTCCCCACGTGACCCGGTCACCTGGGGCCGGTGACCCCACGTGACCCGGTCACCTGGGGCCGGTGACCCCACGTGACCCGGTCACCTGGGGCCGGTGACCCCACGTGACCCGGTCACCTGGGGCCGGTGACCCCACGTGACCCGGTCACCTGGGGCTGGTGTCCCCACGTGACCCGGGGTCCTGGTGCCGGGGTGGTCATCGGAACCTGGGAACCAGGCCGGTTACCCGACACGACCCGGTGACCCGGGGCTGTGGTGTCGACGGACTCGTGGACCTGGGTTCGGGGTCCCGACCTGACGCGGTGACCTGGGGCCGGTGTCCCCACGTGACCCGCTGACCTGGGGCCGGTGACCCCACGTGACCCGCTGACCTGGGGCCGGTGACCCCGCGTGACCCGGTCACCTGGGGCCGGGGTCCCCACGGGACCCGGGGTCCTGGTGCCGGGGTGGTCACCGGAACCTGGGAACCAGGCCGGTTACCCGACACGACCCGGTGACCTGGGGCCGGGTTAACGACCTGTCCAGGGGACCCGGGCCGGGGACCCGACAGGACCCGGTGGTCCTTCGCTGGTGTCCCGATGCAACCCGCGGACCCGGGCCGGGGACCCGGTATGACTCCGTCTCCCGGGGCCGGGGTGGTCACCTGATACTGGTACCCGGGACAGCGACCCGACATGACCCCGTGACCCGGGGCCGGGGTGCCGACCTGTCCAGGGGACCCGACCCGGGTACCCGACAGGACCCGGTGATCTGCGGCTGGGGTAAAAACCCGTCCCGGGGACCCGGGCTGGGTCCCGACATGACCCGGTGACCTGGGGCTGTGGTGTTGACCGGACTCGGGGACCTGGTCCGGTGTCCCGTCATGACCCGGGGACCTGGGTTCGGGGTGGTCACCAGACCCTTGTACCCAGGCCGTTGACCCGACATGACCCTGTGACCCGGGGCCTGGGTAAAAATCCAACCCGGGGACCCGGGCATGGGACGTGACATGACCCGACCTGGGTCCGGGGTCCCGAACTGACCCGGTGACCTGGGTCCGGGGACTCGGTATGACCCGGTTACCTGGGGCCGGTGTCCCCACGTGACCCGCTGACCTGGGTCCGGTGACCCCACGTGACCCGGTCACCTGGGGCCGGTGACCCCACGTGACCCGGTCACCTGGGGCCGGTGACCCCACGTGACCCGGTCACCTGGGGCCGGTGTCCCCACGTGACCCGGTCACCTGGGGCCGGTGACCCCAAGTGACCCGGTCACCTGGGGCCGGTGTCCCCACGTGACCCGCTGACCTGGGGCCGGTGACCCCACGTGACCCGGTCACCTGGGGCCGGTGTCCCCACGTGATCCGGTCACCTGGGGCCGGTGACCCCACGTGACCCGGTCACCTGGGGCCGGTGACCCCACGTGACCCGGTCACCTGGGGCCGGTGACCCCACGTGACCCGGTCACCTGGGGCCGGTGTCCCCACGTGACCCGGTCACCTGGGGCCGGTGTCCCCACGTGACCCGGTCACCTGGGGCCGGTGACCCCACGTGACCCGCTCACCTGGGGCCGGTGACCCCACGTGACCCGGTCACCTGGGGCCGGTGACCCCACGTGACCCGGTGACCTGGGGCCGGTGTCCCCACGTGACCCGCTGACCTGGGGCCGGTGACCCCACGTGACCCGGTCACCTGGGGCCGGTGTCCCCACGTGACCCGGTCACCTGGGGCCGGTGACCCCACGTGACCTGGTCACCTGGGTCCGGTGTCCCCACGTGACCCGGTCACCTGGGGCCGGTGTCCCCACGTGACCCGGTCACCTGGGGCCGGTGACCCTACGTGACCGGGTCACCTGGGGCCGGTGTCCCCACGTGACCCGGTCACCTGGGGCCGGTGTCCCCACGTGACCCAGAGTCCTGGTGCCGGGGTGGTCACCGGAACCTGGGAACCAGGCCGGGTGCGCGACATGACCCGGTGACCTGGGGCCGGGTTAACGACCTGTCCAGGGGACCCGGGCCGGGGACCCGACAGGACCCGTTGGTCCTTCGCTGGTGTCCCGATGCAACCCGGGGACCCGGGCCCGGGCCCCCACGTGATCCAGTGATCCGGTGCTTTTGTCCCGATGCAACCCGGGGACCCGGGCCGGGGACCCGGTATGACTCCGTCTCCCGGGGCCGGGGTGGTCACCTGACACTGGTACCCGGGACAGCGACCCGACATGACCCCGTGACCCGGGGCCGGGGTGCCGACCTGTCCAGGGGACCCGACCCGGGTACCCGACAGGACCCGGTGATCTGCGGCTGGGGTAAAAACCCGTCCCGGGGACCCGGGCTGGGTCCCGACATGACCCGGTGACCTGGGGCTGTGGTGTCGACCGGACTCGGGGACCTGGTCCGGTGTCCCGTCATGACCCGGGGACCTGGGTTCGGGGTGGTCACCAGACCCTTGTACCCAGGCCGTTGACCCGACATGACCCTGTGACCCGGGGCCTGGGTAAAAATCCAACCCGGGGACCCGGGCATGGGACGTGACATGACCCGACCTGGGTCCGGGGTCCCGAACTGACCCGGTGACCTGGGTCTGGGGACTCGGTATGACCCGGTTACCTGGGTCCGGTGTCCCCACGTGACCCGGTCACCTGGGGCCGGTGTCCCCACGTGACCCGGTCACCTGGGGCCGGTGTCCCCACGTGACCCGCTGACCTGGGGCCGGTGACCCCACGTGACCCGGTCACCTGGGGCCGGTGACCCCACGTGACCCGGTCACCTGGGGCCGGTGACCCCACGTGACCCGGTCACCTGGTGCCGGTGACCCCACGTGACCCGGTCACCTGGGGCCGGTGACCCCACGTGACCCGGTCACCTGGGGCCGGTGACCCCACGTGACCCGGTCACCTGGTGCCGGTGACCCCACGTGACCCGGTCACCTGGGGCCGGTGACCCCACGTGACCCGGTCACCTGGGGCCGGTGACCCCACGTGACCCGGTCACCTGGGGCCGGTGTCCCCACGTGACCCGGTCACCTGGGGCCGGTGACCCCACGTGACCCGGTCACCTGGGGCCGGTGACCCCACGTGACCCGATGACCTGGGGCCGGTGTCCCCACGTGACCCGGTCACCTGGGGCCGGTGTCCCCACGTGACCCGGGGTCCTGGTGCCGGGGTGGTCATCGGAACCTTGGAACCAGGCCGGTTACCCGACACGATCCGGTGACCCGGGGCTGTGGTGTCGACGGACTCGTGGACCTGGGTTCAGGTTCCCGACCTGACGCGGTGACCTGGGGCCGGTGTCCCCACGTGACCCGCTGACCTGGGGCCGGGGTCCCCACGTGACCCCGGGTCCAGGTGCCGGGGTGGTCACCGGAACCTGGGAACCATACCGGGTGCGCGACATGACCCGGTGACCTGGGGCCGGGTTAACGACCTGTCCAGGGGACCCGGGCCGGGAACCCGACAGGACCCGGTGGTCCTTCGCTGGTGTCCCGATGCAACCCGGGGACCCGGGCCGGGGACCCGGTATGACTCCGTCTCCCGGGGCCGGGGTGGTCACCTGACACTGGTACCCGGGACAGCGACCCGACATGACCCCGTGACCCGGGGCCGGGGTGCCGACCTGTCCAGGGGACCCGACCCGGGTACCCGACAGGACCCGGTGATCTGCGGCTGGGGTAAAAACCCGTCCCGGGGACCCGGGCTGGGTCCCGACATGACCCGGTGACCTGGGGCTGTGGTGTTGACCGGACTCGGGGACCTGGTCCGGTGTCCCGTCATGACCCGGGGACCTGGGTTCGGGGTGGTCACCAGACCCTTGTACCCAGGCCGTTGACCCGACATGACCCTGTGACCCGGGGCCTGGGTAAAAATCCAACCCAGGGACCCGGGCATGGGACGTGACATGACCCGACCTGGGTCCGGGGTCCCGAACTGACCCGGTGACCTGGGTCCGGGGACTCGGTATGACCCGGTTACCTGGGGCCGGTGTCCCCACGTGACCCGCTGACCTGGGTCCGGTGACCCCACGTGACCCGGTCACCTGGGGCTGGTGACCCCACGTGACCCGGTCACCTGGGGCCGGTGACCCCACGTGACCCGGTCACCTGGGGCCGGTGACCCCACGTGACCAGGTCACCTGGGGCCGGTGTCCCCACGTGACCCGGTCACCTGGGGCCGGTGACCCCACGTGACCCGGTCACCTGGGGCCGGTGACCCCACGTGACCCGGTCACCTGGGGCCGGTGACCCCACGTGACCCGGTCACCTGGGGCCGGTGACCCCACGTGACCCGGTCACCTGGGGCTGGTGTCCCCACGTGACCCGGGGTCCTGGTGCCGGGGTGGTCATCGGAACCTGGGAACCAGGCCGGTTACCCGACACGACCCGGTGACCCGGGGCTGTGGTGTCGACGGACTCGTGGACCTGGGTTCGGGGTCCCGACCTGACGCGGTGACCTGGGGCCGGTGTCCCCACGTGACCCGCTGACCTGGGGCCGGTGACCCCACGTGACCCGCTGACCTGGGGCCGGTGACCCCGCGTGACCCGGTCACCTGGGGCCGGGGTCCCCACGGGACCCGGGGTCCTGGTGCCGGGGTGGTCACCGGAACCTGGGAACCAGGCCGGTTACCCGACACGACCCGGTGACCTGGGGCCGGGTTAACGACCTGTCCAGGGGACCCGGGCCGGGGACCCGACAGGACCCGGTGGTCCTTCGCTGGTGTCCCGATGCAACCCGCGGACCCGGGCCGGGGACCCGGTATGACTCCGTCTCCCGGGGCCGGGGTGGTCACCTGATACTGGTACCCGGGACAGCGACCCGACATGACCCCGTGACCCGGGGCCGGGGTGCCGACCTGTCCAGGGGACCCGACCCGGGTACCCGACAGGACCCGGTGATCTGCGGCTGGGGTAAAAACCCGTCCCGGGGACCCGGGCTGGGTCCCGACATGACCCGGTGACCTGGGGCTGTGGTGTTGACCGGACTCGGGGACCTGGTCCGGTGTCCCGTCATGACCCGGGGACCTGGGTTCGGGGTGGTCACCAGACCCTTGTACCCAGGCCGTTGACCCGACATGACCCTGTGACCCGGGGCCTGGGTAAAAATCCAACCCGGGGACCCGGGCATGGGACGTGACATGACCCGACCTGGGTCCGGGGTCCCGAACTGACCCGGTGACCTGGGTCCGGGGACTCGGTATGACCCGGTTACCTGGGGCCGGTGTCCCCACGTGACCCGCTGACCTGGGTCCGGTGACCCCACGTGACCCGGTCACCTGGGGCCGGTGACCCCACGTGACCCGGTCACCTGGGGCCGGTGACCCCACGTGACCCGGTCACCTGGGGCCGGTGTCCCCACGTGACCCGGTCACCTGGGGCCGGTGACCCCAAGTGACCCGGTCACCTGGGGCCGGTGTCCCCACGTGACCCGCTGACCTGGGGCCGGTGACCCCACGTGACCCGCTGACCTGGGGCCGGTGACCCCACGTGACCCGGTCACCTGGGGCCGGTGACCCCACGTGACCCGGTCACCTGGGGCCGGTGACCCCACGTGACCCGGTCACCTGGGGCCGGTGACCCCACGTGACCCGCTGACCTGGGGCCGGGGTCCCCACGTGACCCGGGGTCCTGGTGCCGGGGTGGTCATCGGAACCTGGGAACCAGGCCGGTTACCCGACACGACCCGGTGACCCGGGGCTGTGGTGTCGACGGACTCGTGGACCTGGGTTCGGGGTCCCGACCTGACGCGGTGACCTGGGGCCGGTGTCCCCACGTGACCCGCTGACCTGGGGCCGGTGACCCCGCGTGACCCGGTCACCTGGGGCCGGTGTCCCCACGGGACCCGGGGTCCTGGTGCCGGGGTGGTCACCGGAACCTGGGAACCAGGCCGGTTACCCGACACGACCCGGTGACCTGGGGCCGGGTTAACGACCTGTCCAGGGGACCCGGGCCGGGGACCCGACAGGACCCGGTGGTCCTTCGCTGGTGTCCCGATGCAACCCGGGGACCCGGGCCCGGGCCCCCACGTGATCCAGTGATCCGGTGCTTTTGTCCCGATGCAACCCGGGGACCCGGGCCGGGGACCCGGTATGACTCCGTCTCCCGGGGCCGGGGTGGTCACCTGACACTGGTACCCGGGACAGCGACCCGACATGACCCCGTGACCCGGGGCCGGGGTGCCGACCTGTCCAGGGGACCCGACCCGGGTACCCGACAGGACCCGGTGATCTGCGGCTGGGGTAAAAACCCGTCCCGGGGACCCGGGCTGGGTCCCGACATGACCCGGTGACCTGGGGCTGTGGTGTCGACCGGACTCGGGGACCTGGTCCGGTGTCCCGTCATGACCCGGGGACCTGGGGTCGGGGTGGTCACCAGACCCTTGTACCCAGGCCGTTGACCCGACATGACCCTGTGACCCGGGGCCTGGGTAAAAATCCAACCCGGGGACCCGGGCATGGGACGTGACATGACCCGACCTGGGTCCGGGGTCCCGAACTGACCCGGTGACCTGGGTCCGGGGACTCGGTATGACCCGGTTACCTGGGTCCGGGGTCCCCACGTGACCCGGTCACCTGGGGCCGGGGTCCCCACGTGACCCGCTGACCTGGGGCCGGTGACCCCACGTGACCCGGTCACCTGGGGCCGGTGTCCCCACGTGACCCGGGGTCCTGGTGCCGGGGTGGTCATCGGAACCTGGGAACCAGGCCGGGTGCGCGAGATGACCGGGTGACCTGGGGCCGGGTTATCGACCTGTCCAGGGGACCCAGGCCGGGGACCCGACAGGACCCGGTGATCTGCGGCTGGGGTAAAAACCCGTCCCGGGGACCCGGGCTGGGTCCCGACATGCCTTGGTTACCTGGGGCCGGTGTCCCCACGTGACCCGCTGACCTGGGGCCGGTGACCCCACGTGACCCGGTCACCTGGGGCCGGTGTCCCCACGTGACCCGGTCACCTGGGGCCGGTGACCCCACGTGACCCGGTCACCTGGGGCCGGTGTCCCCACGTGACCCGCTGACCTGGGGCCGGTGACCCCACGTGACCCGCTGACCTGGGGCCGGTGACCCCACGTGACCCGGTCACCTGGGGCCGGTGACCCCACGTGACCCGGTCACCTGGGGCCGGTGACCCCACGTGACCCGGTCACCTGGGGCCGGTGTCCCCACGTGACCCGGTCACCTGGGGCCGGTGACCCCACGTGACCCGGTCACCTGGGGCCGGTGTCCCCACGTGACCCGGTCACCTGGGGCCGGTGACCCCACGTGACCCGCTGACCTGGGGCCGGTGACCCCACGTGACCCGGTCACCTGGGGCCGGTGACCCCACGTGACCCGGTCACCTGGGTCCGGTGTCCCCACGTGACCCGGTCACCTGGGGCCGGTGACCCCACGTGACCCGGTCACCTGGGGCCGGTGACCCCACGTGACCCGGTCACCTGAGGCCGGTGACCCCACGTGACCCGGTCACCTGGGGCCGGTGACCCCACGTGACCAGGTCACCTGGGGCCGGTGACCGCACGTGACCCGGTCACCTGGGGCCGGTGTCCCCACGTGACCCGGTCACCTGGTGCCGGTGACCCCACGTGACCCTCTGACCTGGGGCCGGTGTCCCCACGTGACCCAGAGTCCTGGTGCCGGGGTGGTCATCGGAACCTGGGAACCAGGCCGGTTACCCGACACGACCCGGTGACCCGGGGCTGTGGTGTCGACGGACTCGTGGACCTGGGTTCGGGGTCCCGACCTGACGCGGTGACCTGGGGCCGGTGTCCCCACGTGACCCGCTGACCTGGGGCCGGTGTCCCCACGTGACCCGCTGACCTGGGGCCGGTGACCCCACGTGACCCGCTGACGTGGGGCCGGTGACCCCGCGTGACCCGGTCACCTGGGGCCGGGGTCCCCACGGGACCCGGGGTCCTGGTGCCGGGGTGGTCACCGGAACGTGGGAACCAGGCCGGGTGCGCGACATGACCCGGTGACCTGGGGCCGGGTTAACGACCTGTCCAGGGGACCCGGGCCGGGGACCCGACAGGACCCGGTGGTCCTTCGCTGGTGTCCCGATGCAACCCGGGGACCCGGGCCGGGGACCCGGTATGACTCCGTCTCCCGGGGCCGGGGTGGTCACCTGACACTGGTACCCGGGACAGCGACCCGACATGACCCCGTGACCCGGGGCCGGGGTGCCGACCTGTCCAGGGGACCCGACCCGGGTACCCGACAGGACCCGGTGATCTGCGGCTGGGGTAAAAACCCGTCCCGGGGACCCGGGCTGGGTCCCGACATGACCCGGTGACCTGGGGCTGTGGTGTTGACCGGACTCGGGGACCTGGTCCGGTGTCCCGTCATGACCCGGGGACCTGGGTTCGGGGTGGTCACCAGACCCTTGTACCCAGGCCGTTGACCCGACATGACCCTGTGACCCGGGGCCTGGGTAAAAATCCAACCCAGGGACCCGGGCATGGGACGTGACATGACCCGACCTGGGTCCGGGGTCCCGAACTGACCCGGTGACCTGGGTCCGGGGACTCGGTATGACCCGGTTACCTGGGGCCGGTGTCCCCACGTGACCCGCTGACCTGGGTCCGGTGACCCCACGTGACCCGGTCACCTGGGGCCGGTGACCCCACGTGACCCGGTCACCTGGGGCCGGTGACCCCACGTGACCCGGTCACCTGGGGCCGGTGACCCCACGTGACCAGGTCACCTGGGGCCGGTGTCCCCACGTGACCCGGTCACCTGGGGCCGGTGACCCCACGTGACCCGGTCACCTGCGGCCGGTGACCCCACGTGACCCGGTCACCTGGGGCCGGTGACCCCACGTGACCCGGTCACCTGGGGCTGGTGTCCCCACGTGACCCGGGGTCCTGGTGCCGGGGTGGTCATCGGAACCTGGGAACCAGGCCGGTTACCCGACACGACCCGGTGACCCGGGGCTGTGGTGTCGACGGACTCGTGGACCTGGGTTCGGGGTCCCGACCTGACGCGGTGACCTGGGGCCGGTGTCCCCACGTGACCCGCTGACCTGGGGCCGGTGACCCCACGTGACCCGCTGACCTGGGGCCGGTGACCCCGCGTGACCCGGTCACCTGGGGCCGGGGTCCCCACGGGACCCGGGGTCCTGGTGCCGGGGTGGTCACCGGAACCTGGGAACCAGGCCGGTTACCCGACACGACCCGGTGACCTGGGGCCGGGTTAACGACCTGTCCAGGGGACCCGGGCCGGGGACCCGACAGGACCCGGTGGTCCTTCGCTGGTGTCCCGATGCAACCCGGGGACCCGGGCCGGGGACCCGGTATGACTCCGTCTCCCGGGGCCGGGGTGGTCACCTGATACTGGTACCCGGGACAGCGACCCGACATGACCCCGTGACCCGGGGCCGGGGTGCCGACCTGTCCAGGGGACCCGACCCGGGTACCCGACAGGACCCGGTGATCTGCGGCTGGGGTAAAAACCCGTCCCGGGGACCCGGGCTGGGTCCCGACATGACCCGGTGACCTGGGGCTGTGGTGTTGACCGGACTCGGGGACCTGGTCCGGTGTCCCGTCATGACCCGGGGACCTGGGTTCGGGGTGGTCACCAGACCCTTGTACCCAGGCCGTTGACCCGACATGACCCTGTGACCCGGGGCCTGGGTAAAAATCCAACCCGGGGACCCGGGCATGGGACGTGACATGACCCGACCTGGGTCCGGGGTCCCGAACTGACCCGGTGACCTGGGTCCGGGGACTCGGTATGACCCGGTTACCTGGGGCCGGTGTCCCCACGTGACCCGCTGACCTGGGTCCGGTGACCCCACGTGACCCGGTCACCTGGGGCCGGTGACCCCACGTGACCCGGTCACCTGGGGCCGGTGACCCCACGTGACCCGGTCACCTGGGGCCGGTGTCCCCACGTGACCCGGTCACCTGGGGCCGGTGACCCCAAGTGACCCGGTCACCTGGGGCCGGTGTCCCCACGTGACCCGCTGACCTGGGGCCGGTGACCCCACGTGACCCGCTGACCTGGGGCCGGTGACCCCACGTGACCCGGTCACCTGGGGCCGGTGACCCCACGTGACCCGGTCACCTGGGGCCGGTGACCCCACGTGACCCGGTCACCTGGGGCCGGTGACCCCACGTGACCCGCTGACCTGGGGCCGGGGTCCCCACGTGACCCGGGGTCCTGGTGCCGGGGTGGTCATCGGAACCTGGGAACCAGGCCGGTTACCCGACACGACCCGGTGACCCGGGGCTGTGGTGTCGACGGACTCGTGGACCTGGGTTCGGGGTCCCGACCTGACGCGGTGACCTGGGGCCGGTGTCCCCACGTGACCCGCTGACCTGGGGCCGGTGACCCCACGTGACCCGCTGACCTGGGGCCGGTGACCCCGCGTGACCCGGTCACCTGGGGCCGGTGTCCCCACGGGACCCGGGGTCCTGGTGCCGGGGTGGTCACCGGAACCTGGGAACCAGGCCGGTTACCCGACACGACCCGGTGACCTGGGGCCGGGTTAACGACCTGTCCAGGGGACCCGGGCCGGGGACCCGACAGGACCCGGTGGTCCTTCGCTGGTGTCCCGATGCAACCCGGGGACCCGGGCCCGGGCCCCCACGTGATCCAGTGATCCGGTGCTTTTGTCCCGATGCAACCCGGGGACCCGGGCCGGGGACCCGGTATGACTCCGTCTCCCGGGGCCGGGGTGGTCACCTGACACTGGTACCCGGGACAGCGACCCGACATGACCCCGTGACCCGGGGCCGGGGTGCCGACCTGTCCAGGGGACCCGACCCGGGTACCCGACAGGACCCGGTGATCTGCGGCTGGGGTAAAAACCCGTCCCGGGGACCCGGGCTGGGTCCCGACATGACCCGGTGACCTGGGGCTGTGGTGTCGACCGGACTCGGGGACCTGGTCCGGTGTCCCGTCATGACCCGGGGACCTGGGGTCGGGGTGGTCACCAGACCCTTGTACCCAGGCCGTTGACCCGACATGACCCTGTGACCCGGGGCCTGGGTAAAAATCCAACCCGGGGACCCGGGCATGGGACGTGACATGACCCGACCTGGGTCCGGGGTCCCGAACTGACCCGGTGACCTGGGTCCGGGGACTCGGTATGACCCGGTTACCTGGGTCCGGGGTCCCCACGTGACCCGGTCACCTGGGGCCGGGGTCCCCACGTGACCCGCTGACCTGGGGCCGGTGACCCCACGTGACCCGGTCACCTGGGGCCGGTGTCCCCACGTGACCCGGGGTCCTGGTGCCGGGGTGGTCATCGGAACCTGGGAACCAGGCCGGTTACCCGACACGACCCGGTGACCTGGGGCCGGGTTATCGACCTGTCCAGGGGACCCAGGCCGGGGACCCGACAGGACCCGGTGATCTGCGGCTGGGGTAAAAACCCGTCCCGGGGACCCGGGCTGGGTCCCGACATGCCTTGGTTACCTGGGGCCGGTGTCCCCACGTGACCCGCTGACCTGGGGCCGGTGACCCCACGTGACCCGGTCACCTGGGGCCGGTGTCCCCACGTGACCCGGTCACCTGGGGCCGGTGACCCCACGTGACCCGGTCACCTGGGGCCGGTGTCCCCACGTGACCCGCTGACCTGGGGCCGGTGACCCCACGTGACCCGCTGACCTGGGGCCGGTGACCCCACGTGACCCGGTCACCTGGGGCCGGTGACCCCACGTGACCCGGTCACCTGGGGCCGGTGACCCCACGTGACCCGGTGACCTGGGGCCGGTGTCCCCACGTGACCCGCTGACCTGGGGCCGGTGACCCCACGTGACCCGGTCACCTGGGGCCGGTGTCCCCACGTGACCCGGTCACCTGGGGCCGGTGACCCCACGTGACCCGCTGACCTGGGGCCGGTGACCCCACGTGACCCGGTCACCTGGGGCCGGTGACCCCTCGTGACCCGGTCACCTGGGGCCGGTGTCCCCACGTGACCCGGTCACCTGGGGCCGGTGACCCCACGTGACCCGGTCACCTGGGGCCGGTGACCCCACGTGACCCGGTCACCTGAGGCCGGTGACCCCACGTGACCCGGTCACCTGGGGCCGGTGACCCCACGTGACCAGGTCACCTGGGGCCGGTGACCCCACGTGACCCGGTCACCTGGGGCCGGTGTCCCCACGTGACCCGGTCACCTGGTGCCGGTGACCCCACGTGACCCTCTGACCTGGGGCCGGTGTCCCCACGTGACCCAGAGTCCTGGTGCCGGGGTGGTCATCGGAACCTGGGAACCAGGCCGGTTACCCGACACGACCCGGTGACCCGGGGCTGTGGTGTCGACGGACTCGTGGACCTGGGTTCGGGGTCCCGACCTGACGCGGTGACCTGGGGCCGGTGTCCCCACGTGACCCGCTGACCTGGGGCCGGTGTCCCCACGTGACCCGCTGACCTGGGGCCGGTGACCCCACGTGACCCGCTGACCTGGGGCCGGTGACCCCGCGTGACCCGGTCACCTGGGGCCGGGGTCCCCACGGGACCCGGGGTCCTGGTGCCGGGGTGGTCACCGGAACGTGGGAACCAGGCCGGGTGCGCGACATGACCCGGTGACCTGGGGCCGGGTTAACGACCTGTCCAGGGGACCCGGGCCGGGGACCCGACAGGACCCGGTGGTCCTTCGCTGGTGTCCCGATGCAACCCGGGGACCCGGGCCGGGGACCCGGTATGACTCCGTCTCCCGGGGCCGGGGTGGTCACCTGACACTGGTACCCGGGACAGCGACCCGACATGACCCCGTGACCCGGGGCCGGGGTGCCGACCTGTCCAGGGGACCCGGGCCGGGGACCCGACAGGACCCGGTGATCTGCGGCTGGGGTAAAAACCCGTCCCGGGGACCCGGGCTGGGTCCCGACATGCCTTGGTTACCTGGGGCCGGTGTCCCCACGTGACCCGCTGACCTGGGGCCGGTGACCCCACGTGACCCGGTCACCTGGGGCCGGTGTCCCCACGTGACCCGGTGACCTGGGGCCGGTGTCCCCACGTGACCCGCTGACCTGGGGCCGGTGACCCCACGTGACCCGGTCACCTGGGGCCGGTGTCCCCACGTGACCCGGTCACCTGGGGCCGGTGACCCCACGTGACCCGCTGACCTGGGGCCGGTGACCCCACGTGACCCGCTGACCTGGGGCCGGTGACCCCACGGGACCCGGTCACCTGGGGCCGGTGTCCCCACGTGACCCGGTCACCTGGTGCCGGTGACCCCACTTGACCCGGTCACCTGGGGCCGGTGTCCCCACGTGACCCGGTCACCTGGGTCCGGTGACCCCACGTGACCCGGTCACCTGGGGCCGGTGACCCCACGTGACCCGCTGACCTGGGGCCGGTGACCCCACGTGACCCGGTCACCTGGGGCCGGTGACCCCACGTGACCCGGTGACCTGGGGCCGGTGTCCCCAGTGACCCGGTGACCTGGGGCTGGTGACCCCACGTGACCCGGTCACCTGGGGCCGGTGTCCCCACGTGACCCGGTCACCTGGTGCCGGTGACCCCACGTGACCCGGTCACCTGGGGCCGGTGACCCCACGTGACCCGGTCACCTGGGGCCGGTGTCCCCACGTGACCCGGTCACCTGGGGCCGGTGACCCCACGTGACCCGGTCACCTGGGGCCGGTGACCCCACGTGACCCGGTCACCTGGTGCCGGTGACCCCACGTGACCCGGTCACCTGGGGCCGGTGACCCCACGTGACCCGGTCACCTGGGGCCGGGTTGGTCATCGGAACCTGGGAACCAGGCCGGGTGCGCGAGATGACCGGGTGACCTGGGGCCGGGTTATCGACCTGTCCAGGGGACCCGGGCCGGGGACCCGACAGGACCCGGTGATCTGCGGCTGGGGTAAAAACCCGTCCCGGGGTCCCGGGCTGGGTCCCGACATGCCTTGGTTACCTGGGGCCGGTGTCCCCACGTGACCCGCTGACCTGGGGCCGGTGACCCCACGTGACCCGGTCACCTGGGGCCGGTGTCCCCACGTGACCCGGTGACCTGGGGCCGGTGTCCCCACGTGACCCTCTGACCTGGGGCCGGTGACCCCACGTGACCCGGTCACCTGGGGCCGGTGTCCCCACGTGACCCGGTCACCTGGGGCCGGTGACCCCACGTGACCCGCTGACCTGGGGCCGGTGACCCCACGTGACCCGGTCACCTGGGGCCGGTGTCCCCACGTGACCTGGTCACCTGGTGCCGGTGTCCCCACGTGACGCGGTCACCTGGGGCCGGTGACCCCACGTGACCCGGTCACCTGGGGCCGGTGACCCCACGTGACCCGGTGACCTGGGGCCGGTGTCCCCACGTGACCCGGTGACCTGGGGCCGGTGACCCCACGTGACCCGGTCACCTGGGGCCGGTGTCCCCACGTGACCCGGTCACCTGGGGCCGGTGACCCCACGTGACCCGGTCACCTGGGGCCGGTGACCCCACGTGACCAGGTCACCTGGGGCCGGTGACCTCACGTGACCCGGTCACCTGGGGCCGGTGACCCCACGTGACCCGGTCACCTGGTGCCGGTGACCCCACGTGACCCGGTCACCTGGGGCCGGTGACCCCACGTGACCCGGTCACCTGGGGCCGGGGTGGTCATCGGAACCTGGGAACCAGGCAGGGTGCGCGAGATGACCGGGTGACCTGGGGCCGGGTTATCGACCTTTCCAGGGGACCCGGGCCGGGGACCCGACAGGACCCGGTGATCTGCGGCTGGGGTAAAAACCCGTCCCGGGGTCCCGGGCTGGGTCCCGACATGCCTTGGTTACCTGGGGCCGGTGTCCCCACGTGACCCGCTGACCTGGGGCCGGTGACCCCACGTGACCCGGTCACCTGGGGCCGGTGTCCCCACGTGACCCGGTGACCTGGGGCCGGTGTCCCCACGTGACCCGCTGACCTGGGGCCGGTGACCCCACGTGACCCGCTGACCTGGGGCCGGTGACCCCACGTGACCCGGTCACCTGGGGCCGGTGACCCCACGTGACCCGGTCACCTGGGGCCGGTGTCCCCACGTGACCCGGTCACCTGGTGCCGGTGACCCCACGTGACGCGGTCACATGGGGCCGGTGACCCCACGTGACCCGGTCACCTGGGGCCGGTGTCCCCACGTGACCCGGTCACCTGGGGCCGGTGACCCCACGTGACCCGCTGACCTGGGGCCGGTGACCCCACGTGACCCGCTGACCTGGGGCCGGTGACCCCACGTGACCCGGTCACCTGGGGCCGGTGTCCCCACGTGACCCGCTCACCTGGGGCCGGTGACCCCACGTGACCCGGTCACCTGGGGCCGGTGACCCCACGTGACCCGGTCACCTGGGGCCGGTGTCCCCACGTGACCCGGTCACCTGGGGCCGGTGACCCCACGTGACCCGGTCACCTGGGGCCGGTGACCCCACGTGACCCGGTCACCTGGGGCCGGTGTCCCCACGTGACCCGGTCACCTGGTGCCGGTGACCCCACGTGACCCGGTCACCTGGGGCCGGTGACCCCACGTGACCCGGTCACCTGGGGCCGGTGTCCCCACGTGACCCGGTCACCTGGGGCCGGTGACCCTACGTGACCCGCTGACCTGGGGCCGGTGACCCCACGTGACCCGGTCACCTGGGGCCGGTGACCCCACGTGACCCGGTCACCTGGGGCCGGTGTCCCCACGTGACCCGGTCACCTGGTGCCGGTGACCCCACGTGACCCGGTCACCTGGGGCCGGTGACCCCACGTGACCCGGTCACCTGGGGCCGGTGACCCCACGTGACCCGGTCACCTGGGGCGGGTGTCCCCACGTGACCCGGTCACCTGGGGCCGGTGACCCCACGTGACCCGGTCACCTGGGGCCGGTGACCCCACGTGACCCGGTGACCTGGGGCCGGTGTCCCCACGTGACCCGGTGACCTGGGGCCGGTGACCCCACGTGACCCGGTGACCTGGGGCCGGTGTCCCCACGTGACCCGGTCACCTGGGGCCGGTGACCCCACGTGACCCGGTCACCTGGGGCCGGTGACCCCACGTGACCCGGTCACCTGGTGCCGGTGACCCCACGTGACCCGGTCACCTGGGGCCGGTGACCCCACGTGACCCGGTCACCTGGGGCCGGGGTGGTCATCGGAACCTGGGAACCAGGCAGGGTGCGCGAGATGACCGGGTGACCTGGGGCCGGGTTATCGACCTGTCCAGGGGACCCGGGCCGGGGACCCGACAGGACCCGGTGATCTGCGGCTGGGGTAAAAACCCGTCCCGGGGTCCCGGGCTGGGTCCCGACATGCCTTGGTTACCTGGGGCCGGTGTCCCCACGTGACCCGCTGACCTGGGGCCGGTGACCCCACGTGACCCGGTCACCTGGGGCCGGTGTCCCCACGTGACCCGGTGACCTGGGGCCGGTGACCCCACGTGACCCGGTCACCTGGGGCCGGTGTCCCCACGTGACCCGGTCACCTGGGGCCGGTGACCCCACGTGACCCGCTGACCTGGGGCCGGTGACCCCACGTGACCCGGTCACCTGGGGCCGGTGACCCCACGTGACCCGGTCACCTGGGGCCGGTGTCCCCACGTGACCCGGTCACCTGGTGCCGGTGACCCCACGTGACCCGGTCACCTGGGGCCGGTGACCCCACGTGACCCGCTGACCTGGGGCCGGTGACCCCACGTGACCCGCTGACCTGGGGCCGGTGACCCCGCGTGACCCGGTCACCTGGGGCCGGGGTCCCCACGGGACCCGGGGTCCTGGTGCCGGGGTGGTCACCGGAACGTGGGAACCAGGCCGGGTGCGCGACATGACCCGGTGACCTGGGGCCGGGTTAACGACCTGTCCAGGGGACCCGGGCCGGGGACCCGACAGGACCCGGTGGTCCTTCGCTGGTGTCCCGATGCAACCCGGGGACCCGGGCCCGGGCCCCCACGTGATCCAGTGATCCGGTGCTTTTGTCCCGATGCAACCCGGGGACCCGGGCCGGGGACCCGGTATGACTCCGTCTCCCGGGGCCGGGGTGGTCACCTGACACTGGTACCCGGGACAGCGACCCGACATGACCCCGTGACCCGGGGCCGGGGTGCCGACCTGTCCAGGGGACCCGACCCGGGTACCCGACAGGACCCGGTGATCTGCGGCTGGGGTAAAAACCCGTCCCGGGGACCCGGGCTGGGTCCCGACATGACCCGGTGACCTGGGGCTGTGGTGTCGACCGGACTCGGGGACCTGGTCCGGTGTGCCGTCATGACCCGGGGACCTGGGGTCGGGGTGGTCACCAGACCCTTGTACCCAGGCCGTTGACCCGACATGACCCTGTGACCCGGGGCCTGGGTAAAAATCCAACCCGGGGACCCGGGCATGGGACGTGACATGACCCGACCTGGGTCCGGGGTCCCGAACTGACCCGGTGACCTGGGTCCGGGGACTCGGTATGACCCGGTCACCTGGGGCCGGTGACCCCACGTGACCAGGTCACCTGGGGCCGGTGACCCCACGTGACCCGGTCACCTGGGGCCGGTGACCCCACGTGACCCGGTCACCTGGGGCCGGTGTTCCCACGTGACCCGGTCACCTGGGGCCGGTGACCCCACGTGACCCGGTCACCTGGGGCCGGTGACCCCACGTGACCCGGTCACCTGGGGCCGGTGACCCCACGTGACCCGGTCACCTGGGGCCGGTGTTCCCACGTGACCCGGTCACCTGGGGCCGGTGACCCCACGTGACCCGGTCACCTGGGGCCGGTGACCCCACGTGACCCGGTCACCTGGGGCCGGTGTCCCCACGTGACCCGGTCACCTGGGGCCGGTGACCCCACGTGACCCGGTCACCTGGGGCCGGTGACCCCACGTGACCCGGTCACCTGGGGCCGGTGTCCCCACGTGACCCGGTCACCTGGGGCCGGTGACCCCACGTGACCCGGTCACCTGGGGCCGGTGTCCCCACGTGACCCGGTCACCTGGGGCCGGTGACCCCACGTGACCCGGTCACCTGGGGCCGGTGACCCCACGTGACCAGGTCACCTGGGGCCGGTGACCCCACGTGACCCGGTCACCTGGGGCCGGTGACCCCACGTGACCCGGTCACCTGGGGCCGGTGTCCCCACGTGACCCGGTCACCTGGGGCCGGTGTCCCCACGTGACCCGGTCACCTAGGGCCGGTGTCCCCACGTGACCCGGTCACCTGGGGCCGGTGACCCCACGTGACCCGGTCACCTGGGGCCGGTGACCCCACGTGACCAGGTCACCTGGGGCCGGTGACCCCACGTGACCCGGTCACCTGGGGCCGGTGACCCCACGTGACCCGGTCACCTGGGGCCGGTGACCCCACGTGACCCGGTCACCTGGGGCCGGTGACCCCACGTGACCCGGTCACCTGGGGCCGGGGTGGTCATCGGAACCTGGGAACCAGGCAGGGTGCGCGAGATGACCGGGTGACCTGGGGCCGGGTTATCGACCTGTCCAGGGGACCCGGGCCGGGGACCCGACAGGACCCGGTGATCTGCGGCTGGGGTAAAAACCCGTCCCGGGGACCCGGGCTGGGTCCCGACATGCCTTGGTTACCTGGGGCCGGTGTCCCCACGTGACCCGCTGACCTGGGGCCGGTGACCCCACGTGACCCAGTCACCTGGGGCCGGTGTCCCCACGTGACCCGGTGACCTGGGGCCGGTGTCCCCACGTGACCCGCTGACCTGGGGCCGGTGACCCCACGTGACCCGGTCACCTGGGGCCGGTGTCCCCACGTGACCCGGTCACCTGGGGCCGGTGACCCCACGTGACCCGGTCACCTGGGGCCGGTGACCCCACGTGACCCGCTGACCTGGGGCCGGTGACCCCTCGTGACCCGGTCACCTGGGGCCGGTGACCCCACGTGACCCGGTCACCTGGGGCCGGTGTCCCCACGTGACCCGGTCACCTGGGGCCGGTGACCCCACGTGACCCGGTGACCTGGGGCCGGTGACCCCACGTGACCCGGTGACCTGGGGCCGGTGTCCCCACGTGACCCGGTCACCTGGGGCCGGTGACCCCACGTGACCCGGTCACCTGGGGCCGGTGACCCCACGTGACCCGGTCACCTGGGGCCGGTGACCCCACGTGACCCGGTCACCTGGGGCCGGTGTTCCCACGTGACCCGGTCACCTGGGGCCGGTGACCCCACGTGACCCGGTCACCTGGGGCCGGTGACCCCACGTGACCCGGTCACCTGGGGCCGGTGACCCCACGTGACCCGGTCACCTGGGGCCGGTGACCGCACGTGACCCGGTCACCTGGGGCCGGTGACCCCACGTGACCCGGTCACCTGGGGCCGGTGACCCCACGTGACCCGGTCACCTGGGGCCGGTGACCCCACGTGACCCGGTCACCTGGGGCCGGTGACCCCACGTGACCCGGTCACCTGGGGCCGGTGACCCCACGTGACCCGGTCACCTGGTGCCGGTGACCCCTTGTGACCCGGTCACCTGGGGCCGGTGACCCCACGTGACCCGATCACCTGGGGCCGGTGACCCCACGTGACCCGGACACCTGGGGCCGGTGACCCCACGTGACCCGGTCACCTGGGGCCGGTGTTCCCACGTGACCCGGTCACCTGGGGCCGGTGACCCCACGTGACCCGGTGACCTGGGGCCGGTGTCCCCACGTGACCAGCTGACCTGGGGCCGGTGACCCCACGTGACCCGGTCACCTGGGGCCGGTGTCCGCACGTGACCCGATCACCTGGGGCCGGTGACCCCACGTGACCCGGACACCTGGGGCCGGTGTCCCCACGTGACCCGGTCACCTGGGGCCGGTGACCCCACGTGACCCGGTCACCTGGGGCCGGTGACCCCACGTGACCCGGTCACCTGGTGCCGGTGACCCCACGTGACCGGGTCACCTGGGTCCGGTGACCCCACGTGACCCGGTGACCTGGGGCCGGTGTCCCCACGTGACCCGGTCACCTGGGGCCGGTGACCCCACGTGACCCGGTCACCTGGGGCCGGTGACCCCACGTGACCCGGTCACCTGGTGCCGGTGACCCCACGTGACCGGGTCACCTGGGTCCGGTGACCCCACGTGACCCGGTCACCTGGTGCCGGTGACCCCACGTGACCCGGTCACCTGGGGCCGGTGACCCCACGTGACCCGGTCACCTGGGGCCGGTGACCCCACGTGACCCGGTCACCTGGGGCCGGTGACCCCACGTGACCCGGTCACCTGGGGCCGGTGACCGCACGTGACCCGGTCACCTGGGGCCGGTGACCCCACGTGACCCGGTCACCTGGGGCCGGTGACCCCACGTGACCCGGTCACCTGGGGCCGGTGACCCCACGTGACCCGGTCACCTGGGGCCGGTGACCCCACGTGACCCGGTCACCTGGGGCCGGTGACCCCACGTGACCCGGTCACCTGGTGCCGGTGACCCCTTGTGACCCGGTCACCTGGGGCCGGTGACCGCACGTGACCCGGTCACCTGGGGCCGGTGACCCCACGTGACCCGGTCACCTGGGGCCGGTGACCCCACGTGACCCGGTCACCTGGGGCCGGTGTTCCCACGTGACCCGGTCACCTGGGGCCGGTGACCCCACGTGACCCGGTGACCTGGGGCCGGTGTCCCCACGTGACCAGCTGACCTGGGGCCGGTGACCCCACGTGACCCGGTCACCTGGGGCCGGTGTCCGCACGTGACCCGATCACCTGGGGCCGGTGACCCCACGTGACCCGGACACCTGGGGCCGGTGTCCCCACGTGACCCGGTCACCTGGGGCCGGTGACCCCACGTGACCCGGTCACCTGGGGCCGGTGACCCCACGTGACCCGGTCACCTGGTGCCGGTGACCCCACGTGACCGGGTCACCTGGGTCCGGTGACCCCACGTGACCCGGTGACCTGGGGCCGGTGTCCCCACGTGACCCAGAGTCCTGGTGCCGGGGTGGTCATCGGAACCTGGGAACCAGGCCGGTTACCCGACACGACCCGGTGACCCGGGGCTGTGGTGTCGACGGACTCGTGGACCTGGGTTCGGGGTCCTGACCTGACGCGGTGACCTGGGGCCGGTGTCCCCACGTGACCCGCTGACCTGGGGCCGGTGTCCCCACGTGACCCGCTGACCTGGGGCCGGTGACCCCGCGTGACCCGGTCACCTGGGGCCGGGGTCCCCACGGGACCCGGGGTCCTGGTGCCGGGGTGGTCACCGGAACGTGGGAACCAGGCCGGGTGCGCGACATGACCCGGTGACCTGGGGCCGGGTTAACGACCTGTCCAGGGGACCCGGGCCGGGGACCCGACAGGACCCGGTGGTCCTTCGCTGGTGTCCCGATGCAACCCGGGGACCCGGGCCCGGGCCCCCACGTGATCCAGTGATCCGGTGCTTTTGTCCCGATGCAACCCGGGGACCCGGGCCGGGGACCCGGTATGACTCCGTCTCCCGGGGCCGGGGTGGTCACCTGACACTGGTACCCGGGACAGCGACCCGACATGACCCCGTGACCCGGGGCCGGGGTGCCGACCTGTCCAGGGGACCCGACCCGGGTACCCGACAGGACCCGGTGATCTGCGGCTGGGGTAAAAACCCGTCCCGGGGACCCGGGCTGGGTCCCGACATGACCCGGTGACCTGGGGCTGTGGTGTCGACCGGACTCGGGGACCTGGTCCGGTGTCCCGTCATGACCCGGGGACCTGGGCTCGGGGTGGTCACCAGACCCTTGTACCCAGGCCGTTGACCCGACATGACCCTGTGACCCGGGGCCTGGGTAAAAATCCAACCCGGGGACCCGGGCATGGGACGTGACATGACCCGACCTGGGTCCGGGGTCCCGAACTGACCCGGTGACCTGGGTCCGGGGACTCGGTATGACCCGGTTACCTGGGTCCGGTGTCCCCACGTGACCCGCTGACCTGGGGCCGGTGACCCCACGTGACCCGGTCACCTGGGGCCGGTGACCCCACGTGACCAGGTCACCTGGGGCCGGTGACCCCACGTGACCCGGTCACCTGGGGCCGGTGACCCCACGTGACCCGGTCACCTGGGGCCGGTGTTCCCACGTGACCCGGTCACCTGGTGCCGGTGACCCCACGTGACCCGGTCACCTGGGGCCGGTGACCCCACGTGACCCGGTCACCTGGGGCCGGTGACCCCACGTGACCCGGTCACCTGGGGCCGGTGACCGCACGTGACCCGGTCACCTGGGGCCGGTGACCCCACGTGACCCGGTGACCTGGGGCCGGTGACCCCACGTGACCCGGTCACCTGGGGCCGGTGACCCCACGTGACCCGCTCACCTGGGGCCGGTGACCCCACGTGACCCGGTCACCTGGGGCCGGTGACCCCACGTGACCCGGTCACCTGGGGCCGGTGACCCCACGTGACCCGGTCACCTTGGGCCGGTGACCCCACGTGACCCGGTCACCTGGGGCCGGTGACCCCACGTGACCCGGTCACCTGGGGCCGGTGTCCCCACGTGACCCGGTCACCTGGGGCCGGTGACCCCACGTGACCCGGTCACCTGGGGCCGGTGACCCCACGTGACCAGGTCACCTGGGGCCGGTGACCCCACGTGACCCGGTCACCTGGGGCCGGTGACCCCACGTGACCAGGTCACCTGGGGCCGGTGTCCCCACGTGACCCGGTCACCTGGGGCCGGTGTCCCCACGTGACCCGATGACCTGGGGCCGGTGTCCCCACGTGACCCGGTCACCTGGGGCCGGTGTCCCCACGTGACCCGGGGTCCTGGTGCCGGGGAGGTCATCGGAACCTGGGAACCAGGCTGGGTACCACACATGACCAGGTGACCTGGGTCCGGGGTCCCCACGTGACCCTCTGACATGGGGCCGGTGTCCCCACGTGACCCGCTGACCTGGGGCCGGTGACCCCATGTGACCCGGTCACCTGGGGCCGGTGACCCCACGTGACCCGGTCACCTGGGGCCGGTGTCCCCACGTGACCCGATGACCTGGGGCCGGTGTCCCCACGTGACCCGGTCACCTGGGGCCGGTGTCCCCACGTGACCCGGGGTCCTGGTGCCGGGGTGGTCATCGGAACCTTGGAACCAGGCCGGTTACCCGACACGACCCGGTGACCCGGGGCTGTGGTGTCGACGGACTCGTAGACCTGGGTTCGGGGTCCCGACCTGACGCGGTGACCTGGGGCCGGTGTCCCCACGTGACCCGCTGACCTGGGGCCGGGGTCCCCACATGACCCGGGGTCCTGGTGCCGGGGTGGTCACCGGAACCTGGGAACCAGATCGGGTGCGCGACATGACCCGGTGACCTGGGGCCGGGTTAACGACCTGTCCAGGGGACCCGGGCCGGGGACCCGACAGGACCCGGTGGTCCTTCGCTGGTGTCCCGATGCAACCCGGGGACCCGGGCCGGGGACCCGGTATGACTCCGTCTCCCGGGGCCGGGGTGGTCACCTGACACTGGTACCCGGGACAGCGACCCGACATGACCCCGTGACCCGGGGCCGGGGTGCCGACCTGTCCAGGGGACCCGACCCGGGTACCCGACAGGACCCGGTGATCTGCGGCTGGGATAAAAACCCGTCCCGGGGACCCAGGCTGGGTCCCGACATGACCCGGTGACCTGGGTCCGGGGTCCCCACGTGACCCTCTGACCTGGGGCCGGTGACCCCACGTGACCCGGTGACCTGGGGCCGGTGTCCCCACGTGACCAGCTGACCTGGGGCCGGTGACCCCACGTGACCCGGTCACCTGGGGCCGGTGTCCCCACGTGACCCGATCACCTGGGGCCGGTGACCCCACGTGACCCGGACACCTGGGGCCGGTGACCCCACGTGACCTGGTCACCTGGGGCCGGTGACCCCACGTGACCCGGTCACCTGGGGCCGGTGACCCCACGTGACCCGGTCACCTGGTGCCGGTGACCCCACGTGACCGGGTCACCTGGGTCCAGTGACCCCACGTGACCCGGTGACCTGGGGCCGGTGTCCCCACGTGACCCAGAGTCCTGGTGCCGGGGTGGTCATCGGAACCTGGGAACCAGGCCGGTTACCCGACACGACCCGGTGACCCGGGGCTGTGGTGTCGACGGACTCGTGGACCTGGGTTCGGGGTCCCGACCTGACGCGGTGACCTGGGGCCGGTGTCCCCACGTGACCCGCTGACCTGGGGCCGGTGTCCCCACGTGACCCGCTGACCTGGGGCCGGTGACCCCACGTGACCCGCTGACCTGGGGCCGGTGACCCCGCGTGACCCGGTCACCTGGGGCCGGGGTCCCCACGGGACCCGGGGTCCTGGTGCCGGGGTGGTCACCGGAACGTGGGAACCAGGCCGGGTGCGCGACATGACCCGGTGACCTGGGGCCGGGTTAACGACCTGTCCAGGGGACCCGGGCCGGGGACCCGACAGGACCCGGTGGTCCTTCGCTGGTGTCCCGATGCAACCCGGGGACCCGGGCCCGGGCCCCCACGTGATCCAGTGATCCGGTGCTTTTGTCCCGATGCAACCCGGGGACCCGGGCCGGGGACCCGGTATGACTCCGTCTCCCGGGGCCGGGGTGGTCACCTGACACTGGTACCCGGGACAGCGACCCGACATGACCCCGTGACCCGGGGCCGGGGTGCCGACCTGTCCAGGGGACCCGACCCGGGTACCCGACAGGACCCGGTGATCTGCGGCTGGGGTAAAAACCCGTCCCGGGGACCCGGGCTGGGTCCCGACATGACCCGGTGACCTGGGGCTGTGGTGTCGACCGGACTCGGGGACCTGGTCCGGTGTCCCGTCATGACCCGGGGACCTGGGCTCGGGGTGGTCACCAGACCCTTGTACCCAGGCCGTTGACCCGACATGACCCTGTGACCCGGGGCCTGGGTAAAAATCCAACCCGGGGACCCGGGCATGGGACGTGACATGACCCGACCTGGGTCCGGGGTCCCGAACTGACCCGGTGACCTGGGTCCGGGGACTCGGTATGACCCGGTTACCTGGGTCCGGTGTCCCCACGTGACCCGCTGACCTGGGGCCGGTGACCCCACGTGACCCGGTCACCTGGGGCCGGTGACCCCACGTGACCAGGTCACCTGGGGCCGGTGACCCCACGTGACCCGGTCACCTGGGGCCGGTGACCCCACGTGACCCGGTCACCTGGGGCCGGTGTTCCCACGTGACCCGGTCACCTGGGGCCGGTGACCCCACGTGACCCGGTCACCTGGGGCCGGTGACCCCACGTGACCCGGTCACCTGGGGCCGGTGACCCCACGTGACCCGCTCACCTGGGGCCGGTGACCCCACGTGACCCGGTCACCTGGGGCCGGTGACCCCACGTGACCCGCTCACCTGGGGCCGGTGACCCCATGTGACCCGGTCACCTGGGGCCGGTGACCCCACGTGACCCGGTCACCTGGGGCCGGTGACCCCACGTGACCCGGTCACCTGGGGCCGGTGACCCCACGTGACCCGGTCACCTGGGGCCGGTGACCCCACGTGACCCGGTCACCTGGGGCCGGTGTCCCCACGTGACCCGGTCACCTGGGGCCGGTGACCCCACGTGACCCGGTCACCTGGGGCCGGTGACCCCACGTGACCAGGTCACCTGGGGCCGGTGACCCCACGTGACCCGGTCACCTGGGGCCGGTGACCCCACGTGACCAGGTCACCTGGGGCCGGTGTCCCCACGTGACCCGGTCACCTGGGGCCGGTGACCCCACGTGACCCGGTCACCTGGGGCTGGTGACCCCACGTGACCAGGTCACCTGGGGCTGGTGACCTCACGTGACCCGGTCACCTGGGGCCGGTGACCCCACGTGACCCGGTGACCTGGGGCCGGTGACCCCACGTGACCAGGTCACCTGGGGCCGGTGACCCCACGTGACCCGGTCACCTGGTGCCGGTGACCCCACGTGACCCGGTCACCTGGGGCCGGTGTCCCCACGTGACCCGATGACCTGGGGCCGGTGTCCCCACGTGACCCGGTCACCTGGGGCCGGTGTCCCCACGTGACCCGGGGTCCTGGTGCCGGGGTGGTCATCGGAACCTTGGAACCAGGCCGGTTACCCGACACGACCCGGTGACCCGGGGCTGTGGTGTCGACGGACTCGTAGACCTGGGTTCGGGGTCCCGACCTGACGCGGTGACCTGGGGCCGGTGTCCCCACGTGACCCGCTGACCTGGGGCCGGGGTCCCCACATGACCCGGGGTCCTGGTGCCGGGGTGGTCACCGGAACCTGGGAACCAGATCGGGTGCGCGACATGACCCGGTGACCTGGGGCCGGGTTAACGACCTGTCCAGGGGACCCGGGCCGGGGACCCGACAGGACCCGGTGGTCCTTCGCTGGTGTCCCGATGCAACCCGGGGACCCGGGCCGGGGACCCGGTATGACTCCGTCTCCCGGGGCCGGGGTGGTCACCTGACACTGGTACCCGGGACAGCGACCCGACATGACCCCGTGACCCGGGGCCGGGGTGCCGACCTGTCCAGGGGACCCGACCCGGGTACCCGACAGGACCCGGTGATCTGCGGCTGGGATAAAAACCCGTCCCGGGGACCCAGGCTGGGTCCCGACATGACCCGGTGACCTGGGTCCGGGGTCCCCACGTGACCCTCTGACCTGGGGCCTGTGACCCCACGTGACCCGGTGACCTGGGGCCGGGGTCCCCACGTGACCCGGTCACCTGGGGCCGGTGTCCCCACGTGACCCGCTGACCTGGGGCCGGGGTCCCCACGGGACCCGGGGTCCTGGTGCCGGGGTGGTCATCGGAACGTGGGAACCAGGCCGGGTGCGCGACATGACCCGGTGACCTGGGGCCGGGTTAACGACCTGTCCATGGGACCCGGGCCGGGGACCCGACAGGACCCGGTGGTCCTTCGCTGGTGTCCCGATGCAACCCGGGGACCCGGGCCCGGGCCCCCACGTGATCCAGTGATCCGGTGTTTTTGTCCCGATGCAACCCGGGGACCCGGGCCGGGGACCCGGTATGACTCCGTCTCCCGGGGCCGGGGTGGTCACCTGACACTGGTACCCGGGACAGCGACCCGACATGACCCCGTGACCCGGGGCCGGGGTGCCGACCTGTCCAGGGGACCCGACCCGGGTACCCGACAGGACCCGGTGATCTGCGGCTGGGGTAAAAACCCGTCCCGGGGACCCGGGCTGGGTCCCGACATGACCCGGTGACCTGGGGCTGTGGTGTCGACCGGACTCGGGGACCTGGTCCGGTGTCCCGTCATGACCCGGGGACCTGGGGTCGGGGTGGTCACCAGACCCTTGTACCCAGGCCGTTGACCCGACATGACCCTGTGACCCGGGGCCTGGGTAAAAATCCAACCCGGGGACCCGGGCATGGGACGTGACATGACCCGACCTGGGTCCGGGGTCCCGAACTGACCCGGTGACCTGGGTCCGGGGACTCGGTATGACCCGGTTACCTGGGGCCGGTGTCCCCACGTGACCCGGTCACCTGGGGCCGGTGACCCCACGTGACCCAGTCACCTGGGGCCGGTGACCCCACGTGACCCGGTCACCTGGGGCCGGTGACCCCACGTGACCCGGTCACCTGGGGCCGGTGTTCCCACGTGACCCGGTCACCTGGGGCCGGTGACCCCACGTGACCCGGTCACCTGGGGCCGGTGACCCCACGTGACCCGGTCACCTGGGGCCGGTGACCCCACGTGACCCGGTCACCTGGGGCGGGTGACCCCACGTGACCCGGTGACCTGGGGCCGGTGTCCCCACGTGACCCGCTGACCTGGGGCCGGTGACCCCACGTGACCCGGTCACCTGGGGCCGGTGACCCCACGTGACCCGGTCACGTGGGGCCGGTGACCCCACGTGACCCGGTCACCTGGGGCCGGTGTCCCCACGTGACCCGGTCACCTGGGGCCGGTGTCCCCACGTGACCCGGTCACCTGGGGCCGGTGATCCCACGTGACCCGGTCACCTGGGGCCGGTGACCCCACGTGACCGGGTCACCTTGGGCCGGTGACCCCACGTGACCAGGTCACCTGGGGCCGGTGTCCCCACGTGACCCGGGGTCCTGGTGCCGGGGTGGTCATCGGAACCTGGGAACCAGGCCGGGTACCCGACACGACCCGGTGACCCGGGGCTGTGGTGTCGACGGACTCGTGGACCTGGGTTCGGGGTCCCGACCTGACGCGGTGACCTGGGGCCGGTGTCCCCACGTGACCCGCTGACCTGGGGCCGGTGACCCCACGTGACCCGCTGACCTGGGGCCGGTGACCCCGCGTGACCCGGTCACCTGGGGCCGGGGTCACCACGGGACCCGGGGTCCTGGTGCCGGGGTGGTCACCGGAACCTGGGAACCAGGCCGGTTACCCGACACGACCCGGTGACCTGGGGCCGGGTTAACGACCTGTCCAGGGGACCCGGGCCGGGGACCCGACAGGACCCGGTGGTCCTTCGCTGGTGTCCCGATGCAACCCGGGGACCCGGGCCCGGGCCCCCACGTGATCCAGTGATCCGGTGCTTTTGTCCCGATGCAACCCGGGGACCTGGGCCGGGGACCCGGTATGACTCCGTCTCCCGGGGCCGGGGTGGTCACCTGACACTGGTACCCGAGACAGCGACCCGACATGACCCCGTGACCCGGGGCCGGGGTGCCGACCTGTCCAGGGGACCCGACCCGGGTACCCGACAGGACCCGGTGATCTGCGGCTGGGGTAAAAACCCGTCCCGGGGACCCGGGCTGGGTCCCGACATGACCCGGTGACCTGGGGCTGTGGTGTCGACCGGACTCGGGGACC
The DNA here is from genome assembly GCA_951411735.1 of Somateria mollissima. Lineage (NCBI taxonomy): Eukaryota > Metazoa > Chordata > Aves > Anseriformes > Anatidae > Somateria > Somateria mollissima. The sequence continues at coordinate 149,414 of CATOCB010000161.1, forward strand.
TGGTCCGGTGTCCCGTCATGACCCGGGGACCTGGGGTCGGGGTGGTCACCAGACCCTTGTACCCAGGCCATTGACCCGACATGACCCTGTGACCCGGGGCCTGGGTAAAAATCCAACCCGGGGACCCGGGCATGGGACGTGACATGACCCGACCTGGGTCCGGGGTCCCGAACTGACCCGGTGACCTGGGTCCGGGGACTCGGTATGACCCGGTTACCTGGGTCCGGTGTCCCCACGTAACCCGGTCACCTGGGGCCGGTGACCCCACGTGACCCGGTCACCTGGGGCCGGTGACCCCACGTGACCAGGTCACCTGGGGCCGGTGACCCCACGTGACCCGGTCACCTGGGGCCGGTGACCCCACGTGACCCGGTCACCTGGGGCCGGTGACCCCACGTGACCCGGTCACCTGGGTTCGGTGACCCCACGTGACCCGGTCACCTGGGGCCGGTGACCCCACGTGACCCGGTCACCTGGGGCCGGTGACCGCACGTGACCCGGTCACCTGGGGCCGGTGACCCCACGTGACCCGGTCACCTTGGGCCGGTGACCCCACGTGACCCGGTCACCTGGGGCCGGTGACCCCACGTGACCCGGTCACCTGGGGCCGGTGACCCCACGTGACCCGGTCACCTGGGGCCGGTGTCCCCACGTGACCCGGTCACCTGGGGCCGGTGACCCCGCGTGACCCGGTCACCTGGGGCCGGTGACCCCGCGTGACCCGGTCACCTGGGGCCGGGGTCACCACGGGACCCGGGGTCCTGGTGCCGGGGTGGTCACCGGAACCTGGGAACCAGGCCGGTTACCCGACACGACCCGGTGACCTGGGGCCGGGTTAACGACCTGTCCAGGGGACCCGGGCCGGGGACCCGACAGGACCCGGTGGTCCTTCGCTGGTGTCCCGATGCAACCCGGGGACCCGGGCCCGGGCCCCCACGTGATCCAGTGATCCGGTGCTTTTGTCCCGATGCAACCCGGGGACCCGGGCCGGGGACCCGGTATGACTCCGTCTCCCGGGGCCGGGGTGGTCACCTGACACTGGTACCCGGGACAGCGACCCGACATGACCCCGTGACCCGGGGCCGGGGTGCCGACCTGTCCAGGGGACCCGACCCGGGTACCCGACAGGACCCGGTGATCTGCGGCTGGGGTAAAAACCCGTCCCGGGGACCCGGGCTGGGTCCCGACATGACCCGGTGACCTGGGGCTGTGGTGTCGACCGGACTCGGGGACCTGGTCCGGTGTCCCGTCATGACCCGGGGACCTGGGCTCGGGGTGGTCACCAGACCCTTGTACCCAGGCCGTTGACCCGACATGACCCTGTGACCTGGGGCCTGGGTAAAAATCCAACCCGGGGACCCGGGCATGGGACGTGACATGACCCGACCTGGGTCCGGGGTCCCGAACTGACCCGGTAACCTGGGTCCGGGGACTCGGTATGACCCGGTTACCTGGGTCCGGGGTCCCCACGTGACCCGGTCACCTGGGGCCGGGGTCCCCACGTGACCCGCTGACCTGGGGCCGGTGACCCCACGTGACCCGGTGACCTGGGGCCGGTGTCCCCACGTGACCCGGGGTCCTGGTGCCGGGGTGGTCATCGGAACCTGGGAACCAGGCCGGGTGCGCGAGATGACCGGGTGACCTGGGGCCGGGTTATCGACCTGTCCAGGGGACCCGGGCCGGGGACCCGACAGGACCCGGTGATCTGCGGCTGGGGTAAAAACCCGTCCCGGGGACCCGGGCTGGGTCCCGACATGACCCGGTGACCTGGGGCTGTGGTGTCGACCGGACTCGGGGACCTGGTCCGGTGTCCCGTCATGACCCGGGGACCTGGGCTCGGGGTGGTCACCAGACCCTTGTACCCAGGCCGTTGACCCGACATGACCCTGTGACCCGGGGCCTGGGTAAAAATCCAACCCGGGGACCCAGGCATGGGACGTGACATGACCCGACCTGCGTCCGGGGTCCCGAACTGACCCGGTGACCTGGGTCCGGGGACTCGGTATGACCCGGTTACCTGGGTCCGGGGTCCCCACGTGACCCGGTCACCTGGGGCCGGGGTCCCCACGTGACCCGCTGACCTGGGGCCGGTGACCCCACGTGACCCGGTGACCTGGGGCCGGTGTCCCCACGTGACCCGGGGTCCTGGTGCCGGGGTGGTCATCGGAACCTGGGAACCAGGCCAGGTGCGCGAGATGACCGGGTGACCTGGGGCCGGGTTATCGACCTGTCCAGGGGACCCGGGCCGGGGACCCGACAGGACCCGGTGATCTGCGGCTGGGGTAAAAACCCGTCCCGGGGACCCGGGCTGGGTCCCGACATGCCTTGGTTACCTGGGGCCGGTGTCCCCACGTGACCCGCTGACCTGGGGCCGGTGACCCCACGTGACCCGGTCACCTGGGGCCGGTGTCCCCACGTGACCCGGTCACCTGGGGCCGGTGACCCCACCTGACCCGGTCACCTGGGGCCGGTGACCCCACGTGACCCGGTCACCTGGGGCCGGTGTCCCCACGTGACCCGGTCACCTGGTGCCGGTGACCCCACGTGACCCGGTCACCTGGGGCCGGTGACCACACGTGACCCGGTCACCTGGGGCCGGTGACCCCACGTGACCCGGTCACCTTGGGCCGGTGACCCCACGTGACCCGGTCACCTGGGGCCGGTGACCCCACGTGACCCGGTCACCTGGGGCCGGGGTGGTCATCGGAACCTGGGAACCAGGCCGGGTGCGCGAGATGACCGGGTGACCTGGGGCCGGGTTATCGACCTGTCCAGGGGACCCGGGCCGGGGACCCGACAGGACCCGGTGATCTGCGGCTGGGGTAAAAACCCGTCCCGGGGACCCGGGCTGGGTCCCGACATGCCTTGGTTACCTGGGGCCGGTGTCCCCACGTGACCCGCTGACCTGGGGCCGGTGACCCCACGTGACCCGGTGACCTGGGGCCGGTGTCCCCACGTGACCCGCTGACCTGGGGCCGGTGACCCCACGTGACCCGGTCACCTGGGGCCGGTGTCCCCACGTGACCCGGTCACCTGGGGCCGGTGACCCCACGTGACCCGCTGACCTGGGGCCGGTGACCCCACGTGACCCGCTGACCTGGGGCCGGTGACCCCACGTGACCCGGTCACCTGGGGCCGGTGTCCCCACGTGACCCGGTCACCTGGGGCCGGTGTTCCCACGTGACCCGGTCACCTGGGGCCGGTGACCCCACGTGACCCGGTCACCTGGGGCCGGTGACCCCACGTGACCAGGTCACCTGGGGCCGGTGACCCCACGTGACCCGGTCACCTGGGGCCGGTGACCCCACGTGACCCGGTCACCTGGGGCCGGTGTTCCCACGTGACCCGGTCACCTGGGGCCGGTGACCCCACGTGACCCGGTCACCTGGGGCCGGTGACCCCACGTGACCCGGTCACCTGGGGCCGGTGACCGCACGTGACCCGGTCACCTGGGGCCGGTGACCCCACGTGACCCGGTCACCTGGGGCCGGTGACCCCACGTGACCCGGTCACCTGGGGCCGGTGACCCCACGTGACCCGGTCACCTGGGGCCGGGGTGGTCATCGGAACCTGGGAAACAGGCCGGGTGCGCGAGATGACCGGGTGACCTGGGGCCGGGTTATCGACCTGTCCAGGGGACCCGGGCCGGGGACCCGACAGGACCCGGTGATCTGCGGCTGGGGTAAAAACCCGTCCCGGGGACCCGGGCTGGGTCCCGACATGCCTTGGTTACCTGGGGCCGGTGTCCCCACGTGACCCGCTGACCTGGGGCCGGTGACCCCACGTGACCCGGTCACCTGGGGCCGGTGTCCCCACGTGACCCGCTGACCTGGGGCCGGTGACCCCACGTGACCCGGTCACCTGGGGCCGGTGTCCCCACGTGACCCGGTCACCTGGGGCCGGTGACCCCACGTGACCCGCTGACCTGGGGCCGGTGACCCCACGTGACCCGCTGACCTGGGGCCGGTGACCCCACGTGACCCGGTCACCTGGGGCCGGTGTCCCCACGTGACCCGGTCACCTGGGGCCGGTGTTCCCACGTGACCCGGTCACCTGGGGCCGGTGACCCCACGTGACCCGGTCACCTGGGGCCGGTGACCCCACGTGACCAGGTCACCTGGGGCCGGTGACCCCACGTGACCCGGTCACCTGGGGCCGGTGACCCCACGTGACCCGGTCACCTGGGGCCGGTGTTCCCACGTGACCCGGTCACCTGGGGCCGGTGACCCCACGTGACCCGGTCACCTGGGGCCGGTGACCCCACGTGACCCGGTCACCTGGGGCCGGTGACCGCACGTGACCCGGTCACCTGGGGCCGGTGACCCCACGTGACCCGGTCACCTGGGGCCGGTGACCCCACGTGACCCGGTCACCTGGGGCCGGTGTCCCCACGTGACCCGGGGTCCTGGTGCCGGGGTGTTCATCGGAACCTGGGAACCAGGCCGGTTACCCGACACGACCCGGTGACCCGGGGCTGTGGTGTCGACGGACTCGTGGACCTGGGTTCGGGGTCCCGACCTGACGCGGTGACCTGGGGCCGGTGTCCCCACGTGACCCGCTGACCTGGGGCTGGTGACCCCACGTGACCCGCTGACCTGGGGCCGGTGACCCCGCATGACCCAGTCACCTGGGGCCGGGGTCCCCACGGGACCCGGGGTCCTGTTGCCGGGGTGGTCACCGGAACCTGGGAACCAGGCCGGTTACCCGACACGACCCGGTGACCTGGGGCCGGGTTAACGACCTGTCCAGGGGACCCGGGCCGGGGACCCGACAGGACCCGGTGGTCCTTCGCTGGTGTCCCGATGCAACCCGGGGACCCGGGCCCGGGCCCCCACGTGATCCAGTGATCCGGTGCTTTTGTCCCGATGCAACCCGGGGACCTGGGCCGGGGACCCGGTATGACTCCGTCTCCCGGGGCCGGGGTGGTCACCTGACACTGGTACCCGGGACAGCGACCCGACATGACCCCGTGACCCGGGGCCGGGGTGCCGACCTGTCCAGGGGTCCCGACCCGGGTACCCGACAGGACCCAGTGATCTGCGGCTGGGGTAAAAACCCGTCCCGGGGACCCGGGCTGGGTCCCGACATGACCCGGTGACCTGGGGCTGTGGTGTCGACCGGACTCGGGGACCTGGTCCGGTGTCCCGTCATGACCCGGGGACCTGGGGTCGGGGTGGTCACCAGACCCTTGTACCCAGGCCGTTGACCCGACATGACCCTGTGACCCGGGGCCTGGGTAAAAATCCAACCCGGGGACCCGGGCATGGGACGTGACATGACCCGACCTGGGTCCGGGGTCCCGAACTGACCCGGTGACCTGGGTCCGGGGACTCGGTATGACCCGGTTACCTGGGTCCGGGGTCCCCACGTGACCCGGTCACCTGGGGCCGGGGTCCCCACGTGACCCGCTGACCTGGAGCCGGTGACCCCACGTGACCCGGTCACCTGGGGCCGGTGTCCCCACGTGACCCGGGGTCCTGGTGCCGGGGTGGTCATCGGAACCTGGGAACCAGGCAGGGTGCGCGAGATGACCGGGTGACCTGGGGCCGGGTTATCGACCTGTCCAGGGGACCCGGGCCGGGGACCCGACAGGACCCGGTGATCTGCGGCTGGGGTAAAAACCCGTCCCGGGGACCCGGGCTGGGTCCCGACATGCCTTGGTTACCTGGGGCCGGTGTCCCCACGTGACCCGCTGACCTGGGGCCGGTGACCCCACGTGACCCGGTCACCTGGGGCCGGTGTCCCCACGTGACCCGGTCACCTGGGGCCGGTGACCCCACGTGACCCGGTCACCTGGGGCCGGTGTCCCCACGTGACCCGGTCACCTGGGGCCGGTGACCCCACGTGACCCGCTGACCTGGGGCCGGTGACCCCACGTGACCCGCTGACCTGGGGCCGGTGACCCCACGTGACCCGGTCACCTGGGGCCGGTGTCCCCACGTGACCCGGTCACCTGGGGCCGGTGTTCCCACGTGACCCGGTCACCTGGGGCCGGTGACCCCACGTGACCCGGTCACCTGGGGCCGGTGACCCCACGTGACCAGGTCACCTGGGGCCGGTGACCCCACGTGACCCGGTCACCTGGGGCCGGTGACCCCACGTGACCCGGTCACCTGGGGCCGGTGTTCCCACGTGACCCGGTCACCTGGGGCCGGTGACCCCACGTGACCCGGTCACCTGGGGCCGGTGACCCCACGTGACCCGGTCACCTGGGGCCGGTGACCGCACGTGACCCGGTCACCTGGGGCCGGTGACCCCACGTGACCCGGTCACCTGGGGCCGGTGACCCCACGTGACCCGGTCACCTGGGGCCGGTGTCCCCACGTGACCCGGGGTCCTGGTGCCGGGGTGTTCATCGGAACCTGGGAACCAGGCCGGTTACCCGACACGACCCGGTGACCCGGGGCTGTGGTGTCGACGGACTCGTGGACCTGGGTTCGGGGTCCCGACCTGACGCGGTGACCTGGGGCCGGTGTCCCCACGTGACCCGCTGACCTGGGGCTGGTGACCCCACGTGACCCGCTGACCTGGGGCCGGTGACCCCGCATGACCCAGTCACCTGGGGCCGGGGTCCCCACGGGACCCGGGGTCCTGTTGCCGGGGTGGTCACCGGAACCTGGGAACCAGGCCGGTTACCCGACACGACCCGGTGACCTGGGGCCGGGTTAACGACCTGTCCAGGGGACCCGGGCCGGGGACCCGACAGGACCCGGTGGTCCTTCGCTGGTGTCCCGATGCAACCCGGGGACCCGGGCCCGGGCCCCCACGTGATCCAGTGATCCGGTGCTTTTGTCCCGATGCAACCCGGGGACCTGGGCCGGGGACCCGGTATGACTCCGTCTCCCGGGGCCGGGGTGGTCACCTGACACTGGTACCCGGGACAGCGACCCGACATGACCCCGTGACCCGGGGCCGGGGTGCCGACCTGTCCAGGGGTCCCGACCCGGGTACCCGACAGGACCCAGTGATCTGCGGCTGGGGTAAAAACCCGTCCCGGGGACCCGGGCTGGGTCCCGACATGACCCGGTGACCTGGGGCTGTGGTGTCGACCGGACTCGGGGACCTGGTCCGGTGTCCCGTCATGACCCGGGGACCTGGGGTCGGGGTGGTCACCAGACCCTTGTACCCAGGCCGTTGACCCGACATGACCCTGTGACCCGGGGCCTGGGTAAAAATCCAACCCGGGGACCCGGGCATGGGACGTGACATGACCCGACCTGGGTCCGGGGTCCCGAACTGACCCGGTGACCTGGGTCCGGGGACTCGGTATGACCCGGTTACCTGGGTCCGGGGTCCCCACGTGACCCGGTCACCTGGGGCCGGGGTCCCCACGTGACCCGCTGACCTGGAGCCGGTGACCCCACGTGACCCGGTCACCTGGGGCCGGTGTCCCCACGTGACCCGGGGTCCTGGTGCCGGGGTGGTCATCGGAACCTGGGAACCAGGCAGGGTGCGCGAGATGACCGGGTGACCTGGGGCCGGGTTATCGACCTGTCCAGGGGACCCGGGCCGGGGACCCGACAGGACCCGGTGATCTGCGGCTGGGGTAAAAACCCGTCCCGGGGACCCGGGCTGGGTCCCGACATGCCTTGGTTACCTGGGGCCGGTGTCCCCACGTGACCCGCTGACCTGGGGCCGGTGACCCCACGTGACCCGGTCACCTGGGGCCGGTGTCCCCACGTGACCCGGTCACCTGGGGCCGGTGACCCCACGTGACCCGGTCACCTGGGGCCGGTGACCCCACGTGACCCGGTCACCTGGGGCCGGTGTCCCCACGTGACCCGGTCACCTGGTGCCGGTGACCCCACGTGACCCGGTCACCTGGGGCCGGTGACCCCACGTGACCCGGTCACCTGGGGCCGGTGACCCCACGTGACCCGGTCACCTAGGGCCGGTGACCCCACGTGACCCGGTCACCTGGGGCCGGGGTGGTCATCGGAACCTGGGAACCAGGCCGGGTGCGCGAGATGACCGGGTGACCTGGGGCCGGGTTATCGACCTGTCCAGGGGACCCGGGCCGGGGACCCGACAGGACCCGGTGATCTGCGGCTGGGGTAAAAACCCGTCCCGGGGACCCGGGCTGGGTCCCGACATGCCTTGGTTACCTGGGGCCGGTGTCCCCACGTGACCCGCTGACCTGGGGCCGGTGACCCCACGTGACCCGGTCACCTGGGGCCGGTGTCCCCACGTGACCCGGTGACCTGGGGCCGGTGTCCCCACGTGACCCGCTGACCTGGGGCCGGTGACCCCACGTGACCCGGTCACCTGGGGCCGGTGTCCCCACGTGACCTGGTCACCTGGGGCCGGTGACCCCACGTGACCCGCTGACCTGGGGCCGGTGACCCCACGTGACCCGCTGACCTGGGGCCGGTGACCCCACGTGACCCGGTCACCTGGGGCCGGTGTCCCCACGTGACCCGGTCACCTGGGGCCGGTGTTCCCACGTGACCCGGTCACCTGGGGCCGGTGTTCCCACGTGACCCGGTCACCTGGGGCCGGTGACCCCACGTGACCCGGTCACCTGGGGCCGGTGACCCCACGTGACCCGGTCACCTGGGGCCGGTGACCCCACGTGACCCGGTCACCTGGGGCCGGTGTTCCCACGTGACCCGGTCACCTGGGGCCGGTGACCCCACGTGACCCGGTCACCTGGGGCCGGTGACCCCACGTGACCCGGTCACCTGGGGCCGGTGACCGCACGTGACCCGGTCACCTGGGGCCGGTGACCCCACGTGACCCGGTCACCTGGGGCCGGTGACCCCACGTGACCCGGTCACCTGGGGCCGGTGTCCCCACGTGACCCGGGGTCCTGGTGCCGGGGTGTTCATCGGAACCTGGGAACCAGGCCGGTTACCCGACACGACCCGGTGACCCGGGGCTGTGGTGTCGACGGACTCGTGGACCTGGGTTCGGGGTCCCGACCTGACGCGGTGACCTGGGGCCGGTGTCCCCACGTGACCCGCTGACCTGGGGCCGGTGACCCCACGTGACCCGCTGACCTGTGGCCGGTGACCCCGCGTGACCCGGTCACCTGGGGCCGGGGTCCCCACGGGACCCGGGGTCCTGGTGCCGGGGTGGTCACCGGAACCTGGGAACCAGGCCGGTTACCCGACACGACCCGGTGACCTGGGGCCGGGTTAACGACCTGTCCAGGGGACCCGGGCCGGGGACCCGACAGGACCCGGTGGTCCTTCGCTGGTGTCCCGATGCAACCCGGGGACCCGGGCCCGGGCCCCCACGTGATCCAGTGATCCGGTGCTTTTGTCCCGATGCAACCCGGGGACCTGGGCCGGGGACCCGGTATGACTCCGTCTCCCGGGGCCGGGGTGGTCACCTGACACTGGTACCCGGGACAGCGACCCGACATGACCCCGTGACCCGGGGCCGGGGTGCCGACCTGTCCAGGGGACCCGACCCGGGTACCCGACAGGACCCGGTGATCTGCGGCTGGGGTAAAAACCCGTCCCGGGGACCCGGGCTGGGTCCCGACATGACCCGGTGACCTGGGGCTGTGGTGTCGACCGGACTCGGGGACCTGGTCCGGTGTCCCGTCATGACCCGGGGACCTGGGGTCGGGGTGGTCACCAGACCCTTGTACCCAGGCCGTTGACCCGACATGACCCTGTGACCCGGGGCCTGGGTAAAAATCCAACCCGGGGACCCGGGCATGGGACGTGACATGACCCGACCTGGGCCCGGGGTCCCGAACTGACCCGGTGACCTGGGTCCGGGGACTCGGTATGACCCGGTTACCTGGGTCCGGGGTCCCCACGTGACCCGGTCACCTGGGGCCGGGGTCCCCACGTGACCCGCTGACCTGGGGCCGGTGACCCCACGTGACCCGGTCACCTGGGGCCGGTGTCCCCACGTGACCCGGGGTCCTGGTGCCGGGGTGGTCATCGGAACCTGGGAACCAGGCCGGGTGCGCGAGATGACCGGGTGACCTGGGGCCGGGTTATCGACCTGTCCAGGGGACCCGGGCCGGGGACCCGACAGGACCCGGTGATCTGCGGCTGGGGTAAAAACCCGTCCCGGGGACCCGGGCTGGGTCCCGACATGCCTTGGTTACCTGGGGCCGGTGTCCCCACGTGACCCGCTGACCTGGGGCCGGTGACCCCACGTGACCCGGTCACCTGGGGCCGGTGTCCCCACGTGACCCGGTCACCTGGGGCCGGTGACCCCACGTGACCCGCTGACCTGGGGCCGGTGTCCCCACGTGACCCGGTGACCTGGGGCCGGTGACCCCACGTGACCCGGTCACCTGGGGCCGGTGTCCCCACGTGACCCGGTCACCTGGGGCCGGTGACCCCACGTGACCCGGTCACCTGGGGCCGGTGACCGCACGTGACCCGGTCACCTGGGGCCGGTGACCCCACGTGACCCGGTCACCTGGGGCCGGTGACCCCACGTGACCCGGTCACCTGGGGCCGGTGACCCCACGTGACCCGCTCACCTGGGGCCGGTGACCCCACGTGACCCGGTCAGCTGGGGCCGGTGACCCCACGTGACCCGGTCACCTGGGGCCGGTGACCCCACGTGACCAGGTCACCTGGGGCCGGTGACCCCACGTGACCCGGTCACCTGGGGCCGGTGACCCCACGTGACCCGGTCACCTGGGGCCGGTGACCCCACGTGACCCGGTCACCTGGAGCCGGTGACCCCACGTGACCCGGTCACCTGGGGCCGGTGTCCCAACGTGACCCGGTCACCTGGGGCCGGTGACCCCACGTGACCCGGTCACCTGGTGCCGGTGACCCCACGTGATCCGGTGACCTGGGGCCGGTGGCCCCACGTGACCCGGTCACCTGGGGCCGGTGACCCCACGTGACCCGGTCACCTGGGGCCGGTGACCCCACGTGACCCGGTCACCTGGGGCCGGTGACCCCACGTGACCCGGTGACCTGGGGCCGGTGTCCCCACGTGACCCGGTGACCTGGGGCCGGTGACCCCACGTGACCCGGTCACCTGGGGCCGGTGTCCCCACGTGACCCGGTCACCTGGTGCCGGTGACCCCACGTGACCCGGTCACCTGGGGCCGGTGACCGCACGTGACCCGGTCACCTGGGGCCGGTGACCCCACGTGACCCGGTCAGCTGGGGCCGGTGACCTAACGTGACCCGGTCACCTGGGGCCGGGGTGGTCATCGGAACCTGGGAACCAGGCCGGGTGCGCGAGATGACCGGGTGACCTGGGGCCGGGTTATCGACCTGTCCAGGGGACCCGGGCCGGGGACCCGACAGGACCCGGTGATCTGCGGCTGGAGTAAAAACCCGTCCCGGGGACCCGGGCTGGGTCCCGACATGCCTTGGTTACCTGGGGCCGGTGTCCCCACGTGACCCGCTGAACTGGGGCCGGTGACCCCACGTGACCCGCTGACCTGGGGCCGGTGTCCCCACGTGACCCGGTGACCTGGGGCCGGTGTCCCCACGTGACCCGCTGACCTGGGGCCGGTGACCCCACGTGACCCGGTCACCTGGGGCTGGTGTCCCCACGTGACCCGGTCACCTGGGGCCGGTGACCCCACGTGACCCGCTGACCTGGGGCCGGTGACCCCACGTGACCCGGTCACCTGGGGCCGGTGACCCCACGTGACCCGGTCACCTGGGGCCGGTGACCTCACGTGACCCGGTCACCTGGGGCCGGGGTGGTCATCGGAACCTGGGAACCAGGCAGGGTGCGCGAGATGACCGGGTGACCTGGGGCCGGGTTATCGACCTGTCCAGGGGACCCGGGCCGGGGACCCGACAGGACCCGGTAATCTGCGGCTGGGGTAAAAACCCGTCCCGGGGACCCGGGCTGGGTCCCGACATGCCTTGGTTACCTGGGGCCGGTGTCCCCACGTGACCCGCTGACCTGGGGCCGGTGACCCCACGTGACCCGGTCACCTGGGGCCGGTGTCCCCACGTGACCCGGTGACCTGGGGCCGGTGTCCCCACGTGACCCGCTGACCTGGGGCCGGTGACCCCACGTGACCCGGTCACCTGGGGCCGGTGTCCCCACGTGACCCGGTCACCTGGGGCCGGTGACCCCACGTGACCCGCTGACCTGGGGCCGGTGACCCCACGTGACCCGCTGACCTGGGGCCGGTGACCCCACGTGACCCGGTCACCTGGGGCCGGTGACCCCTCGAGACCCGGTCACCTGGGGCCGGTGTCCCCACGTGACCCGGTCACCTGGTGCCGGTGACCCCACGTGACCCGGTCACCTGGGGCCGGTGACCCCACGTGACCCGGTCACCTGGGGCCGGTGTCCCCACGTGACCCGGTCACCTGGGGCCGGTGACCCCACGTGACCCGGTCACCTGGGGCCGGTGACCCCACGTGACCCGCTCACCTGGGGCCGGTGACCCCACGTGACCCGGTCACCTGGGGCCGGTGTTCCCACGTGACCCGGTCACCTGGGGCCGGTGACCGCACGTGACCCGGTCACCTGGGGCCGGTGACCCCACGTGACCCGGTCACCTGGGGCCGGTGACCCCACGTGACCCGGTCACCTGGGGCCGGTGACCGCACGTGACCCGGTCACCTGGGGCCGGTGACCCAACGTGACCCGGTCACCTGGGGCCGGTGACCCCACGTGACCCGGTCACCTGGGGCCGGTGACCCCACGTGACCCGGTCACCTGGTGCCGGTGACCCCTTGTGACCCGGTCACCTGGGGCCGGTGACCCCACGTGACCCGGTCACCTAGGGCCGGGGTGGTCATCGGAACCTGGGAACCAGGCCGGGTGCGCGAGATGACCGGGTGATCTGGGGCCGGGTTATCGACCTGTCCAGGGGACCCGGGCCGGGGACCCGACAGGACCCGATGATCTGCGGCTGGGGTAAAAACCCGTCCCGGGGACCCGGGCTGGGTCCCGACATGCCTTGGTTACCTGGGGCCGGTGTCCCCACGTGACCCGCTGACCTGGGGCCGGTGACCCCACGTAACCCGGTGACCTGGGGCCGGTGTCCCCACGTGACCCGCTGACCTGGGGCCGGTGACCCCACGTGACCCGGTCACCTGGGGCCGGTGTCCCCACGTGACCCGGTCACCTGGGGCCGGTGACCCCACGTGACCCGCTGACCTGGGGCCGGTGACCCCACGTGACCCGCTGACCTGGGGCCGGTGACCCCACATGACCCGGTCACCTGGGGCCGGTGACCCCACGTGACCCGGTCACCTGGGGCCGGTGTCCCCACGTGACCCGGTCACCTGGTGCCGGTGACCCCACGTGACCCGGTCACCTGGGGCCGGTGACCCCACGTGACCCGGTGACCTGGGGCCGGTGTCCCCACGTGACCCGGTCACCTGGGGCCGGTGACCCCACGTGACCCGGTCACCTGGGGCCGGTGACCCCACGTGACCCGCTCACCTGGGGCCGGTGACCCCACGTGACCCGGTCACCTGGGGCCGGTGACCCCACGTGACCCGGTCACCTGGTGCCGGTGTCCCCACGTGACCCGCTGACCTGGGGCCGGTGACCCCACGTGACCCGGTCACCTGGGGCCGGTGTCCCCACGTGACCCGATCACCTGGGGCCGGTGACCCCACGTGACCCGCTGACCTGGGGCCGGTGACCCCACGTGACCCGGTCACCTGGGGCCGGTGTCCCCACGTGACCCGGTCACCTGGGGCCGGTGACCCCACGTGACCCGGTCACCTGGGGCCGGTGACCCCACGTGACCCGGTCACCTGGGGCCGGGGTGGTCATCGGAACCTGGGAACCAGGCAGGGTGCGCGAGATGACCGGGTGACCTGGGGCCGGGTTATCGACCTGTCCAGGGGACCCGGGCCGGGGACCCGACAGGACCCGGTGATCTGCGGCTGGGGTAAAAACCCGTCCCGGGGACCCGGGCTGGGTCCCGACATGCCTTGGTTACCTGGGGCCGGTGTCCCCACGTGACCCGCTGACCTGGGGCCGGTGACCCCACGTGACCCGGTCACCTGGGGCCGGTGTCCCCACGTGACCCGGTGACCTGGGGCCGGTGTCCCCACGTGACCCGCTGACCTGGGGCCGGTGACCCCACGTGACCCGGTCACCTGGGGCCGGTGACCCCACGTGACCCGGTCACCTGGGGCCGGTGACCCCACGTGACCCGCTGACCTGGGGCCGGTGACCCCACGTGACCCGCTGACCTGGGGCCGGTGACCCCACGTGCCCCGGTCACCTGGGGCCGGTGTCCCCACGTGACCCGGTCACCTGGTGCCGGTGACCCCACGTGACCCGGTCACCTGGGGCCGGTGACCCCACGTGACCCGGTCACCTGGGGCCGGTGTCCCCACGTGACCCGGTCACCTGGGGCCGGTGACCCCACGTGACCCGGTCACCTGGGGCCGGTGACCCCACGTGACCCGGTCACCTGGGGCCGGTGACCCCACGTGACCCGGTAACCTGGGGCCGGTGTTCCCACGTGACCCGGTCACCTGGGGCCGGTGACCCCACGTGACCCGGTCACCTGGGGCCGGTGACCCCACGTGACCCGGTCACCTGGGGCCGGTGACCGCACGTGACCCGGTCACCTGGGGCCGGTGACCCCACGTGACCCGGTCACCTGGGGCCGGTGACCCCACGTGACCCGGTCACCTGGGGCCGGGGTGGTCATCGGAACCTGGGAACCAGGCCGGGTGCGCGAGATGACCGGGTGACCTGGGGCCGGGTTATCGACCTGTCCAGGGGACCCGGGCCGGGGACCCGACAGGACCCGATGATCTGCGGCTGGGGTAAAAACCCGTCCCGGGGACCCGGGCTGGGTCCCGACATGCCTTGGTTACCTGGGGCCGGTGTCCCCACGTGACCCGCTGACCTGGGGCCGGTGACCCCACGTGACCCGGTGACCTGGGGCCGGTGTCCCCACGTGACCCGCTGACCTGGGGCCGGTGAGCCCACGTGACCCGGTCACCTGGGGCCGGTGTCCCCACGTGACCCGGTCACCTGGGGCCGGTGACCCCACGTGACCCGCTGACCTGGGGCCGGTGACCCCACGTGACCCGCTGACCTGGGGCCGGTGACCCCACATGACCCGGTCACCTGGGGCCGGTGACCCCACGTGACCCGGTCACCTGGGGCCGGTGTCCCCACGTGACCCGGTCACCTGGGGCCGGTGACCCCACGTGACCCGGTCACCTGGGGCCGGTGACCCCACGTGACCCGGTCACCTGGGGCCGGTGTCCCCACGTGACCCGGTCACCTGGGGCCGGTGTCCCCACGTGACCCGGTCACCTGGTGCCGGTGACCCCACGTGACCCGGTCACCTGGGGCCGGTGACCCCACGTGACCCGCTCACCTGGGGCCGGTGTCCCCACGTGACCCGGTCACCTGGGGCCGGTGACCCCACGTGACCCGGTCACCTGGGGCCGGTGACCCCACGTGACCCGCTCACCTGGGGCCGGTGACCCCACGTGACCCGGTCACCTGGGGCCGGTGACCCCACGTGACCCGGTCACCTGGTGCCGGTGTCCCCACGTGACCCGCTGACCTGGGGCCGGTGACCCCACGTGACCCGGTCACCTGGGGCCGGTGTCCCCACGTGACCCGATCACCTGGGGCCGGTGACCCCACGTGACCCGCTGACCTGGGGCCGGTGACCCCACGTGACCCGGTCACCTGGGGCCGGTGTCCCCACGTGACCCGGTCACCTGGGGCCGGTGACCCCACGTGACCCGGTCACCTGGGGCCGGTGACCCCACGTGACCCGGTCACCTGGGGCCGGTGACCCCACGTGACCCGGTCACCTGGGGCCGGTGACCCCACGTGACCCGGTCACCTGGGGCCGGGGTGGTCATCGGAACCTGGGAACCAGGCCGGGTGCGCGAGATGACCGGGTGACCTGGGGCCGGGTTATCGACCTGTCCAGGGGACCCGGGCCGGGGACCCGACAGGACCCGATGATCTGCGGCTGGGGTAAAAACCCGTCCCGGGGACCCGGGCTGGGTCCCGACATGCCTTGGTTACCTGGGGCCGGTGTCCCCACGTGACCCGCTGACCTGGGGCCGGTGACCCCACGTGACCCGGTGACCTGGGGCCGGTGTCCCCACGTGACCCGCTGACCTGGGGCCGGTGAGCCCACGTGACCCGGTCACCTGGGGCCGGTGTCCCCACGTGACCCGGTCACCTGGGGCCGGTGACCCCACGTGACCCGGTCACCTGGGGCCGGTGACCCCACGTGACCCGGTCACCTGGGGCCGGTGTCCCCACGTGACCCGGTCACCTGGGGCCGGTGTCCCCACGTGACCCGGTCACCTGGTGCCGGTGACCCCACGTGACCCGGTCACCTGGGGCCGGTGTCCCCACGTGACCCGCTGACCTGGGGCCGGTGAGCCCACGTGACCCGGTCACCTGGGGCCGGTGTCCCCACGTGACCCGGTCACCTGGGGCCGGTGACCCCACGTGACCCGCTGACCTGGGGCCGGTGACCCCACGTGACCCGCTGACCTGGGGCCGGTGACCCCACATGACCCGGTCACCTGGGGCCGGTGACCCCACGTGACCCGGTCACCTGGGGCCGGTGTCCCCACGTGACCCGGTCACCTGGGGCCGGTGACCCCACGTGACCCGGTCACCTGGGGCCGGTGACCCCACGTGACCCGGTCACCTGGGGCCGGTGTCCCCACGTGACCCGGTCACCTGGGGCCGGTGTCCCCACGTGACCCGGTCACCTGGTGCCGGTGACCCCACGTGACCCGGTCACCTGGGGCCGGTGACCCCACGTGACCCGCTCACCTGGGGCCGGTGACCCCACGTGACCCGGTCACCTGGGGCCGGTGACCCCACGTGACCCGGTGACCTGGGGCCGGTGTCCCCACGTGACCCGCTGACCTGGGGCCGGTGACCCCACGTGACCCGGTCACCTGGGGCCGGTGTCCCCACGTGACCCGATCACCTGGGGCCGGTGACCCCACGTGACCCGCTGACCTGGGGCCGGTGACCCCACGTGACCTGGTCACCTGGGGCCGGTGACCCCACGTGACCCGGTCACCTGGGGCCGGTGACCCCACGTGACCCGGTCACCTGGGGCCGGTGACCCCACGTGACCCGGTCACCTGGGGCCGGTGACCCCACGTGACCGGGTCACCTGAGTCCGGTGACCCCACGTGACCCGGTGACCTGGGGCCGGTGTCCCCACGTGACCCAGAGTCCTGGTGCCGGGGTGGTCATCGGAACCTGGGAACCAGGCCGGTTACCCGACACGACCCGGTGACCCGGGGCTGTGGTGTTGACGGACTCGTGGACCTGGGTTCGGGGTCCCGACCTGACGCGGTGACCTGGGGCCGGTGTCCCCACGTGACCCGCTGACCTGGGGCCGGTGTCCCCACGTGACCCGCTGACCTGGGGCCGGTGACCCCACGTGACCTGCTGACCTGGGGCCGGTGACCCCGCGTGACCCGGTCACCTGGGGCCGGGGTCCCCATGGGACCTGGGGTCCTGGTGCCGGGGTGGTCACCGGAACGTGGGAACCAGGCCGGGTGCGCGACATGACCCGGTGACCTGGGGCCGGGTTAACGACCTGTCCAGGGGACCCGGGCCGGGGACCCGACAGGACCCGGTGGTCCTTCGCTGGTGTCCCGATGCAACCCGGGGACCCGGGCCCGGGCCCCCACGTGATCCAGTGATCCGGTGCTTTTGTCCCGATGCAACCCGGGGACCCGGGCCGGGGACCCGGTATGACTCCGTCTCCCGAGGCCGGGGTGGTCACCTGACACTGGTACCCGGGACAGCGACCCGACATGACCCCGTGACCCGGGGCCGGGGTGCCGACCTGTCCAGGGGACCCGACCCGGGTACCCGACAGGACCCGGTGATCTGCGGCTGGGGTAAAAACCCGTCCCGGGGACCCGGGCTGGGTCCCGACATGACCCGGTGACCTGGGGCTGTGGTGTCGACCGGACTCGGGGACCTGGTCCGGTGTCCCGTCATGACCCGGGGACCTGGGGTCGGGGTGGTCACCAGACCCTTGTACCCAGGCCGTTGAGCCGACATGACCCTGTGACCCGGGGCCTGGGTAAAAATCCAACCCGGGGACCCGGGCATGGGACGTGACATGACCCGACCTGGGTCCGGGGTCCCGAACTGACCCGGTGACCTGGGTCCGGGGACTCGGTATGACCCGGTTACCTGGGTCCGGTGTCCCCACGTGACCCGGTCACCTGGGGCCGGTGACCCCACGTGACCCGGTCACCTGGGGCCGGTGACCCCACGTGACCAGGTCACCTGGGGCCGGTGACCCCACGTGACCCGGTCACCTGGGGCCGGTGACCCCACGTGACCCGGTCACCTGGGGCCGGTGTCCCCACGTGACCCGGTCACCTGGGGCCGGTGACCCCACGTGACCCGGTCACCTGGGGCCGGTGTCCCCACGTGACCCGGTCACCTGGGGCCGGTGTCCCCACGTGACCCGCTGACCTGGGGACGGTGACCCCACGTGACCCGGTCACCTGGGGCCGGTGACCCCACGTGACCCAGTCACCTGGGGCCGGTGACCCCACGTGACCCGGTCACCTGGGGCCGGGGTGGTCATCGGAACCTGGGAACCAGGCCGGGTACGCGAGATGACTGGGTGACCTGGGGCCGGGTTATCGACCTGTCCAGGGGACCCGGGCCGGGGACCCGACAGGACCCGGTGATCTGCGGCTGGGGTAAAAACCCGTCCCGGGGACCCGGGCTGGGTCCCGACATGCCTTAGTTACCTGGGGCCGGTGTCCCCACGTGACCCGCTGACCTGGGGCCGGTGACCCCACGTGACCCGGTCACCTGGGGCCGGTGTCCCCACGTGACCCGGTGACCTGGGGCCGGTGTCCCCACGTGACCCGCTGACCTGGGGCCGGTGACCCCACGTGACCCGGTCACCTGGGGCCGGTGTCCCCACGTGACCCGGTCACCTGGGGCCGGTGTCCCCACGTGACCCGGTGACCTGGGGCCGGTGTCCCCACGTGACCCGCTGACCTGGGGCCGGTGACCCCACGTGACCCGGTCACCTGGGGCCGGTGTCCCCACGTGACCCGGTCACCTGGGGCCGGTGACCCCACGTGACCCGCTGACCTGGGGCCGGTGACCCCACGTGACCCGGTCACCTGGGGCCGGTGACCCCACGTGACCCGCTCACCTGGGGCCGGTGACCCCACATGACCCGGTCACCTGGGGCCGGTGACCCCACGTGACCCGGTCACCTGGGGCTGGTGTCCCCACGTGACCCGGGGTCCTGGTGCCGGGGTGGTCATCGGAACCTGGGAACCAGGCCGGTTACCCGACACGACCCGGTGACCCGGGGCTGTGGAGTCGACGGACTCGTGGACCTGGGTTCGGGGTCCCGACCTGACGCGGTGACCTGGGGCCGGTGTCCCCACGTGACCCGCTGACCTGGGGCCGGTGACCCCACGTGACCCGCTGACCTGGGGCCGGTGACCCCGCGTGACCCGGTCACCTGGGGCCGGGGTCCCCACGGGACCCGGGGTCCTGGTGCCGGGGTGGTCACCGGAACCTGGGAACCAGGCCGGTTACCCGACACGACCCGGTGACCTGGGGCCGGGTTAACGACCTGTTCAGGGGACCCGGGCCGGGGACCCGACAGGACCCGGTGGTCCTTCGCTGGTGTCCCGATGCAACCCGGGGACCCGGGCCCGGGCCCCCACGTGATCCAGTGATCCGGTGCTTTTGTCCCGATGCAACCCGGGGACCTGGGCCGGGGACCCGGTATGACTCCGTCTCCCTGGGCCGGGTTGGTCACCTGACACTGGTACCCGGGACAGCGACCCGACATGACCCCGTGACCCGGGGCCGGGGTGCCGACCTGTCCAGGGGACCCGACCCGGGTACCCGACAGGACCCGGTGATCTGCGGCTGGGGTAAAAACCCGTCCCGGGGACCCGGGCTGGGTCCCGACATGACCCGGTGACCTGGGGCTGTGGTGTCGACCGGACTCGGGGACCTGGTCCGGTGTCCCGTCATGACCCGGGGACCTGGGGTCGGGGTGGTCACCAGACCCTTGTACCCAGGCCGTTGACCCGACATGACCCTGTGACCCGGGGCCTGGGTAAAAATCCAACCCGGGGACCCGGGCATGGGACGTGACATGACCCGACCTGGGTCCGGGGTCACGAACTGACCCGGTGACCTGGGTCCGGGGACTCGGTATGACCCGGTTACCTGGGTCCGGGGTCCCCACGTGACCCGGTCACCTGGGGCCGGGGTCCCCACGTGACCCGCTGACCTGGGGCCGGTGACCCCACGTGACCCGGTCACCTGGGGCCGGTGACCCCACGTGACCCGGTCACCTGGGGCCGGGGTGGTCATCGGAACCTGGGAACCAGGCCGGGTGCGCGAGATGACCGGGTGACCTGGGGCCGGGTTATCGACCTGTCCAGGGGACCCGGGCCGGGGACCCGACAGGACCCGGTGATCTGCGGCTGGGGTAAAAACCCGTCCCGGGGACCCGGGCTGGGTCCCGACATGCCTTGGTTACCTGGGGCCGGTGTCCCCACGTGACCCGCTGACCTGGGGCCGGTGACCCCACGTGACCCGGTCACCTGGTGCCGGTGTCCCCACGTGACCCGGTCACCTGGGGCCGGTGACCCCACGTGACCCGGTCACCTGGGGCCGGTGTCCCCACGTGACCCGCTGACCTGGGGCCGGTGACCCCACGTGACCCGCTGACCTGGGGCCGGTGACCCCACGTGACCCGGTCACCTGGGGCCGGTGACCCCACGTGACCCGGTGACCTGGGGCCGGTGTCCCCACGTGACCCGCTGACCTGGGGCCGGTGACCCCACGTGACCCGGTCACCTGGGGCCGGTGTCCCCACGTGACCCGGTCACCTGGGGCCGGTGACCCCACGTGACCCGCTGACCTGGGGCCGGTGTCCCCACGTGACCCGGTCACCTGGGGCCGGTGACCCCACGTGACCCGGTCACCTGGGGCCGGTGTCCCCACGTGACCCGGTCACCTGGGGCCGGTGACCCCGCGTGACCCGGTCACCTGGGGCCGGGGTCCCCACGGGACCCGGGGTCCTGGTGCCGGGGTGGTCACCGGAACGTGGGAACCAGGCCGGGTGCGCGACATGACCCGGTGACCTGGGGCCGGGTTAACGACCTGTCCAGGGGACCCGGGCCGGGGACCCGACAGGACCCGGTGGTCCTTCGCTGGTGTCCCGATGCAACCCGGGGACCCGGGCCCGGGCCCCCACGTGATCCAGTGATCCGGTGCTTTTGTCCCGATGCAACCCGGGGACCCGGGCCGGGGACCCGGTATGACTCCGTCTCCCGAGGCCGGGGTGGTCACCTGACACTGGTACCCGGGACAGCGACCCGACATGACCCCGTGACCCGGGGCCGGGGTGCCGACCTGTCCAGGGGACCCGACCCGGGTACCCGACAGGACCCGGTGATCTGCGGCTGGGGTAAAAACCCGTCCCGGGGACCCGGGCTGGGTCCCGACATGACCCGGTGACCTGGGGCTGTGGTGTCGACCGGACTCGGGGACCTGGTCCGGTGTCCCGTCATGACCCGGGGACCTGGGGTCGGGGTGGTCACCAGACCCTTGTACCCAGGCCGTTGACCCGACATGACCCTGTGACCCGGGGCCTGGGTAAAAATCCAACCCGGGGACCCGGGCATGGGACGTGACATGACCCGACCTGGGTCCGGGGTCCCGAACTGACCCGGTGACCTGGGTCCGGGGACTCGGTATGACCCGGTTACCTGGGGCCGGTGTCCCCACGTGACCCGGTCACCTGGGTCCGGGGTCCCCAGGTGACCCGCTGACCTGGGGCCGGTGTCCCCACGTGACCCGCTGACCTGAGGCCGGTGTCCCCACGTGACCCGGTCACCTGGGGCCGGTGTCCCAACGTAACCCGGTCACCTGGGGCCGGTGTCCCCACGTGACCCGGTCACCTGGGGCCGGTGTCCCCACGTGATCCGCTGACCTGGGGACGGGGTCCCCACGTGACCCGGTGACCTGGGGCCGGTGACCCCACGTGATCCGCTGACCTGGGGACGGGGTCCCCACGTGACCCGCTGACCTGGGGCCGGTGTCCCCACGTGACCCGGTCACCTGGGGCCGGTGTCCCCAGGTGACCCGCTGACCTGGGGCCGGTGTCCCCACGTGACCCGCTGACCTGGGGCCGGTGACCCCACGTGATCCGGTGACCTGGGGCCGGTGACCCCACGTGACCCGGTCACCTGGGGCCGGTGACCCCACGTGACCCGGTCACCTGGGGCCGGTGTCCGCACGTGACCCGGTCACCTGGGGCCGGTGACCCCACGTGACCCGCTGACCTGGGGCCGGTGTCCCCACGTGACCCGGTCACCTGGGGCCGGTGACCCCACGTGACCCGGTCACCTGGGGCCGGTGTCCCCACGTGACCCGGTCACCTGGGGCCGGTGACCCCACGTGACCCGCTGACCTGGGGCCGGTGACCCCACGTGACCCGGTCACCTGGGGCCGGTGTCCCCACGTGACCGGTCACCTGGTGCCGGTGACCCCACGTGACCCGGTCACCTGGGGCCGGTGACCGCACGTGACCCGGTCACCTGGGGCCGGTGACCCCACGTGACCCGGTCACCTGGGGCCGGTGACCCCTCGTGACCCGGTCACCTGGTGCCGGTGACCCCACGTGACCCGGTCACCTGGGGCCGGTGACCCCACGTGACCCGGTCACCTGGGGCCGGGGTGGTCATCGGAACCTGGGAACCAGGCCGGGTGCGCGAGATGACCGGGTGACCTGGGGCCGGGTTATCGACCTGTCCAGGGGACCCGGGCCGGGGACCCGACAGGACCCGGTGATCTGCGGCTGGGGTAAAAACCCGTCCCGGGGACCCGGGCTGGGTCCCGACATGCCTTGGTTACCTGGGGCCGGTGTCCCCACGTGACCCGCTGACCTGGGGCCGGTGACCCCACGTGACCCGGTCACCTGGGGCCGGTGTCCCCACGTGACCCGGTGACCTGGGGCCGGTGTCCCCACGTGACCCGCTGACCTGGGGCTGGTGACCCCACGTGACCCGGTCACCTGGGGCCGGTGTCCCCACGTGACCCGGTCACCTGGTGCCGGTGACCCCACGTGACCGGGTCACCTGGGGCCGGTGTCCCCACGTGACCCGGTCACCTGGGGCCGGTGTCCCCACGTGATCCGCTGACCTGGGGACGGGGTCCCCACGTGACCCGCTGACCTGGGGCCGGTGACCCCACGTGATCCGGTGACCTGGGGACGGGGTCCCCACGTGACCCGCTGACCTGGGGACGGTGACCCCACGTGACCCAGTCACGTGGGGCCGGTGTCCCCACGTGACCCGGTCACCTGGGGCCGGTGACCCCACGTGACCCGGTCACCTGGGGCCGGTGTCCCCACGTGACCCGGTCACCTGGGGCCGGTGACCCCACGTGACCCGGTCACCTGGGGCCGGTGTCCCCACGTGACCCGGTCACCTGGGGCCGGTGACCCCACGTGACCCGCTGACCTGGGGCCGGTGACCCCACGTGACCCGGTCACCTGGGGCCGGTGACCCCACGTGACCCGGTCACCTGGGGCTGGTGACCCCACGTGACCCGGTCACCTGGGGCCGGTGACCCCACGTGACCCGGTCACCTGGGGCCGGTGACCCCACGTGACCCGGTCACCTGGGGCCGGGGTGGTCATCGGAACCTGGGAACCAGGCCGGGTGCGCGAGATGACCGGGTGACCTGGGGCCGGGTTATCGACCTGTCCAGGGGACCCGGGCCGGGGACCCGACAGGACCCGGTGATCTGCGGCTGGGGTAAAAACCCGTCCCGGGGACCCGGGCTGGGTCCCGACATGCCTTGGTTACCTGGGGCCGGTGTCTCCACGTGACCCGCTGACCTGGGGCCGGTGACCCCACGTGACCCGGTCACCTGGGGCCGGTGTCCCCACGTGACCCGGTGACCTGGGGCCGGTGTCCCCACGTGACCCGCTGACCTGGGGCCGGTGACCCCACGTGACCCGCTGACCTGGGGCCGGTGTCCCCACGTGACCCAGTCACCTGGGGCCGGTGACCCCACGTGACCCGCTGACCTGGGGCCGGTGACTCCACGTTACCCGGTCACCTGGGGCCGGTGTCCCCACGTGACCCGGTCACCTGGTGCCGGTGACCCCACGTGACCCGGTCACCTGGGGCCGGTGACCCCACGTGACCCGGTCACCTGGGGCCGGTGACCCCACGTGACCCGGTCACCTGGGGCCGGTGTCCCCACGTGACCCGGTCACCTGGGTCCGGTGACCCCACGTGACCCGGTCACCTGGGGCCGGTGACCCCACGTGACCCGCTCACCTGGGGCCGGTGACCCCACGTGACCTGGTCACCTGGGGCCGGTGACCCCACGTGACCCGGTCACCTGGGGCCGGTAACCCCACGTGACCCGGTGACCTGGGGCCGGTGACCCCACGTGACCCGGTCACCTGGGGCCGGTGTCCCCACGTGACCCGGTCACCTGGTGCCGGTGACCCCACGTGACCCGGTCACCTGGGGCCGGTGACCGCACGTGACCCGGTCACCTGGGGCCGGTGACCCCACGTGACCCGGTCACCTGGGGCCGGTGACCCCACGTGACCCGCTGACCTGGGGCCGGTGACCCCACGTGACCCGGTCACCTGGGGCCGGTGACCCCACGTGACCCGGTCACCTGGGGCCGGTGACCCCACGTGACTCGGTGACCTGGGGCCGGTGTCCCCACGTGACCCGGTGACCTGGGGCCGGTAACCCCACGTGACCCGGTCACCTGGGGCCGGTGTCCCCACGTGACCCGGTCACCTGGGGCCGGTGTCCCCACGTGACCCGGTCACCTCGTGCCGGTGACCCCACGTGACCCGGTCACCTGGGGCCGGTGACCGCACGTGACCCGGTCACCTGGGGCCGGTGACCCCACGTGACCCGGTCACCTGGTGCCGGTGACCCCACGTGACCCGGTCACCTGGGGCCGGTGACCCCACGTGACCCGGTCACCTGGGGCCGGGGTGGTCATCGGAACCTGGGAACCAGGCCGGGTGCGCGAGATGACCGTGTGACCTGGGGCCGGGTTATCAACCTGTCCAGGGGACCCGGGCCGGGGACCCGACAGGACCCGGTGATCTGCGGCTGGGGTAAAAACCCGTCCCGGGGACCCGGGCTGGGTCCCGACATGCCTTGGTTACCTGGGGCCGGTGTCCCCACGTGACCCGCTGACCTGGGGCCGGTGACCCCACGTGACCCGGTCACCTGGGGCCGGTGTCCCCACGTGACCCGGTCACCTGGGGTCGGTGTCCCCACGTGACCCGCTGACCTGGGGCCAGTGTCCCCACGTGACCCGCTGACCTGGGGCCGGTGACCCCACGTGACCCGGTCACCTGGGGCCGGTGTCCCCACGTGACCCGGTCACCTGGGACCGGTGTCCCCACGTGACCCGGTCACCTGGGGCCGGGGTCCCCACGTGACCCGCTGACCTGGGGCCGGTGACCCCACGTGACCCGCTGACCTGGGGCCGGTGACCCCACGTGACCCGGTCACCTGGGGCCGGTGACCCCACGTGACCCGGTCACCTGGGGCCGGTGTCCCCACGTGACCCGGTCACCTGGTGCCGGTGACACCACGTGACCCGGTCACCTGGGGCCGGTGACCCCACGTGACCCGGTCACCTGGGGCTGGTGTCCCCACGTGACCCGGTCACCTGGGGCCGGTGACCCCACGTGACCCGGTCACCTGGGTCCGGTGACACCACGTGACCCGCTCACCTGGGGCTGGTGACCCCACGTGACCCGGTCACCTGGGGCCGGTGTTCCCACGTGACCCGGTCACCTGGGGCCGGTGACCCCACGTGACCCGGTCACCTGGGGCCGGTGTCCCCACGTGACCCGCTGACCTGAGGCCGGTGACCCCACGTGATCCGGTGACCTGGGGCCGGTGACCCCACGTGACCCGGTCACCTGGGGCCGGTGACCCCACGTGACCCGGTCACCTGGGGCCGGTGACCCCACGTGACCCGCTGACCTGGGGCCGGTGTCCCCACGTGACCCGGTCACCTGGGGCCGGTGACCCCACGTGACCCGGTCACCTGGGGCCGGTGACCCCACGTGACCCGCTGACCTGGGGCCGGTGACCCCACGTGACCCGGTCACCTGGGGCCGGTGTCCCCACGTGACCGGTCACCTGGTGCCGGTGACCCCATGTGACCCGGTCACCTGGGGCCGGTGACCGCACGTGACCCGGTCACCTGGGGCCGGTGACCCCACGTGACCCGGTCACCTGGGGCCGGTGATCCCACGTGACCCGGTCACCTGGTGCCGGTGACCCCACGTGACCCGGTCACCTGGGGCCGGTGACCCCACGTGACCCGGTCACCTGGGGCCGGGGTGGTCATCGGAACCTGGGAACCAGGCCGGGTGCGCGAGATGACCGGGTGACCTGGGGCCGGGTTATCGACCTGTCCAGGGGACCCGGGCCGGGGACCCGACAGGACCCGGTGATCTGCGGCTGGGGTAAAAACCCGTCCCGGGGACCCGGGCTGGGTCCCGACATGCCTTGGTTACCTGGGGCCGGTGTCCCCACGTGACCCGCTGACCTGGGGCCGGTGACCCCACGTGACCCGGTCACCTGGGGCCGGTGTCCCCACGTGACCCGGTGACCTGGGGCCGGTGTCCCCACGTGACCCGCTGACCTGGGGCTGGTGACCCCACGTGACCCGGTCACCTGGGGCCGGTGTCCCCACGTGACCCGGTCACCTGGTGCCGGTGACCCCACGTGACCGGGTCACCTGGGGCCGGTGTCCCCACGTGACCCGGTCACCTGGGGCCGGTGTCCCCACGTGATCCGCTGACCTGGGGACGGGGTCCCCACGTGACCCGCTGACCTGGGGCCGGTGACCCCACGTGATCCGGTGACCTGGGGACGGGGTCCCCACGTGACCCGCTGACCTGGGGACGGTGACCCCACGTGACCCAGTCACGTGGGGCCGGTGTCCCCACGTGACCCGGTCACCTGGGGCCGGTGACCCCACGTGACCCGGTCACCTGGGGCCGGTGTCCCCACGTGACCCGGTCACCTGGGGCCGGTGACCCCACGTGACCCGGTCACCTGGGGCCGGTGTCCCCACGTGACCCGGTCACCTGGGGCCGGTGACCCCACGTGACCCGCTGACCTGGGGCCGGTGACCCCACGTGACCCGGTCACCTGGGGCCGGTGACCCCACGTGACCCGCTGACCTGGGGCTGGTGACCCCACGTGACCCGGTCACCTGGTGCCGGTGACCCCACGTGACCCGGTCACCTGGGGCCGGTGACCCCACGTGACCCGGTCACCTGGGGCCGGGGTGGTCATCGGAACCTGGGAACCAGGCCGGGTGCGCGAGATGACCGGGTGACCTGGGGCCGGGTTATCGACCTGTCCAGGGGACCCGGGCCGGGGACCCGACAGGACCCGGTGATCTGCGGCTGGGGTAAAAACCCGTCCCGGGGACCCGGGCTGGGTCCCGACATGCCTTGGTTACCTGGGGCCGGTGTCTCCACGTGACCCGCTGACCTGGGGCCGGTGACCCCACGTGACCCGGTCACCTGGGGCCGGTGTCCCCACGTGACCCGCTGACCTGGGGCCGGTGTCCCCACGTGACCCGCTGACCTGGGGCCGGTGACCCCACGTGACCCGCTGACCTGGGGCCGGTGTCCCCACTTGACCCAGTCACCTGGGGCCGGTGACCCCACGTGACCCGCTGACCTGGGGCCGGTGACTCCACGTGACCCGGTC
Source organism: Somateria mollissima (assembly GCA_951411735.1). Lineage (NCBI taxonomy): Eukaryota > Metazoa > Chordata > Aves > Anseriformes > Anatidae > Somateria > Somateria mollissima. Next base: position 177,109 of record CATOCB010000161.1, read on the forward strand.
ACCTGGGGCCGGTGTCCCCACGTGACCCGGTCACCTGGTGCCGGTGACCCCACGTGACCCGGTCACCTGGGGCCGGTGACCCCACGTGACCCGGTCACCTGGGGCCGGTGACCCCACGTGACCCGGTCACCTGGGGCCGGTGTCCCCACGTGACCCGGTCACCTGGGTCCGGTGACCCCACGTGACCCGGTCACCTGGGGCCGGTGACCCCACGTGACCCGCTCACCTGGGGCCGGTGACCCCACGTGACCTGGTCACCTGGGGCCGGTGACCCCACGTGACCCGGTCACCTGGGGCCGGTAACCCCACGTGACCCGGTGACCTGGGGCCGGTGACCCCACGTGACCCGGTCACCTGGGGCCGGTGACCCCACGTGACCCGGTCACCTGGTGCCGGTGACCCCACGTGACCCGGTCACCTGGGGCCGGTGACCGCACGTGACCCGGTCACCTGGGGCCGGTGACCCCACGTGACCCGGTCACCTGGGGCCGGTGACCCCACGTGACCCGGTCACCTGGGGCCGGTGACCCCACGTGACCCGGTCACCTGGGGCCGGTGACCCCACGTGACCCGGTCACCTGGGGCCGGTGACCCCACGTGACTCGGTGACCTGGGGCCGGTGTCCCCACGTGACCCGGTGACCTGGGGCCGGTGACCCCACGTGACCCGGTCACCTGGGGCCGGTGTCCCCACGTGACCCGGTCACCTGGGGCGGGTGTCCCCACGTGACCCGGTCACCTCGTGCCGGTGACCCCACGTGACCCGGTCACCTGGGGCCGGTGACCGCACGTGACCCGGTCACCTGGGGCCGGTGACCCCACGTGACCCGGTCACCTGGTGCCGGTGACCCCACGTGACCCGGTCACCTGGGGCCGGTGACCCCACGTGACCCGGTCACCTGGGGCCGGGGTGGTCATCGGAACCTGGGAACCAGGCCGGGTGCGCGAGATGACCGTGTGACCTGGGGCCGGGTTATCAACCTGTCCAGGGGACCCGGGCCGGGGACCCGACAGGACCCGGTGATCTGCGGCTGGGGTAAAAACCCGTCCCGGGGACCCGGGCTGGGTCCCGACATGCCTTGGTTACCTGGGGCCGGTGTCCCCACGTGACCCGCTGACCTGGGGCCGGTGACCCCACGTGACCCGGTCACCTGGGGCCGGTGTCCCCACGTGACCCGGTCACCTGGGGTCGGTGTCCCCACGTGACCCGCTGACCTGGGGCCGGTGTCCCCACGTGACCCGCTGACCTGGGGCCGGTGACCCCACGTGACCCGGTCACCTGGGGCCGGTGTCCCCACGTGACCCGGTCACCTGGGGCCGGTGTCCCCACGTGACCCGGTCACCTGGGGCCGGGGTCCCCACGTGACCCGCTGACCTGGGGCCGGTGACCCCACGTGACCCGCTGACCTGGGGCCGGTGACCCCACGTGACCCGGTCACCTGGGGCCGGTGACCCCACGTGACCCGGTCACCTGGGGCCGGTGTCCCCACGTGACCCGGTCACCTGGTGCCGGTGACACCACGTGACCCGGTCACCTGGGGCCGGTGACCCCACGTGACCCGGTCACCTGGGGCTGGTGTCCCCACGTGACCCGGTCACCTGGGGCCGGTGACCCCACGTGACCCGGTCACCTGGGTCCGGTGACACCACGTGACCCGCTCACCTGGGGCTGGTGACCCCACGTGACCCGGTCACCTGGGGCCGGTGTTCCCACGTGACCCGGTCACCTGGGGCCGGTGACCCCACGTGACCCGGTCACCTGGGGCCGGTGTCCCCACGTGATCCGGTGACCTGGGGACGGGGTCCCCACGTGACCCGCTGACCTGGGGACGGTGACCCCACGTGACCCGGTCACGTGGGGCCGGTGTCCCCACGTGACCCGGTCACCTGGGGCCGGTGTCCCCACGTGACCCGGTCACCTCGTGCCGGTGACCCCACGTGACCCGGTCACCTGGGGCCGGTGACCGCACATGACCCGGTCACCTGGGGCCGGTGACCCCACGTGACCCGGTCACCTGGTGCCGGTGACCCCACGTGACCCGGTCACCTGGGGCCGGTGACCCCACGTGACCCGGTCACCTGGGGCCGGGGTGGTCATCGGAACCTGGGAACCAGGCCGGGTGCGCGAGATGACCGTGTGACCTGGGGCCGGGTTATCAACCTGTCCAGGGGACCCGGGCCGGGGACCCGACAGGACCCGGTGATCTGCGGCTGGGGTAAAAACCCGTCCCGGGGACCCGGGCTGGGTCCCGACATGCCTTGGTTACCTGGGGCCGGTGTCCCCACGTGACCCGCTGACCTGGGGCCGGTGACCCCACGTGACCCGGTCACCTGGGGCCGGTGTCCCCACGTGACCCGGTCACCTGGGGTCGGTGTCCCCACGTGACCCGCTGACCTGGGGCCGGTGACCCCACGTGACCCGGTCACCTGGGGCCGGTGTCCCCACGTGACCCGGTCACCTGGTGCCGGTGACCCCACGTGACCGGGTCACCTGGGGCCGGTGACCCCACGTGACCCGGTCACCTGGGGCCGGTGACCCCACGTGACCCGGTCACCTGGGGCCGGTGACCCCACGTGACCCGGTCACCTGGGGCCGGTGACCCCACGTGACCCGGTGACCTGGGGCCGGTGTCCCCACGTGACCCGGTGACCTGGGGCCGGTGACCCCACGTGACCCGGTCACCTGGGGCCGGTGACCCCACGTGACCAGGTCACCTGGGGCCGGTGACCCCACGTGACCCGGTCACCTGGGGCCGGTGACCCCACGTGACCCGGTCACCTGGGGCCGGTGACCCCACGTGACCCGGTCACTTGGGGCCGGGGTGGTCATCGGAACCTGGGAACCAGGCAGGGTGCGCGAGATGACCGGGTGACCTGGGGCCGGGTTATCGACCTGTCCAGGGGACCCGGGCCGGGGACCCGACAGGACCCGGTGATCTGCGGCTGGGGTAAAAACCCGTCCCGGGGTCCCGGGCTGGGTCCCGACATGCCTTGGTTACCTGGGGCCGGTGTCCCCACGTGACCCGCTGACCTGGGGCCGGTGACCCCACGTGACCCGGTCACCTGGGGCCGGTGTCCCCACGTGACCCGGTGACCTGGGGCCGGTGTCCCCACGTGACCCGCTGACCTGGGGCCGGTGACCCCACGTGACCCGGTCACCTGGGGCCGGTGTCCCCACGTGACCCGGTCACCTGGGGCCGGTGTCCCCACGTGACCCGGTCACCTGGGGCCGGTGACCCCACGTGACCCGCTGACCTGGGGCCGGTGACCCCACGTGACCCGGTCACCTGGGGCCGGTGACCCCACGTGACCCGGTCACCTGGGGCCGGTGACCCCACGTGACCCGGTGACCTGGGGCCGGTGTCCCCACGTGACCCGGTGACCTGGGGCCGGTGACCCCACGTGACCCGGTCACCTGGGGCCAGTGACCCCACGTGACCAGGTCACCTGGGGCCGGTGACCCCACGTGACCCGGTCACCTGGGGCCGGTGACCCCACGTGACCCGGTCACCTGGGGCCGGTGACCCCACGTGACCCGGTCACTTGGGGCCGGGGTGGTCATCGGAACCTGGGAACCAGGCAGGGTGCGCGAGATGACCGGGTGACCTGGGGCCGGGTTATCGACCTGTCCAGGGGACCCGGGCCGGGGACCCGACAGGACCCGGTGATCTGCGGCTGGGGTAAAAACCCGTCCCGGGGTCCCGGGCTGGGTCCCGACATGCCTTGGTTACCTGGGGCCGGTGTCCCCACGTGACCCGCTGACCTGGGGCCGGTGACCCCACGTGACCCGGTCACCTGGGGCCGGTGTCCCCACGTGACCCGGTGACCTGGGGCCGGTGTCCCCACGTGACCCGCTGACCTGGGGCCGGTGACCCCACGTGACCCGGTCACCTGGGGCCGGTGTCCCCACGTGACCCGGTCACCTGGGGCCGGTGACCCCACGTGACCCGCTGACCTGGGGCCGGTGACCCCACGTGACCCGCTGACCTGGGGCCGGTGACCCCACGTGACCCGGTCACCTGGGGCCGGTGACCCCACGTGACTAGGTCACCTGGTGCCGGTGACCCCACGTGACCCGGTCACCTGGTGCCGGTGACACCACGTGACCCGGTCACCTGGGGCCGGTGACCCCACGTGACCCGGTCACCTGGGGCTGGTGTCCCCACGTGACCCGGTCACCTGGGGCCGGTGACCCCACGTGACCCGGTCACCTGGGTCCGGTGACCCCACGTGACCCGGTCACCTGGGGCCGGTGTTCCCACGTGACCCGGTCACCTGGGGCCGGTGACCCCACGTGACCCGGTCACCTGGGGCCGGTGACCCCACGTGACCCGGTCACCTGGGGCCGGTGACCCCACGTGACCCGGTCACCTGGGGCCGGTGACCCCACGTGACCCGCTGACCTGGTGCCGGTGACCCCTTGTGACCCGGTCACCTGGGGCCGGTGACCCCACGTGACCCGGTCACCTGGGGCCGGGGTGGTCATCGGAACCTGGGAACCAGGCCGGGTGCGCGAGATGACCGGGTGACCTGGGGCCGGGTTATCGACCTGTCCAGGGGACCCGGGCCGGGGACCCGACAGGACCCGGTGATCTGCGGCTGGGGTAAAAACCCGTCCCGGGGACCCGGGCTGGGTCCCGACATGCCTTGGTTACCTGGGGCCGGTGTCCCCACGTGACCCGCTGACCTGGGGCCGGTGACCCCACGTGACCCGGTCACCTGGTGCCGGTGACCCCACGTGACCCGGTCACCTGGGGCCGGTGTCCCCACGTGACCCGGTCACCTGGTGCCGGTGACCCCACGTGACCCGGTCACCTGGGGCCGGTGACCCCACGTGACCCAGTCACCTGGGGCCGGTGACCCCACGTGACCGGGTCACCTGGGGCCGGTGACCCCACGTGACCCGGTCACCTGGGGCCGGTGTCCCCACGTGACCCAGAGTCCTGGTGCCGGGGTGGTCATCGGAACCTGGGAACCAGGCCGGTTACCCGACACGACCAGGTGACCCGGGGCTGTGGTGTCGACGGACTCGTGGACCTGGGTTCGGGGTCCCGACCTGACGCGGTGACCTGGGGCCGGTGTCCCCACGTGACCCGCTGACCTGGGGCCGGTGACCCCACGTGACCCGCTGACCTGGGGCCGGTGACCCCGCGTGACCCGGTCACCTGGGGCCGGGGTCCCCACGGGACCCGGGGTCCTGGTGCCGGGGTGGTCACCGGAACCTGGGAACCAGGCCGGTTACCCGACACGACCCGGTGACCTGGGGCCGGGTTAACGACCTGTCCAGGGGACCCGGGCCGGGGACCCGACAGGACCCGGTGGTCCTTCGCTGGTGTCCCGATGCAACCCGGGGACCTGGGCCCGGGCCCCCACGTGATCCAGTGATCCGGTGCTTTTGTCCCGATGCAACCCGGGGACCAGGGCCGGGGACCCGGTATGACTCCGTCTCCCTGGGCCGGGGTGGTCACCTGACACTGGTACCCGGGACAGCGACCCGACATGACCCCGTGACCCGGGGCCGGGGTGCCGACCTGTCCAGGGGACCCGACCCGGGTACCCGACAGGACCCGGTGATCTGCGGCTGGGGTAAAAACCCGTCCCGGGGACCCGGGCTGGGTCCCGACATGACCCGGTGACCTGGGGCTGTGGTGTCGACCGGACTCGGGGACCTGGTCCGGTGTCCCGTCATGACCCGGGGACCTGGGGTCGGGGTGGTCACCAGACCCTTGTACCCAGGCCGTTGACCCGACATGACCCTGTGACCCGGGGCCTGGGTAAAAATCCAACCCGGGGACCCGGGCATGGGACGTGACATGACCCGACCTGGGTCCGGGGTCCCGAACTGACCCGGTAACCTGGGTCCGGGGACTCGGTATGACCCGGTTACCTGGGTCTGGGGTCCCCACGTGACCCGGTCAACTGGGGCCGGGGTCCCCACGTGACCCGCTGACCTGGGGCCGGTGACCCCACGTGACCCGGTCACCTGGGGCCGGTGACCCCACGTGACCCGGTCACCTGGGGCTGGTGTCCCCACGTGACCCGGTCACCTGGGGCCGGTGTTCCCACGTGACCCGGTCACCTGGGTCCGGTGACACCACGTGACCCGCTCACCTGGGGCTGGTGACCCCACGTGACCCGGTCACCTGGGGCCGGTGTTCCCACGTGACCCGGTCACCTGGGGCCGGTGACCCCACGTGACCCGGTCACCTGGGGCCGGTGTCCCCACGTGATCCGGTGACCTGGGGACGGGGTCCCCACGTGACCCGCTGACCTGGGGACGGTGACCCCACGTGACCCGGTCACGTGGGGCCGGTGTCCCCACGTGACCCGGTCACCTGGGGCCGGTGTCCCCACGTGACCCGGTCACCTCGTGCCGGTGACCCCACGTGACCCGGTCACCTGGGGCCGGTGACCGCACATGACCCGGTCACCTGGGGCCGGTGACCCCACGTGACCCGGTCACCTGGTGCCGGTGACCCCACGTGACCCGGTCACCTGGGGCCGGTGACCCCACGTGACCCGGTCACCTGGGGCCGGGGTGGTCATCGGAACCTGGGAACCAGGCCGGGTGCGCGAGATGACCGTGTGACCTGGGGCCGGGTTATCAACCTGTCCAGGGGACCCGGGCCGGGGACCCGACAGGACCCGGTGATCTGCGGCTGGGGTAAAAACCCGTCCCGGGGACCCGGGCTGGGTCCCGACATGCCTTGGTTACCTGGGGCCGGTGTCCCCACGTGACCCGCTGACCTGGGGCCGGTGACCCCACGTGACCCGGTCACCTGGGGCCGGTGTCCCCACGTGACCCGGTCACCTGGGGTCGGTGTCCCCACGTGACCCGCTGACCTGGGGCCGGTGACCCCACGTGACCCGGTCACCTGGGGCCGGTGTCCCCACGTGACCCGGTCACCTGGTGCCGGTGACCCCACGTGACCGGGTCACCTGGGGCCGGTGACCCCACGTGACCCGGTCACCTGGGGCCGGTGACCCCACGTGACCCGGTCACCTGGGGCCGGTGACCCCACGTGACCCGGTCACCTGGGGCCGGTGACCCCACGTGACCCGGTCACCTGGGGCCGGTGACCCCACGTGACCCGGTGACCTGGGGCCGGTGTCCCCACGTGACCCGGTGACCTGGGGCCGGTGACCCCACGTGACCCGGTCACCTGGGGCCGGTGACCCCACGTGACCAGGTCACCTGGGGCCGGTGACCCCACGTGACCCGGTCACCTGGGGCCGGTGACCCCACGTGACCCGGTCACCTGGGGCCGGTGACCCCACGTGACCCGGTCACTTGGGGCCGGGGTGGTCATCGGAACCTGGGAACCAGGCAGGGTGCGCGAGATGACCGGGTGACCTGGGGCCGGGTTATCGACCTGTCCAGGGGACCCGGGCCGGGGACCCGACAGGACCCGGTGATCTGCGGCTGGGGTAAAAACCCGTCCCGGGGTCCCGGGCTGGGTCCCGACATGCCTTGGTTACCTGGGGCCGGTGTCCCCACGTGACCCGCTGACCTGGGGCCGGTGACCCCACGTGACCCGGTCACCTGGGGCCGGTGTCCCCACGTGACCCGGTGACCTGGGGCCGGTGTCCCCACGTGACCCGCTGACCTGGGGCCGGTGACCCCACGTGACCCGGTCACCTGGGGCCGGTGTCCCCACGTGACCCGGTCACCTGGGGCCGGTGTCCCCACGTGACCCGGTCACCTGGGGCCGGTGACCCCACGTGACCCGCTGACCTGGGGCCGGTGACCCCACGTGACCCGGTCACCTGGGGCCGGTGACCCCACGTGACCCGGTCACCTGGGGCCGGTGACCCCACGTGACCCGGTGACCTGGGGCCGGTGTCCCCACGTGACCCGGTGACCTGGGGCCGGTGACCCCACGTGACCCGGTCACCTGGGGCCAGTGACCCCACGTGACCAGGTCACCTGGGGCCGGTGACCCCACGTGACCCGGTCACCTGGGGCCGGTGACCCCACGTGACCCGGTCACCTGGGGCCGGTGACCCCACGTGACCCGGTCACTTGGGGCCGGGGTGGTCATCGGAACCTGGGAACCAGGCAGGGTGCGCGAGATGACCGGGTGACCTGGGGCCGGGTTATCGACCTGTCCAGGGGACCCGGGCCGGGGACCCGACAGGACCCGGTGATCTGCGGCTGGGGTAAAAACCCGTCCCGGGGTCCCGGGCTGGGTCCCGACATGCCTTGGTTACCTGGGGCCGGTGTCCCCACGTGACCCGCTGACCTGGGGCCGGTGACCCCACGTGACCCGGTCACCTGGGGCCGGTGTCCCCACGTGACCCGGTGACCTGGGGCCGGTGTCCCCACGTGACCCGCTGACCTGGGGCCGGTGACCCCACGTGACCCGGTCACCTGGGGCCGGTGTCCCCACGTGACCCGGTCACCTGGGGCCGGTGACCCCACGTGACCCGCTGACCTGGGGCCGGTGACCCCACGTGACCCGCTGACCTGGGGCCGGTGACCCCACGTGACCCGGTCACCTGGGGCCGGTGACCCCACGTGACTAGGTCACCTGGGGCCGGTGTCCCCACGTGACCCGGTCACCTGGTGCCGGTGACACCACGTGACCCGGTCACCTGGGGCCGGTGACCCCACGTGACCCGGTCACCTGGGGCTGGTGTCCCCACGTGACCCGGTCACCTGGGGCCGGTGACCCCACGTGACCCGGTCACCTGGGTCCGGTGACCCCACGTGACCCGGTCACCTGGGGCCGGTGTTCCCACGTGACCCGGTCACCTGGGGCCGGTGACCCCACATGACCCGGTCACCTGGGGCCGGTGACCCCACGTGACCCGGTCACCTGGGGCCGGTGACCCCACGTGACCCGGTCACCTGGGGCCGGTGACCCCACGTGACCCGCTGACCTGGTGCCGGTGACCCCTTGTGACCCGGTCACCTGGGGCCGGTGACCCCACGTGACCCGGTCACCTGGGGCCGGGGTGGTCATCGGAACCTGGGAACCAGGCCGGGTGCGCGAGATGACCGGGTGACCTGGGGCCGGGTTATCGACCTGTCCAGGGGACCCGGGCCGGGGACCCGACAGGACCCGGTGATCTGCGGCTGGGGTAAAAACCCGTCCCGGGGACCCGGGCTGGGTCCCGACATGCCTTGGTTACCTGGGGCCGGTGTCCCCACGTGACCCGCTGACCTGGGGCCGGTGACCCCACGTGACCCGGTCACCTGGTGCCGGTGACCCCACGTGACCCGGTCACCTGGGGCCGGTGTCCCCACGTGACCCGGTCACCTGGTGCCGGTGACCCCACGTGACCCGGTCACCTGGGGCCGGTGACCCCACGTGACCCAGTCACCTGGGGCCGGTGACCCCACGTGACCGGGTCACCTGGGGCCGGTGACCCCACGTGACCCGGTCACCTGGGGCCGGTGTCCCCACGTGACCCAGAGTCCTGGTGCCGGGGTGGTCATCGGAACCTGGGAACCAGGCCGGTTACCCGACACGACCCGGTGACCCGGGGCTGTGGTGTCGACGGACTCGTGGACCTGGGTTCGGGGTCCCGACCTGACGCGGTGACCTGGGGCCGGTGTCCCCACGTGACCCGCTGACCTGGGGCCGGTGACCCCACGTGACCCGCTGACCTGGGGCCGGTGACCCCGCGTGACCCGGTCACCTGGGGCCGGGGTCCCCACGGGACCCGGGGTCCTGGTGCCGGGGTGGTCACCGGAACGTGGGAACCAGGCCGGGTGCGCGACATGACCCGGTGACCTGGGGCCGGGTTAACGACCTGTCCAGGGGACCCGGGCCGGGGACCCGACAGGACCCGGTGGTCCTTCGCTGGTGTCCCGATGCAACCCGGGGACCCGGGCCCGGGCCCCCACGTGATCCAGTGATCCGGTGCTTTTGTCCCGATGCAACCCGGGGACCCGGGCCGGGGACCCGGTATGACTCCGTCTCCCGGGGCCGGGGTGGTCACCTGACACTGGTACCCGGGACAGCGACCCGACATGACCCCGTGACCCGGGGCCGGGGTGCCGACCTGTCCAGGGGACCCGACCCGGGTACCCGACAGGACCCGGTGATCTGCGGCTGGGGTAAAAACCCGTCCCGGGGACCCGGGCTGGGTCCCGACATGACCCGGTGACCTGGGGCTGTGGTGTCGACCGGACTCGGGGACCTGGTCCGGTGTCCCGTCATGACCCGGGGACCTGGGGTCAGGGTGGTCACCAGACCCTTGTACCCAGGCCGTTGACCCGACATGACCCTGTGACCCGGGGCCTGGGTAAAAATCCAACCCGGGGACCCGGGCATGGGACGTGACATGACCCGACCTGGGCCCGGGGTCCCGAACTGACCCGGTGACCTGGGTCCGGGGACTCGGTATGACCCGGTTACCTGGGTCCGGGGTCCCCACGTGACCCGGTCACCTGTGTCCGGGGTCCCCAGGTGACCCGCTGACCTGGGGCCGGTGACCCCACGTGACCCGCTGACCTGAGGCCGGTGTCCCCACGTGACCCGGTCACCTGGGGCCGGTGTCCCAACGTGACCCGGTCAACTGGGGCCGGTGTCCCCACGTGACCCGGTCACCTGGGGCCGGTGTCCCCACGTGACCCGCTGACCTGGGGCCGGTGACCCCACGTGACCCGGTCACCTGGGGCCGGTGTCCCCACGTGACCCGGGGTCCTGGTGCCGGGGAGGTCATCGGAACCTGGGAACCAGGCTGGGTACCACACATGACCAGGTGACCTGGGTCCGGGGTCCCCACGTGACCCTCTGACCTGGGGCCGGTGACCCCACGTGGTCCGGTGACCTGGGGACGGGGTCCCCACGTGACCCGCTGACCTGGGGACGGTGACCCCACGTGACCCGGTCACGTGGGGCCGGTGTCCCCACGTGACCCGGTCACCTGGGGCCGGTGACCCCACGTGACCCGCTGACCTGGGGCCGGTGTCCCCACGTGACCCGCTGACCTGGGGCCGGTGACCCCACGTGATCCGGTCACCTGGGGCCGGTGTCCCCACGTGACCCGGTCACCTGGGGCCGGTGACCCCACGTGACCCGCTGACCTGGGGCCGGTGACCACACGTGACCCGGTCACCTGGGGCCGGTGACCCCACGTGACCCGCTGACCTGGGGCCGGTGACCCCACGTGACCCGGTCACCTGGGGCCGGTGACCCCACGTGACCCGGTCACCTGGGGCCGGTGACCCCACGTGACCCGGTCACCTGGGGCCGGGGTGGTCATCGGAACCTGGGAACCAGGCCGGGTGCGCGAGATGACCGGGTGACCTGGGGCCGGGTTATCGACCTGTCCAGGGGAACCGGGCCGGGGACCCGACAGGACCCGGTGATCTGCGGCTGGGGTAAAAACCCGTCCCGGGGACCCGGGCTGGGTCCCGACATGCCTTGGTTACCTGGGGCCGGTGTCCCCACGTGACCCGCTGACCTGGGGCCGGTGACCCCACGTGACCCGGTCACCTGGGGCCGGTGTCCCCACGTGACCCGGTGACCTGGGGCCGGTGTCCCCACGTGACCCGCTGACCTGGGGCCGGTGTCCCCACGTGACCCAGTCACCTGGGGCCGGTGACCCCACGTGACCCGCTGACCTGGGGCCGGTGACCCCACGTGACCCGGTCACCTGGGGCCGGTGTCCCCACGTGACCCGGTCACCTGGTGCCGGTGACCCCACGTGACCCGGTCACCTGGGGCCGGTGACCCCACGTGACCCGGTCACCTGGGGCCGGTGACCCCACGTGACCCGGTCACCTGGGGCCGGTGTCCCCACGTGACCCGGTCACCTGGGTCCGGTGACCCCACGTGACCCGGTCACCTGGGGCCGGTGACCCCACGTGACCCGCTCACCTGGGGCCGGTGACCCCACGTGACCCGGTCACCTGGGGCCGGTGTCCCCACGTGACCCGGTGACCTGGGGCCGGTGACCCCACGTGACCCGGTCACCTGGGGCCGGTGTCCCCACGTGACCCGGTCACCTGGGGCCGGTGACCCCACGTGACCCGGTCACCTGGGGCCGGTGACCCCACGTGACCCGGTCACCTGGGGCCGGTGACCCCACGTGACCCGCTGACCTGGGGCCGGTGACCCCACGTGACCCGGTCACCTGGGGCCGGTGACCCCACGTGACCCGGTCACCTGGGGCCGGTGACCCCACGTGACCCGGTCACCTGGGGCCGAAGTGGTCATCGGAACCTGGGAACCAGGCCGGGTGCGCGAGATGACCGTGTGACCTGGGGCCGGGTTATCGACCTGTCCAGGGGACCCGGGCCGGGGACCCGACAGGACCCGGTGATCTGCGGCTGGGGTAAAAACCCGTCCCGGGGACCCGGGCTGGGTCCCGACATGCCTTGGTTACCTGGGGCCGGTGTCCCCACGTGACCCGCTGACCTGGGGCCGGTGACCCCACGTGACCCGGTCACCTGGGGCCGGTGTCCCCACGTGACCCGGTGACCTGGGGCCGGTGTCCCCACGTGACCCGCTGACCTGGGGCCGGTGACCCCACGTGACCCGGTCACCTGGGGCCGGTGTCCCCACGTGACCCGGTCACCTGGTGCCGGTGACCCCACGTGACCGGGTCACCTGGGGCCGGTGACCCCACGTGACCCGGTCACCTGGGGCCGGTGTCCCCACGTGACCCGGTCACCTGGGGCCGGTGACCCCACGTGACCCGCTGACCTGGGGCCGGTGACCCCACGTGACCCGCTGACCTGGGGCCGGTGACCCCACGTGACCCGGTCACCTGGGGCCGGTGACCCCACGTGACCCGCTGACCTGGGGCCGGTGTCCCCACGTGACCCGGTGACCTGGGGCCGGTGACCCCACGTGACCCGGTCACCTGGGGCCGGTGTCCCCACGTGACCCGGTCACCTGGGGCCGGTGACCCCACGTGACCCGGTCACCTGGGGCCGGTGACCCCACGTGACCAGGTCACCTGGGGCCGGTGACCCCACGTGACCCGGTCACCTGGGGCCGGTGACCCCACGTGACCCGGTCACTTGGGGCCGGGGTGGTCATCGGAACCTCTGAACCAGGCCGGGTGCGCGAGATAACCGTGTGACCTGGGGCCGGGTTATCGACCTGTCCAGGGGACCCGGGCCGGGGACCCGACAGGACCCGGTGATCTGCGGCTGGGGTAAAAACCCGTCCCGGGGTCCCGGGCTGGGTCCCGACATGCCTTGGTTACCTGGGGCCGGTGTCCCCACGTGACCCGCTGACCTGGGGCCGGTGACCCCACGTGACCCGGTCACCTGGGGCCGGTGTCCCCACGTGACCCGGTGACCTGGGGCCGGTGTCCCCACGTGACCCGCTGACCTGGGGCCGGTGACCCCACGTGACCCGGTCACCTGGGGCCGGTGTCCCCACGTGACCCGGTCACCTAGGGCCGGTGACCCCACGTGACCCGCTGACCTGGGGCCGGTGACCCCACGTGACCCGGTCACCTGGGGCCGGTGACCCCACGTGACCCGGTCACCTGGGGCCGGTGACCCCACGTGACCCGGTCACCTGGGGCCGGTGTCCCCACGTGACCCGGTCACCTGGTGCCGGTGACCCCACGTGACCCGGTCACCTGGGGCCGGTGACCCCACGTGACCCGGTCACCTGGGGCCGGTGACCCCACATGACCCGGTCACCTGGGTCCGGTGACCCCACGTGACCCGCTCACCTGGGGCCGGTGACCCCACGTGACCCGGTCACCTGGGGCCGGTGTTCCCACGTGACCCGGTCACCTGGGGCCGGTGACCCCACGTGACCCGGTCACCTGGGGCCGGTGACCCCACGTGACCCGGTCACCTGGGGCCGGTGACCCCACGTGACCCGGTCACCTGGGGCCGGTGACCGCACGTGACCCGGTCACCTGGGGCCGGTGACCCCACGTGACCCGGTCACCTGGGGCCGGTGACCCCACGTGACCCGGTCACCTGGTGCCGGTGACCCCACGTGACCCGGTCACCTGGGGCCGGTGACCCCACGTGACCCGGTCATCTGGGGCCGGGGTGGTCATCGGAACCTGGGAACCAGGCCGGGTGCGCGAGATGACCGGGTGACCTGGGGCCGGGTTATCGACCTGTCCAGGGGACCCGGGCCGGGGACCCGACAGGACCCGGTGATCTGCGGCTGGGGTAAAAACCCGTCCCGGGGACCCGGGCTGGGTCCCGACATGCCTTGGTTACCTGGGGCCGGTGTCCCCACGTGACCCGCTGACCTGGGGCCGGTGACCCCACGTGACCCGGTCACCTGGTGCCGGTGACCCCACGTGACCCGGTCACCTGGGGCCGGTGTCCCCACGTGACCCGGTCACCTGGTGCCGGTGACCCCACGTGACCCGGTCACCTGGGGCCGGTGACCCCACGTGACCCGGTCACCTGGGGCCGGTGTCCCCACGTGACCCGCTGACCTGGGGCCGGTGACCCCACGTGACCCGGTCACCTGGGGCCGGTGTCCCCACGTGACCCGGTGACCTGGGGCCGGTGTCCCCACGTGACCCGCTGACCTGGGGCCGGTGTCCCCACGTGACCCAGTCACCTGGGGCCGGTGACCCCACGTGACCCGCTGACCTGGGGCCGGTGACCCCACGTGACCCGGTCACCTGGGGCCGGTGTCCCCACGTGACCCGGTCACCTGGTGCCGGTGACCCCACGTGACCCGGTCACCTGGGGCCGGTGACCCCACGTGACCCGGTCACCTGACGCCGGTGACCCCACGTGACCCGGTCACCTGGGGCCGGTGACCCCACGTGACCCGGTCACCTGGGTCCGGTGACCCCACGTGACCCGCTCACCTGGGGCCGGTGACCCCACGTGACCCGGTCACCTGGGGCCGGTGACCCCACGTGACACGGTGACCTGGGGCCGGTGTCCCCACGTGACCCGGTGACCTGGGGCCGGTGACCCCACGTGACCCGGTCACCTGGGGCCGGTGTCCCCACGTGACCCGGTCACCTGGGGCCGGTGACCCCACGTGACCCGGTCACCTGGGGCCGGTCACCCCACGTGACCCGGTGACCTGGGGCCGGTGACCCCACGTGACCCGGTCACCTGGGGCCGGTGACCCCACGTGACCCGGTCACCTGGGGCCGGTGACCCCACGTGACCCGGTCACCTGGGGCCGGGGTGGTCATCGGAACCTGGGAACCAGGCCGGGTGCGCGAGATGACCGTGTGACCTGGGGCCGGGTTATCGACCTGTCCAGGGGAACCGGGCCGGGGACCCGACAGGACCCGGTGATCTTCGGCTGGGGTAAAAACCCGTCCCGGGGACCCGGGCTGGGTCCCGACATGCCTTGGTTACCTGGGGCCGGTGTCCCCACGTGACCAGGTCACCTGGGGCCGGTGACCCCACGTGACCCGGTCACCTGGGGCCGGTGTCCCCACGTGACCCGGTGACCTGGGGCCGGTGTCCCCACGTGACCCGCTGACCTGGGGCTGGTGACCCTACGTGACCCGGTCACCTGGGGCCGGTGTCCCCACGTGACCCGGTCACCTGGTGCCGGTGACCCCACGTGACCCGGTCACCTGGGGCCGGTGACCCCACGTGACCCGGTCACCTGGGGCCGGTGTCCCCACGTGACCCGGTCACCTGGGGCCGGTGACCCCACGTGACCCGCTGACCTGGGGCCGGTGACCCCACGTGACCCGGTCACTTGGGGCCGGGGTGGTCATCGGAACCTGGGAACCAGGCAGGGTGCGCGAGATGACCGTGTGACCTGGGGCCGGGTTATCGACCTGTCCAGGGGACCCGGGCCGGGGACCCGACAGGACCCGGTGATCTGCGGCTGGGGTAAAAACCCGTCCCGGGGTCCCGGGCTGGGTCCCGACATGCCTTGGTTACCTGGGGCCGGTGTCCCCACGTGACCCGCTGACCTGGGGCCGGTGACCCCACGTGACCCGGTCACCTGGGGCCGGTGTCCCCACGTGACCCGGTGACCTGGGGCCGGTGTCCCCACGTGACCCGCTGACCTGGGGCCGGTGACCCCACGTGACCCGGTCACCTGGGGCCGGTGTCCCCACGTGACCCGGTCACCTGGGGCCGGTGACCCCACGTGACCCGCTGACCTGGGGCCGGTGACCCCACGTGACCCGCTGACCTGGGGCCGGTGACCCCACGTGACCCGGTCACCTGGGGCCGGTGTCCCCACGTGACCCGGTCACCTGGGGCCGGTGTCCCCACGTGACCCGGTCACCTGGTGCCGGTGACACCACGTGACCCGGTCACCTGGGGCCGGTGACCCCACGTGACCCGGTCACCTGGGGCTGGTGTCCCCACGTGACCCGGTCACCTGGGGCCGGTGACCCCACGTGACCCGGTCACCTGGGTCCGGTGACCCCACGTGACCCGGTCACCTGGGGCCGGTGACCCCACGTGACCCGGTCACCTGGGGCCGGTGTTCCCACGTGACCCGGTCACCTGGGGCCGGTGACCCCTCGTGACCCGGTCACCTGGGGCCGGTGACCCCACGTGACCCGGTCACCTGGGGCCGGTGACCCCACGTGACCCGGTCACCTGGGGCCGGTGACCCCACGTGACCCGGTCACCTGGGGCCGGTGACCGCACGTGACCCGGTCACCTGGGGCCGGTGACCCCACGTGACCCGGTCACCTGGGGCCGGTGACCCCACGTGACCCGGTCACCTGGTGCCGGTGACCCCTTGTGACCCGGTCACCTGGGGCCGGTGACCCCACGTGACCCGGTCACCTGGGGCCGGGGTGGTCATCGGAACCTGGGAACCAGGCCGGGTGCGCGAGATGACCGGGTGACCTGGGGCCGGGTTATCGACCTGTCCAGGGGACCCGGGCCGGGGACCCGACAGGACCCGGTGATCTGCGGCTGGGGTAAAAACCCGTCCCGGGGACCCGGGCTGGGTCCCGACATGCCTTGGTTACCTGGGGCCGGTGTCCCCACGTGACCCGCTGACCTGGGGCCGGTGACCCCACGTGACCCGGTCACCTGGTGCCGGTGACCCCACGTGACCCGGTCACCTGGGGCCGGTGTCCCCACGTGACCCGGTCACCTGGTGCCGGTGACCCCACGTGACCCGGTCACCTGGGGCCGGTGACCCCACGTGACCCGGTCACCTGGGGCCGGTGTCCCCACGTGACCCGGTCACCTGGGGCCGGTGACCCCACGTGACCCGGTCACCTGGGGCCGGTGACCCCACGTGACCCGGTCACCTGGGGCCGATGTCCCCACGTGACCCGGTGACCTGGGGCCGGTGACCCCACGTGACCCGGTCACCTGGGGCCGGTGACCGCACGTGACCCGGTCACCTGGCGCCGGTGACCCCACGTGACCCGGTCACCTGGGGCCGGCGACCCCACGTGACCCGGTCACCTGGGGCCGGTGACCCCACGTGACCCGGTCACCTGGGGCC
Organism: Somateria mollissima; assembly: GCA_951411735.1. Taxonomy (NCBI): domain Eukaryota; kingdom Metazoa; phylum Chordata; class Aves; order Anseriformes; family Anatidae; genus Somateria; species Somateria mollissima. The sequence goes on from CATOCB010000161.1 coordinate 194,462, forward strand.
GGTGACCCCACGTGACCCGGTCACCTGGCGCCGGGGTGGTCATCGGAACCTGGGAACCAGGCCGGGTGCGCGAGATGACCGGGTGACCTGGGGCCGGGTTATCGACCTGTCCAGGGGACCCGGGCCGGGGACCCGACAGGACCCGGTGATCTGCGGCTGGGGTAAAAACCCGTCCCGGGGTCCCGGGCTGGGTCCCGACATGCCTTGGTTACCTGGGGCCGGTGTCCCCACGTGACCCGCTGACCTGGGGCCGGTGACCCCACGTGACCCGGTCACCTGGGGCCGGTGTCCCCACGTGACCCGGTGACCTGGGGCCGGTGTCCCCACGTGACCCGCTGACCTGGGGCCGGTGACCCCACGTGACCCGGTCACCTGGGGCCGGTGTCCCCACGTGACCCGGTCACCTGGGGCCGGTGACCCCACGTGACCCGCTGACCTGGGGCCGGTGACCCCACGTGACCCGCTGACCTGGGGCCGGTGACCCCACGTGACCCGGTCACCTGGGGCCGGTGACCCCACGTGACCCGGTCACCTGGGGCCGGTGTCCCCACGTAACCCGCTCACCTGGTGCCGGTGACCCCACGTGACCCGGTCACCTGGGGCCGGTGTTCCCACGTGACCCGGTCACCTGGGGCCGGTGACCCCACGTGACCCGGTCACCTGGGGCCGGTGACCCCACGTGACCCGGTCACCTGGGGCCGGTGACCCCACGTGACCCGGTCACCTGGGGCCGGTGACCGCACGTGACCCGGTCACCTGGGGCCGGTGACCCCACGTGACCCGGTCACCTGGTGCCGGTGACCCCTTGTGACCCGGTCACCTGGGGCCGGTGACCCCACGTGACCCGGTCACCTGGGGCCGGGGTGGTCATCGGAACCTGGGAACCAGGCCGGGTGCGCGAGATGACCGGGTGACCTGGGGCCGGGTTATCGACCTGTCCAGGGGACCCGGGCTGGGGACCCGACAGGACCCGGTGATCTGCGGCTGGGCTAAAAACCCGTCCCGGGGACCTGGGCTGGGTCCCGACATGCCTTGGTTACCTGGGGCCGGTGTCCCCACGTGACCCGCTGACCTGGGGCCGGTGACCCCACGTGACCCGGTCACCTGGTGCCGGTGACCCCACGTGACCCGGTCACCTGGGGCCGGTGTCCCCACGTGACCCGGTCACCTGGTGCCGGTGACCCCACGTGACCCGGTCACCTGGGGCCGGTGACCCCACGTGACCTGGTCACCTGGGGCCGGTGTCCCCACGTGACCCGGTCACCTGGGGCCGGTGACCCCACGTGACCCGGTCACCTGGGGCCGGTGACCCCACGTGACCCGCTCACCTGGGGCCGGTGACCCCACGTGACCCGCTCACCTGGAGCCGGTGACCCCACGTGACCCGGTGACCTGGGGCCGGTGACCCCACGTGACCCGCTGACCTGGGGCCGGTGACCCCACGTGACCCGGTCACCTGGGGCCGGTGTCCCCACGTGACCCGATCACCTGGGGCCGGTGACCCCACGTGACCCGCTGACCTGGGGCCGGTGACCCCACGTGACCCGGTCACCTGGGGCCGGTGTCCCCACGTGACCCGGTCACCTGGTGCCGGTGACACCACGTGACCCGGTCACCTGGGGCCGGTGACCCCACGTGACCCGGTCACCTGGGGCCGGTGTCCCCACGTGACCCGGTCACCTGGGGCCGGTGACCCCACGTGACCCGGTCACCTGGGTCCGGTGACCCCACGTGACCCGCTCACCTGGGGCCGGTGACCCCACGTGACCCGCTCACCTGGAGCCGGTGACCCCACGTGACCCGGTGACCTGGGGCCGGTGACCCCACGTGACCCGCTGACCTGGGGCCGGTGACCCCACGTGACCCGGTCACCTGGGGCCGGTGTCCCCACGTGACCCGATCACCTGGGGCCGGTGACCCCACGTGACCCGCTGACCTGGGGCCGGTGACCCCACGTGACCCGGTCACCTGGGGCCGGTGACCCCACGTGACCCGGTCACCTGGGGCCGTTGACACCACGTGACCCGGTCACCTGGGGCCGGTGACCCCACGTGACCGGGTCACCTGGGTCCGGTGACCCCACGTGACCCGGTGACCTGGGGCCGGTGTCCCCACGTGACCCAGAGTCCTGGTGCCGCGGTGGTCATCGGAACCTGGGAACCAGGCCGGTTACCCGACACGACCCGGTGACCCGGGGCTGTGGTGTCGACGGACTCGTGGACCTGGGTTCGGGGTCCCGACCTGACGCGGTGACCTGGGGCCGGTGTCCCCACGTGACCCGCTGACCTGGGGCCGGTGTCCCCACGTGACCCGCTGACCTGGGGCCGGTGACCCCACGTGACCTGCTGACCTGGGGCCGGTGACCCCGCGTGACCCGGTCACCTGGGGCCGGGGTCCCCACGGGACCCGGGGTCCTGGTGCCGGGGTGGTCACCGGAACGTGGGAACCAGGCCGGGTGCGCGACATGACCCGGTGACCTGGGGTTGGGTTAACGACCTGTCCAGGGGACCCGGGCCGGGGACCCGACAGGACCCGGTGGTCCTTCGCTGGTGTCCCGATGCAACCCGGGGACCCGGGCCGGGAACCCGGTATGACTCCGTCTCCCGGGGCCGGGGTGGTCACCTGACACTGGTACCCGGGACAGCGACCCGACATGACCCCGTGACCCGGGGCCGGGGTGCCGACCTGTCCAGGGGACCCGACCCGGGTACCCGACAGGACCCGGTGATCTGCGGCTGGGGTAAAAACCCGTCCCGGGGACCCGGGCTGGGTCCCGACATGCCTTGGTTACCTGGGGCCGGTGTCCCCACGTGACCCGTTCACCTGGGGCCGGTGACCCCACGTGACCCGGTCACCTGGGGCCGGTGTCCCCACGTGACCCGGTGACCTGGGGCCGGTGTCCCCACGTGACCCGCTGACCTGGGGCCGGTGACCCCACGTGACCCGATCACCTGGGGCCGGTGTCCCCACGTGACCCGGTCACCTGGGGCCGGTGACCCCACGTGACCCGCTGACCTGGGGCCGGTGACCCCACGTGACCCGGTCACCTGGGGCCGGTGTCCCCACGTGACCCGGTCACCTGGTGCCGGTGACCCCACGTGACCCGGTCACCTGGGGCCGGTGGCCCCACGTGACCCGGTCACCTGGGGCCGGTGTCCCCACGTGACCCGGTGACCTGGGGCCGGTGACCCCACGTGACCCGGTCACCTGGGGCCGGTGACCCCACGTGACCCGGTCACCTGGGGCCGGTGACCCCACGTGACCCGGTCACCTGGGGCCGGTGACCCCACGTGACCAGGTCACCTGGGGCCGGTGACCCCACGTGACCCGGTCACCTGGTGCCGGTGACCCCACGTGACCCGGTCACCTGGGGCCGGTGACCCCACGTGACCCGGTCACCTGGGGCCGAGGTGGTCATCGGAACCTGGGAACCAGGCAGGGTGCGCGAGATGACCGGGTGACCTGGGGCCGGGTTATCGACCTGTCCAGGGGACCCGGGCCGGGGACCCGACAGGACCCGGTGATCTGCGGCTGGGGTAAAAACCCGTCCCGGGGACCCGGGCTGGGTCCCGAAATGCCTTGGTTACCTGGGGCCGGTGTCCCCACGTGACCCGGTCACCTGGGGCCGGTGACCCCACGTGACCCGGTCACCTGGGGCCGGTGTCCCCACGTGACCCGGTGACCTGGGGCCGGTGTCCCCACGTGACCCGCTGACCTGGGGCCGGTGACCCCACGTGACCCGGTCACCTGGGGCCGGTGTCCCCACGTGACCCGGTCACCTGGAGCCGGTGACCCCACGTGACCCGGTCACCTGGGGCCGGTGACCCCACGTGACCCGGTCACCTGGGGCCGGTGACCCCACGTGACCCGCTCACCTGGGGCTGGTGACACCACGTGACCCGCTGACCTGGGGCCGGTGTTCCCACGTGACCCGGTCACCTGGGGCCGGTGACCCCACGTGACCCGGTCACCTGGGGCCGGTGACCCCACGTGACCCGGTCACCTGGGGCCGGTGACCCCACGTGACCCGGTCACCTGGGGCCGGTGACCGCACGTGACCCGGTCACCTGGGGCCGGTGACCCCACGTGACCCGGTCACCTGGGGCCGGTGACCCCACGTGACCCGGTCACCTGGGGCCGGTGTCCCCACGTGACCCGGTCACCTGGGGCCGGTGACCCCACGTGACCCGGTCACCTGGGGCCGGTGACCCCATGTGACCCGGTCACCTGGGGCCGGTGACCCCACGTGACCGGGTCACCTGGGTCCGGTGACCCCACGTGACCCGGTGACCTGGGGCCGGTGTCCCCACGTGACCCAGAGTCCTGGTGCCGGGGTGGTCATCGGAACCTGGGAACCAGGCCGGTTACCCGACACGACCCGGTGACCTGGGGCTGTGGTGTCGACGGACTCGTGGACCTGGGTTCGGGGTCCCGACCTGACGCGGTGACCTGGGGCCGGTGTCCCCACGTGACCCGCTGACCTGGGGCCGGTGACCCCACGTGACCCGCTGACCTGGGGCCGGTGACCCCGCGTGACCCGGTCACCTGGGGCCGGGGTCCCCACGGGACCCGGGGTCCTGGTGCCGGGGTGGTCACCGGAACGTGGGAACCAGGCCGGGTGCGCGACATGACCCGGTGACCTGGGGCCGGGTTAACGACCTGTCCAGGGGACCCGGGCCGGGGACCCGACAGGACCCGGTGGTCCTTCGCTGGTGTCCCGATGCAACCCGGGGACCCGGGCCCGGGCCCCCACGTGATCCAGTGATCCGGTGCTTTTGTCCCGATGCAACCCGGGGACCCGGGCCGGGGACCCGGTATGACTCCGTCTCCCGGGGCCGGGGTGGTCACCTGACACTGGTACCCGGGACAGCGACCCGACATGACCCCGTGACCCGGGGCCGGGGTGCCGACCTGTCCAGGGGACCCGACCCGGGTACCCGACAGGACCCGGTGATCTGCGGCTGGGGTAAAAACCCGTCCCGGGGACCCGGGCTGGGTCCCGACATGACCCGGTGACCTGGGGCTGTGGTGTCGACCGGACTCGGGGACCTGGTCCGGTGTCCCGTCATGACCCGGGGACCTGGGGTCGGGGTGGTCACCAGACCCTTGTACCCAGGCCGTTGACCCGACATGACCCTGTGACCCGGGGCCTGGGTAAAAATCCAACCCGGGGACCCGGGCATGGGACGTGACATGACCCGACCTGGGTCCGGGGTCCCGAACTGACCCGGTGACCTGGGTCCGGGGACTCGGTATGACCCGGTTACCTGGGTCCGGTGTCCCCACGTGACCCGGTCACCTGGGGCCGGTGACCCCACGTGACCCGGTCACCTGGGGCCGGTGACCCCACGTGACCCGGTCACCTGGGGCCGGTGACCCCACGTGACCCGGTCACCTGGGGCCGGTGACCCCACGTGACCCGGTCACCTGGGGCCGGTGTCCCCACGTGACCCGGTCACCTGGGGCCGGTGACCCCACGTGACCCGGTCACCTGGGGCCGGTGACCCCACGTGACCCGGTCACCTGGGGCCGGTGACCCCACGTGACCCGGTCACCTGGGGCCGGTGACCCCACGTGACCCGGTCACCTGGGGCCGGTGACCCCACGTGACCGGGTCACCTGGGTCCGGTGACCCCACGTGACCCGGTGACCTGGGGCCGGTGTCCCCACGTGACCCAGAGTCCTGGTGCCGCGGTGGTCATCGGAACCTGGGAACCAGGCCGGTTACCCGACACGACCCGGTGACCCGGGGCTGTGGTGTCGACGGACTCGTGGACCTGGGTTCGGGGTCCCGACCTGACGCGGTGACCTGGGGCCGGTGTCCCCACGTGACCCGCTGACCTGGGGCCGGTGTCCCCACGTGACCCGCTGACCTGGGGCCGGTGACCCCACGTGACCTGCTGACCTGGGGCCGGTGACCCCGCGTGACCCGGTCACCTGGGGCCGGGGTCCCCACGGGACCCGGGGTCCTGGTGCCGGGGTGGTCACCGGAACGTGGGAACCAGGCCGGGTGCGCGACATGACCCGGTGACCTGGGGTTGGGTTAACGACCTGTCCAGGGGACCCGGGCCGGGGACCCGACAGGACCCGGTGGTCCTTCGCTGGTGTCCCGATGCAACCCGGGGACCCGGGCCGGGGACCCGGTATGACTCCGTCTCCCGGGGCCGGGGTGGTCACCTGACACTGGTACCCGGGACAGCGACCCGACATGACCCCGTGACCCGGGGCCGGGGTGCCGACCTGTCCAGGGGACCCGACCCGGGTACCCGACAGGACCCGGTGATCTGCGGCTGGGGTAAAAACCCGTCCCGGGGACCCGGGCTGGGTCCCGACATGCCTTGGTTACCTGGGGCCGGTGTCCCCACGTGACCCGTTCACCTGGGGCCGGTGACCCCACGTGACCCGGTCACCTGGGGCCGGTGTCCCCACGTGACCCGGTGACCTGGGGCCGGTGTCCCCACGTGACCCGCTGACCTGGGGCCGGTGACCCCACGTGACCCGGTCACCTGGGGCCGGTGTCCCCACGTGACCCGGTCACCTGGGGCCGGTGACCCCACGTGACCCGCTGACCTGGGGCCGGTGACCCCACGTGACCCGGTCACCTGGGGCCGGTGTCCCCACGTGACCCGGTCACCTGGTGCCGGTGACCCCACGTGACCCGGTCACCTGGGGCCGGTGGCCCCACGTGACCCGGTCACCTGGGGCCGGTGTCCCCACGTGACCCGGTGACCTGGGGCCGGTGACCCCACGTGACCCGGTCACCTGGGGCCGGTGACCCCACGTGACCCAGTCACCTGGGGCCGGTGACCCCACGTGACCAGGTCACCTGGGGCCGGTGACCCCACGTGACCCGGTCACCTGGGGCCGGTGACCCCACGTGACCCGGTCACCTGGGGCCGGTGACCGCACGTGACCCGGTAACCTGGGGCCGAGGTGGTCATCGGAACCTGGGAACCAGGCAGGGTGCGCGAGATGACCGGGTGACCAGGGGCCGGGTTATCGACCTGTCCAGGGGACCCGGGCCGGGGACCCGACAGGACCCGGTGATCTGCGGCTGGGGTAAAAACCCGTCCCGGGGACCCGGGCTGGGTCCCGAAATGCCTTGGTTACCTGGGGCCGGTGTCCCCACGTGACCCGGTCACCTGGGGCCGGTGACCCCACGTGACCCGGTCACCTGGGGCCGGTGTCCCCACGTGACCCGGTGACCTGGGGCCGGTGTCCCCACGTGACCCGCTGACCTGGGGCCGGTGACCCCACGTGACCCAGTCACCTGGGGCCGGTGTCCCCACGTGACCCGGTCACCTGGAGCCGGTGACCCCACGTGACCCGGTCACCTGGGGCCGGTGACCCCACGTGACCCGGTCACCTGGGGCCGGTGACCCCACGTGACCCGCTCACCTGGGGCTGGTGACACCACGTGACCCGGTCACCTGGGGCCGGTGTTCCCACGTGACCCGGTCACCTGGGGCCGGTGACCCCACGTGACCCGGTCACCTGGGGCCGGTGACCCCACGTGACCCGGTCACCTGGGGCCGGTGACCCCACGTGACCCGGTCACCTGGGGCCGGTGACCGCACGTGACCCGGTCACCTGGGGCCGGTGACCCCACGTGACCCGGTCACCTGGGGCCGGTGACCCCACGTGACCCGGTCACCTGGTGCCGGTGACCCCTTGTGACCCGGTCACCTGGGGCCGGTGACCACACGTGACCCGGTCACCTGGGGCCGGGGTGGTCATCGGAACCTGGGAACCAGGCCGGGTGCGCGAGATGACCGGGTGACCTGGGGCCGGGTTATCGACCTGTCCAGGGGACCCGGGCCGGGGACCCGACAGGACCCGGTGATCTGCGGCTGGGGTAAAAACCCGTCCCGGGGACCCGGGCTGGGTCCCGACATGCCTTGGTTACCTGGGGCCGGTGTCCCCACGTGACCCGCTGACCTGGGGCCGGTGACCCCACGTGACCCGGTCACCTGGGGCCGGTGACCCCACGTGACCCGGTCACCTGGGGCCGGTGTCCCCACGTGACCCGGTCACCTGGTGCCGGTGACCCCACGTGACCCGGTCACCTGGGACCGGTGACCCCACGTGACCCGGTCACCTGGGGCCGGTGACCCCACGTGACCCGCTCACCTGGGGCCGGTGACCCCACGTGACCCGGTCACCTGGGGCCGGTGACCCCACGTGACCCGCTCACCTGGGGCCGGTGACCCCACGTGACCCGGTCACCTGGGGCCGGTGACCCCACGTGACCCGCTCACCTGGGGCCGGTGTCCCCACGTGACCCGGTCACCTGGGGCCGGTGACCCCACGTGACCCGGTCACCTGGGGCCGGTGTCCCCACGTGACCCGATCACCTGGGGCCGGTGACCCCACGTGACCCGGTCACCTGGGGCCGGTGTCCCCACGTGACCCGGTCACATGGGGCCGGTGACCCCACGTGACCCGGTCACCTGGGGCCGGTGACCCCACGTGACCCGGTCACCTGGGGCCGGTGACCCCACGTGACCGGGTCACCTGGGTCCGGTGACCCCACGTGACCCGGTGACCTGGGGCCGGTGTCCCCACGTGACCCAGAGTCCTGGTGCCGGGGTGGTCATCGGAACCTGGGAACCAGGCCGGTTACCCGACACGACCCGGTGACCTGGGGCTGTGGTGTCGACGGACTCGTGGACCTGGGTTCGGGGTCCCGACCTGACGCGGTGACCTGGGGCCGGTGTCCCCACGTGACCCGCTGACCTGGGGCCGGTGTCCCCACGTGACCCGCTGACCTGGGGCCGGTGACCCCACGTGACCCGCTGACCTGGGGCCGGTGACCCCGCGTGACCCGGTCACCTGGGGCCGGGGTCCCCACGGGACCCGGGGTCCTGGTGCCGGGGTGGTCACCGGAACCTGGGAACCAGGCCGGGTGCGCGACATGACCCGGTGACCTGGGGCCGGGTTAACGACCTGTCCAGGGGACCCGGGCCGGGGACCCGACAGGACCCGGTGGTCCTTCGCTGGTGTCCCGATGCAACCCGGGGACCCGGGCCCGGGCCCCCACGTGATCCAGTGATCCGGTGCTTTTGTCCCGATGCAACCCGGGGACCCGGGCCGGGGACCCGGTATGACTCCGTCTCCCGGGGCCGGGGTGGTCACCTGACACTGGTACCCGGGACAGCGACCCGACATGACCCCGTGACCCGGGGCCGGGGTGCCGACCTGTCCAGGGGACCCGACCCGGGTACCCGACAGGACCCGGTGATCTGCGGCTGGGGTAAAAACCCGTCCCGGGGACCCGGGCTGGGTCCCGACATGACCCGGTGACCTGGGGCTGTGGTGTCGACCGGACTCGGGGACCTGGTCCGGTGTCCCGTCATGACCCGGGGACCTGGGGTCGGGGTGGTCACCAGACCCTTGTACCCAGGCCGTTGACCCGACATGACCCTGTGACCCGGGGCCTGGGTAAAAATCCAACCCGGGGACCCGGGCATGGGACGTGACATGACCCGACCTGGGTCCGGGGTCCCGAACTGACCCGGTGACCTGGGTCCGGGGACTCGGTATGACCCGGTTACCTGGGTCCGGTGTCCCCACGTGACCCGGTCACCTGGGGCCGGTGACCCCACGTGACCCGCTGACCTGGGGCCGGTGACCCCACGTGACCCGGTCACCTGGGGCCGGTGACCCCACGTGACCCGGTCACCTGGGGCCGGTGACCCCACGTGACCCGGTCACCTGGGGCCGGTGACCCCACGTGACCCGGTCACCTGGGGCCGGTGTCCCCACGTGACCCGGTCACCTGGGACCGGTGACCCCACGTGACCCGGTCACCTGGGGCCGGTGACCCCACGTGACCCGGTCACCTGGGGCCGGTGACCCCACGTGACCCGGTCACCTGGGGCCGGTGTCCCCACGTGACCCGGTCACCTGGGGCCGGTGACCCCACGTGACCCGCTCACCTGGGGCCGGTGACCCCACGTGACCCGCTCACCTGGGGCCGGTGACCCCACGTGACCCGGTCACCTGGGGCCGGTGACCCCACGTGACCCGGTCACCTGGGGCCGGTGACCCCACGTGACCCGGTCACCTGGGGCCGGTGACCCCACGTGACCCGGTCACCTGGGGCCGGTGACCCCACGTGACCCGGTCACCTGGTGCCGGTGACCCCACGTGACCCGGTCACCTGGGGCCGGTGTCCCCACGTGACCCGATGACCTGGGGCCGGTGTCCCCACGTGACCCGGTCACCTGGGGCCGGTGTCCCCACGTGACCCGGGGTCCTGGTGCCGGGGTGGTCATCGGAACCTGGGAACCAGGCCGGTTACCCGACACGACCCGGTGACCCGGGTCTGTGGTGTCGACGGACTCGTAGACCTGGGTTCGGGGTCCCGACTTGACGCGGTGACCTGGGGCCGGTGTCCCCACGTGACCCGGTCACCTGGGGCCGGGGTCCCCACGTGACCCGGGGTCCTGGTGCCGGGGTGGTCACCGGAACCTGGGAACCAGATCGGGTGCGCGACATGACCCGGTGACCTGGGGCCGGGTTAACGACCTGTCCAGGGTACCCGGGCCGGGGACCCGACAGGACCCGGTGGTCCTTCGCTGGTGTCCCGATGCAACCCGGGGACCCGGGCCGGGGACCCGGTATGACTCCGTCTCCCGGGGCCGGGGTGGTCACCTGACACTGGTACCCGGGACAGCGACCCGACATGACCTTGTGACCCGGGGCCGGGGTGCCGACCTGTCCAGGGGACCCGACCCGGGTACCCGACAGGACCCGGTGATCTGCGGCTGGGGTAAAAACCCGTCCCGGGGACCCGGGCTGGGTCCCGACATGACCCGGTGACCTGGGGCTGTGGTGTCGACCGGACTCGGGGACCTGGTCCGGTGTCCCGTCATGACCCGGGGACCTGGGGTCGGGGTGGTCACCAGACCCTTGTACCCAGGCCGTTGACCCGACATGACCCTGTGACCCGGGGCCTGGGTAAAAATCCAACCCGGGGACCCGGGCATGGGACGTGACATGACCCGACCTGGGTCCGGGGTCCCGAACTGACCCGGTGACCTGGGTCCGGGGAATCGGTATGACCCGGTTACCTGGGTCCGGGGTCCCCACGTGACCCGGTCACCTGGGGCCGGGGTCCCCACGTGACCCGCTGACCTGGGGCCGGTGACCCCACGTGACCCGGTCACCTGGGGCCGGTGTCCCCACGTGACCCGGGGTCCTGGTGCCGGGGTGGTCATCGGAACCTGGGAACCAGGCCGGGTGCGCGAGATGACCGGGTGACCTGGGGCCGGGTTATCGACCTGTCCAGGGGACCCGGGCCGGGGACCCGACAGGACCCGGTGATCTGCGGCTGGGGTAAAAACCCGTCCCGGGGACCCGGGCTGGGTCCCGACATGCCTTGGTTACCTGGGGCCGGTGTCCCCACGTGACCCGCTGACCTGGGGCCGGTGACACCACGTGACCCGGTCACCTGGGGCCGGTGTCCCCACGTGACCCGGTCACCTGGGGCCGGTGACCCCACGTGACCAGGTCACCTGGGGCCGGTGACCCCACGTGACCCGGTCACCTGGGGCCGGTGTCCCCACGTGACCCGGTCACCTGGGGCCGGTGACCCCACGTGACCAGGTCACCTGGGGCCGGTGACCCCACGTGACCCGGTGACCTGGGGCCGGTGTCCCCACGTGACCCGGTGACCTGGGGCCGGTGACCCCACGTGACCCGGTCACCTGGGGCCGGTGTCCCCACGTGACCCGGTCACCTGGGGCCGGTGACCCCACGTGACCCGGTCACCTGGGGCCGGTGACCCCACGTGACCAGGTCACCTGGGGCCGGTGACCCCACGTGACCCGGTCACCTGGGGCCGGTGACCGCACGTGACCCGGTCACCTGGGGCCGGTGTTCCCACGTGACCCGGTCACCTGGTGCCGGTGACCCCACGTGACCCGCTGACCTGGGGCCGGTGACCCCACGTGACCCGGTCACCTGGGGCCGGTGACCGCACGTGACCCGGTCACCTGGGGCCGGTGACCCCACGTGACCCGGTCACCTGGGGCCGGTGACCCCACGTGACCCGGTCACCTGGGGCCGGTGACCCCACGTGACCCGGTCACCTGGGGCCGGGGTGGTCATCGGAACCTGGGAACCAGGCCGGGTGCGCGAGATGACCGGGTGACCTGGGCCGGGTTATCGACCTGTCCAGGGGACCCGGGCCGGGGACCCGACAGGACCCGGTGATCTGCGGCTGGGGTAAAAACCCGTCCCGGGGACCCGGGCTGGGTCCCGACATGCCTTGGTTACCTGGGGCCGGTGTCCCCACGTGACCCGCTGACCTGGGGCCGGTGACCCCACGTGACCCGGTCACCTGGGGCCGGTGTCCCCACGTGACCCGGTGACCTGGGGCCGGTGTCCCCACGTGACCCGCTGACCTGGGGCCGGTGACCCCACGTGACCCGGTCACCTGGGGCCGGTGTCCCCACGTGACCCGGTCACCTGGGGCCGGTGACCCCACGTGACCCGCTGACCTGGGGCCGGTGACCCCACGTGACCCGCTGACCTGGGGCCGGTGACCCCACGTGACCCGGTCACCTGGGGCCGGTGACCCCACGTGACCCGCTGACCTGGGGCCGGTGACCCCACGTGACCCGGTCACCTGGGGCCGGTGACCCCACGTGACCCGGTCACCTGGGGCCGGTGACCCCACATGACCCGGTCACCTGGGGCCGGTGACCCCACGTGACCCGGTCACCTGGGGCCAGTGACCGCACGTGACCCGGTGACCTGGGGCCGGTGTCCCCACGTGACCCGCTGACCTGGGGCCGGTGACCCCACGTGACCGGGTCACCTGGGGCCGGTGACCCCACGTGACCCGGTGACCTGGGGCCGGTGTCCCCACGTGACCCAGAGTCCTGGTGCCGGGGTGGTCATCGGAACCTGGGAACCAGGCCGGTTACCCGACACGACCCGGTGACCCGGGGCTGTGGTGTCGACGGACTCGTGGACCTGGGTTCGGGGTCCCGACCTGACGCGGTGACCTGGGGCCGGTGTCCCCACGTGACCCGCTGACCTGGGGCCGGTGTCCCCACGTGACCCGCTGACCTGGGGCCGGTGACCCCACGTGACCCGCTGACCTGGGGCCGGTGACCCCGCGTGACCCGGTCACCTGGGGCCGGGGTCCCCACGGGACCCGGGGTCCTGGTGCCGGGGTGGTCACCGGAACGTGGGAACCAGGCCGGATGCGCGACATGACCCGGTGACCTGGGGCCGGGTTAACGACCTGTCCAGGGGACCCGACCCGGGGACCCGACAGGACCCGGTGATCTGCGGCTGGGGTAAAAACCCGTCCCGGGGACCCGGGCTGGGTCCCGACATGACCCGGTGACCTGGGGCTGTGGTGTCGACCGGACTCGGGGACCTGGTCCGGTGTCCCGTCATGACCCGGGGACCTGGGCTCGGGGTGGTCACCAGACCCTTGTACCCAGGCCGTTGACCCGACATGACCCTGTGACCCGGGGCCTGGGTAAAAATCCAACCCGGGGACCCGGGCATGGGACGTGACATGACCCGACCTGGGTCCGGGGTCCCGAACTGACCCGGTGACCTGGGTCCGGGGACTCGGTATGACCCGGTTACCTGGGTCCGGTGTCCCCACGTGACCCGCTGACCTGGGGCCGGTGACCCCACGTGACCCGGTCACCTGGGGCCGGTGACCCCACGTGACCAGGTCACCTGGGGCCGGTGACCCCACATGACCCGGTCACCTGGGGCCGGTGACCCCACGTGACCCGGTCACCTGGGGCCGGTGTTCCCACGTGACCCGGTCACCTGGGGCCGGTGACCCCACGTGACCCGGTCACCTGGGGCCGGTGACCCCACGTGACCCGGTCACCTGGGGCCGGTGACCGCACGTGACCCGGTCACCTGGGGCCGGTGACCCCACGTGACCCGGTCACCTGGGGCCGGTGACCCCACGTGACCCGGTCACCTGGGGCCGGTGACCCCACGTGACCCGGTCACCTGGGGCCGGTGTCCCCACGTGACCCGGTCACCTGGGGCCGGTGACCCCACGTGACCCGGTCACCTGGGGCCGGTGACCCCACGTGACCCGGTCACCTGGGGCCGGTGACGCCACGTGACCGGGTCACCTGGGGCCGGTGACCCCACGTGACCAGGTCACCTGGGGCCGGTGTACCCACGTGACCCAGAGTCCTAGTGCCGGGGTGGTCATAGGAACCTGGGAACCAGGCCGGTTACCCGACACGACCCGGTGACCCGGGGCTGTGGTGTCGACGGACTCGTGGACCTGGGTTCGGGGTCCCGACCTGACGCGGTGACCTGGGGCCGGTGTCCCCACGTGACCCGCTGACCTGGGGCCGGTGACCCCACGTGACCCGCTGACCTGGGGCCGGTGACCCCACGTGACCCGGTCACCTGGGGCCGGTGTCCCCACGTGACCCGGGGTCCTGGTGCCGGGGTGGTCATCGGAACCTGGGAACCAGGCCGGGTGCGCGAGATGACCGGGTGACCTGGGGCCGGGTTATCGACCTGTCCAGGGGACCCGGGCCGGGGACCCGACAGGACCCGGTGATCTGCGGCTGGGGTAAAAACCCGTCCCGGGGACCCGGGCTTGGTCCCGACATGCCTTGGTTACCTGGGGCCGGTGTCCCCACGTGACCCGCTGACCTGGGGCCGGTGACCCCACGTGACCCGGTCACCTGGGGCCGGTGTCCCCACGTGACCCGCTGACCTGGGGCCGGTGACCCCACGTGACCCGGTGACCTGGGGCCGGTGTCCCCACGTGACCAGGTCACCTGGGGCCGGTGACCCCACGTGACCCGCTGACCTGGGGCCGGTGACCCCACGTGACCCGCTGACCTGGGGCCGGTGTCCCCACGTGACCTGGTCACCTGGTGCCGGTGACCCCACGTGACCCGGTCACCTGGGGCCGGTGACCCCACGTGACCCGGTCACCTGGGGCCGGTGTCCCCACGTGACCCGGTCACCTGGGGCCGGTGTCCCCACGTGACCCGGTCACCTGGGGCCGGTGACCCCACGTGACCCGGTCACCTGGGGCCGGTGACCCCACGTGACCCGCTGACCTGGGGCCGGTGACCCCACGTGACCCGGTCACCTGGGGCCGGTGACCCCACGTGACCCGGTCACCTGGGGCCGGTGACCCCACGTGACCGGGTCACCTGGGGCCGGTGACCCCACGTGACCCAGTGACCTGGGGCCGGTGTCCCCACGTGACCCAGAGTCCTGGTGCCGGGGTGGTCATCGGAACCTGGGATCCAGGCCGGTTACCCGACACGACCCGGTGACCCGGAGCTGTGGTGTCGACGGACTCGTGGACCTGGGTTCGGGGTCCCGACCTGACGCGGTGACCTGGGGCCGGTGTCCCCACGTGACCCGCTGACCTGGGGCCGGTGTCCCCACGTGACCCGCTGACCTGGGGCCGGTGACCCCACGTGACCCGCTGACCTGGGGCCGGTGACCCCGCGTGACCCGGTCACCTGGGGCCGGGGTCACCACGGGACCCGGGGTCCTGGTGCCGGGGTGGTCACCGGAACGTGGGAACCAGGCCGGTTACCCGACACGACCCGGTGACCTGGGGCCGGGTTAACGACCTGTCCAGGGGACCCGGGCCGGGGACCCGACAGGACCCGGTGGTCCTTCGCTGGTGTCCCGATGCAACCCGGGGACCCGGGCCCGGGCCCCCACGTGATCCAGTGATCCGGTGCTTTTGTCCCGATGCAACCCGGGGACCTGGGCCGGGGACCCGGTATGACTCCGTCTCCCGGGGCCGGGGTGGTCACCTGACACTGGTACCCGGGACAGCGACCCGACATGACCCCGTGACCCGGGGCCGGGGTGCCGACCTGTCCAGGGGACCCGACCCGGGTACCCGACAGGACCCGGTGATCTGCGGCTGGGGTAAAAACCCGTCCCGGGGACCCGGGCTGGGTCCCGACATGACCCGGTGACCTGGGGCTGTGGTGTCGACCGGACTCGGGGACCTGGTCCGGTGTCCCGTCATGACCCGGGGACCTGGGCTCGGGGTGGTCACCAGACCCTTGTACCCAGGCCGTTGACCCGACATGACCCTGTGACCCGGGGCCTGGGTAAAAATCCAACCCGGGGACCCGGGCATGGGACGTGACATGACCCGACCTGGGTCCGGGGTCCCGAACTGACCCGGTGACCTGGATCCGGGGACTCGGTATGACCCGGTTACCTGGGTCCGGGGTCCCCACGTGACCCGCTGACCTGGGGCCGGGGTCCCCACGTGACCCGCTGACCTGGGGCCGGTGACCCCACGTGACCCGGTCACCTGGGGCCGGTGTCCCCACGTGACCCGGGGTCCTGGTGCCGGGGTGGTCATCGGAACCTGGGAACCAGGCCGGGTGCGCGAGATGACCGGGTGACCTGGGGCCGGGTTATCGACCTGTCCAGGGGACCCGGGCCGGGGACCCGACAGGACCCGGTGATCTGCGGCTGGGGTAAAAACCCGTCCCGGGGACCCGGGCTGGGTCCCGACATGCCTTGGTTACCTGGGGCCGGTGTCCCCACGTGACCCGCTGACCTGGGGCCGGTGACCCCACGTGACCCGGTCACCTGGGGCCGGTGTCCCCACGTGACCCGGTCACCTGGGGCCGGTGACCCCACGTGACCCGCTGACCTGGGGCCGGTGACCCCACGTGACCCGGTCACCTGGGGCCGGTGACCCCACGTGACCCGGTCACCTGGGGCCGGTGTCCCCACGTGACCCGGTCACCTGGTGCCGGTGACACCACCTGACCCGGTCACCTGGTGCCGGTGACCGCACGTGACCCGGTCACCTGGGGCCGGTGACCCCACGTGACCCGGTCACCTGGGGCCGGTGACCCCACGTGACCCGGTCACCTGGGGCCGGTGACCCCACGTGACCCGGTCACCTGGTGCCGGTGACCCCACGTGACCCGGTCACCTGGGGCTGGTGACCCCACGTGACCCGGTCACCTGGGGCCGGGGTGGTCATCGGAACCTGGGAACCAGGCCGGGTGCGCGAGATGACCGGGTGACCTGGGGCCGGGTTATCGACCTGTCCAGGGGACCCGGGCCAGGGACCCGACAGGACCCGGTGATCTGCGGCTGGGGTAAAAACCCGTCCCGGGGACCCGGGCTGGGTCCCGACATGCCTTGGTTACCTGGGGCCGGTGTCCCCACGTGACCCGCTGACCTGGGGCCGGTGACCCCACGTGACCCGGTCACCTGGTGCCGGTGACCCCACGTGACCCGGTCACCTGGGGCCGGTGTCCCCACGTGACCCGATGACCTGGGGCCGGTGTCCCCACGTGACCCGGTCACCTGGGGCCGGTGTCCCCACGTGACCCGGTCACCTGGGACCGGTGACCCCACGTGACCCGGTCACCTGGGGCCGGTGACCCCACGTGACCCGGTCACCTGGGGCCGGTGACCCCACGTGACCCGGTCACCTGGGGCCGGTGACCCCACGTGACCCGGTCACCTGGGGCCGGTGTCCCCACGTGACCCGGTCACCTGGGGCCGGTGACCCCACGTGACCCGCTCACCTGGGGCCGGTGACCCCACGTGACCCGCTCACCTGGGGCCGGTGACCCCACGTGACCCGGTCACCTGGGGCCGGTGACCCCACGTGACCCGGTCACCTGGGGCCGGTGACCCCACGTGACCCCGGTCACCTGGGGCCGGTGACCCCACGTGACCCGGTCACCTGGGGCCGGTGACCCCACGTGACCCGGTCACCTGGTGCCGGTGACCCCACGTGACCCGGTCACCTGGGGCCGGTGTCCCCACGTGACCCGATGACCTGGGGCCGGTGTCCCCACGTGACCCGGTCACCTGGGGCCGGTGTCCCCACGTGACCCGGGGTCCTGGTGCCGGGGTGGTCATCGGAACCTGGGAACCAGGCCGGTTACCCGACACGACCCGGTGACCCGGGTCTGTGGTGTCGACGGACTCGTAGACCTGGGTTCGGGGTCCCGACTTGACGCGGTGACCTGGGGCCGGTGTCCCCACGTGACCCGCTGACCTGGGGCCGGGGTCCCCACGTGACCCGGGGTCCTGGTGCCGGGGTGGTCACCGGAACCTGGGAACCAGATCGGGTGCGCGACATGACCCGGTGACCTGGGGCCGGGTTAACGACCTGTCCAGGGTACCCGGGCCGGGGACCCGACAGGACCCGGTGGTCCTTCGCTGGTGTCCCGATGCAACCCGGGGACCCGGGCCGGGGACCCGGTATGACTCCGTCTCCCGGGGCCGGGGTGGTCACCTGACACTGGTACCCGGGACAGCGACCCGACATGACCTTGTGACCCGGGGCCGGGGTGCCGACCTGTCCAGGGGACCCGACCCGGGTACCCGACAGGACCCGGTGATCTGCGGCTGGGGTAAAAACCCGTCCCGGGGACCCGGGCTGGGTCCCGACATGACCCGGTGACCTGGGGCTGTGGTGTCGACCGGACTCGGGGACCTGGTCCGGTGTCCCGTCATGACCCGGGGACCTGGGGTCGGGGTGGTCACCAGACCCTTGTACCCAGGCCGTTGACCCGACATGACCCTGTGACCCGGGGCCTGGGTAAAAATCCAACCCGGGGACCCGGGCATGGGACGTGACATGACCCGACCTGGGTCCGGGGTCCCGAACTGACCCGGTGACCTGGGTCCGGGGAATCGGTATGACCCGGTTACCTGGGTCCGGGGTCCCCACGTGACCCGGTCACCTGGGGCCGGGGTCCCCACGTGACCCGCTGACCTGGGGCCGGTGACCCCACGTGACCCGGTCACCTGGGGCCGGTGTCCCCACGTGACCCGGGGTCCTGGTGCCGGGGTGGTCATCGGAACCTGGGAACCAGGCCGGGTGCGCGAGATGACCGGGTGACCTGGGGCCGGGTTATCGACCTGTCCAGGGGACCCGGGCCGGGGACCCGACAGGACCCGGTGATCTGCGGCTGGGGTAAAAACCCGTCCCGGGGACCCGGGCTGGGTCCCGACATGCCTTGGTTACCTGGGGCCGGTGTCCCCACGTGACCCGCTGACCTGGGGCCGGTGACACCACGTGACCCGGTCACCTGGGGCCGGTGTCCCCACGTGACCCGGTCACCTGGGGCCGGTGACCCCACGTGACCAGGTCACCTGGGGCCGGTGACCCCACGTGACCCGGTCACCTGGGGCCGGTGTCCCCACGTGACCCGGTCACCTGGGGCCGGTGACCCCACGTGACCAGGTCACCTGGGGCCGGTGACCCCACGTGACCCGGTGACCTGGGGCCGGTGTCCCCACGTGACCCGGTGACCTGGGGCCGGTGACCCCACGTGACCCGGTCACCTGGGGCCGGTGTCCCCACGTGACCCGGTCACCTGGGGCCGGTGACCCCACGTGACCCGGTCACCTGGGGCCGGTGACCCCACGTGACCAGGTCACCTGGGGCCGGTGACCCCACGTGACCCGGTCACCTGGGGCCGGTGACCGCACGTGACCCGGTCACCTGGGGCCGGTGTTCCCACATGACCCGGTCACCTGGTGCCGGTGACCCCACGTGACCCGGTCACCTGGGGCCGGTGACCCCACGTGACCCGGTCACCTGGGGCCGGTGACCGCACGTGACCCGGTCACCTGGGGCCGGTGACCCCACGTGACCCGGTCACCTGGGGCCGGTGACCCCACGTGACCCGGTCACCTGGGGCCGGTGACCCCACGTGACCCGGTCACCTGGGGCCGGTGACCCCACGTGACCCGGTCACCTGGGGCCGGGGTGGTCATCGGAACCTGGGAACCAGGCCGGGTGCGCGAGATGACCGGGTGACCTGGGCCGGGTTATCGACCTGTCCAGGGGACCCGGGCCGGGGACCCGACAGGACCCGGTGATCTGCGGCTGGGGTAAAAACCCGTCCCGGGGACCCGGGCTGGGTCCCGACATGCCTTGGTTACCTGGGGCCGGTGTCCCCACGTGACCCGCTGACCTGGGGCCGGTGACCCCACGTGACCCGGTCACCTGGGGCCGGTGTCCCCACGTGACCCGGTGACCTGGGGCCGGTGTCCCCACGTGACCCGCTGACCTGGGGCCGGTGACCCCACGTGACCCGGTCACCTGGGGCCGGTGTCCCCACGTGACCCGGTCACCTGGGGCCGGTGACCCCACGTGACCCGCTGACCTGGGGCCGGTGACCCCACGTGACCCGCTGACCTGGGGCCGGTGACCCCACGTGACCCGGTCACCTGGGGCCGGTGACCCCACGTGACCCGCTGACCTGGGGCCGGTGACCCCACGTGACCCGGTCACCTGGGGCCGGTGACCCCACGTGACCCGGTCACCTGGGGCCGGTGACCCCACATGACCCGGTCACCTGGGGCCGGTGACCCCACGTGACCCGGTCACCTGGGGCCAGTGACCGCACGTGACCCGGTGACCTGGGGCCGGTGTCCCCACGTGACCCGCTGACCTGGGGCCGGTGACCCCACGTGACCGGGTCACCTGGGGCCGGTGACCCCACGTGACCCGGTGACCTGGGGCCGGTGTCCCCACGTGACCCAGAGTCCTGGTGCCGGGGTGGTCATCGGAACCTGGGAACCAGGCCGGTTACCCGACACGACCCGGTGACCCGGGGCTGTGGTGTCGACGGACTCGTGGACCTGGGTTCGGGGTCCCGACCTGACGCGGTGACCTGGGGCCGGTGTCCCCACGTGACCCGCTGACCTGGGGCCGGTGTCCCCACGTGACCCGCTGACCTGGGGCCGGTGACCCCACGTGACCCGCTGACCTGGGGCCGGTGACCCCGCGTGACCCGGTCACCTGGGGCCGGGGTCCCCACGGGACCCGGGGTCCTGGTGCCGGGGTGGTCACCGGAACGTGGGAACCAGGCCGGATGCGCGACATGACCCGGTGACCTGGGGCCGGGTTAACGACCTGTCCAGGGGACCCGACCCGGGGACCCGACAGGACCCGGTGATCTGCGGCTGGGGTAAAAACCCGTCCCGGGGACCCGGGCTGGGTCCCGACATGACCCGGTGACCTGGGGCTGTGGTGTCGACCGGACTCGGGGACCTGGTCCGGTGTCCCGTCATGACCCGGGGACCTGGGGTCGGGGTGGTCACCAGACCCTTGTACCCAGGCCGTTGACCCGACATGACCCTGTGACCCGGGGCCTGGGTAAAAATCCAACCCGGGGACCCGGGCATGGGACGTGACATGACCCGACCTGGGTCCGGGGTCCCGAACTGACCCGGTGACCTGGGTCCGGGGACTCGGTATGACCCGGTTACCTGGGTCCGGTGTCCCCACGTGACCCGCTGACCTGGGGCCGGTGACCCCACGTGACCCGGTCACCTGGGGCCGGTGACCCCACGTGACCAGGTCACCTGGGGCCGGTGACCCCACATGACCCGGTCACCTGGGGCCGGTGACCCCACGTGACCCGGTCACCTGGGGCCGGTGTTCCCACGTGACCCGGTCACCTGGGGCCGGTGACCCCACGTGACCCGGTCACCTGGGGCCGGTGACCGCACGTGACCCGGTCACCTGGGGCCGGTGACCCCACGTGACCCGGTCACCTGGGGCCGGTGACCCCACGTGACCCGGTCACCTGGGGCCGGTGACCCCACGTGACCCGGTCACCTGGGGCCGGTGTCCCCACGTGACCCGGTCACCTGGGGCCGGTGACCCCACGTGACCCGGTCACCTGGGGCCGGTGACCCCACGTGACCCGGTCACCTGGGGCCGGTGACGCCACGTGACCGGGTCACCTGGGGCCGGTGACCCCACGTGACCAGGTCACCTGGGGCCGGTGTACCCACGTGACCCAGAGTCCTAGTGCCGGGGTGGTCATAGGAACCTGGGAACCAGGCCGGTTACCCGACACGACCCGGTGACCCGGGGCTGTGGTGTCGACGGACTCGTGGACCTGGGTTCGGGGTCCCGACCTGACGCGGTGACCTGGGGCCGGTGTCCCCACGTGACCCGCTGACCTGGGGCCGGTGACCCCACGTGACCCGCTGACCTGGGGCCGGTGACCCCACGTGACCCGGTCACCTGGGGCCGGTGTCCCCACGTGACCCGGGGTCCTGGTGCCGGGGTGGTCATCGGAACCTGGGAACCAGGCCGGGTGCGCGAGATGACCGGGTGACCTGGGGCCGGGTTATCGACCTGTCCAGGGGACCCGGGCCGGGGACCCGACAGGACCCGGTGATCTGCGGCTGGGGTAAAAACCCGTCCCGGGGACCCGGGCTTGGTCCCGACATGCCTTGGTTACCTGGGGCCGGTGTCCCCACGTGACCCGCTGACCTGGGGCCGGTGACCCCACGTGACCCGGTCACCTGGGGCCGGTGTCCCCACGTGACCCGCTGACCTGGGGCCGGTGACCCCACGTGACCCGGTGACCTGGGGCCGGTGTCCCCACGTGACCAGGTCACCTGGGGCCGGTGACCCCACGTGACCCGCTGACCTGGGGCCGGTGACCCCACGTGACCCGCTGACCTGGGGCCGGTGTCCCCACGTGACCCGGTCACCTGGTGCCGGTGACCCCACGTGACCCGGTCACCTGGGGCCGGTGACCCCACGTGACCCGGTCACCTGGGGCCGGTGTCCCCACGTGACCCGGTCACCTGGGGCCGGTGTCCCCACGTGACCCGGTCACCTGGGGCCGGTGACCCCACGTGACCCGGTCACCTGGGGCCGGTGACCCCACGTGACCCGCTGACCTGGGGCCGGTGACCCCACGTGACCCGGTCACCTGGGGCCGGTGACCCCACGTGACCCGGTCACCTGGGGCCGGTGACCCCACGTGACCGGGTCACCTGGGGCCGGTGACCCCACGTGACCCAGTGACCTGGGGCCGGTGTCCCCACGTGACCCAGAGTCCTGGTGCCGGGGTGGTCATCGGAACCTGGGATCCAGGCCGGTTACCCGACACGACCCGGTGACCCGGAGCTGTGGTGTCGACGGACTCGTGGACCTGGGTTCGGGGTCCCGACCTGACGCGGTGACCTGGGGCCGGTGTCCCCACGTGACCCGCTGACCTGGGGCCGGTGTCCCCACGTGACCCGCTGACCTGGGGCCGGTGACCCCACGTGACCCGCTGACCTGGGGCCGGTGACCCCGCGTGACCCGGTCACCTGGGGCCGGGGTCACCACGGGACCCGGGGTCCTGGTGCCGGGGTGGTCACCGGAACGTGGGAACCAGGCCGGTTACCCGACACGACCCGGTGACCTGGGGCCGGGTTAACGACCTGTCCAGGGGACCCGGGCCGGGGACCCGACAGGACCCGGTGGTCCTTCGCTGGTGTCCCGATGCAACCCGGGGACCCGGGCCCGGGCCCCCACGTGATCCAGTGATCCGGTGCTTTTGTCCCGATGCAACCCGGGGACCTGGGCCGGGGACCCGGTATGACTCCGTCTCCCGGGGCCGGGGTGGTCACCTGACACTGGTACCCGGGACAGCGACCCGACATGACCCCGTGACCCGGGGCCGGGGTGCCGACCTGTCCAGGGGACCCGACCCGGGTACCCGACAGGACCCGGTGATCTGCGGCTGGGGTAAAAACCCGTCCCGGGGACCCGGGCTGGGTCCCGACATGACCCGGTGACCTGGGGCTGTGGTGTCGACCGGACTCGGGGACCTGGTCCGGTGTCCCGTCATGACCCGGGGACCTGGGCTCGGGGTGGTCACCAGACCCTTGTACCCAGGCCGTTGACCCGACATGACCCTGTGACCCGGGGCCTGGGTAAAAATCCAACCCGGGGACCCGGGCATGGGACGTGACATGACCCGACCTGGGTCCGGGGTCCCGAACTGACCCGGTGACCTGGATCCGGGGACTCGGTATGACCCGGTTACCTGGGTCCGGGGTCCCCACGTGACCCGCTGACCTGGGGCCGGGGTCCCCACGTGACCCGCTGACCTGGGGCCGGTGACCCCACGTGACCCGGTCACCTGGGGCCGGTGTCCCCACGTGACCCGGGGTCCTGGTGCCGGGGTGGTCATCGGAACCTGGGAACCAGGCCGGGTGCGCGAGATGACCGGGTGACCTGGGGCCGGGTTATCGACCTGTCCAGGGGACCCGGGCCGGGGACCCGACAGGACCCGGTGATCTGCGGCTGGGGTAAAAACCCGTCCCGGGGACCCGGGCTGGGTCCCGACATGCCTTGGTTACCTGGGGCCGGTGTCCCCACGTGACCCGCTGACCTGGGGCCGGTGACCCCACGTGACCCGGTCACCTGGGGCCGGTGTCCCCACGTGACCCGGTCACCTGGGGCCGGTGACCCCACGTGACCCGCTGACCTGGGGCCGGTGACCCCACGTGACCCGGTCACCTGGGGCCGGTGACCCCACGTGACCCGGTCACCTGGGGCCGGTGTCCCCACGTGACCCGGTCACCTGGTGCCGGTGACACCACCTGACCCGGTCACCTGGTGCCGGTGACCGCACGTGACCCGGTCACCTGGGGCCGGTGACCCCACGTGACCCGGTCACCTGGGGCCGGTGACCCCACGTGACCCGGTCACCTGGGGCCGGTGACCCCACGTGACCCGGTCACCTGGTGCCGGTGACCCCACGTGACCCGGTCACCTGGGGCTGGTGACCTCACGTGACCCGGTCACCTGGGGCCGGGGTGGTCATCGGAACCTGGGAACCAGGCCGGGTGCGCGAGATGACCGGGTGACCTGGGGCCGGGTTATCGACCTGTCCAGGGGACCCGGGCCAGGGACCCGACAGGACCCGGTGATCTGCGGCTGGGGTAAAAACCCGTCCCGGGGACCCGGGCTGGGTCCCGACATGCCTTGGTTACCTGGGGCCGGTGTCCCCACGTGACCCGCTGACCTGGGGCCGGTGACCCCACGTGACCCGGTCACCTGGGGCCGGTGTCCCCACGTGACCCGCTGACCTGGGGCCGGTGACCCCACGTGACCCGGTCACCTGGGGCCGGTGTCCCCACGTGACCAGGTCACCTGGGGCCGGTGACCCCACGTGACCCGCTGACCTGGGGCCGGTGACCCCACGTGACCCGGTCACCTGGGGCCGGTGTCCCCACGTGACCCGGTCACCTGGTGCCGGTGACCCCACGTGACCCGGTCACCTGGGGCCGGTGACCCCACGTGACCCGGTCACCTGGGGCCGGTGTCCCCACGTGACCCGGTCACCTGGGGCCGGTGACCCCACGTGACCCGGTCACCTGGGGCCGGTGACCCCACGTGACCCGCTGACCTGGGGCCGGTGACCCCACGTGACCCGGTCACCTGGGGCCGGTGACCCCACGTGACCGGGTCACCTGGGGCCGGTGACCCCACGTGACCCGGTGACCTGGGGCCGGTGTCCCCACGTGACCCAGAGTCCTGGTGCCGGGGTGGTCATCGGAACCTGGGATCCAGGCCGGTTACCCGACACGACCCGGTGACCCGGGGCTGTGGTGTCGACGGACTCGTGGACCTGGGTTCGGGGTCCCGACCTGACGCGGTGACCTGGGGCCGGTGTCCCCACGTGACCCGCTGACCTGGGGCCGGTGTCCCCACGTGACCCGCTGACCTGGGGCCGGTGACCCCACGTGACCCGCTGACCTGGGGCCGGTGACCCCGCGTGACCCGGTCACCTGGGGCCGGGGTCACCACGGGACCCGGGGTCCTGGTGCCGGGGTGGTCACCGGAACCTGGGAACCAGGCCGGTTACCCGACACGACCCGGTGACCTGGGGCCGGGTTAACGACCTGTCCAGGGGACCCGGGCCGGGGACCCGACAGGACCCGGTGGTCCTTCGCTGGTGTCCCGATGCAACCCGGGGACCCGGGCCCGGGCCCCCACGTGATCCAGTGATCCGGTGCTTTTGTCCCGATGCAACCCGGGGACCCGGGCCGGGGACCCGGTATGACTCCGTCTCCCGGGGCCGGGGTGGTCACCTGACACTGGTACCCGGGACAGCGACCCGACATGACCCCGTGACCCGGGGCCGGGGTGCCGACCTGTCCAGGGGACCCGACCCGGGTACCCGACAGGACCCGGTGATCTGCGGCTGGGGTAAAAACCCGTCCCGGGGACCCGGGCTGGGTCCCGACATGACCCGGTGACCTGGGGCTGTGGTGTCGACCGGACTCGGGGACCTGGTCCGGTGTCCCGTCATGACCCGGGGACCTGGGCTCGGGGTGGTCACCAGACCCTTGTACCCAGGCCGTTGACCCGACATGACCCTGTGACCCGGGGCCTGGGTAAAAATCCAACCCGGGGACCCGGGCATGGGACGTGACATGACCCGACCTGGGTCCGGGGTCCCGAACTGACCCGGTGACCTGGATCCGGGGACTCGGTATGACCCGGTTACCTGGGTCCGGGGTCCCCACGTGACCCGCTGACCTGGGGCCGGGGTCCCCACGTGACCCGCTGACCTGGGGCCGGTGACCCCACGTGACCCGGTCACCTGGGGCTGGTGTCCCCACGTGACCCGGGGTCCTGGTGCCGGGGTGGTCATCGGAACCTGGGAACCAGGCTGGGTGCGCGAGATGACCGGGTGACCTGGGGCCGGGTTATCGACCTGTCCAGGGGACCAGGGCCGGGGACCCGACAGGACCCGGTGATCTGCGGCTGGGGTAAAAACCCGTCCCGGGGACCCGGGCTGGGTCCCGACATGCCTTGGTTACCTGGGGCCGGTGTCCCCACGTGACCCGCTGACCTGGGGCCGGTGACCCCACGTGACCCGGTCACCTGGGGCCGGTGTCCCCACGTGACCCGCTGACCTGGGGCCAGTGACCCCACGTGACCCGGTCACCTGGGGCCGGTGTCCCCACGTGACCCGGTCACCTGGGGCCGGTGACCCCACGTGACCCGCTGACCTGGGGCCGGTGACCCCACGTGACCCGGTCACCTGGGGCCGGTGTCCCCACGTGACCCGGTCACCTGGTGCCGGTGACCCCACGTGACCCGGTCACCTGGGGCCGGTGACCCCACGTGACCCGGTCACCTGGGGCCGGTGTCCCCACGTGACCCGGTCACCTGGGGCCGGTGTCCCCACGTGACCCGGTCACCTGGGGTCGGTGACCCCACGTGACCCGGTCACCTGGGGCCGGTGACCCCACGTGACCCGGTCACCTGGGGCCGGTGACCCCACGTGACCCGGTCACCTGGGGCCGGTGACCCCACGTGACCCGGTCACCTGGGGCCGGTGACCCCACGTGACTGGGTCACCTGGGGCCGGTGACCCCACGTGACCCGGTGACCTGGGGCCGGTGTCCCCACGTGACCCAGAGTCCTGGTGCCGGGGTGGTCATCGGAACCTGGGATCCAGGCCGGTTAACCGACACGACCCGGTGACCCGGGGCTGTGGTGTCGACGGACTCGTGGACCTGGGTTCGGGGTCCCGACCTGACGCGGTGACCTGGGGCCGGTGTCCCCACGTGACCCGCTGACCTGGGGCCGGTGTCCCCACGTGACCCGCTGACCTGGGGCCGGTGACCCCACGTGACCCGCTGACCTGGGGCCGGCGACCCCGCGTGACCCGGTCACCTGGGGCCGGGGTCCCCACGGGACCCGGGGTCCTGGTGCCGGGGTGGTCACCGGAACGTGGGAACCAGGCCGGGTGCGCGACATGACCCGGTGACCTGGGGCCGGGTTAACGACCTGTCCAGGGGACCCGGGCCGGGGACCCGACAGGACCCGGTGGTCCTTCGCTGGTGTCCCGATGCAACCCGGGGACCCGGGCCCGGGCCCCCACGTGATCCAGTGATCCGGTGCTTTTGTCCCGATGCAACCCGGGGACCTGGGCCGGGGACCCGGTATGACTCCGTCTCCCGGGGCCGGGGTGGTCACCTGACACTGGTACCCGGGACAGCGACCCGACATGACCCCGTGACCCGGGGCCGGGGTGCCGACCTGTCCAGGGGACCCGACCCGGGTACCCGACAGGACCCGGTGATCTGCGGCTGGGGTAAAAACCCGTCCCGGGGACCCGGGCTGGGTCCCGACATGACCCGGTGACCTGGGGCTGTGGTGTCGACCGGACTCGGGGACCTGGTCCGGTGTCCCGTCATGACCCGGGGACCTGGGCTCGGGGTGGTCACCAGACCCTTGTACCCAGGCCGTTGACCCGACATGACCCTGTGACCCGGGGCCTGGGTAAAAATCCAACCCGGGGACCCGGGCATGGGACGTGACATGACCCGACCTGGGTCCGGGGTCCCGAACTGACCCGGTGACCTGGGTCCGGGGACTCGGTATGACCCGGTTACCTGGGGCCGGTGTCCCCACGTGACCCGGTCACCTGGGGCCGGTGACCCCACGTGACCCGGTCACCTGGGGCCGGTGACCCCACGTGACCAGGTCACCTGGGGCCGGTGACCCCACGTGACCCGGTCACCTGGGGCCGGTGACCCCACGTGACCAGGTCACCTGGGGCCGGTGTTCCCACGTGACCCGGTCACCTGGGGCCGGTGACCCCACGTGACCCGGTCACCAGGGGCCGGTGACCCCACGTGACCCGGTCACCTGGGGCCGGTGACCCCACGTGACCCGGTCAGCTGGGGCCGGTGACCGCACATGACCCGGTCACCTGGGGCCGGTGACCCCACGTGACCCGGTCACCTGGGGCCGGTGACCCCACGTGACCCGGTCACCTGGGGCCGGTGTCCCCACGTGACCCGGTCACCTGGGGCCGGTGACCCCACGTGACCCGGTCACCTGGGGCCGGTGACCCCGCGTGACCCGGTCACCTGGGGCCGGGGTCACCACGGGACCCGGGGTCCTGGTGCCGGGGTGGTCACCGGAACCTGGGAACCAGGCCGGTTACCCGACACGACCCGGTGACCTGGGGCCGGGTTAACGACCTGTCCAGGGGACCCGGGCCGGGGACCCGACAGGACCCGGTGGTCCTTCGCTGGTGTCCCGATGCAACCCGGGGACCCGGGCCCGGGCCCCCACGTGATCCAGTGATCCGGTGCTTTTGTCCCGATGCAACCCGGGGACCCGGGCCGGGGACCCGGTATGACTCCGTCTCCCGGGGCCGGGGTGGTCACCTGACACTGGTACCCGGGACAGCGACCCGACATGACCCCGTGACCCGGGGCCGGGGTGCCGACCTGTCCAGGGGACCCGACCCGGGTACCCGACAGGACCCGGTGATCTGCGGCTGGGGTAAAAACCCGTCCCGGGGACCCGGGCTGGGTCCCGACATGACCCGGTGACCTGGGGCTGTGGTGTCGACCGGACTCGGGGACCTGGTCCGGTGTCCCGTCATGACCCGGGGACCTGGGCTCGGGGTGGTCACCAGACCCTTGTACCCAGGCCGTTGACCCGACATGACCCTGTGACCCGGGGCCTGGGTAAAAATCCAACCCGGGGACCCGGGCATGGGACGTGACATGACCCGACCTGGGTCCGGGGTCCCGAACTGACCCGGTGACCTGGGTCCGGGGACTCGGTATGACGCGGTTACCTGGGTCCGGGGTCCCCACGTGACCCGGTCACCTGGGGCCGGGGTCCCCACGTGACCCGCTGACCTGGGGCCGGTGACCCCACGTGACCCGGTCACCTGGGGCCGGTGTCCCCACGTGACCCGGGGTCCTGGGGCCGGGGTGGTCATCGGAACCTGGGAACCAGGCCGGGTGCGCGAGATGACCGGGTGACCTGGGGCCGGGTTATCGACCTGTCCAGGGGACCCGGGCCGGGGACCCGACAGGACCCGGTGATCTGCGGCTGGGGTAAAAACCCGTCCCGGGGACCCGGGCTGGGTCCCGACATGCCTTGGTTACCTGGGGCCGGTGTCCCCACGTGACCCGCTGACCTGGGGCCGGTGACCCCACGTGACCCGGTCACCTGGGGCCGGTGTCCCCACGTGACCCGGTGACCTGGGGCCGGTGTCCCCACGTGACCCGCTGACCTGGGGCCGGTGACCCCACGTGACCCGCTGACCTGGGGCCGGTGACCCCACGTGACCCGGTCACCTGGGGCCGGTGACCCCACGTGACCCGGTCACCTGGGGCCGGTGTCCCCACGTGACCCGGTCACCTGGTGCCGGTGACCCCACGTGACCCGGTCACCTGGGGCCAGTGACCGCACGTGACCCGGTCACCTGGGGCCGGTGACCCCACGTGACCCGGTCACCTGGGGCCGGTGACCCCACGTGACCCGGTCACCTGGTGCCGGTGACCCCACGTGACCCGGTCACCTGGGGCCGGTGACCCCACGTGACCCGGTCACCTGGGGCCGGTGACCCCACGTGACCCGGTCACCTGGGGCCGGTGACCCCACGTGACCAGGTCACCTGGGGCCGGTGACCCCACGTGACCCGGTCACCTGGGGCCGGTGACCCCACGTGACCCGGTCACCTGGTGCCGGTGACCCCACCTGACCCGGTCACCTGGGGCCGGTGTCCCCAAGTGACCCGGTCACCTGGGGCCGGTGACCCCACGTGACCCGGTCACCTGGTGCCGGTGACCCCACGTGACCCGGTGACCTGGGGCCGGTGTCCCCACATGACCCGGTCACCTGGGGCCGGTGACCCCCACGTGACCCGCTGACCTGGGGCCGGTGACCCCACGTGACCCGCTGACCTGGGGCCGGTGACCTCACGTGACCCGGTCACCTGGGGCCGGTGACCCCACGTGACCCGGTCACCTGGGGCCGGTGTCCCCACGTGACCCGGTGACCTGGGGCCGGTGACCCCACGTGACCCAGTCACCTGGGGCCGGTGTCGCCACGTGACCCGGTCACCTGGTGCCGGTGACCCCACGTGACCCGGTCACCTGGGGCCGGTGTCCCCACGTGACCCGGTCACCTGGTGCCGGTGACCCCACGTGACCCGGTCACCTGGGGCCGGTGTCCCCACGTGACCCGGTCACCTGGGGCCGGTGACCGCACGTGACCCGGTCACCTGGGGCCGGTGACCCCACGTGACCCGGTCACCTGGGGCCGGTGACCCAACGTGACCCGGTCACCTGGGGCCGGTGACCCCACGTGACCCGGTCACCTGGGGCCGGGGTGGTCATCGGAACCTGGGAACCAGGCCGGGTGCGCGAGATGACCAAGTGACCTGGGGCCGGGTTATCGACCTGTCCAGGGGACCCGGGCCGGGGACCCGACAGGACCCGGTGATCTGCGGCTGGGGTAAAAACACGTCCCGGGGACCCGGGCTGGGTCCCGACATGCCTTGGTTACCTGGGGCCGGTGTCCCCACGTGACCCGCTGACCTGGGGCCGGTGACCCCACGTGACCCGGTCACCTGGGGCCGGTGTCCCCACGTGACCCGGTGACCTGGGGCCGGTGTCCCCACGTGACCCGCTGACCTGGGGCCGGTGACCCCACGTGACCCGGTCACCTGGGGCCGGTGTCCCCACGTGACCCGGTCACCTGGTGCCGGTGACCCCACGTGACCCACTGACCTGGGGCCGGTGACCCCACGTGACCCGCTGACCTGGGGCCGGTGACCCCACGTGACCCGGTCACCTAGGGCCGGTGTCCCCACGTGACCCGGTCACCTGGGGCCGGTGACCCCACGTGACCCGGTGACCTTGGGCCGGTGACCCCACGTGACCCGGTCACCTGGGGCCGGTGACCCCACGTGACCCGGTCACCTGGGGCCGGTGTCCCCACTTGACCCGGTCACCTGGGGCCGGTGACCCCACGTGACCCGGTGACCTGGGGCCGGTGACCCCACGTGACCCGGTGACCTGGGGCCGGTGTCCCCACGTGACCCGGTGACCTGGGGCCGGTGACCCCACGTGACCCGGTCACCTGGGGCCGGTGTCCCCACGTGACCCGGTCACCTGGGGCCGGTGACCCCATGTGACCCGGTCACCTGGGGCCGGTGACCCCACATGACCAGGTCACCTGGGGCCGGTGACCCCACGTGACCCGGTCACCTGGGGCCGGTGACCCCACGTGACCCGGTCACCTGGGGCCGGTGACCCCACGTGACCCGGTCACCTGGGGCAGGGGTGGTCATCGGAACCTGGGAACCAGGCAGGGTGCGTGAGATGACCGGGTGACCTGGGGCCGGGTTATCGACCTGTCCAGGGGACCCGGGCCGGGGACCCGACAGGACCCGGTGATCTGCGGCTGGGGTAAAAACCCGTCCCGGGGACCCGGGCTGGGTCCCGACATGACCCGGTGACCTGGGGCTGTGGTGTCGACCGGACTCGGGGACCTGGTCCGGTGTCCCGTCATGACCCGGGGACCTGGGCTCGGGGTGGTCACCAGACCCTTGTACCCAGGCCGTTGACCCGACATGACCCTGTGACCCGGGGCCTGGGTAAAAATCCAACCCGGGGACCCGGGCATGGGACGTGACATGACCCGACCTGGGTCCGGGGTCCCGAACTGACCCGGTGACCTGGGTCCGGGGACTCGGTATGACCCGGTTACCTGGGGCCGGTGTCCCCACGTGACCCGGTCACCTGGGGCCGGTGACCCCACGTGACCCGGTCACCTGGGGCCGGTGACCCCACGTGACCAGGTCACCTGGGGCCGGTGACCCCACGTGACCCGGTCACCTGGGGCCGGTGACCCCACGTGACCAGGTCACCTGGGGCCGGTGTTCCCACGTGACCCGGTCACCTGGGGCCGGTGACCCCACGTGACCCGGTCACCAGGGGCCGGTGACCCCACGTGACCCGGTCACCTGGGGCCGGTGACCCCACGTGACCCGGTCACCTGGGGCCGGTGACCGCACATGACCCGGTCACCTGGGGCCGGTGACCCCACGTGACCCGGTCACCTGGGGCCGGTGACCCCACGTGACCCGGTCACCTGGGGCCGGTGACCCCACGTGACCCGGTCACCTGGGGCCGGTGTCCCCACGTGACCCGGTCACCTGGGGCCGGTGACCCCACGTGACCCGGTCACCTGGGGCCGGTGACCCCGCGTGACCCGGTCACCTGGGGCCGGGGTCACCACGGGACCCGGGGTCCTGGTGCCGGGGTGGTCACCGGAACCTGGGAACCAGGCCGGTTACCCGACACGACCCGGTGACCTGGGGCCGGGTTAACGACCTGTCCAGGGGACCCGGGCCGGGGACCCGACAGGACCCGGTGGTCCTTCGCTGGTGTCCCGATGCAACCCGGGGACCCGGGCCCGGGCCCCCACGTGATCCAGTGATCCGGTGCTTTTGTCCCGATGCAACCCGGGGACCCGGGCCGGGGACCCGGTATGACTCCGTCTCCCGGGGCCGGGGTGGTCACCTGACACTGGTACCCGGGACAGCGACCCGACATGACCCCGTGACCCGGGGCCGGGGTGCCGACCTGTCCAGGGGACCCGACCCGGGTACCCGACAGGACCCGGTGATCTGCGGCTGGGGTAAAAACCCGTCCCGGGGACCCGGGCTGGGTCCCGACATGACCCGGTGACCTGGGGCTGTGGTGTCGACCGGACTCGGGGACCTGGTCCGGTGTCCCGTCATGACCCGGGGACCTGGGCTCGGGGTGGTCACCAGACCCTTGTACCCAGGCCGTTGACCCGACATGACCCTGTGACCCGGGGCCTGGGTAAAAATCCAACCCGGGGACCCGGGCATGGGACGTGACATGACCCGACCTGGGTCCGGGGTCCCGAACTGACCCGGTGACCTGGGTCCGGGGACTCGGTATGACCCGGTTACCTGGGTCCGGGGTCCCCACGTGACCCGGTCACCTGGGGCCGGGGTCCCCACGTGACCCGCTGACCTGGGGCCGGTGACCCCACGTGACCCGGTCACCTGGGGCCGGTGTCCCCACGTGACCCGGGGTCCTGGGGCCGGGGTGGTCATCGGAACCTGGGAACCAGGCCGGGTGCGCGAGATGACCGGGTGACCTGGGGCCGGGTTATCGACCTGTCCAGGGGACCCGGGCCGGGGACCCGACAGGACCCGGTGATCTGCGGCTGGGGTAAAAACCCGTCCCGGGGACCCGGGCTGGGTCCCGACATGCCTTGGTTACCTGGGGCCGGTGTCCCCACGTGACCCGCTGACCTGGGGCCGGTGACCCCACGTGACCCGGTCACCTGGGGCCGGTGTCCCCACGTGACCCGGTCACCTGGGGCCGGTGTCCCCACGTGACCCGCTGACCTGGGGCCGGTGACCCCACGTGACCCGCTGACCTGGGGCCGGTGACCCCACGTGACCCGGTCACCTGGGGCCGGTGACCCCACGTGACCCGGTCACCTGGGGCCGGTGTCCCCACGTGACCCGGTCACCTGGTGCCGGTGACCCCACGTGACCCGGTCACCTGGGGCCAGTGACCGCACGTGACCCGGTCACCTGGGGCCGGTGACCCCACGTGACCCGGTCACCTGGGGCCGGTGACCCCATGTGACCCGGTCACCTGGTGCCGGTGACCCCACGTGACCCGGTCACCTGGGGCCGGTGACCCCACGTGACCCGGTCACCTGGGGCCGGTGACCCCACGTGACCCGGTCACCTGGGGCCGGTGACCCCACGTGACCAGGTCACCTGGGGCCGGTGACCCCACGTGACCCGGTCACCTGGGGCCGGTGACCCCACGTGACCCGGTCACCTGGTGCCGGTGACCCCACCTGACCCGGTCACCTGGGGCCGGTGTCCCCACGTGACCCGGTCACCTGGGGCCGGTGACCCCACGTGACCCGGTCACCTGGTGCCGGTGACCCCACGTGACCCGGTGACCTGGGGCCGGTGTCCCCACGTGACCCGGTCACCTGGGGCCGGTGACCCCACGTGACCCGCTGACCTGGGGCCGGTGACCCCACGTGACCCGCTGACCTGGGGCCGGTGACCTCACGTGACCCGGTCACCTGGGGCCGGTGACCCCACGTGACCCGGTCACCTGGGGCCGGTGTCCCCACGTGACCCGGTGACCTGGGGCCGGTGACCCCACGTGACCCAGTCACCTGGGGCCGGTGTCCCCACGTGACCCGGTCACCTGGTGCCGGTGACCCCACGTGACCCGGTCACCTGGGGCCGGTGTCCCCACGTGACCCGGTCACCTGGGGCCGGTGACAGCACGTGACCCGGTCACCTGGGGCCGGTGACCCCACGTGACCCGGTCACCTGGGGCCGGTGACCCCACGTGACCAGGTCACCTGGGGCCGGTGACCCCACGTGACCCGGTCACCTGGGGCCGGTGACCCCACGTGACCAGGTCACCTGGGGCCGGTGTTCCCACGTGACCCGGTCACCTGGGGCCGGTGACCCCACGTGACCCGGTCACCAGGGGCCGGTGACCCCACGTGACCCGGTCACCTGGGGCCGGTGACCCCACGTGACCCGGTCACCTGGGGCCGGTGACCGCACATGACCCGGTCACCTGGGGCCGGTGACCCCACGTGACCCGGTCACCTGGGGCCGGTGACCCCACGTGACCCGGTCACCTGGGGCCGGTGACCCCACGTGACCCGGTCACCTGGGGCCGGTGTCCCCACGTGACCCGGTCACCTGGGGCCGGTGACCCCACGTGACCCGGTCACCTGGGGCCGGTGACCCCGCGTGACCCGGTCACCTGGGGCCGGGGTCACCACGGGACCCGGGGTCCTGGTGCCGGGGTGGTCACCGGAACCTGGGAACCAGGCCGGTTACCCGACACGACCCGGTGACCTGGGGCCGGGTTAACGACCTGTCCAGGGGACCCGGGCCGGGGACCCGACAGGACCCGGTGGTCCTTCGCTGGTGTCCCGATGCAACCCGGGGACCCGGGCCCGGGCCCCCACGTGATCCAGTGATCCGGTGCTTTTGTCCCGATGCAACCCGGGGACCCGGGCCGGGGACCCGGTATGACTCCGTCTCCCGGGGCCGGGGTGGTCACCTGACACTGGTACCCGGGACAGCGACCCGACATGACCCCGTGACCCGGGGCCGGGGTGCCGACCTGTCCAGGGGACCCGACCCGGGTACCCGACAGGACCCGGTGATCTGCGGCTGGGGTAAAAACCCGTCCCGGGGACCCGGGCTGGGTCCCGACATGACCCGGTGACCTGGGGCTGTGGTGTCGACCGGACTCGGGGACCTGGTCCGGTGTCCCGTCATGACCCGGGGACCTGGGCTCGGGGTGGTCACCAGACCCTTGTACCCAGGCCGTTGACCCGACATGACCCTGTGACCCGGGGCCTGGGTAAAAATCCAACCCGGGGACCCGGGCATGGGACGTGACATGACCCGACCTGGGTCCGGGGTCCCGAACTGACCCGGTGACCTGGGTCCGGGGACTCGGTATGACCCGGTTACCTGGGTCCGGGGTCCCCACGTGACCCGGTCACCTGGGGCCGGGGTCCCCACGTGACCCGCTGACCTGGGGCCGGTGACCCCACGTGACCCGGTCACCTGGGGCCGGTGTCCCCACGTGACCCGGGGTCCTGGGGCCGGGGTGGTCATCGGAACCTGGGAACCAGGCCGGGTGCGCGAGATGACCGGGTGACCTGGGGCCGGGTTATCGACCTGTCCAGGGGACCCGGGCCGGGGACCCGACAGGACCCGGTGATCTGCGGCTGGGGTAAAAACCCGTCCCGGGGACCCGGGCTGGGTCCCGACATGCCTTGGTTACCTGGGGCCGGT
Organism: Somateria mollissima; assembly: GCA_951411735.1. Lineage (NCBI taxonomy): Eukaryota > Metazoa > Chordata > Aves > Anseriformes > Anatidae > Somateria > Somateria mollissima. The sequence goes on from CATOCB010000161.1 coordinate 230,929, forward strand.
GTCCCCACGTGACCCGCTGACCTGGGGCCGGTGACCCCACGTGACCCGGTCACCTGGGGCCGGTGTCCCCACGTGACCCGGTCACCTGGGGCCGGTGACCCCACGTGACCCGGTCACCTGGGGCCGGTGACCCCACGTGACCCGGTCACCTGGGGCCGGTGACCCCACATGACCAGGTCACCTGGGGCCGGTGACCCCACTTGACCCGGTCACCTGGGGCCGGTGACCCCACGTGACCCGGTCACCTGGGGCCGGTGACCCCACGTGACCCGGTCACCTGGTGCCGGTGACCCCACGTGACCCGGTCACCTGGGGCCGGTGACCCCACGTGACCCGGTCACCTGGGGCCGGGGTGGTCATCGGAACCTGGGAACCAGGCCGGGTGCGCGAGATGACCGGGTGACCTGGGGCCGGGTTATCGACCTGTCCAGGGGACCCGGGCCGGGGACCCGACAGGACCCGGTGATCTGCGGCTGGGGTAAAAACCCGTCCCGGGGACCCGGGCTGGGTCCCGACATGCCTTGGTTACCTGGGGCCGGTGTCCCCACGTGACCCGCTGACCTGGGGCCGGTGACCCCACGTGACCCGGTCACCTGGGGCCGGTGTCCCCACGTGACCCGGTCACCTGGGGCCGGTGTCCCCACGTGACCCGCTGACCTGGGGCCGGTGACCCCACGTGACCCGCTGACCTGGGGCCGGTGACCCCACGTGACCCGGTCACCTGGGGCCGGTGACCCCACGTGACCCGGTCACCTGGGGCCGGTGTCCCCACGTGACCCGGTCACCTGGTGCCGGTGACCCCACGTGACCCGGTCACCTGGGGCCAGTGACCGCACGTGACCCGGTCACCTGGGGCCGGTGACCCCACGTGACCCGGTCACCTGGGGCCGGTGACCCCATGTGACCCGGTCACCTGGTGCCGGTGACCCCACGTGACCCGGTCACCTGGGGCCGGTGACCCCACGTGACCCGGTCACCTGGGGCCGGTGACCCCACGTGACCAGGTCACCTGGGGCCGGTGACCCCACGTGACCCGGTCACCTGGGGCCGGTGACCCCACGTGACCCGGTCACCTGGTGCCGGTGACCCCACCTGACCCGGTCACCTGGGGCCGGTGTCCCCACGTGACCCGGTCACCTGGGGCCGGTGACCCCACGTGACCCGGTCACCTGGTGCCGGTGACCCCACGTGACCCGGTGACCTGGGGCCGGTGTCCCCACGTGACCCGGTCACCTGGGGCCGGTGACCCCACGTGACCCGCTGACCTGGGGCCGGTGACCCCACGTGACCCGCTGACCTGGGGCCGGTGACCTCACGTGACCCGGTCACCTGGGGCCGGTGACCCCACGTGACCCGGTCACCTGGGGCCGGTGTCCCCACGTGACCCGGTGACCTGGGGCCGGTGACCCCACGTGACCCAGTCACCTGGGGCCGGTGTCCCCACGTGACCCGGTCACCTGGTGCCGGTGACCCCACGTGACCCGGTCACCTGGGGCCGGTGTCCCCACGTGACCCGGTCACCTGGGGCCGGTGACAGCACGTGACCCGGTCACCTGGGGCCGGTGACCCCACGTGACCCGGTCACCTGGGGCCGGTGACCCAACGTGACCCGGTCACCTGGGGCCGGTGACCCCACGTGACCCGGTCACCTGGGGCCGGGGTGGTCATCGGTACCTGGGAACCAGGCCGGGTGCGCGAGATGACCAAGTGACCTGGGGCCGGGTTATCGACCTGTCCAGGGGACCCGGGCCGGGGACCCGACAGGACCCGGTGATCTGCGGCTGGGGTAAAAACCCGTCCCGGGGACCCGGGCTGGGTCCCGACATGCCTTGGTTACCTGGGGCCGGTGTCCCCACGTGACCCGCTGACCTGGGGCCGGTGACCCCACGTGACCCGGTCACCTGGGGCCGGTGTCCCCACGTGACCCGGTGACCTGGGGCCGGTGTCCCCACGTGACCCGCTGACCTGGGGCCGGTGACCCCACGTGACCCGGTCACCTGGGGCCGGTGTCCCCACGTGACCCGGTCACCTGGGGCCGGTGACCCCACGTGACCCACTGACCTGGGGCCGGTGACCCCACGTGACCCGCTGACCTGGGGCCGGTGACCCCACGTGACCCGGTCACCTGGGGCCAGTGTCCCCACGTGACCCGGTCACCTGGGGCCGGTGACCCCACGTGACCCGGTGACCTTGGGCCGGTGACCCCACGTGACCCGGTCACCTGGGGCCGGTGACCCCACGTGACCCGGTCACCTGGGGCCGGTGTCCCCACTTGACCCGGTCACCTGGGGCCGGTGACCCCACGTGACCCGGTGACCTGGGGCCGGTGACCCCACGTGACCCGGTGACCTGGGGCCGGTGTCCCCACGTGACCCGGTGACCTGGGGCCGGTGACCCCACGTGACCCGGTCACCTGGGGCCGGTGTCCCCACGTGACCCGGTCACCTGGGGCCGGTGACCCCATGTGACCCGGTAACCTGGGGCCGGTGACCCCACATGACCAGGTCACCTGGGGCCGGTGACCCCACGTGACCCGGTCACCTGGGGCCGGTGACCCCACGTGACCCGGTCACCTGGTGCCGGTGACCCCACGTGACCCGGTCACCTGGGGCCGGTGACCCCACGTGACCCGGTCACCTGGGGCAGGGGTGGTCATCGGAACCTGGGAACCAGGCAGGGTGCGCGAGATGACCGGGTGACCTGGGGCCGGGTTATCGACCTGTCCAGGGGACCCGGGCCGGGGACCCGACAGGACCCGGTGATCTGCGGCTGGGGTAAAAACCCGTCCCGGGGACCCGGGCTGGGTCCCGACATGCCTTGGTTACCTGGGGCCGGTGTCCCCACGTGACCCGCTGACCTGGGGCCGGTGACCCCACGTGACCCGGTCACCTGGGGCCGGTGTCCCCACGTGACCCGGTGACCTGGGGCTGGTGTCCCCACGTGACCCGCTGACCTCGGGCCGGTGACCCCACGTGACCCGGTCACCTGGGGCCGGTGACCCCACGTGACCCGCTCACCTAGGGCCGGTGTCCCCACGTGACCCGCTGACCTGGGGCCGGTGACCCCACGTGACCCGGTCACCTGGGGCCGGTGTCCCCACGTGACCCGGTCACCTGGGGCCGGTGACCCCACGTGACCCGGTCACCTGGGGCCGGTGACCCCACGTGACCCGGTCACCTGGGGCCGGTGACCCCACATGACCAGGTCACCTGGGGCCGGTGACCCCACTTGACCCGGTCACCTGGGGCCGGTGACCCCACGTGACCCGGTCACCTGGGGCCGGTGACCCCACGTGACCCGGTCACCTGGTGCCGGTGACCCCACGTGACCCGGTCACCTGGGGCCGGTGACCCCACGTGACCCGGTCACCTGGGGCCGGGGTGGTCATCGGAACCTGGGAACCAGGCCGGGTGCGCGAGATGACCGGGTGACCTGGGGCCGGGTTATCGACCTGTCCAGGGGACCCGGGCCGGGGACCCGACAGGACCCGGTGATCTGCGGCTGGGGTAAAAACCCGTCCCGGGGACCCGGGCTGGGTCCCGACATGCCTTGGTTACCTGGGGCCGGTGTCCCCACGTGACCCGCTGACCTGGGGCCGGTGACCCCACGTGACCCGGTCACCTGGGGCCGGTGTCCCCACGTGACCCGCTGACCTGGGGCCGGTGACCCCACGTGACCTGGTCACCTGGGGCCGGTGACCCCACGTGACCCGCTCACCTGGTGCCGGTGACCCCACGTGACCCGGTCACCTGGGGCCGGTGACCCCACGTGACCCGGTCACCTGGGGCCGGTGACCCCACGTGACCCGGTCACCTGGGGCCGGTGTCCCCACGTGACCCGGTCACCTGGGGCCGGTGACCCCACGTGACCCGCTCACCTGGGGCCGGTGACCCCACGTGACCCGGTCACCTGGGGCCGGTGACCCCACGTGACCCTCTGACCTGGGGCCGGTGTCCCCACGTGACCCAGAGTCCTGGTGCCGGGGTGGTCATCGGAACCTGGGAACCAGGCCGGTTACCCGACACGACCCGGTGACCCGGGGCTGTGGTGTCGACGGACTCGTGGACCTGGGTTCGGGGTCCCGACCTGACGCGGTGACCTGGGGCCGGTGTCCCCACGTGACCCGCTGACCTGGGGCCGGTGTCCCCACGTGACCCGCTGACCTGGGGCCGGTGACCCCACGTGACCCGCTGACCTGGGGCCGGTGACCCCGCGTGACCCGGTCACCTGGGGCCGGGGTCCCCACGGGACCCGGGGTCCTGGTGCCGGGGTGGTCACCGGAACGTGGGAACCAGGCCGGGTGCGCGACATGACCCGGTGACCTGGGGCCGGGTTAACGACCTGTCCAGGGGACCCGGGCCGGGGACCCGACAGGACCCGGTGGTCCTTCGCTGGTGTCCCGATGCAACCCGGGGACCCGGGCCCGGGCCCCCACGTGATCCAGTGATCCGGTGCTTTTGTCCCGATGCAACCCGGGGACCCGGGCCGGGGACCCGGTATGACTCCGTCTCCTGGGGCCGGGGTGGTCACCTGACACTGGTACCCGGGACAGCGACCCGACATGACCCCGTGACCCGGGGCCGGGGTGCCGACCTGTCCAGGGGACCCGACCCGGGTACCCGACAGGACCCGGTGATCTGCGGCTGGGGTAAAAACCCGTCCCGGGGACCCGGGCTGGGTCCCGACATGACCCGGTGACCTGGGGCTGTGGTGTCGACCGGACTCGGGGACCTGGTCCGGTGTCCCGTCATGACCCGGGGACCTGGGCTCGGGGTGGTCACCAGACCCTTGTACCCAGGCCGTTGACCCGACATGACCCTGTGACCCGGGGCCTGGGTAAAAATCCAACCCGGGGACCCGGGCATGGGACGTGACATGACCCGACCTGGGTCCGGGGTCCCGAACTGACCCGCTGACCTGGGTCCGGGGACTCGGTATGACCCGGTTACCTGGGTCCGGTGTCCCCACGTGACCCGGTCACCTGGGGCCGGTGACCCCACGTGACCAGGTCACCTGGGGCCGGTGACCCCACGTGACCCGGTCACCTGGGGCCGGTGACCCCACGTGACCCGGTCACCTGGGGCCGGTGTTCCCACGTGACCCGGTCACCTGGGGCCGGTGACCCCACGTGACCCGGTCACCTGGGGCCGGTGACCGCACGTGACCCGGTCACCTGGGGCCGGTGACCCCACGTGACCAGGTCACCTGGGGCCGGTGACCCCACGTGACCCGGTCACCTGGGGCCGGTGTCCCCACGTGACCCGGTCACCTGGGGCCGGTGTCCCCACGTGACCCGGTCACCTGGGGCCGGTGACCCCACGTGACCCGGTCACCTGGGGCCGGTGACCCCACGTGACCCGGTCACCTGGGGCCGGTGACCCCACGTGACCAGGTCACCTGGGGCCGGTGACCCCACGTGACCCGGTCACCTGGGGCCGGTGACCGCACGTGACCCGGTCACCTGGGGCCGGTGTCCCCACGTGACCCGCTGACCTGGGGCCGGTGACCCCACGTGACCCGGTCACCTGGGGCCGGTGACCCCACGTGACCCGGTCACCTGGGGCCGGTGACCCCACGTGACCCGGTCACCTGGGGCCGGGGTGGTCATCGGAACCTGGGAACCAGGCCGGGTGCGCGAGATGACCGGGTGACCTGGGGCCGGGTTATCGACCTGTCCAGGGGACCCGGGCCGGGGACCCGACAGGACCCGGTGATCTGCGGCTGGGGTAAAAACCCGTCCCGGGGACCCGGGCTGGGTCCCGACATGCCTTGGTTACCTGGGGCCGGTGTCCCCACGTGACCCGCTGACCTGGGGCCGGTGACCCCACGTGACCCGGTCACCTGGGGCCGGTGTCCCCACGTGACCCGGTGACCTGGGGCTGGTGTCCCCACGTGACCCGCTGACCTCGGGCCGGTGACCCCACGTGACCCGGTCACCTGGGGCCGGTGACCCCACGTGACCCGCTCACCTAGGGCCGGTGTCCCCACGTGACCCGCTGACCTGGGGCCGGTGACCCCACGTGACCCGGTCACCTGGGGCCGGTGTCCCCACGTGACCCGGTCACCTGGGGCCGGTGACCCCACGTGACCCGGTCACCTGGGGCCGGTGACCCCACGTGACCCGGTCACCTGGGGCCGGTGACCCCACATGACCAGGTCACCTGGGGCCGGTGACCCCACTTGACCCGGTCACCTGGGGCCGGTGACCCCACGTGACCCGGTCACCTGGGGCCGGTGACCCCACGTGACCCGGTCACCTGGTGCCGGTGACCCCACGTGACCCGGTCACCTGGGGCCGGTGACCCCACGTGACCCGGTCACCTGGGGCCGGGGTGGTCATCGGAACCTGGGAACCAGGCCGGGTGCGCGAGATGACCGGGTGACCTGGGGCCGGGTTATCGACCTGTCCAGGGGACCCGGGCCGGGGACCCGACAGGACCCGGTGATCTGCGGCTGGGGTAAAAACCCGTCCCGGGGACCCGGGCTGGGTCCCGACATGCCTTGGTTACCTGGGGCCGGTGTCCCCACGTGACCCGCTGACCTGGGGCCGGTGACCCCACGTGACCCGGTCACCTGGGGCCGGTGTCCCCACGTGACCCGCTGACCTGGGGCCGGTGACCCCACGTGACCTGGTCACCTGGGGCCGGTGACCCCACGTGACCCGCTCACCTGGTGCCGGTGACCCCACGTGACCCGGTCACCTGGGGCCGGTGACCCCACGTGACCCGGTCACCTGGGGCCGGTGACCCCACGTGACCCGGTCACCTGGGGCCGGTGTCCCCACGTGACCCGGTCACCTGGGGCCGGTGACCCCACGTGACCCGCTCACCTGGGGCCGGTGACCCCACGTGACCCGGTCACCTGGGGCCGGTGACCCCACGTGACCCTCTGACCTGGGGCCGGTGTCCCCACGTGACCCAGAGTCCTGGTGCCGGGGTGGTCATCGGAACCTGGGAACCAGGCCGGTTACCCGACACGACCCGGTGACCCGGGGCTGTGGTGTCGACGGACTCGTGGACCTGGGTTCGGGGTCCCGACCTGACGCGGTGACCTGGGGCCGGTGTCCCCACGTGACCCGCTGACCTGGGGCCGGTGTCCCCACGTGACCCGCTGACCTGGGGCCGGTGACCCCACGTGACCCGCTGACCTGGGGCCGGTGACCCCGCGTGACCCGGTCACCTGGGGCCGGGGTCCCCACGGGACCCGGGGTCCTGGTGCCGGGGTGGTCACCGGAACGTGGGAACCAGGCCGGGTGCGCGACATGACCCGGTGACCTGGGGCCGGGTTAACGACCTGTCCAGGGGACCCGGGCCGGGGACCCGACAGGACCCGGTGGTCCTTCGCTGGTGTCCCGATGCAACCCGGGGACCCGGGCCCGGGCCCCCACGTGATCCAGTGATCCGGTGCTTTTGTCCCGATGCAACCCGGGGACCCGGGCCGGGGACCCGGTATGACTCCGTCTCCTGGGGCCGGGGTGGTCACCTGACACTGGTACCCGGGACAGCGACCCGACATGACCCCGTGACCCGGGGCCGGGGTGCCGACCTGTCCAGGGGACCCGACCCGGGTACCCGACAGGACCCGGTGATCTGCGGCTGGGGTAAAAACCCGTCCCGGGGACCCGGGCTGGGTCCCGACATGACCCGGTGACCTGGGGCTGTGGTGTCGACCGGACTCGGGGACCTGGTCCGGTGTCCCGTCATGACCCGGGGACCTGGGCTCGGGGTGGTCACCAGACCCTTGTACCCAGGCCGTTGACCCGACATGACCCTGTGACCCGGGGCCTGGGTAAAAATCCAACCCGGGGACCCGGGCATGGGACGTGACATGACCCGACCTGGGTCCGGGGTCCCGAACTGACCCGCTGACCTGGGTCCGGGGACTCGGTATGACCCGGTTACCTGGGTCCGGTGTCCCCACGTGACCCGGTCACCTGGGGCCGGTGACCCCACGTGACCAGGTCACCTGGGGCCGGTGACCCCACGTGACCCGGTCACCTGGGGCCGGTGACCCCACGTGACCCGGTCACCTGGGGCCGGTGTTCCCACGTGACCCGGTCACCTGGGGCCGGTGACCCCACGTGACCCGGTCACCTGGGGCCGGTGACCGCACGTGACCCGGTCACCTGGGGCCGGTGACCCCACGTGACCAGGTCACCTGGGGCCGGTGACCCCACGTGACCCGGTCACCTGGGGCCGGTGTCCCCACGTGACCCGGTCACCTGGGGCCGGTGTCCCCACGTGACCCGGTCACCTGGGGCCGGTGACCCCACGTGACCCGGTCACCTGGGGCCGGTGACCCCACGTGACCCGGTCACCTGGGGCCGGTGACCCCACGTGACCAGGTCACCTGGGGCCGGTGACCCCACGTGACCCGGTCACCTGGGGCCGGTGACCGCACGTGACCCGGTCACCTGGGGCCGGTGTCCCCACGTGACCCGCTGACCTGGGGCCGGTGACCCCACGTGACCCGGTCACCTGGGGCCGGTGACCCCACGTGACCCGGTCACCTGGGGCCGGTGACCCCACGTGACCCGGTCACCTGGGGCCGGGGTGGTCATCGGAACCTGGGAACCAGGCCGGGTGCGCGAGATGACCGGGTGACCTGGGGCCGGGTTATCGACCTGTCCAGGGGACCCGGGCCGGGGACCCGACAGGACCCGGTGATCTGCGGCTGGGGTAAAAACCCGTCCCGGGGACCCGGGCTGGGTCGCGACATGCCTTGGTTACCTGGGGCCGGTGTCCCCACGTGACCCGCTGACCTGGGGCCGGTGACCCCACGTGACCCGGTCACCTGGGGCCGGTGACCCCACGTGACCCGGTCACCTGGGGCCGGTGTCCCCACGTGACCCGCTGACCTGGGGCCGGTGACCCCACGTGACCCGGTCACCTGGGGCCGGTGTCCCCACGTGACCCGGTCACCTGGGGCCGGTGACCCCACGTGACCCGCTGACCTGGGGCCGGTGACCCCACGTGACCCGGTCACCTGGGGCCGGTGTCCCCACGTGACCCGGTCACCTGGTGCCGGTGACCCCACGTGACCCGGTCACCTGGGGCCGGTGACCCCACGTGACCCGGTCACCTGGGGCCGGTGACCCCACGTGACCCGGTCACCTGGGGCCGGTGTCCCCACGTGACCCGGTCACCTGGGGCCGGTGACCCCACGTGACCCGGTCACCTGGGGCCGGTGACCCCACGTGACCCGGTCACCTGGGGCCGGTGACCCCACGTGACCCGGTGACCTGGGGCCGGTGTCCCCACGTGACCCGGTGACCTGGGGCCGGTGACCCCACGTGACCCGGTCACCTGGGGCCGGTGTCCCCACGTGACCCGCTGACCTGGGGCCGGTGACCCCACGTGACCCGGTCACCTGGGGCCGGTGACCGCACGTGACCCGGTCACCTGGGGCCGGTGACCCCACGTGACCCGGTCACCTGGGGCCGGTGACCCCACGTGACCCGGTCACCTGGTGTCGGTGACCCCACGTGACCTGGTCACCTGGGGCCGGTGACCCCACGTGACCCGGTCACCTGGGGCCGGGGTGGTCATCGGAACCTGGGAACCAGGCCGGGTGCGCGAGATGACCGGGTGACCTGGGGCCGGGTTATCGACCTGTCCAGGGGACCCGGGCCGGGGACCCGACAGGACCCGGTGATCAGCGGCTGGGGTAAAAACCCGTCCCGGGGACCCGGGCTGGGTCCCGACATGCCTTGGTTACCTGGGGCCGGTGTCCCCACGTGACCCGCTGACCTGGGGCCGGTGACCCCACGTGACCCGGTCACCTGGGGCCGGTGTCCCCACGTGACCCGGTGACCTGGGGCCGGTGTCCCCACGTGACCCGGTCACCTGGGGCCGGTGACCCCACGTGACCCGGTCACCTGGGGCCGGTGACCCCACGTGACCCGCTGACCTGGGGCCGGTGACCCCACGTGACCCGGTCACCTGGGGCCGGTGTCCCCACGTGACCCGGTCACCTGGTGCCGGTGACCCCACGTGACCCGGTCACCTGGGGCCGGTGACCCCACGTGACCCGGTCACCTGGGGCCGGTGTCCCCACGTGACCCGGTCACCTGGGGCCGGTGACCCCACGTGACCCGGTCACCTGGGGCCGGTGACCCCACGTGACCCGGTCACCTGGGGCCGGTGACCCCACGTGACCCGGTCACCTGGGGCCGGTGACCCCACGTGACCGGGTCACCTGGGTCCGGTGACCCCACGTGACCCGGTCACCTGGGGCCGGTGTCCCCACGTGACCCAGAGTCCTGGTGCCGGGGTGGTCATCGGAACCTGGGAACCAGGCCGGTTACCCGACACGACCCGGTGACCCGGGGCTGTGGTGTCGACGGACTCGTGGACCTGGGTTCGGGGTCCCGACCTGACGCGGTGACCTGGGGCCGGTGACCCCACGTGACCCGGTCACCTGGGGCCGGTGACCCCACGTGACCAGGTCACCTGGGGCCGGTGACCCCACGTGACCCGGTCACCTGGGGCCGGTGACCCCACGTGACCCGGTCACCTGGGGCCGGTGACCCCACGTGACCCGGTCACCTGGTGCCGGTGACCCCACGTGACCCGGTCACCTGGGGCCGGTGACCCCACGTGACCCGGTCACCTGGGGTCGGGGTGGTCATCGGAACCTGGGAACCAGGCAGGGTGCGCGAGATGACCGGGTGACCTGGGGCCGGGTTATCGACCTGTCCAGGGGACCCGGGCCGGGGACCCGACAGGACCCGGTGATCTGCGGCTGGGGTAAAAACCCGTCCCGGGGACCCGGGCTGGGTCCCGACCTGCCTTGGTTACCTGGGGCCGGTGTCCCCACGTGACCCGCTGACCTGGGGCCGGTGACCCCACGTGACCCGGTCACCTGGGGCCGGTGTCCCCACGTGACCCGGTGACCTGGGGCCGGTGTCCCCACGTGACCCGCTGACCTGGGGCCGGTGACCCCACGTGACCCGGTCACCTGGGGCCGGTGTCCCCACGTGACCCGGTCACCTGGTGCCGGTGACCCCACGTGACCCGGTCACCTGGGGCCGGTGACCCCACGTGACCCGGTCACCTGGGGTCGGGGTGGTCATCGGAACCTGGGAACCAGGCAGGGTGCGCGAGATGACCGGGTGACCTGGGGCCGTGTTATCGACCTGTCCAGGGGACCCGGGCCGGGGACCCGACAGGACCCGGTGATCTGCGGCTGGGGTAAAAACCCGTCCCGGGGACCCGGGCTGGGTCCCGACCTGCCTTGGTTACCTGGGGCCGGTGTCCCCACGTGACCCGCTGACCTGGGGCCGGTGACCCCACGTGACCCGGTCACCTGGGGCCGGTGTCCCCACGTGACCCGGTGACCTGGGGCCGGTGTCCCCACGTGACCCGCTGACCTGGGGCCGGTGACCCCACGTGACCCGCTGACCTGGGGCCGGTGACCCCACGTGACCCGCTGACCTGGGGCCGGTGACCCCGCGTGACCCGGTCACCTGGGGCCGGGGTCCCCACGGGACCCGGGGTCCTGGTGCCGGGGTGGTCACCGGAACGTGGGAACCAGACCGGGTGCGCGACATGACCCGGTGACCTGGGGCCGGGTTAACGACCTGTCCAGGGGACCCGGGCCGGGGACCCGACAGGACCCGGTGGTCCTTCGCTGGTGTCCCGATGCAACCCGGGGACCCGGGCCCGGGCCCCCACGTGATCCAGTGATCCGGTGCTTTTGTCCCGATGCAACCCGGGGACCCGGGCCGGGGACCCGGTATGACTCCGTCTCCCGGGGCCGGGGTGGTCACCTGACACTGGTACCCGGGACAGCGACCCGACATGACCCCGTGACCCGGGGCCGGGGTGCCGACCTGTCCAGGGGACCCGACCCGGGTACCCGACAGGACCCGGTGATCTGCGGCTGGGGTAAAAACCCGTCCCGGGGACCCGGGCTGGGTCCCGACATGACCCGGTGACCTGGGGCTGTGGTGTCGACCGGACTCGGGGACCTGGTCCGGTGTCCCGTCATGACCCGGGGACCTGGGGTCGGGGTGGTCACCAGACCCTTGTACCCAGGCCGTTGACCCGACATGACCCTGTGACCCGGGGCCTGGGTAAAAATCCAACCCGGGGACCCGGGCATGGGACGTGACATGACCCGACCTGGGTCCGGGGTCCCGAACTGACCCGGTGACCTGGGTCCGGGGACTCGGTATGACCCGGTTACCTGGGGCCGGTGTCCCCACGTGACCCGCTGACCTGGGTCCGGTGACCCCACGTGACCCGGTCACCTGGGGCCGGTGACCCCACGTGACCAGGTCACCTGGGGCCGGTGACCCCACGTGACCCGGTCACCTGGGGCCGGTGTTCCCACGCGACCCGGTCACCTGGGGCCGGTGTTCCCACGTGACCCGGTCACCTGGGGCCGGTGACCCCACGTGACCCGGTCACCTGGGGCCGGTGACCGCACGTGACCCGGTCACCTGGGGCCGGTGACCCCACGTGACCCGGTCACCTGGGGCCGGTGACCCCACGTGACCCGGTCACCTGGGGCCGGTGTCCCCACGTGACCCGCTGACCTGGGGCCGGTGTCCCCACGTGACCCGGTCACCTGGGGCCGGTGACCCCACGTGACCCGGTCACCTGGGGCCGGTGTCCCCACGTGACCCGGTCACCTGGGGCCGGTGACCCCACGTGACCCGGTCACCTGGGGCCGGTGACCCCACGTGACCCGGTCACCTGGGGCCGGTGACCCCACGTGACCCGGTGACCTGGGGCCGGTGTCCCCACGTGACCCGCTGACCTGGGGCCGGTGACCCCACGTGCCCCGGTCACCTGGGGCCGGTGTCCCCACGTGACCCGATCACCTGGGGCCGGTGACCCCACGTGACCCGGTCACCTGGGGCCGGTGTCCCCACGTGACCCGGTCACCTGGTGCTGGTGACCCCACGTGACCCGGTCACCTGGGGCCGGTGACCCCACGTGACCCGCTGACCTGGGGCCGGTGTCCCCACGTGACCCGGTCACCTGGGGCCGGTGACCCCACGTGACCCGCTCACCTGGGGCCGGTGTCCCCACGTGACCCGCTGACCTGGGGCCGGTGACCCCACGTGTCCCGGTCACCTGGGGCCGGTGTCCCTACGTGACCCGATCACCTGGGGCCAGTGACCCCACGTGACCCGCTGACCTGGGGCCGGTGACCCCACGTGACCCGGTCACCTGGGGCCGGTGACCCCACGTGACCCGGTCACCTGGGGCCGGTGACCCCACGTGACCGGGTCACCTGGGTCCGGTGACCCCACGTGACCCGGTCACCTGGGGCCGGTGTCCCCACGTGACCCAGAGTCCTGGTGCCGGGGTGGTCATCGGAACCTGGGAACCAGGCCGGTTACCCGACACGACCCGGTGACCCGGGGCTGTGGTGTCGACGGACTCGTGGACCTGGGTTCGGGGTCCCGACCTGACGCGGTGACCTGGGGCCGGTGTCCCCACGTGACCCGCTGACCTGGGGCCGGTGTCCCCACGTGACCCGCTGACCTGGGGCCGGTGACCCCACGTGACCCGCTGACCTGGGGCCGGTGACCCCGCGTGACCCGGTCACCTGGGGCCGGGGTCCCCACGGGACCCGGGGTCCTGGTGCCGGGGTGGTCACCGGAACGTGGGAACCAGGCCGGGTGCGCGACATGACCCGGTGACCTGGGGCCGGGTTAACGACCTGTCCAGGGGACCCGGGCCGGGGACCCGACAGGACCCGGTGGTCCTTCGCTGGTGTCCCGATGCAACTCGGGGACCCGGGCCCGGGCCCCCACGTGATCCAGTGATCCGGTGCTTTTGTCCCGATGCAACCCGGGGACCCGGGCCGGGGACCCGGTATGACTCCGTCTCCCGGGGCCGGGGTGGTCACCTGACACTGGTACCCGGGACAGCGACCCGACATGACCCCGTGACCCGGGGCCGGGGTGCCGACCTGTCCAGGGGACCCGACCCGGGTACCCGACAGGACCCGGTGATCTGCGGCTGGGGTAAAAACCCGTCCCGGGGACCCGGGCTGGGTCCCGACATGACCCGGTGACCTGGGGCTGTGGTGTCGACCGGACTCGGGGACCTGGTCCGGTGTCCCGTCATGACCCGGGGACCTGGGCTCGGGGTGGTCACCAGACCCTTGTACCCAGGCCGTTGACCCGACATGACCCTGTGACCCGGGGCCTGGGTAAAAATCCAACCCGGGGACCCGGGCATGGGACGTGACATGACCCGACCTGGGTCCGGGGGTACCGAACTGACCCGGTGACCTGGGTCCGGGGACTCGGTATGACCCGGTTACCTGGGTCCGGTGTCCCCACGTGACCCGGTCACCTGGGGCCGGTGACCCCACGTGACCCGGTCACCTGGGGCCGGTGACCCCACGTGACCAGGTCACCTGGGGCCGGTGACCCCACGTGACCCGGTCACCTGGGGCCGGTGACCCCACGTGACCCGGTCACCTGGGGCCGGTGTTCCCACGTGACCCGGTCACCTGGGGCCGGTGACCCCACGTGACCCGGTCACCTGGGGCCGGTGACCCCACGTGACCCGGTCACCTGGGGCCGGTGACCCCACGTGACCCGGTCACCTGGGGCCGGTGTCCCCACGTGACCCGCTGACCTGGGGCCGGTGACCCCACGTGACCCGGTCACCTGGGGCCGGTGACCCCACGTGACCCGGTCACCTGGGGCCGGTGACCCCACGTGACCCGGTCACCTGGGGCCGGTGACCGCACGTGACCCGGTCACCTGGGGCCGGTGACCCCACGTGACCCGGTCACCTGGGGCCGGTGTCCCCACGTGACCCGGTCACCTGGTGCCGGTGACCCCACGTGACCCGGTCACCTGGGGCCGGTGACCCCACGTGACCAGGTCACCTGGGGCCGGTGACCCCACGTGACCCGGTCACCTGGGGCCGGTGACCCCACGTGACCCGGTGACCTGGGGCCGGTGTCCCCACGTGACCCGGTCACCAGGGGCCGGTGACCCCACGTGACCCGGTCACCTGGGGCCGGTGACCCCACGTGACCCGGTCACCTGGGGCCGGTGACCCCACGTGACCCGGTCACCTGGGGCCGGTGACCTCACGTGACCCGGTCACCTGGGGCCGGTGACCCCACGTGACCAGGTCACCTGGGGCCGGTGACCCCACGTGACCCGGTCACCTGGTGCCGGTGTCCCCACGTGACCCGGTCACCTGGGGCCGGTGTCCCCACGTGACCCGATGACCTGGGGCCGGTGTCCCCACGTGACCCGGTCACCTGGGGCCGGTGTCCCCACGTGACCCGGGGTCCTGGTGCCGGGGTGGTCATCGGAACCTTGGAACCAGGCCGGTTACCCGACACGACCCGGTGACCCGGGGCTGTGGTGTCGACGGACTCGTAGACCTGGGTTCGGGGTCCCGACCTGACGCGGTGACCTGGGGCCGGTGTCCCCACGTGACCCGCTGACCTGGGGCCGGGGTCCCCACGGGACCCGGGGTCCTGGTGCCGGGGTGGTCACCGGAACGTGGGAACCAGGCCGGGTGCGCGACATGACCCGGTGACCTGGGGCCGGGTTAACGACCTGTCCAGGGGACCCGGGCCGGGGACCCGACAGGACCCGGTGGTCCTTCGCTGGTGTCCGGATGCAACCTGGGGACCCGGGCCCGGGCCCCCACGTGATCCAGTGATCCGGTGCTTTTGTCCCGATGCAACCCGGGGACCCGGGCCGGGGACCCGGTATGACTCCGTCTCCCGGGGCCGGGGTGGTCACCTGACACTGGTACCCGGGACAGCGACCCGACATGACCCCGTGACCCGGGGCCGGGGTGCCGACCTGTCCAGGGGACCCGACCCGGGTACCCGACAGGACCCGGTGATCTGCGGCTGGGGTAAAAACCCGTCCCGGGGACCCGGGCTGGGTCCCGACATGACCCGGTGACCTGGGGCTGTGGTGTCGACCGGACTCGGGGACCTGGTCCGGTGTCCCGTCATGACCCGGGGACCTGGGGTCGGGGTGGTCACCAGACCCTTGTACCCAGGCCGTTGACCCGACATGACCCTGTGACCCGGGGCCTGGGTAAAAATCCAACCCGGGGACCCGGGCATGGGACGTGACATGACCCGACCTGGGTCCGGGGTCCCGAACTGACCCGGTGACCTGGGTCCGGGGACTCGGTATGACCCGGTTACCTGGGGCCGGTGTCCCCACGTGACCCGGTCACCTGGGGCCGGTGACCCCACGTGACCCGGTCACCTGGGGCCGGTGACCCCACGTGACCAGGTCACCTGGGGCCGGTGACCCCACGTGACCCGGTCACCTGGGGCCGGTGACCCCACGTGACCCGGTCACCTGGGGCCGGTGTTCCCACGTGACCCGGTCACCTGGGGCCGGTGACCCCACGTGACCCGGTCACCTGGGGCCGGTGACCCCACGTGACCCGGTCACCTGGGGCCGGTGACCCCACGTGACCCGGTCA
Source organism: Somateria mollissima (assembly GCA_951411735.1). Classification (NCBI taxonomy): domain Eukaryota; kingdom Metazoa; phylum Chordata; class Aves; order Anseriformes; family Anatidae; genus Somateria; species Somateria mollissima. The sequence goes on from CATOCB010000161.1 coordinate 247,374, forward strand.
CCTGGGGCCGGTGTCCCCACGTGACCCGCTGACCTGGGGCCGGTGACCCCACGTGACCCGGTCACCTGGGGCCGGTGACCCCACGTGACCCGGTCACCTGGGGCCGGTGACCGCACGTGACCCGGTCACCTGGGGCCGGTGACCCCACGTGACCCGGTCACCTGGGGCCGGTGTCCCCACGTGACCCGGTCACCTGGTGCCGGTGACCCCACGTGACCCGGTCACCTGGGGCCGGTGACCCCACGTGACCAGGTCACCTGGGGCCGGTGACCCCACGTGACCCGGTCACCTGGGGCCGGTGACCCCACGTGACCCGGTGACCTGGGGCCGGTGTCCCCACGTGACCCGGTCACCAGGGGCCGGTGACCCCACGTGACCCGGTCACCTGGGGCCGGTGACCCCACGTGACCCGGTCACCTGGGGCCGGTGACCCCACGTGACCCGGTCACCTGGGGCCGGTGACCTCACGTGACCCGGTCACCTGGGGCCGGTGACCCCACGTGACCAGGTCACCTGGGGCCGGTGACCCCACGTGACCCGGTCACCTGGTGCCGGTGTCCCCACGTGACCCGGTCACCTGGGGCCGGTGTCCCCACGTGACCCGATGACCTGGGGCCGGTGTCCCCACGTGACCCGGTCACCTGGGGCCGGTGTCCCCACGTGACCAGGGGTCGTGGTGCCGGGGTGGTCATCGGAACCTGGGAACCAGGCCGGTTACCCGACACGACCCGGTGACCCGGGGCTGTGGTGTCGACGGACTCGTGGACCTGGGTTCGGGGTCCCGACCTGACGCGGTGACCTGGGGCCGGTGTCCCCACGTGACCCGCTGACCTGGGGCCGGTGACCCCACGTGACCCGCTGACCTGGGGCCGGTGACCCCGCGTGACCCGGTCACCTGGGGCCGGGGTCCCCACGGGACCCGGGGTCCTGGTGCCGGGGTGGTCACCGGAACGTGGGAACCAGGCCGGGTGCGCGACATGACCCGGTGACCTGGGGCCGGGTTAACGACCTGTCCAGGGGACCCGGGCCGGGGACCCGACAGGACCCGGTGGTCCTTCGCTGGTGTCCCGATGCAACCCGGGGACCCGGGCCCGGGCCCCCACGTGATCCAGTGATCCGGTGCTTTTGTCCCGATGCAACCCGGGGACCTGGGCCGGGGACCCGGTATGACTCCGTCTCCCGGGGCCGGGGTGGTCACCTGACACTGGTACCCGGGACAGCGACCCGACATGACCCCGTGACCCGGGGCCGGGGTGCCGACCTGTCCAGGGGACCCGACCCGGGTACCCGACAGGACCCGGTGATCTGCGGCTGGGGTAAAAACCCGTCCCGGGGACCCGGGCTGGGTCCCGACATGACCCGGTGACCTGGGGCTGTGGTGTCGACCGGACTCGGGGACCTGGTCCGGTGTCCCGTCATGACCCGGGGACCTGGGGTCGGGGTGGTCACCAGACCCTTGTACCCAGGCCGTTGACCCGACATGACCCTGTGACCCGGGGCCTGGGTAAAAATCCAACCCGGGGACCCGGGCATGGGACGTGACATGACCCGACCTGGGTCCGGGGTCCCGAACTGACCCGGTGACCTGGGTCCGGGGACTCGGTATGACCCGGTTACCTGGGGCCGGTGACCCCACGTGACCCGGTCACCTGGGGCCGGTGTCCCCACGTGACCCGCTGACCTGGGGCCGGTGACCCCACGTGACCCGGTCACCTGGGGCCGGTGTCCCCACGTGACCCGGTCACCTGGGGCCGGTGACCCCACGTGACCCGGTCACCTGGGGCCGGTGACCCCACGTGACCCGGTCACCTGGGGCCGGTGACCCCACGTGACCCGGTCACCTGGGGCCGGTGACCCCACGTGACCCGGTCACCTGGGGCCGGTGTCCCCACGTGACCCGGTCACCTGGGGCCGGTGACCCCACGTGACCCGGTCACCTGGGGCCGGTGACCCCACGTGACCCGGTCACCTGGGGCCGGTGACCCCACGTGACCCGGTCACCTGGGGCCGGTGACCCCACGTGACCCAGTGACCTGGGGCCGGTGTCCCCACGTGACCCGGTCACCAGGGGCCGGTGACCCCACGTGACCCGGTCACCTGGGGCCGGTGACCCCACGTGACCCGGTCACCTGGGGCCGGTGTTCCCACGTGACCCGGTCACCTGGGGCCGGTGACCTCACGTGACCCGGTCACCTGGGGCCGGTGACCCCACGTGACCACGTCACCTGGGGCCGGTGACCCCACGTGACCAGGTCACCTGGGGCCGGTGACCCCACGTGACCCGGTCACCTGGTGCCGGTGTCCCCACGTGACCCGGTCACCTGGGGCCGGTGTCCCCACGTGACCCGATGACCTGGGGCCGGTGTCCCCACGTGACCCGGTCACCTGGGGCCGGTGTCCCCACGTGACCCGGGGTCCTGGTGCCGGGGTGGTCATCGGAACCTTGGAACCAGGCCGGTTACCCGACACGACCCGGTGACCCGGGGCTGTGGTGTCGACGGACTCGTAGACCTGGGTTCGGGGTCCCGACCTGACGCGGTGACCTGGGGCCGGTGTCCCCACGTGACCCGCTGACCTGGGGCCGGGGTCCCCACGGGACCCGGGGTCCTGGTGCCGGGGTGGTCACCGGAACCTGGGAACCAGGCCGGGTGCGCGACATGACCCGGTGACCTGGGGCCGGGTTAACGACCTGTCCAGGGGACCCGGGCCGGGGACCCGACAGGACCCGGTGGTCCTTCGCTGGTGTCCCGATGCAACCCGGGGACCCGGGCCCGGGCCCCCACGTGATCCAGTGATCCGGTGCTTTTGTCCCGATGCAACCCGGGGACCCGGGCCGGGGACCCGGTATGACTCCGTCTCCCGGGGCCGGGGTGGTCACCTGACACTGGTACCCGGGACAGCGACCCGACATGACCCCGTGACCCGGGGCCGGGGTGCCGACCTGTCCAGGGGACCCGACCCGGGTACCCGACAGGACCCGGTGATCTGCGGCTGGGGTAAAAACCCGTCCCGGGGACCCGGGCTGGGTCCCGACATGACCCGGTGACCTGGGGCTGTGGTGTCGACCGGACTCGGGGACCTGGTCCGGTGTCCCGTCATGACCCGGGGACCTGGGCTCGGGGTGGTCACCAGACCCTTGTACCCAGGCCGTTGACCCGACATGACCCTGTGACCCGGGGCCTGGGTAAAAATCCAACCCGGGGACCCGGGCATGGGACGTGACATGACCCGACCTGGGTCCGGGGTCCCGAACTGACCCGGTGACCTGGGTCCGGGGACTCGGTATGACCCGGTTACCTGGGGCCGGTGTCCCCACGTGACCCGCTGACCTGGGTCCGGTGACCCCACGTGACCCGGTCACCTGGGGCCGGTGACCCCACGTGACCCGGTGACCTGGGGCCGGTGTCCCCACGTGACCCGCTGACCTGGGGCCGGTGACCCCACGTGACCCGGTCACCTGGGGCCGGTGACCCCACGTGACCAGGTCACCTGGGGCCGGTGACCCCACGTGACCCGCTGACCTGGGGCCGGTGACCCCACGTGACCCGGTCACCTGGGGCCGGTGTCCCCACGTGACCCGGTCACCTGGGGCCGGTGACCCCACGTGACCCAGTCACCTGGGGCCGGTGACCCCACGTGACCCGGTGACCTGGGGCCGGTGACCCCACGTGACCCGGTGACCTGGGGCCGGTGTCCCCACGTGACCAGGGGTCGTGGTGCCGGGGTGGTCATCGGAACCTGGGAACCAGGCCGGTTACCCGACACGACCCGGTGACCCGGGGCTGTGGTGTCGACGGACTCGTGGACCTGGGTTCGGGGTCCCGACCTGACGCGGTGACCTGGGGCCGGTGTCCCCACGTGACCCGCTGACCTGGGGCCGGTGACCCCACGTGACCCGCTGACCTGGGGCCGGTGACACCGCGTGACCCGGTCACCTGGGGCCGGGGTCACCACGGGACCCGGGGTCCTGGTGCCGGGGTGGTCACCGGAACCTGGGAACCAGGCCGGTTACCCGACACGACCCGGTGACCTGGGGCCGGGTTAACGACCTGTCCAGGGGACCCGGGCCGGGGACCCGACAGGACCCGGTGGTCCTTCGCTGGTGTCCCGATGCAACCCGGGGACCCGGGCCCGGGCCCCCACGTGATCCAGTGATCCGGTGCTTTTGTCCCGATGCAACCCGGGGACCTGGGCCGGGGACCCGGTATGACTCCGTCTCCCGGGGCCGGGGTGGTCACCTGACACTGGTACCCGGGACAGCGACCCGACATGACCCCGTGACCCGGGGCCGGGGTGCCGACCTGTCCAGGGGACCCGACCCGGGTACCCGACAGGACCCGGTGATCTGCGGCTGGGGTAAAAACCCGTCCCGGGGACCCGGGCTGGGTCCCGACATGACCCGGTGACCTGGGGCTGTGGTGTCGACCGGACTCGGGGACCTGGTCCGGTGTCCCGTCATGACCCGGGGACCTGGGCTCGGGGTGGTCACCAGACCCTTGTACCCAGGCCGTTGACCCGACATGACCCTGTGACCCGGGGCCTGGGTAAAAATCCAACCCGGGGACCCGGGCATGGGACGTGACATGACCCGACCTGGGTCCGGGGTCCCGAACTGACCCGGTGACCTGGGTCCGGGGACTCGGTATGACCCGGTTACCTGGGGCCGGTGACCCCACGTGACCCGGTCACCTGGGGCCGGTGTCCCCACGTGACCCGCTGACCTGGGGCCGGTGACCCCACGTGACCCGGTGACCTGGGGCCGGTGTCCCCACGTGACCCGGTCACCTGGGGCCGGTGTCCCCACGTGACCCGGTCACCTGGGGCCGGTGACCCCACGTGACCCGGTCACCTGGGGCCGGTGACCCCACGTGACCAGGTCACCTGGGGCCGGTGACCCCACGTGACCCGGTCACCTTGGGCCGGTGACCCCACGTGACCCGGTCACCTGGGGCCGGTGTCCCCACGTGACCCGGTCACCAGGGGCCGGTGACCCCACGTGACCCGGTCACCTGGGGCCGGTGACCCCACGTGACCCGGTCACCTGGGGCCGGTGACCCCACGTGACCCGGTCACCTGGGGCCGGTGACCTCACGTGACCCGGTCACCTGGGGCCGGTGACCCCACGTGACCAGGTCACCTGGGGCCGGTGACCCCACGTGACCCGGTCACCTGGTGCCGGTGTCCCCACGTGACCCGGTCACCTGGGGCCGGTGTCCCCACGTGACCCGATGACCTGGGGCCGGTGTCCCCACGTGACCCGGTCACCTGGGGCCGGTGTCCCCACGTGACCCGGGGTCCTGGTGCCGGGGTGGTCATCGGAACCTTGGAACCAGGCCGGTTACCCGACACGACCCGGTGACCCGGGGCTGTGGTGTCGACGGACTCGTAGACCTGGGTTCGGGGTCCCGACCTGACGCGGTGACCTGGGGCCGGTGTCCCCACGTGACCCGCTGACCTGGGGCCGGGGTCCCCACGTGACCCGGGGTCCTGGTGCCGGGGTGGTCACCGGAACCTGGGAACCAGGCCGGGTGCGCGACATGACCCGGTGACCTGGGGCCGGGTTAACGACCTGTCCAGGGGACCCGGGCCGGGGACCCGACAGGACCCGGTGGTCCTTCGCTGGTGTCCCGATGCAACCCGGGGACCCGGGCCCGGGCCCCCACGTGATCCAGTGATCCGGTGCTTTTGTCCCGATGCAACGCGGGGACCCGGGCCGGGGACCCGGTATGACTCCGTCTCCCGGGGCCGGGGTGGTCACCTGACACTGGTACCCGGGACAGCGACCCGACATGACCCCGTGACCCGGGGCCGGGGTGCCGACCTGTCCAGGGGACCCGACCCGGGTACCCGACAGGACCCGGTGATCTGCGGCTGGGGTAAAAACCCGTCCCGGGGACCCGGGCTGGGTCCCGACATGACCCGGTGACCTGGGGCTGTGGTGTCGACCGGACTCGGGGACCTGGTCCGGTGTCCCGTCATGACCCGGGGACCTGGGCTCGGGGTGGTCACCAGACCCTTGTACCCAGGCCGTTGACCCGACATGACCCTGTGACCCGGGGCCTGGGTAAAAATCCAACCCGGGGACCCGGGCATGGGACGTGACATGACCCGACCTGGGTCCGGGGTCCCGAACTGACCCGGTGACCTGGGTCCGGGGACTCGGTATGACCCGGTTACCTGGGTCCGGGGTCCCCACGTGACCCGGTCACCTGGGGCCGGTGACCCCACGTGACCCGGTCACCTGGGGCCGGTGTCCCCACGTGACCCGGTCACCTGGGGCCGGTGACCCCACGTGACCTGGTCACCTGGGGCCGGTGACCCCACGTGACCCGGTCACCTGGGGCCGGTGACCGCACGTGACCCGGTCACCTGGGGCCGGTGACCCCACGTGACCCGGTCACCTGGGGCCGGTGACCCAACGTGACCCGGTCACCTGGGGCCGGTGACCCCACGTGACCCGGTCACCTGGGGCCGGGGTGGTCATCGGAACCTGGGAACCAGGCCGGGTGCGCGAGATGACCGGGTGACCTGGAGCCGGGTTATCGACCTGTCCAGGGGACCCGGGCCGGGGACCCGACAGGACCCGGTGATCTGCGGCTGGGGTAAAAACCCGTCCCGGGGACCCGGGCTGGGTCCCGACATGCCTTGGTTACCTGGGGCCGGTGTCCCCACGTGACCCGCTGACCTGGGGCCGGTGACCCCACGTGACCCGGTCACCTGGGGCCGGTGTCCCCACGTGACCCGGTGACCTGGGGCCGGTGTCCCCACGTGACCCGCTGACCTGGGGCCGGTGACCCCACGTGACCCGGTCACCTGGGGCCGGTGTCCCCACGTGACCCGGTCACCTGGGGCCGGTGACCCCACGTGACCCACTGACCTGGGGCCGGTGACCCCACGTGACCCGGTCACCTGGGGCCGGTGTCCCCACGTGACCCGGTCACCTGGGGCCGGTGACCCCACGTGACCCGGTGACCTTGGGCCGGTGACCCCACGTGACCCGGTCACCTGGGGCCGGTGACCCCACGTGACCCGGTCACCTGGGGCCGGTGTCCCCACTTGACCCGGTCACCTGGGGCCGGTGACCCCACGTGACCCGGTCACCTGGGGCCGGTGACCCCACGTGACCCGGTGACCTGGGGCCGGTGACCCCACGTGACCCGGTGACCTGGGGCCGGTGTCCCCACGTGACCCGCTGACCTGGGGCCGGTGACCCCACGTGACCCGGTCACCTGGGGCCGGTGACCCAACGTGACCCGGTCACCTGGGGCCGGTGACCCCACGTGACCCGGTCACCTGGGGCCGGGGTGGTCATCGGAACCTGGGAACCAGGCCGGGTGCGCGAGATGACCGGGTGACCTGGAGCCGGGTTATCGACCTGTCCAGGGGACCCGGGCCGGGGACCCGACAGGACCCGGTGATCTGCGGCTGGGGTAAAAACCCGTCCCGGGGACCCGGGCTGGGTCCCGACATGCCTTGGTTACCTGGGGCCGGTGTCCCCACGTGACCCGCTGACCTGGGGCCGGTGACCCCACGTGACCCGGTCACCTGGGGCCGGTGTCCCCACGTGACCCGGTGACCTGGGGCCGGTGTCCCCACGTGACCCGCTGACCTGGGGCCGGTGACCCCACGTGACCCGGTCACCTGGGGCCGGTGTCCCCACGTGACCCGGTCACCTGGGGCCGGTGACCCCACGTGACCCACTGACCTGGGGCCGGTGACCCCACGTGACCCGCTGACCTGGGGCCGGTGACCCCACGTGACCCGGTCACCTGGGGCCGGTGTCCCCACGTGACCCGGTCACCTGGGGCCGGTGACCCCACGTGACCCGGTGACCTTGGGCCGGTGACCCCACGTGACCCGGTCACCTGGGGCCGGTGACCCCACGTGACCCGGTCACCTGGGGCCGGTGTCCCCACTTGACCCGGTCACCTGGGGCCGGTGACCCCACGTGACCCGGTCACCTGGGGCCGGTGACCCCACGTGACCCGGTGACCTGGGGCCGGTGACCCCACGTGACCCGGTGACCTGGGGCCGGTGTCCCCACGTGACCCGCTGACCTGGGGCCGGTGACCCCACGTGACCCGGTCACCTGGGGCCGGTGTCCCCACGTGACCCGGTCACCTGGGGCCGGTGACCCCACGTGACCCGGTCACCTGGGGCTGGTGACCCCACATGACCAGGTCACCTGGGGCCGGTGACCCCACGTGACCCGGTCACCTGGGGCCGGTGACCCCACGTGACCCGGTCACCTGGTGCCGGTGACCCCACGTGACCCGGTCACCTGGGGCCGGTGACCCCACGTGACCCGGTCACCTGGGGCAGGGGTGGTCATCGGAACCTGGGAACCAGGCAGGGTGCGCGAGATGACCGGGTGACCTGGGGCCGGGTTATCGACCTGTCCAGGGGACCCGGGCCGGGGACCCGACAGGACCCGGTGATCTGCGGCTGGGGTAAAAACCCGTTCCGGGGACCCGGGCTGGGTCCCGACATGCATTGGTTACCTGGGGCCGGTGTCCCCACGTGACCCGCTGACCTGGGGCCGGTGACCCCACGTGACCCGGTCACCTGGGGCCGGTGTCCCCACGTGACCCGGTGACCTGGGGCTGGTGTCCCCACGTGACCCGCTGACCTGGGGCCGGTGACCCCACGTGACCCGGTCACCTGGGGCCGGTGTCCCCACGTGACCCGGTCACCTGGGGCCGGTGACCCCACGTGACCCGCTGACCTGGGGCCGGTGACCCCACGTGACCCGGTCACCTGGGGCCGGTGACCCCACGTGACCCGCTCACCTGGGGCCGGTGTCCCCACGTGACCCGCTGACCTGGGGCCGGTGACCCCACGTGACCCGGTCACCTGGGGCCGGTGTCCCCACGTGACCCGGTCACCTGGGGCCGGTGACCCCACGTGACCCGGTCACCTGGTGCCGGTGACCCCACGTGACCCGGTCACCTGGGGCCGGTGACCCCACGTGACCCGGTCACCTGGGGCCGGGGTGGTCATCGGAACCTGGGAACCAGGCCGGGTGCGCGAGATGACCGGGTGACCTGGGGCCGGGTTATCGACCTGTCCAGGGGACCCGGGCCGGGGACCCGACAGGACCCGGTTATCTGCGGCTGGGGTAAAAACCCGTCCCGGGGACCCGGGCTGGGTCCCGACATGCCTTGGTTACCTGGGGCCGGTGTCCCCACGTGACCCGCTGACCTGGGGCCGGTGACCCCACGTGACCCGGTCACCTGGGGCCGGTGTCCCCACGTGACCCGCTGACCTGGGGCCGGTGATCCCACGTGACCCGGTCACCTGGGGCCGGTGACCCCACGTGACCCGCTCACCTGGTGCCGGTGACCCCACGTGACCCGGTCACCTGGGGCCGGTGACCCCACGTGACCCGGTCACCTGGGGCCGGTGACCCCACGTGACCCGGTCACCTGGGGCCGGTGTCCCCACGTGACCCGGTCACCTGGGGCCGGTGACCCCACGTGACCCGCTCACCTGGGGCCGGTGACCCCACGTGACCCGGTCACCTGGGGCCGGTGACCCCACGTGACCCGGTGACCTGGGGCCGGTGTCCCCACGTGACCCAGAGTCCTGGTGCCGGGGTGGTCATCGGAACCTGGGAACCAGGCCGGTTACCCGACACGACCCGGTGACCCGGGGCTGTGGTGTCGACGGACTCGTGGACCTGGGTTCGGGGTCCCGACCTGACGCGGTGACCTGGGGCCGGTGTCCCCACGTGACCCGCTGACCTGGGGCCGGTGTCCCCACGTGACCCGCTGACCTGGGGCCGGTGACCCCACGTGACCTGCTGACCTGGGGCCGGTGACCCCGCGTGACCCGGTCACCTGGGGCCGGGGTCCCCACGGGACCCGGGGTCCTGGTGCCGGGGTGGTCACCGGAACGTGGGAACCAGGCCGGGTGCGTGACATGACCCGGTGACCTGGGGCCGGGTTAACGACCTGTCCAGGGGACCCGGGCCGGGGACCCGACAGGACCCGGTGGTCCTTCGCTGGTGTCCCGATGCAACCCGGGGACCCGGGCCCGGGCCCCCACGTGATCCAGTGATCCGGTGCTTTTGTCCCGATGCAACCCGGGGACCCGGGCCGGGGACCCGGTATGACTCCGTCTCCCGGGGCCGGGGTGGTCACCTGACACTGGTACCCGGGACAGCGACCCGACATGACCCCGTGACCCGGGGCCGGGGTGCCGACCTGTCCAGGGGACCCGACCCGGGTACCCGACAGGACCCGGTGATCTGCGGCTGGGGTAAAATCCCGTCCCGGGGACCCGGGCTGGGTCCCGACATGACCCGGTGACCTGGGGCTGTGGTGTCGACCGGACTCGGGGACCTGGTCCGGTGTCCCGTCATGACCCGGGGACCTGGGCTCGGGGTGGTCACCAGACCCTTGTACCCAGGCCGTTGACCCGACATGACCCTGTGACCCGGGGCCTGGGTAAAAATCCAACCCGGGGACCCGGGCATGGGACGTGACATGACCCGACCTGGGTCCGGGGTCCCGAACTGACCCGGTGACCTGGGTCCGGGGACTCGGTATGACCCGGTTACCTGGGTCCGGTGTCCCCACGTGACCCGGTCACCTGGGGCCGGTGACCCCACGTGACCAGGTCACCTGGGGCCGGTGACCCCACGTGACCAGGTCACCTGGGGCCGGTGACCCCACGTGACCCGGTCATCTGGGGCCGGTGACCCCACGTGACCTGGTCACCTGGGGCCGGTGACCCCACGTGACCCGGTCACCTGGGGCCGGTGTCCCCACGTGACCCGGTCACCTGGGGCCGGTGACCGCACGTGACCCGGTCACCTGGGGCCGGTGACCCCACGTGACCCGGTCACCTGGGGCCGGTGACCCCACGTGACCCGGTCACCTGGGGCCGGTGACCCCACGTGACCCGGTCACCTGGGGCCGGTGTCCCCACGTGACCCGGTCACTTGGGGCCGGTGTCCCCACGTGACCCGGTCACCTGGGGCCGGTGACCCCACGTGACCCGGTCACCTGGGGCCGGTGACCCCACGTGACCCGGTCACCTGGGGCCGGTGACCCCACGTGACCAGGTCACCTGGGGCCGGTGACCCCACGTGACCCGGTCACCTGGGGCCGCTGTCCCCACGTGACCCGCTGACCTGGGGCCGGTGACCCCACGTGACCCGGTCACCTGGGGCCGGTGTCCCCACGTGACCCGGTCACCTGGGGCCGGTGACCCCACGTGACCTGCTGACCTGGGGCCGGTGACCCCACGTGACCCGGTCACCTGGGGCCGGTGTCCCCACGTGACCCGGTCACCTGGTGCCGGTGACCCCACGTGACCCGGTCACCTGGGGCCGGTGACCCCACGTGACCCGGTCACCTGGGGCCGGTGTCCCCACGTGACCCGGTCACCTGGGGCCGGTGACCCCACGTGACCCGGTCACCTGGGGCCGGTGACCCCACGTGACCCGGTCACCTGGGGCCGGTGACCCAACGTGACCCGGTGACCTGGGGCCGGTGTCCCCACGTGACCCGGTGACCTGGGGCCGGTGACCCCACGTGACCCGGTCACCTGGGGCCGGTGTCCCCACGTGACCCGCTGACCTGGGGCCGGTGACCCCACGTGACCCGGTCACCTGGGGCCGGTGACCGCACGTGACCCGGTCACCTGGGGCCGGTGACCCCACGTGACCCGGTCACCTGGGGCCGGTGACCCCACGTGACCCGGTCACCTGGTGTCGGTGACCCCACGTGACCCGGTCACCTGGGGCCGGTGACCCCACGTGACCCGGTCACCTGGGGCCGGGGTGGTCATCGGAACCTGGGAACCAGGCCGGGTGCGCGAGATGACCGGGTGACCTGGGGCCGGGTTATCGACCTGTCCAGGGGACCCGGGCCGGGGACCCGACAGGACCCGGTTATCTGCGGCTGGGGTAAAAACCCGTCCCGGGGACCCGGGCTGGGTCCCGACATGCCTTGGTTACCTGGGGCCGGTGTCCCCACGTGACCCGCTGACCTGGGGCCGGTGACCCCACGTGACCCGGTCACCTGGGGCCGGTGTCCCCACGTGACCCGGTCACCTGGGGCCGGTGTCCCCACGTGACCCGGTCACCTGGGGCCGGTGACCCCACGTGACCCGGTCACCTGGGGCCGGTGTCCCCACGTGACCCGGTCACCTGGGGCCGGTGACCCCACGTGACCCGCTGACCTGGGGCCGGTGACCCCACGTGACCCGGTCACCTGGGGCCGGTGTCCCCACGTGACCCGGTCACCTGGTGCCGGTGACCCCACGTGACCCGGTCACCTGGGGCCGGTGACCCCACGTGACCTGGTGACCTGGGGCCGGTGTCCCCACGTGACCCAGTCACCTGGGGCCGGTGACCCCACGTGACCCGGTCACCTGGGGCCGGTGACCCCACGTGACCCGGTCACCTGGGGCCGGTGACACCACGTGACCCGGTCACCTGGGGCCGGTGACCCCACGTGACCGGGTCACCTGGGTCCGGTGACCCCACGTGACCCGGTCACCTGGGGCCGGTGTCCCCACGTGACCCAGAGTCCTGGTGCCGGGGTGGTCATCGGAACCTGGGAACCAGGCCGGTTACCCGACACGACCCGGTGACCCGGGGCTGTGGTGTCGACGGACTCGTGGACCTGGGTTCGGGGTCCCGACCTGACGCGGTGACCTGGGGCCGGTGACCCCACGTGACCCGGTCACCTGGGGCCGGTGACCCCACGTGACCAGGTCACCTGGGGCCGGTGACCCCACGTGACCCGGTCACCTGGGTCCGGTGACCCCACGTGACCCGGTCACCTGGGGCCGGTGACCCCACGTGACCCGGTCACCTGGGGCCGGTGACCCCACGTGACCCGGTCACCTGGTGCCGGTGACCCCACGTGACCCGGTCACCTGGGGCCGGTGACCCCACGTGACCCGGTCACCTGGGGTCGGGGTGGTCATCGGAACCTGGGAACCAGGCAGGGTGCGCGAGATGACCGGGTGACCTGGGGCCGGGTTATCGACCTGTCCAGGGGACCCGGGCCGGGGACCCGACAGGACCCGGTGATCTGCGGCTGGGGTAAAAACCCGTCCCGGGAACCCGGGCTGGGTCCCGACCTGCCTTGGTTACCTGGGGCCGGTGTCCCCACGTGACCCGCTGACCTGGGGCCGGTGACCCCACGTGACCCGGTCACCTGGGGCCGGTGTCCCCACGTGACCCGGTGACCTGGGGCCGGTGTCCCCACGTGACCCGCTGACCTGGGGCCGGTGACCCCACGTGACCCGGTCACCTGGGGCCGGTGTCCCCACGTGACCAGGTCACCTGGTGCCGGTGACCCCACGTGACCCGGTCACCTGGGGTCGGGGTGGTCATCGGAACCTGGGAACCAGGCAGGGTGCGCGAGATGACCGGGTGACCTGGGGCCGTGTTATCGACCTGTCCAGGGGACCCGGGCCGGGGACCCGACAGGACCCGGTGATCTGCGGCTGGGGTAAAAACCCGTCCCGGGGACCCGGGCTGGGTCCCGACCTGCCTTGGTTACCTGGGGCCGGTGTCCCCACGTGACCCGCTGACCTGGGGCCGGTGACCCCACGTGACCCGGTCACCAGGGGCCGGTGTCCCCACGTGACCCGGTGACCTGGGGCCGGTGTCCCCACGTGACCCGCTGACCTGGGGCCGGTGACCCCACGTGACCCGCTGACCTGGGGCCGGTGACCCCACGTGACCCGCTGACCTGGGGCCGGTGACCCCGCGTGACCCGGTCACCTGGGGCCGGGGTCCCCACGGGACCCGGGGTCCTGGTGCCGGGGTGGTCACCGGAACGTGGGAACCAGGCCGGGTGCGCGACATGACCCGGTGACCTGGGGCCGGGTTAACGACCTGTCCAGGGGACCCGGGCCGGGGACCCGACAGGACCCGGTGGTCCTTCGCTGGTGTCCCGATGCAACCCGGGGACCCGGGCCCGGGCCCCCACGTGATCCAGTGATCCGGTGCTTTTGTCCCGATGCAACCCGGGGACCCGGGCCGGGGACCCGGTATGACTCCGTCTCCCGGGGCCGGGGTGGTCACCTGACACTGGTACCCGGGACAGCGACCCGACATGACCCCGTGACCCGGGGCCGGGGTGCCGACCTGTCCAGGGGACCCGACCCGGGTACCCGACAGGACCCGGTGATCTGCGGCTGGGGTAAAAACCCGTCCCGGGGACCCGGGCTGGGTCCCGACATGACCCGGTGACCTGGGGCTGTGGTGTCGACCGGACTCGGGGACCTGGTCCGGTGTCCCGTCATGACCCGGGGACCTGGGGTCGGGGTGGTCACCAGACCCTTGTACCCAGGCCGTTGACCCGACATGACCCTCTGACCCGGGGCCTGGGTAAAAATCCAACCCGGGGACGCGGGCATGGGACGTGACATGACCCGACCTGGGTCCGGGGTCCCGAACTGACTCGGTGACCTGGGTCCGGGGACTCGGTATGACCCGGTTACCTGGGGCCGGTGTCCCCACGTGACCCGGTCACCTGGGGCCGGTGACCCCACGTGACCCGGTCACCTGGGGCCGGTGACCCCACGTGACCAGGTCACCTGGGGCCGGTGACCCCACGTGACCCGGTCACCTGGGGCCGGTGTTCCCACGCGACCCGGTCACCTGGGGCCGGTGTTCCCACGTGACCCGGTCACCTGGGGCCGGTGACCCCACGTGACCCGGTCACCTGGGGCCGGTGACCCCACGTGACCCGGTCACCTGGGGCCGGTGACCGCACGTGACCCGGTCACCTGGGGCCGGTGACCCCACGTGACCCGGTCACCTGGGGCCGGTGACCCCACGTGACCCGGTCACCTGGGGCCGGTGTCCCCACGTGACCCGCTGACCTGGGGCCGGTGACCCCACGTGACCCGGTCACCTGGGGCCGGTGTCCCCACGTGACCCGGTCACCTGGGGCCGGTGACCCCACGTGACCCGGTCACCTGGGGCCGGTGACCCCACGTGACCCGGTCACCTGGGGCCGGTGTCCCCACGTGACCCGGTCACCTGGGGCCGGTGACCCCACGTGACCCGGTCACCTGGGGCCGGTGACCCCACGTGACCCGCTCACCTGGGGCCGGTGACCCCACGTGACCCGGTCACCTGGGGCCGGTGACCCCACGTGACCCGGTGACCTGGGGCCGGTGTCCCCACGTGACCCGCTGACCTGGGGCCGGTGACCCCACGTGACCCGGTCACCTGGGGCCGGTGTCCCCACGTGACCCGATCACCTGGGGCCGGTGACCCCACGTGACCCGGTCACCTGGGGCCGGTGTCCCCACGTGACCCGGTCACCTGGTGCTGGTGACCCCACGTGACCCGGTCACCTGGGGCCGGTGACCCCACGTGACCCGCTGACCTGGGGCCGGTGTCCCCACGTGACCCGGTCACCTGGGGCCGGTGACCCCACGTGACCCGGTCACCTGGGGTCGGGGTGGTCATCGGAACCTGGGAACCAGGCAGGGTGCGCGAGATGACCGGGTGACCTGGGGCCGTGTTATCGACCTGTCCAGGGGACCCGGGCCGGGGACCCGACAGGACCCGGTGATCTGCGGCTGGGGTAAAAACCCGTCCCGGGGACCCGGGCTGGGTCCCGACCTGCCTTGGTTACCTGGGGCCGGTGTCCCCACGTGACCCGCTGACCTGGGGCCGGTGACCCCACGTGACCCGGTCACCTGGGGCCGGTGTCCCCACGTGACCCGGTGACCTGGGGCCGGTGTCCCCACGTGACCCGCTGACCTGGGGCCGGTGACCCCACGTGACCCGCTGACCTGGGGCCGGTGACCCCACGTGACCCGCTGACCTGGGGCCGGTGACCCCGCGTGACCCGGTCACCTGGGGCCGGGGTCCCCACGGGACCCGGGGTCCTGGTGCCGGGGTGGTCACCGGAACGTGGGAACCAGGCCGGGTGCGCGACATGACCCGGTGACCTGGGGCCGGGTTAACGACCTGTCCAGGGGACCCGGGCCGGGGACCCGACAGGACCCGGTGGTCCTTCGCTGGTGTCCCGATGCAACCCGGGGACCCGGGCCCGGGCCCCCACGTGATCCAGTGATCCGGTGCTTTTGTCCCGATGCAACCCGGGGACCCGGGCCGGGGACCCGGTATGACTCCGTCTCCCGGGGCCGGGGTGGTCACCTGACACTGGTACCCGGGACAGCGACCCGACATGACCCCGTGACCCGGGGCCGGGGTGCCGACCTGTCCAGGGGACCCGACCCGGGTACCCGACAGGACCCGGTGATCTGCGGCTGGGGTAAAAACCCGTCCCGGGGACCCGGGCTGGGTCCCGACATGACCCGGTGACCTGGGGCTGTGGTGTCGACCGGACTCGGGGACCTGGTCCGGTGTCCCGTCATGACCCGGGGACCTGGGCTCGGGGTGGTCACCAGACCCTTGTACCCAGGCCGTTGACCCGACATGACCCTGTGACCCGGGGCCTGGGTAAAAATCCAACCCGGGGACGCGGGCATGGGACGTGACATGACCCGACCTGGGTCCGGGGTCCCGAACTGACCCGGTGACCTGGGTCCGGGGACTCGGTATGACCCGGTTACCTGGGGCCGGTGTCCCCACGTGACCCGGTCACCTGGGGCCGGTGACCCCACGTGACCCGGTCACCTGGGGCCGGTGACCCCACGTGACCAGGTCACCTGGGGCCGGTGACCCCACGTGACCCGGTCACCTGGGGCCGGTGTTCCCACGCGACCCGGTCACCTGGGGCCGGTGTTCCCACGTGACCCGGTCACCTGGGGCCGGTGACCCCACGTGACCCGGTCACCTGGGGCCGGTGACCCCACGTGACCCGGTCACCTGGGGCCGGTGACCGCACGTGACCCGGTCACCTGGGGCCGGTGACCCCACGTGACCCGGTCACCTGGGGCCGGTGACCCCACGTGACCCGGTCACCTGGGGCCGGTGTCCCCACGTGACCCGGTCACCTGGGGCCGGTGTCCCCACGTGACCCGGTCACCTGGGGCCGGTGACCCCACGTGACCCGGTCACCTGGGGCCGGTGACCCCACGTGACCCGGTCACCTGGGGCCGGTGTCCCCACGTGACCCGGTCACCTGGGGCCGGTGACCCCACGTGACCCGGTCACCTGGGGCCGGTGACCCCACGTGACCCGCTCACCTGGGGCCGGTGACCCCACGTGACCCGGTCACCTGGGGCCGGTGACCCCACGTGACCCGGTGACCCGGGGCCGGTGTCCCCACGTGACCCGCTGACCTGGGGCCGGTGACCCCACGTGACCCGCTGACCTGGGGCCGGTGACCCCACGTGACCCGGTCACCTGGGGCCGGTGACCCCACGTGACCCGGTCACCTGGGGCCGGTGACCCCACGTGACCCGGTCACCTGGGGCCGGTGACCCCACGTGACCGGGTCACCTGGGTCCGGTGACCCCACGTGACCCGGTCACCTGGGGCCGGTGTCCCCACGTGACCCAGAGTCCTGGTGCCGGGGTGGTCATCGGAACCTGGGAACCAGGCCGGTTACCCGACACGACCCGGTGACCCGGGGCTGTGGTGTCGACGGACTCGTAGACCTGGGTTCGGGGTCCCGACCTGACGCGGTGACCTGGGGCCGGTGTCCCCACGTGACCCGCTGACCTGGGGCCGGTGTCCCCACGTGACCCGCTGACCTGGGGCCGGTGACCCCACGTGACCCGCTGACCTGGGGCCGGTGACCCCGCGTGACCCGGTCACCTGGGGCCGGGGTCCCCACGGGACCCGGGGTCCTGGTGCCGGGGTGGTCACCGGAACGTGGGAACCAGGCCGGGTGCGCGACATGACCCGGTGACCTGGGGCCGGGTTAACGACCTGTCCAGGGGACCCGGGCCGGGGACCCGACAGGACCCGGTGGTCCTTCGCTGGTGTCCCGATGCAACCCGGGGACCCGGGCCCGGGCCCCCACGTGATCCAGTGATCCGGTGCTTTTGTCCCGATGCAACCCGGGGACCCGGGCCGGGGACCCGGTATGACTCCGTCTCCCGGGGCCGGGGTGGTCACCTGACACTGGTACCCGGGACAGCGACCCGACATGACCCCGTGACCCGGGGCCGGGGTGCCAACCTGTCCAGGGGACCCGACCCGGGTACCCGACAGGACCCGGTGATCTGCGGCTGGGGTAAAAACCCGTCCCGGGGACCCGGGCTGGGTCCCGACATGACCCGGTGACCTGGGGCTGTGGTGTCGACCGGACTCGGGGACCTGGTCCGGTGTCCCTTCATGACCCGGGGACCTGGGGTCGGGGTGGTCACCAGACCCTTGTACCCAGGCCGTTGACCCGACATGACCCTGTGACCCGGGGCCTGGGTAAAAATCCAACCCGGGGACCCGGGCATGGGACGTGACATGACCCGACCTGGGTCCGGGGTCCCGAACTGACCCGGTGACCTGGGTCCGGGGACTCGGTATGACCCGGTTACCTGGGTCCGGTGTCCCCACGTGACCCGGTCACCTGGGGCCGGTGACCCCACGTGACCCGGTCACCTGGGGCCGGTGACCCCACGTGACCAGGTCACCTGGGGCCGGTGACCCTACGTGACCCGGTCACCTGGGGCGGGTGACCCCACGTGACCCGGTCACCTGGGGCCGGTGTTCCCACGTGACCCGGTCACCTGGGGCCGGTGACCCCACGTGACCCGGTCACCTGGGGCCGGTGACCCCACGTGACCCGGTCACCTGGGGCCGGTGACCCCACGTGACCCGGTCACCTGGGGCCGGTGATCCCACGTGACCCGGTCACCTGGGGCCGGTGACCCCACGTGACCCGGTCACCTGGGGCCGGTGACCCCACGTGACCCGGTCACCTGGGGCCGGTGTCCCCACGTGACCCGGTCACCTGGGGCCGGTGACCCCACGTGACCCGGTCACCTGGGGCCGGTGACCCCACGTAACCCGGTCACCTGGGGCCGGTGACCCCACGTGACCCGGTCACCTGGGGCCGGTGACCCCACGTGACCCGGTCACCTGGGGCCGGTGACCGCACGTGACCCGGTCACCTGGGGCCGGTGACCCCACGTGACCCGGTCACCTGGGGCCGGTGACCCCACGTGACCCGGTCACCTGGGGCCGGTGTCCCCACGTGACCCGGTCACCTGGGGCCGGTGACCCCACGTGACCCGGTCACCATGGGCCGGTGACCCCACGTGACCAGGTCACCTGGGGCCGGTGACCCCACGTGACCCGGTCACCAGGGGCCGGTGACCCCACGTGACCCGGTGACCTGGGGCCGGTGTCCCCACGTGACCCGGTCACCAGGGGCCGGTGACCCCACGTGACCCGGTCACCTGGGGCCGGTGACCCCACGTGACCCGGTCACCTGGGGCCGGTGACCCCACGTGACCCGGTCACCTGGGGCCGGTGACCTCACGTGACCCGGTCACCTGGGGCCGGTGACCCCACGTGACCAGGTCACCTGGGGCCGGTGACCCCACGTGACCCGGTCACCTGGTGCCGGTGTCCCCACGTGACCCGGTCACCTGGGGCCGGTGTCCCCACGTGACCCGATGACCTGGGGCCGGTGTCCCCACGTGACCCGGTCACCTGGGGCCGGTGTCCCCACGTGACCCGGGGTCCTGGTGCCGGGGTGGTCATCGGAACCTTGGAACCAGGCCGGTTACCCGACACGACCCGGTGACCCGGGGCTGTGGTGTCGACGGACTCGTAGACCTGGGTTCGGGGTCCCGACCTGACGCGGTGACCTGGGGCCGGTGTCCCCACGTGACCCGCTGACCTGGGGCCGGGGTCCCCACGGGACCCGGGGTCCTGGTGCCGGGGTGGTCACCGGAACGTGGGAACCAGGCCGGGTGCGCGACATGACCCGGTGACCTGGGGCCGGGTTAACGACCTGTCCAGGGGACCCGGGCCGGGGACCCGACAGGACCCGGTGGTCCTTCGCTGGTGTCCCGATGCAACCCGGGGACCCGGGCCCGGGCCCCCACGTGATCCAGTGATCCGGTGCTTTTGTCCCGATGCAACCCGGGGACCCGGGCCGGGGACCCGGTATGACTCCGTCTCCCGGGGCCGGGGTGGTCACCTGACACTGGTACCCGGGACAGCGACCCGACATGACCCCGTGACCCGGGGCCGGGGTGCCGACCTGTCCAGGGGACCCGACCCGGGTACCCGACAGGACCCGGTGATCTGCGGCTGGGGTAAAAACCCGTCCCGGGGACCCGGGCTGGGTCCCGACATGACCCGGTGACCTGGGGCTGTGGTGTCGACCGGACTCGGGGACCTGGTCCGGTGTCCCGTCATGACCCGGGGACCTGGGGTCGGGGTGGTCACCAGACCCTTGTACCCAGGCCGTTGACCCGACATGACCCTGTGACCCGGGGCCTGGGTAAAAATCCAACCCGGGGACCCGGGCATGGGACGTGACATGACCCGACCTGGGTCCGGGGTCCCGAACTGACCCGGTGACCTGGGTCCGGGGACTCGGTATGACCCGGTTAGCTGGGGCCGGTGTCCCCACGTGACCCGCTGACCTGGGTCCGGTGACCCCACGTGACCCGGTCACCTGGGGCCGGTGACCCCACGTGACCCGGTGACCTGGGGCCGGTGTCCCCACGTGACCCGGTCACCTGGGGCTGGTGACCCCACGTGACCCGGTCACCTGGGGCCGGTGACCCCACGTGACCAGGTCACCTGGGGCCGGTGACCCCACGTGACCCGCTGACCTGGGGCCGGTGACCCCACGTGACCCGGTCACCTGGGGCCGGTGTCCCCACGTGACCCGGTCACCTGGGGCCGGTGACCCCACGTGACCCAGTCACCTGGGGCCGGTGACCCCACGTGACCCGGTGACCTGGGGCCGGTGACCCCACGTGACCCGGTGACCTGGGGCCGGTGTCCCCACGTGACCAGGGGTCGTGGTGCCGGGGTGGTCATCGGAACCTGGGAACCAGGCCGGTTACCCGACACGACCCGGTGACCCGGGGCTGTGGTGTCGACGGACTCGTGGACCTGGGTTCGGGGTCCCGACCTGACGCGGTGACCTGGGGCCGGTGTCCCCACGTGACCCGCTGACCTGGGGCCGGTGACCCCACGTGACCCGCTGACCTGGGGCCGGTGACACCGCGTGACCCGGTCACCTGGGGCCGGGGTCACCACGGGACCCGGGGTCCTGGTGCCGGGGTGGTCACCGGAACCTGGGAACCAGGCCGGTTACCCGACACGACCCGGTGACCTGGGGCCGGGTTAACGACCTGTCCAGGGGACCCGGGCCGGGGACCCGACAGGACCCGGTGGTCCTTCGCTGGTGTCCCGATGCAACCCGGGGACCCGGGCCCGGGCCCCCACGTGATCCAGTGATCCGGTGCTTTTGTCCCGATGCAACCCGGGGACCTGGGCCGGGGACCCGGTATGACTCCGTCTCCCGGGGCCGGGGTGGTCACCTGACACTGGTACCCGGGACAGCGACCCGACATGACCCCGTGACCCGGGGCCGGGGTGCCGACCTGTCCAGGGGACCCGACCCGGGTACCCGACAGGACCCGGTGATCTGCGGCTGGGGTAAAAACCCGTCCCGGGGACCCGGGCTGGGTCCCGACATGACCCGGTGACCTGGGGCTGTGGTGTCGACCGGACTCGGGGACCTGGTCCGGTGTCCCGTCATGACCCGGGGACCTGGGCTCGGGGTGGTCACCAGACCCTTGTACCCAGGCCGTTGACCCGACATGACCCTGTGACCCGGGGCCTGGGTAAAAATCCAACCCGGGGACCCGGGCATGGGACATGACATGACCCGACCTGGGTCCGGGGTCCCGAACTGACCCGGTGACCTGGGTCCGGGGACTCGGTATGACCCGGTTACCTGGGTCCGGTGTCCCCACGTGACCCGGTCACCTGGGGCCGGTGTCCCCACGTGACCCGCTGACCTGGGGCCGGTGACCCCACGTGACCCGGTGACCTGGGGCCGGTGTCCCCACGTGACCCGGTCACCTGGGGCCGGTGTCCCCACGTGACCCGCTGACCTGGGGCCGGTGACCCCACGTGACCCGGTCACCTGGGGCCGGTGACCCCACGTGACCAGGTCACCTGGGGCCGGTGACCCCACGTGACCCGGTCACCTGGGGCCGGTGACCCAACGTGACTCGATCACCTGGGGCCGGTGTCCCCACGTGACCCGGTCACCAGGGGCCGGTGACCCCACGTGACCCGGTCACCTGGGGCCGGTGACCCCACGTGACCCGGTCACCTGGGGCCGGTGACCCCACGTGACCCGGTCACCTGGGGCCGGTGACCTCACGTGACCCGGTGACCTGGGGCCGGTGACCCCACGTGACCCGGTCACCTGGGGCCGGTGTCCCCACGTGACCCGGTGACCTGGGGCCGGTGTCCCCACGTGACCCGCTGACCTGGGGCCGGTGACCCCACGTGACCCGGTCACCTGGGGCCGGTGTCCCCACGTGACCCGGTCACCTGGGGCCAGTGACCCCACGTGACCCGCTGACCTGGGGCCGGTGACCCCACGTGACCCGCTGACCTGGGGCCGGTGACCCCACGTGACCCGGTCACCTGGGGCCGGTGTCCCCACGTGACCCGGTCACCTGGTGCCGGTGACCCCACGTGACCCGGTCACCTGGGGCCGGTGACCCCACGTGACCCGGTCACCTGGGGCCGGTGACCCCACGTGACCCGGTCACCTGGGGCCGGTGTCCCCACGTGACCCGGTCACCTGGGGCCGGTGACCCCACGTGACCCGGTCACCTGGGGCCGGTGACCCCACGTGACCCGGTCACCTGGGGCCGGTGACCCCACGTGACCGGGTCACCTGGGGCCGGTGACCCCACGTGACCCGGTGACCTGGGGCCGGTGTCCCCACGTGACCCAGAGTCCTGGTGCCGGGGTGGTCATCGGAACCTGGGAACCAGGCCGGTTACCCGACACGACCCGGTGACCCGGGGCTGTGGTGTCGACGGACTCGTGGACCTGGGTTCGGGGTCCCGACCTGACGCGGTGACCTGGGGCCGGTGTCCCCACGTGACCCGCTGACCTGGGGCCGGTGTCCCCACGTGACCCGCTGACCTGGGGCCGGTGACCCCACGTGACCCGCTGACCTGGGGCCGGTGACCCCGCGTGACCCGGTCACCTGGGGCCGGGGTCCCCACGGGACCCGGGGTCCTGGTGCCGGGGTGGTCACCGGAACGTGGGAACCAGGCCGGGTGCGCGACATGACCCGGTGACCTGGGGCCGGGTTAACGACCTGTCCAGGGGACCCGGGCCGGGGACCCGACAGGACCCGGTGGTCCTTCGCTGGTGTCCCGATGCAACCCGGGGACCCGGGCCCGGGCCCCCACGTGATCCAGTGATCCGGTGCTTTTGTCCCGATGCAACCCGGGGACCCGGGCCGGGGACCCGGTATGACTCCGTCTCCCGGGGCCGGGGTGGTCACCTGACACTGGTACCCGGGACAGCGACCCGACATGACCCCGTGACCCGGGGCCGGGGTGCCGACCTGTCCAGGGGACCCGACCCGGGTACCCGACAGGACCCGGTGATCTGCGGCTGGGGTAAAAACCCGTCCCGGGGACCCGGGCTGGGTCCCGACATGACCCGGTGACCTGGGGCTGTGGTGTCGACCGGACTCGGGGACCTGGTCCGGTGTCCCGTCATGACCCGGGGACCTGGGGTCGGGGTGGTCACCAGACCCTTGTACCCAGGCCGTTGACCCGACATGACCCTGTGACCCGGGGCCTGGGTAAAAATCCAACCCGGGGACCCGGGCATGGGACGTGACATGACCCGACCTGGGTCCGGGGTCCCGAACTGACCCGGTGACCTGGGTCCGGGGACTCGGTATGACCCGGTTACCTGGGTCCGGGGTCCCCACGTGACCCGGTCACCTGGGGCCGGGGTCCCCACGTGACCCGCTGACCTGGGGCCGGTGACCCCACGTGACCCGGTCACCTGGGGCCGGTGTCCCCACGTGACCCGGGGTCCTGGTGCCGGGGTGGTCATCGGAACCTGGGAACCAGGCCGGGTGCGCGAGATGACCGGGTGACCTGGGGCCGGGTTATCGACCTGTCCAGGGGACCCGGGCCGGGGACCCGACAGGACCCGGTGATCTACGGCTGGGGTAAAAACCCGTCCCGGGGACCCGGGCTGGGTCCCGACATGCCTTGGTTACCTGGGGCCGGTGTCCCCACGTGACCCGCTGACCTGGGGCCGGTGACCCCACGTGACCCGGTCACCTGGGGCCGGTGACCCCACGTGACCCGGTCACCTGGGGCCGGTGACCCCACGTGACCCGCTGACCTGGGGCCGGTGACCCCACGTGACCCGCTGACCTGGGGCCGGTGACCCCACGTGACCCGGTCACCTGGGGCCGGTGACCCCACGTGACCCGCTGACCTGGGGCCGGTGTCCCAACGTGACCCGGTCACCTGGTGCCGGTGACCCCACGTGACCCGGTCACCTGGGGCCGGTGACCCCACGTGACCCGGTCACCTGGGGCCGGTGACCCCACGTGACCCGGTCACCTGGGGCCGGTGACCCCACGTGACCCGGTCACCTGGGGCCGGTGACCCCACGTGACCCGGTCACCTGGTGCCGGTGACCCCACGTGACCCGGTCACCTGGGGCCGGTGTCCCCACGTGACCCAGAGTCCTGGTGCCGGGGTGGTCATCGGAACCTGGGAACCAGGCCGGTTACCCGACACGACCCGGTGACCCGGGGCTGTGGTGTCGACGGACTCGTGGACCTGGGTTCGGGGTCCCGACCTGACGCGGTGACCTGGGGCCGGTGTCCCCACGTGACCCGCTGACCTGGGGCCGGTGTCCCCACGTGACCCGCTGACCTGGGGCCGGTGACCCCACGTGACCCGCTGACCTGGGGCCGGTGACCCCGCGTGACCCGGTCACCTGGGGCCGGGGTCCCCACGGGACCCGGGGTCCTGGTGCCGGGGTGGTCACCGGAACGTGGGAACCAGGCCGGGTGCGCGACATGACCCGGTGACCTGGGGCCGGGTTAACGACCTGTCCAGGGGACCCGGGCCGGGGACCCGACAGGACCCGGTGGTCCTTCGCTGGTGTCCCGATGCAACCCGGGGACCCGGGCCCGGGCCCCCACGTGATCCAGTGATCCGGTGCTTTTGTCCCGATGCAACCCGGGGACCCGGGCCGGGGACCCGGTATGACTCCGTCTCCCGGGGCCGGGGTGGTCACCTGACACTGGTACCCGGGACAGCGACCCGACATGACCCCGTGACCCGGGGCCGGGGTGCCGACCTGTCCAGGGGACCCGACCCGGGTACCCGACAGGACCCGGTGATCTGCGGCTGGGGTAAAAACCCGTCCCGGGGACCCGGGCTGGGTCCCGACATGACCCGGTGACCTGGGGCTGTGGTGTCGACCGGACTCGGGGACCTGGTCCGGTGTCCCGTCATGACCCGGGGACCTGGGGTCGGGGTGGTCACCAGACCCTTGTACCCAGGCCGTTGACCCGACATGACCCTGTGACCCGGGGCCTGGGTAAAAATCCAACCCGGGGACCCGGGCATGGGACGTGACATGACCCGACCTGGGTCCGGGGTCCCGAACTGACCCGGTGACCTGGGTCCGGGGACTCGGTATGACCCGGTTACCTGGGGCCGGTGTCCCCACGTGACCCGCTGACCTGGGTCCGGTGACCCCACGTGACCCGCTGACCTGGGGCCGGTGACCCCACGTGACCCGGTCACCTGGGGCCGGTGTCCCCACGTTACCCGGTCACCTGGGGCCGGTGACCCCACGTGACCCGGTCACCTGGGGCCGGTGACCCCACGTGACCAGGTCACCTGGGGCCGGTGACCCCACGTGACCCGCTGACCTGGGGCCGGTGACCCCACGTGACCCGGTCACCTGGGGCCGGTGTCCCCACGTGACCCGGTCACCTGGGGCCGGTGACCCCACGTGACCCAGTCACCTGGGGCCGGTGACCCCACGTGACCCGGTGACCTGGGGCCGGTGACCCCACGTGACCCGGTGACCTGGGGCCGGTGTCCCCACGTGACCCGGGGTCTTGGTGCCGGGGTGGTCATCGGAACCTGGGAACCAGGCCGGTTACCCGACACGACCCGGTGACCCGGGGCTGTGGTGTCGACGGACTCGTGGACCTGGGTTCGGGGTCCCGACCTGACGCGGTGACCTGGGGCCGGTGTCCCCACGTGACCCGCTGACCTGGGGCCGGTGACCCCACGTGACCCGCTGACCTGGGGCCGGTGACCCCGCGTGACCCGGTCACCTGGGGCCGGGGTCCCCACGGGACCCGGGGTCCTGGTGTCGGGGTGGTCACCGGAACCTGGGAACCAGGCCGGTTACCCGACACGACCCGGTGACCTGGGGCCGGGTTAACGACCTGTCCAGGGGACCCGGGCCGGGGACCCGACAGGACCCGGTGGTCCTTCGCTGGTGTCCCGATGCAACCCGGGGACCCGGGCCCGGGCCCCCACGTGATCCAGTGATCCGGTGCTTTTGTCCCGATGCAACCCGGGGACCTGGGCCGGGGACCCGGTATGACTCCGTCTCCCGGGGCCGGGGTGGTCACCTGACACTGGTACCCGGGACAGCGACCCGACATGACCCCGTGACCCGGGGCCGGGGTGCCGACCTGTCCAGGGGACCCGACCCGGGTACCCGACAGGACCCGGTGATCTGCGGCTGGGGTAAAAACCCGTCCCGGGGACCCGGGCTGGGTCCCGACATGACCCGGTGACCTGGGGCTGTGGTGTCGACCGGACTCGGGGACCTGGTCCGGTGTCCCGTCATGACCCGGGGACCTGGGGTCGGGGTGGTCACCAGACCCTTGTACCCAGGCCGTTGACCCGACATGACCCTGTGACCCGGGGCCTGGGTAAAAATCCAACCCGGGGACCCGGGCATGGGACGTGACATGACCCGACCTGGGTCCGGGGTCCCGAACTGACCCGGTGACCTGGGTCCGGGGACTCGGTATGACCCGGTTACCTGGGGCCGGTGACCCCACGTGACCCGGTCACCTGGGGCCGGTGTCCCCACGTGACCCGCTGACCTGGGGCCGGTGACCCCACGTGACCCGGTGACCTGGGGCCGGTGTCCCCACGTGACCCGCTGACCTGGGGCCGGTGACCCCACGTGACCCGGTCACCTGGGGCCGGTGTCCCCACGTGACCCGGTCACCTGGGGCCGGTGACCCCACGTGACCCGCTGACCTGGGGCCGGTGACCCCACGTGACCCGGTCACCTGGGGCCGGTGACCCCACGTGACCCGGTCACCTGGGGCCGGTGTCCCCACGTAACCCGGTCACCTGGTGCCGGTGACCCCACGTGACCCGGTCACCTGGGGCCGGTGACCCCACGTGACCCGGTCACCTGGGGCCGGTGTCCCCACGTGACCCGGTCACCTGGTGCTGGTGACCCCACGTGACCCGGTCACCTGGGGCCGGTGTCCCCACGTGACCCGGTCACCTGGTGCCGGTGACCCCACGTGACCCGGTCACCTGGGGCCGGTGACCCCACGTGACCCGGTCACCTGGGGCCGGTGACCCCACGTGACCCGGTGACCTGGGGCCGGTGTCCCCACGTGACCCGGTGACCTGGGGCCGGTGACCCCACGTGACCCGGTCACCTGGGGCCGGTGTCCCCACGTGACCCGGTCACCTGGGGCCGGTGACCCCACGTGACCCGGTCACCTGGGGCCAGTGACCCCACGTGACCAGGTCACCTGGGGCCGGTGACCCCACGTGACCCGGTCACCTGGGGCCGGTGACCCCACGTGACCCGGTCACCTGGGGCCGGTGTACCCACGTGACCCGGTCACCTGGGGCCGGTGACCCCACGTGACCCGGTCACCTGGGGCCGGTGACCCCACGTGACCCGGTCACCTGGGGCCGGTGACCGCACGTGACCCGGTCACCTGGGGCCGGTGACCCCACGTGACCCGGTCACCTGGGGCCGGTGTCCCCACGTGACCCGCTGACCTGGGGACGGTGACCCCACGTGACCCGGTCACCTGGGGCCGGTGACCCCTTGTGACCCGGTCACCTGGGGCCGGTGACCCCACGTGACCCGGTCACCTGGTGCCGGGGTGGTCGTCGGAACCTGGGAACCAGGCCGGGTGCGCGAGATGACCGGGTGACCTGGGCCGGGTTATCTACCTGTCCAGGGGACCCGGGCCGGGGACCCGACAGGACCCGGTGATCTGCGGCTGGGGTAAAAACCCGTCCCGGGGACCCGGGCTGGGTCCCGACATGCCTTGGTTACCTGGGGCCGGTGTCCCCACGTGACCCGCTGACCTGGGGCCGGTGACCCCACGTGACCCGGTCACCTGGGGCCGGTGTCCCCACGTGACCCGGTGACCTGGGGCCGGTGTCCCCACGTGACCCGCTGACCTGGGGCCGGTGACCCCACGTGACCCGGTCACCTGGGGCCGGTGTCCCCACGTGACCCGGTCACCTGGGGCCAGTGACCCCACGTGACCCGCTGACCTGGGGCCGGTGACCCCACGTGACCCGCTGACCTGGGGCCGGTGACCCCACGTGACCCGGTCACCTGGGGCCGGTGACCCCACGTGACCCGGTCACCTGGGGCCGGTGTCCCCACGTGACCCGGTCACCTGGTGCCGGTGACCCCACGTGACCCGGTCACCTGGGGCCGGTGACCCCACGTGACCCGGTCACCTGGGGCCGGTGACCCCACGTGACCCGCTGACCTGGGGCCGGTGACCCCACGTGACCCGGTGACCTGGGGCCGGTGTCCCCACGTGACCTGCTGACCTTGGGCCGGTGACCCCACGTGACCCGGTCACCTGGGGCCGGTGACCCCACGTGACCCGGTCACCTGGGGCCGGTGACCCCACGTGACCCGGTCACCTGGGGCCGGTGACCGCACGTGACCCGGTCACCTGGGGCCGGTGACCCCACGTGACCCGGTCACCTGGGGCCGGTGACCCCACGTGACCGGGTCACCTGGGGCCGGTGACCCCACGTGACCCGGTGACCTGGGGCCGGTGTCCCCACGTGACCCAGAGTCCTGGTGCCGGGGTGGTCATCGGAACCTGGGAACCAGGCCGGTTACCCGACACGACCCGGTGACCCGGGGCTGTGGTGTCGACGGACTCGTGGACCTGGGTTCGGGGTCCCGACCTGACGCGGTGACCTGGGGCCGGTGTCCCCACGTGACCCGCTGACCTGGGGCCGGTGTCCCCACGTGACCCGCTGACCTGGGGCCGGTGACCCCACGTGACCCGCTGACCTGGGGCCGGTGACCCCGCGTGACCCGGTCACCTGGGGCCGGGGTCCCCACGGGACCCGGGGTCCTGGTGCCGGGGTGGTCACCGGAACGTGGGAACCAGGCCGGGTGCGCGACATGACCCGGTGACCTGGGGCCGGGTTAACGACCTGTCCAGGGGACCCGGGCCGGGGACCCGACAGGACCCGGTGGTCCTTCGCTGGTGTCCCGATGCAACCCGGGGACCCGGGCCCGGGCCCCCACGTGATCCAGTGATCCGGTGCTTTTGTCCCGATGCAACCCGGGGACCCGGGCCGGGGACCCGGTATGACTCCGTCTCCCGGGGCCGGGTGGTCACCTGACACTGGTACCCGGGACAGCAACCCGACATGACCCCGTGACCCGGGGCCGGGGTGCCGACCTGTCCAGGGGACCCGACCCGGGTACCCGACAGGACCCGGTGATCTGCGGCTGGGGTAAAAACCCGTCCCGGGGACCCGGGCTGGGTCCCGACATGACCCGGTGACCTGGGGCTGTGGTGTCGACCGGACTCGGGGACCTGGTCCGGTGTCCCGTCATGACCCGGGGACCTGGGGTCGGGGTGGTCACCAGACCCTTGTACCCAGGCCGTTGACCCGACATGACCCTGTGACCCGGGGCCTGGGTAAAAATCCAACCCGGGGACCCGGGCATGGGACGTGACATGACCCGACCTGGGTCCGGGGTCCCGAACTGACCCAGTGACCTGGGTCCGGGGACTCGGTATGACCCGGTTACCTGGGTCCGGTGTCCCCACGTGACCCGGTCACCTGGGGCCGGTGACCCCACGTGACCAGGTCACCTGGGGCCGGTGACCCCACGTGACCCGGTCACCTGGGGCCGGTGACCCCACGTGACCCGGTCACCTGGGGCCGGTGTTCCCACGTGACCCGGTCACCTGGGGCCGGTGACCCCACGTGACCCGGTCACCTGGGGCCGGTGACCCCACGTGACCCGGTCACCTGGGGCCCGTGACCGCACGTGACCCGGTCACCTGGGGCCGGTGACCCCACGTGACCCGGTCACCTGGGGCCGGTGACCCCACGTGACCCGGTCACCTGGGGCCGGTGTCCCCACGTGACCCGGTCACCTGGGGCCGGTGACCCCACATGACCCGGTCACCTGGGGCCGGTGACCCCACGTGACCGGGTCACCTGGGGCCGGTGAACCCACGTGACCAGGTCATCTGGGGCCGGTGTCCCCACGTGACCCGGGGTCCTGGTGCCGGGGTGGTCATCGGAACCTGGGAACCAGGCCGGTTACCCGACACGACCCGGTGACCCGGGGCTGTGGTATCGACGGACTCGTGGACCTGGGTTCGGGGTCCCGACCTGACGCGGTGACCTGGGGCCGGTGTCCCCACGTGACCCGCTGACCTGGGGCCGGTGACCCCAAGTGACCCGCTGACCTGGGGCCGGTGACCCCGCGTGACCCGGTCACCTGGGGCCGGGGTCACCACGGGACCCGGGGTCCTGGTGCCGGGGTGGTCACCGGAACCTGGGAACCAGGCCGGTTACCCGACACGACCCGGTGACCTGGGGCCGGGTTAACGACCTGTCCAGGGGACCCGGGCCGGGGACCCGACAGGACCCGGTGGTCCTTCGCTGGTGTCCCGATGCAACCCGGGGACCCGGGCCCGGGCCCCCACGTGATCCAGTGATCCGGTGCTTTTGTCCCGATGCAACCCGGGGACCTGGGCCGGGGACCCGGTATGACTCCGTCTCCCGGGGCCGGGGTGGTCACCTGACACTGGTACCCGGGACAGCGACCCGACATGACCCCGTGACCCGGGGCCGGGGTGCCGACCTGTCCAGGGGACCCGACCCGGGTACCCGACAGGACCCAGTGATCTGCGGCTGGGGTAAAAACCCGTCCCGGGGACCCGGGCTGGGTCCCGACATGACCCGGTGACCTGGGGCTGTGGTGTCGACCGGACTCGGGGACCTGGTCCGGTGTCCCGTCATGACCCGGGGACCTGGGGTCGGGGTGGTCACCAGACCCTTGTACCCAGGCCGTTGACCCGACATGACCCTGTGACCCGGGGCCTGGGTAAAAATCCAACCCGGGGACCCGGGCATGGGACGTGACATGACCCGACCTGGGTCCGGGGTCCCGAACTGACCCGGTGACCTGGGTCCGGGGACTCGGTATGACCCGGTTACCTGGGTCCGGGGTCCCCACGTGACCCGGTCACCTGGGGCCGGGGTCCCCACGTGACCCGCTGACCTGGGGCCGGTGACCCCACGTGACCCGGTCACCTGGGGCCGGTGTCCCCACGTGACCCGCTGACCTGGGGCCGGTGACCCCACGTGACCCGGTCACCTGGGGCCGGTGTCCCCACGTGACCCGGTCACCTGGGGCCGGTGACCCCACGTGACCCGGTGACCTGGGGCCGGTGACCCCACGTGACCCGCTGACCTGGGGCCGGTGACCCCACGTGACCCGGTCACCTGGGGCCGGTGACCCCACATGACCCGGTCACCTGGGGCTGGTGTCCCCACGTGACCCGGTCACCTGGTGCCGGTGACCCCACGTGACCCGGTCACCTGGGGCCGGTGACCGCACGTGACCCGGTCACCTGGGGCCGGTGACCCCACGTGACCCGGTCACCTGGGGCCGGTGACCCCACGTGACCCGGTCACCTGGGGCTGGTGACCCCACGTGACCCGGTCACCTGGGGCCGGTGACCCCTTGTGACCCGGTCACCTGGGGCCGGTGACCCCACGTGACCCGGTCACCTGGGGCCGGGGTGGTCATCAGAACCTGGGAACCAGGCCGGGTGCGCGAGATGACCGGGTGACCTGGGGCCGGGTTATCGACCTGTCCAGGAGACCCGGGCCGGGGACCCGACAGGACCCGGTGATCTGCGGCTGGGGTAAAAACCCGTCCCGGGGACCCGGGCTGGGTCCCGACATGCCTTGGTTACCTGGGGCCGGTGTCCCCACGTGACCCGCTGACCTGGGGCCGGTGACCCCACGTGACCCGGTCACCTGGGGCCGGTGTCCCCACGTGACCCGGTGACCTGGGGCCGGTGTCCCCACGTGACCCGCTGACCTGGGGCCGGTGACCCCACGTGACCCGGTCACCTGGGGCCGGTGTCCCCACGTGACCCGCTGACCTGGGGCCGGTGACCCCACGTGACCCGCTGACCTGGGGCCGGTGACCCCACGAGACCCGGTCACCTGGGGCCGGTGTCCCCACGTGACCCGGTCACCTGGTGCCGGTGACCCCACGTGACCCGGTCACTTGGGGCCGGTGTCCCCACGTGACCCGGTCACCTGGGGCCGGTGACCCCACGTGACCCGGTCACCTGGGGCCGGTGACCCCACGTGACCCGGTCACCTGGGGCCGGTGTCCCCACGTGACCCGGTCACCTGGGGCCGGTGACCCCACGTGACCCGGTCACCTGGTGCCGGTGACCCCACGTGACCCGGTCACCTGGGGCCGGTGACCCCACGTGACCCGGTCACCTGGGGCCGGTGTCCCCACGTGACCCGGTCACCTGGGGCCGGTGACCCCACGTGACCCGGTCACCTGGGGCCGGTGACCCCACGTGACCCGGTCACCTGGGGCCGGTGACCCCACGTGACCCGGTCACCTGGGGCCGGTGACCCCACGTGACCCGGTCACCTGGGGCCGGTGTCCCCACGTGACCCGGTGACCTGGGGCCGGTGACCCCACGTGACCCGGTCACCTGGGGCCGGTGTCCCCACGTGACCCGGTCACCTGGGGCCGGTGACCCCACGTGACCCGGTCACCTGGGGCCGGTGACCGCACGTGACCCGGTCACCTGGGGCCGGTGACCCCACGTGACCCGGTCACCTGGGGCCGGTGACCCCACGTGACCCGGTCACCTGGTGCCGGTGACCCCACGTGACCCGGTCACCTGGGGCCGGTGACCCCACGTGACCCGGTCACCTGGGGCCGGGGTGGTCATCGGAACCTGGGAACCAGGCCGGGTGCGCGAGATGACCGGGTGACCTGGGGCCGGGTTATCGACCTGTCCAGGGGACCCGGGCCGGGGACCCGACAGGACCCGGTGATCTGCGGCTGGGGTAAAAACCCGTCCCGGGGACCCGGGCTGGGTCCCGACATGCCTTGGTTACCTGGGGCCGGTGTCCCCACGTGACCCGCTGACCTGGGGCCCGTGACCCCACGTGACCCGGTCACCTGGGGCCGGTGTCCCCACGTGACCCGGTCACCTGGGGCCGGTGACCCCACGTGACCCGGTCACCTGGGGCCGGTGACCCCACGTGACCCGGTCACCTGGGGCCGGTGACCCCACGTGACCCGGTCACCTGGGGCCGGTGACCCCACGTGACCCGGTCACCTGGGGCCGGGGTGGTCATCGGAACCTGGGAACCAGGCCGGGTGCGCGAGATGACCGGGTGACCTGGGGCCGGGTTATCGACCTGTCCAGGGGACCCGGGCCGGGGACCCGACAGGACCCGGTGATCTGCGGCTGGGGTAAAAACCCGTCCCGGGGACCCGGGCTGGGTCCCGACATGCCTTGGTTACCTGGGGCCGGTGTCCCCACGTGACCCGCTGACCTGGGGCCCGTGACCCCACGTGACCCGGTCACCTGGGGCCGGTGTCCCCACGTGACCCGGTCACCTGGGGCCGGTGACCCCACGTGACCCGCTGACCTGGGGCCGGTGTCCCCACGTGACCCGGTCACCTGGGGCCGGTGACCCCACGTGACCCGGTCACCTGGGGCCGGTGACCGCACGTGACCCGGTCACCTGGGGCCGGTGACCCCACGTGACCCGGTCACCTGGGGCCGGTGACCCCACGTGACCCGGTCACCTGGGGCCGGTGACCCCACGTGACCCGGTCACCTGGGGCCGGTGACCCCACGTGACTCGGTCACCTGGGGCCGGGGTGGTCATCGGAACCTGGGAACCAGGCCGGGTGCGCGAGATGACCGGGTGACCTGGGGCCGGGTTATCGACCTGTCCAGGGGACCCGGGCCGGGGACCCGACAGGACCCGGTGATCTGCGGCTGGGGTAAAAACCCGTCCCGGGGACCCGGGCTGGGTCCCGACATGCCTTGGTTACCTGGGGCCGGTGTCCCCACGTGACCCGCTGACCTGGGGCCGGTGACCCCACGTGACCCGGTCACCTGGGGCCGGTGTCCCCACGTGACCCGGTGACCTGTGGCCGGTGTCCCAACGTGACCCGCTGACCTGGGGCCGGTGACCCCACGTGACCCGGTCACCTGGGGCCGGTGTCCCCACGTGACCCGGTCACCTGGGGCCGGTGACCCCACGTGACCCGCTGACCTGGGGCCGGTGACCCCACGTGACCCGCTGACCTGGGGCCGGTGACCCCACGTGACCCGGTCACCTGGGGCCGGTGTCCCCACGTGACCCGGTCACCTGGGGCCGGTGACCCCACGTGACCCGGTCACCTGGGGCCGGTGACCCCACGTGACCCGGTCACCTGGGGCCGGTGACCCCACGTGACCCGGTGACCTGGGGCCGGTGTCCCCACGTGACCCGGTCACCTGGGGCCGGTGACCCCACGTGACCCGGTCACCTGGTGCCGGTGACCCCACGTGACCCGGTCACCTGGGGCCGGTGACCCCACGTGACCCGGTCACCTGGGGCCGGTGACCCCACGTGACCCGGTCACCTGGGGCCGGTGTCCCCACGTGACCCGGTCACCTGGGGCCGGTGACCCCACGTGACCCGGTCACCTGGGGCCGGTGACCCCACGTGACCCGCTCACCTGGGGCCGGTGACCCCACGTGACCCGGTCACCTGGGGCCGGTGACCCCACGTGACCCGGTCACCTGGGGCCGGTGTCCCCACGTGACCCGGTGACCTGGGGCCGGTGACCCCACGTGACCCGGTCACCTGGGGCCGGTGTCCCCACGTGACCCGGTCACCTGGGGCCGGTGACCCCACGTGACCCGGTCACCTGGGGCCGGTGACCGCACGTGACCCGGTCACCTGGGGCCGGTGACCCCACGTGACCCGGTCACCTGGGGCCGGTGACCCCACGTGACCCGGTCACCTGGTGCCGGTGACCCCACGTGACCCGGTCACCTGGGGCCGGGGTGGTCATCGGAACCTGGGAACCAGGCCGGGTGCGCGAGATGACCGGGTGACCTGGGGCCGGGTTATCGACCTGTCCAGGGGACCCGGGCCGGGGACCCGACAGGACCCGGTGATCTGCGGCTGGGGTAAAAACCCGTCCCGGGGACCCGGGCTGGGTCCCGACATGCCTTGGTTACCTGGGGCCGGTGTCCCCACGTGACCCGCTGACCTGGGGCCGGTGACCCCACGTGACCCGGTCACCTGGGGCCGGTGTCCCCACGTGACCCGGTGACCTGGGGCCGGTGTCCAAACGTGACCCGCTGACCTGGGGCCGGTGACCCCACGTGACCCGGTCACCTGGGGCCGGTGTCCCCACGTGACCCGGTCACCTGGGGCCGGTGACCCCACGTGACCCGCAGACCTGGGGCCGGTGACCCCACGTGACCCGCTGACCTGGGGCCGGTGACCCCACGTGACCCGGTCACCTGGGGCCGGTGTCCCCACGTGACCCGGTCACCTGGGGCCGGTGACCCCACGTGACCCGGTCACCTGGGGCCGGTGACCCCACGTGACCCGGTCACCTGGGGCCGGTGTCCCCACGTGACCCGGTCACCTGGTGCCGGTGACCCCTTGTGACCCGGTCACCTGGGGCCGGTGACCCCACGTGACCCGGTCACCTGGGGCCGGTGACCCCACGTGACCTGGTCACCTGGGGCCGGTGACCCCACGTGACCCGGTGACCTGGGGCCGGTGTCCCCACGTGACCCGGTGACCTGGGGCCGGTGACCCCACGTGACCCGGTCACCTGGGGCCGGTGTCCCCACGTGACCCGGTCACCTGGGGCCGGTGACCCCACGTGACCCGGTCACCTGGGGCCGGTGACCCCACATGACCAGGTCACCTGGGGCCGGTGACCCCACGTGACCCGGTCACCTGGGGCCGGTGTCCCCACGTGACCCGGTCACCTGGTGCCGGTGACCCCACGTGACCCGGTCACCTGGGGCCGGTGACCCCACGTGACCCGGTCACCTGGGGCCGGGGTGGTCATCGGAACCTTGGAACCAGGCAGGGTGCGCGAGATGACCGGGTGACCTTGGGCCGGGTTATCGACCTGTCCAGGGGACCCGGGCCGGGGACCCGACAGGACCCGGTGATCTGCGGCTGGGGTAAAAACCCGTCCCGGGGACCCGGGCTGGGTCCCGACATGCCTTGGTTACTTGGGGCCGGTGTCCCCACGTGACCCGCTGACCTGGGACCGGTGACCCCACGTGACCCGGTCACCTGGGGCCGGTGTCCCCACGTGACCCGCTGACCTGGGGCAGGTGACCCCACGTGACCCGGTCACCTGGGGCCGGTGTCCCCACGTGACCCGGTCACCTGGGGCCGGTGACCCCACGTGACCGGGTCACCTGGGGCCGGTGAACCCACGTGACCAGGTCATCTGGGGCCGGTGTCCCCACGTGACCCGGGGTCCTGGTGCCGGGGTGGTCATCGGAACCTGGGAACCAGGCCGGTTACCCGACACGACCCGGTGACCCGGCGCTGTGGTATCGACGGATGGTGGACCTGGGTTCGGGGTCCCGACCTGACGCGGTGACCTGGGGCCGGTGTCCCCACGTGACCCGCTGACCTGGGGCCGGTGACCCCAAGTGACCCGCTGACCTGGGGCCGGTGACCCCGCGTGACCCGGTCACCTGGGGCCGGGGTCACCACGGGACCCGGGGTCCTGGTGCCGTGGTGGTCACCGGAACGTGGGAACCAGGCCGGTTACCCGACACGACCCGGTGACCTGGGGCCGGGTTAACGACCTGTCCAGGGGACCCGGGCCGGGGACCCGACAGGACCCGGTGGTCCTTCGCTGGTGTCCCGATGCAACCCGGGGACCCGGGCCCGGGCCCCCACGTGATCCAGTGATCCGGTGCTTTTGTCCCGATGCAACCCGGGGACCTGGGCCGGGGACCCGGTATGACTCCGTCTCCCGGGGCCGGGGTGGTCACCTGACACTGGTACCCGGGACAGCGACCCGACATGACCCCGTGACCCGGGGCCGGGGTGCCGACCTGTCCAGGGGACCCGACCCGGGTACCCGACAGGACCCGGTGATCTGCGGCTGGGGTAAAAACCCGTCCCGGGGACCCGGGCTGGGTCCCGACATGACCCGGTGACCTGGGGCTGTGGTGTCGACCGGACTCGGGGACCTGGTCCGGTGTCCCGTCATGACCCGGGGACCTGGGGTCGGGGTGGTCACCAGACCCTTGTACCCAGGCCGTTGACCCGACATGACCCTGTGACCCGGGGCCTGGGTAAAAATCCAACCCGGGGACCCGGGCATGGGACATGACATGACCCGACCTGGGTCCGGGGTCCCGAACTGACCCGGTGACCTGGGTCCGGGGACTCGGTATGACCCGGTTACCTGGGTCCGGTGTCCCCACGTGACCCGGTCACCTGGGGCCGGTGTCCCCACGTGACCCGCTGACCTGGGGCCGGTGACCCCACGTGACCCGGTGACCTGGGGCCGGTGTCCCCACGTGACCCGGTCACCTGGGGCCGGTGTCCCCACGTGACCCGCTGACCTGGGGCCGGTGACCCCACGTGACCCGGTCACCTGGGGCCGGTGACCCCACGTGACCAGGTCACCTGGGGCCGGTGACCCCACGTGACCCGGTCACCTGGGGCCGGTGACCCAACGTGACTCGATCACCTGGGGCCGGTGTCCCCACGTGACCCGGTCACCAGGGGCCGGTGACCCCACGTGACCCGGTCACCTGGGGCCGGTGACCCCACGTGACCCGGTCACCTGGGGCCGGTGACCCCACGTGACCCGGTCACCTGGGGCCGGTGACCTCACGTGACCCGGTCACCTGGGGCCGGTGACCCCACGTGACCCGGTCACCTGGGGCCGGTGTCCCCACGTGACCCGGTGACCTGGGGCCGGTGTCCCCACGTGACCCGCTGACCTGGGGCCGGTGACCCCACGTGACCCGGTCACCTGGGGCCGGTGTCCCCACGTGACCCGGTCACCTGGGGCCAGTGACCCCACGTGACCCGCTGACCTGGGGCCGGTGACCCCACGTGACCCGCTGACCTGGGGCCGGTGACCCCACGTGACCCGGTCACCTGGGGCCGGTGTCCCCACGTGACCCGGTCACCTGGTGCCGGTGACCCCACGTGACCCGGTCACCTGGGGCCGGTGACCCCACGTGACCCGGTCACCTGGGGCCGGTGACCCCACGTGACCCGGTCACCTGGGGCCGGTGTCCCCACGTGACCCGGTCACCTGGGGCCGGTGACCCCACGTGACCCGGTCACCTGGGGCCGGTGACCCCACGTGACCCGGTCACCTGGGGCCGGTGACCCCACGTGACCGGGTCACCTGGGGCCGGTGACCCCACGTGACCCGGTGACCTGGGGCCGGTGTCCCCACGTGACCCAGAGTCCTGGTGCCGGGGTGGTCATCGGAACCTGGGAACCAGGCCGGTTACCCGACACGACCCGGTGACCCGGGGCTGTGGTGTCGACGGACTCGTGGACCTGGGTTCGGGGTCCCGACCTGACGCGGTGACCTGGGGCCGGTGTCCCCACGTGACCCGCTGACCTGGGGCCGGTGTCCCCACGTGACCCGCTGACCTGGGGCCGGTGACCCCACGTGACCCGCTGACCTGGGGCCGGTGACCCCGCGTGACCCGGTCACCTGGGGCCGGGGTCCCCACGGGACCCGGGGTCCTGGTGCCGGGGTGGTCACCGGAACGTGGGAACCAGGCCGGGTGCGCGACATGACCCGGTGACCTGGGGCCGGGTTAACGACCTGTCCAGGGGACCCGGGCCGGGGACCCGACAGGACCCGGTGGTCCTTCGCTGGTGTCCCGATGCAACCCGGGGACCCGGGCCCGGGCCCCCACGTGATCCAGTGATCCGGTGCTTTTGTCCCGATGCAACCCGGGGACCCGGGCCGGGGACCCGGTATGACTCCGTCTCCCGGGGCCGGGGTGGTCACCTGACACTGGTACCCGGGACAGCGACCCGACATGACCCCGTGACCCGGGGCCGGGGTGCCGACCTGTCCAGGGGACCCGACCCGGGTACCCGACAGGACCCGGTGATCTGCGGCTGGGGTAAAAACCCGTCCCGGGGACCCGGGCTGGGTCCCGACATGACCCGGTGACCTGGGGCTGTGGTGTCGACCGGACTCGGGGGACCTGGTCCGGTGTCCCGTCATGACCCGGGGACCTGGGCTCGGGGTGGTCACCAGACCCTTGTACCCAGGCCGTTGACCCGACATGACCCTGTGACCCGGGGCCTGGGTAAAAATCCAACCCGGGGACCCGGGCATGGGACGTGACATGACCCGACCTGGGTCCGGGGTCCCGAACTGACCCGGTGACCTGGGTCCGGGGACTCGGTATGACCCGGTTACCTGGGTCCGGGGTCCCCACGTGACCCGGTCACCTGGGGCCGGGGTCCCCACGTGACCCGCTGACCTGGGGACGGTGACCCCACGTGACCCGGTCACCTGGGGCCGGTGTCCCCACGTGACCCGGGGTCCTGGTGCCGGGGTGGTCATCGGAACCTGGGAACCAGGCCGGGTGCGCGAGATGACCGGGTGACCTGGGGCCGGGTTATCGACCTGTCCAGGGGACCCGGGCCGGGGACCCGACAGGACCCGGTGATCTGCGGCTGGGGTAAAAACCCGTCCCGGGGACCCGGGCTGGGTCCCGACATGCCTTGGTTACCTGGGGCCGGTGTCCCCACGTGACCCGCTGACCTGGGGCCGGTGACCCCACGTGACCCGGTCACCTGGGGCCGGTGACCCCACGTGACCCGGTCACCTGGGGCCGGTGACCCCACGTGACCCGCTGACCTGGGGCCGGTGACCCCACGTGACCCGCTGACCTGGGGCCGGTGACCCCACGTGACCCGGTCACCTGGGGCCGGTGACCCCACGTGACCCGCTGACCTGGGGCCGGTGTCCCCACGTGACCCGGTCACCTGGTGCCGGTGACCCCACGTGACCCGGTCACCTGGGGCCGGTGACCGCACGTGACCCGGTCACCTGGGGCCGGTGACCCCACGTGACCCGGTCACCTGGGGCCGGTGACCCCACGTGACCCGGTCACCTGGGGCCGGTGACCCCACGTGACCCGGTCACCTGGTGCCGGTGACCCCACGTGACCCGGTCACCTGGGGCCGGTGTCCCCACGTGACCCAGAGTCCTGGTGCCGGGGTGGTCATCGGAACCTGGGAACCAGGCCGGTTACCCGACACGACCCGGTGACCCGGGGCTGTGGTGTCGACGGACTCGTGGACCTGGGTTCGGGGTCCCGACCTGACGCGGTGACCTGGGGCCGGTGTCCCCACGTGACCCGCTGACCTGGGGCCGGTGTCCCCACGTGACCCGCTGACCTGGGGCCGGTGACCCCACGTGACCCGCTGACCTGGGGCCGGTGACCCCGCGTGACCCGGTCACCTGGGGCCGGGGTCCCCACGGGACCCGGGGTCCTGGTGCCGGGGGTGGTCACCGGAACGTGGGAACCAGGCCGGGTGCGCGACATGACCCGGTGACCTGGGGCCGGGTTAACGACCTGTCCAGGGGACCCGGGCCGGGGACCCGACAGGACCCGGTGGTCCTTCGCTGGTGTCCCGATGCAACCCGGGGACCCGGGCCCGGGCCCCCACGTGATCCAGTGATCCGGTGCTTTTGTCCCGATGCAACCCGGGGACCCGGGCCGGGGACCCGGTATGACTCCGTCTCCCGGGGCCGGGGTGGTCACCTGACACTGGTACCCGGGACAGCGACCCGACATGACCCCGTGACCCGGGGCCGGGGTGCCGACCTGTCCAGGGGACCCGACCCGGGTACCCGACAGGACCCGGTGATCTGCGGCTGGGGTAAAAACCCGTCCCGGGGACCCGGGCTGGGTCCCGACATGACCCGGTGACCTGGGGCTGTGGTGTCGACCGGACTCGGGGACCTGGTCCGGTGTCCCGTCATGACCCGGGGACCTGGGGTCGGGGTGGTCACCAGACCCTTGTACCCAGGCCGTTGACCCGACATGACCCTGTGACCCGGGGCCTGGGTAAAAATCCAACCCGGGGACCCGGGCATGGGACGTGACATGACCCGACCTGGGTCCGGGGTCCCGAACTGACCCGGTGACCTGGGTCCGGGGACTCGGTATGACCCGGTTACCTGGGGCCGGTGTCCCCACGTGACCCGCTGACCTGGGTCCGGTGACCCCACGTGACCCGGTCACCTGGGGCCGGTGACCCCACGTGACCCGGTCACCTGGGGCCGGTGTCCCCACGTTACCCGGTCACCTGGGGCCGGTGACCCCACGTGACCCGGTCACCTGGGGCCGGTGACCCCACGTGACCAGGTCACCTGGGGCCGGTGACCCCACGTGACCCGCTGACCTGGGGCCGGTGACCCCACGTGACCCGGTCACCTGGGGCCGGTGTCCCCACGTGACCCGGTCACCTGGGGCCGGTGACCCCACGTGACCCGGTCACCTGGGGCCGGTGACCCCACGTGACCCGGTGACCTGGGGCCGGTGACCCCACGTGACCCGGTGACCTGGTGCCGGTGTCCCCACGTGACCCGGGGTCTTGGTGCCGGGGTGGTCATCGGAACCTGGGAACCAGGCCGGTTACCCGACACGACCCGGTGACCCGGGGCTGTGGTGTCGACGGACTCGTGGACCTGGGTTCGGGGTCCCGACCTGACGCGGTGACCTGGGGCCGGTGTCCCCACGTGACCCGCTGACCTGGGGCCGGTGACCCCACGTGACCCGCTGACCTGGGGCCGGTGACCCCGCGTGACCCGGTCACCTGGGGCCGGGGTCCCCACGGGACCCGGGGTCCTGGTGCCGGGGTGGTCACCGGAACCTGGGAACCAGGCCGGTTACCCGACACGACCCGGTGACCTGGGGCCGGGTTAACGACCTGTCCAGGGGACCCGGGCCGGGGACCCGACAGGACCCGGTGGTCCTTCGCTGGTGTCCCGATGCAACCCGGGGACCCGGGCCCGGGCCCCCACGTGATCCAGTGATCCGGTGCTTTTGTCCCGATGCAACCCGGGGACCTGGGCCGGGGACCCGGTATGACTCCGTCTCCCGGGGCCGGGGTGGTCACCTGACACTGGTACCCGGGACAGCGACCCGACATGACCCCGTGACCCGGGGCCGGGGTGCCGACCTGTCCAGGGGACCCGACCCGGGTACCCGACAGGACCCGGTGATCTGCGGCTGGGGTAAAAACCCGTCCCGGGGACCCGGGCTGGGTCCCGACATGACCCGGTGACCTGGGGCTGTGGTGTCGACCGGACTCGGGGACCTGGTCCGGTGTCCCGTCATGACCCGGGGACCTGGGGTCGGGGTGGTCACCAGACCCTTGTACCCAGGCCGTTGACCCGACATGACCCTGTGACCCGGGGCCTGGGTAAAAATCCAACCCGGGGACCCGGGCATGGGACGTGACATGACCCGACCTGGGTCCGGGGTCCCGAACTGACCCGGTGACCTGGGTCCGGGGACTCGGTATGACCCGGTTACCTGGGGCCGGTGACCCCACGTGACCCGGTCACCTGGGGCCGGTGTCCCCACGTGACCCGGTCACCTGGGGCCGGTGTCCCCACGTGACCCGGTCACCTGGGGCCGGTGACCCCACGTGACCCGCTGACCTGGGGCCGGTGACCCCACGTGACCCGGTCACCTGGGGCCGGTGACCCCACGTGACCCGGTCACCTGGGGCCGGTGTCCCCACGTAACCCGGTCACCTGGTGCCGGTGACCCCACGTGACCCGGTCACCTGGGGCCGGTGACCCCACGTGACCCGGTCACCTGGGGCCGGTGTCCCCACGTGACCCGGTCACCTAGTGCTGGTGACCCCACGTGACCCGGTCACCTGGGGCCGGTGACCCCACGTGACCCGGTCACCTGGGGCCGGTGTCCCCACGTGACCCGGTCACCTGGTGCCGGTGACCCCACGTGACCCGGTCACCTGGGGCCGGTGACCCCACGTGACCCGGTCACCTGGGGCCGGTGACCCCACGTGACCCGGTGACCTGGGGCCGGTGTCCCCACGTGACCCGGTGACCTGGGGCCGGTGACCCCACGTGACCCGGTCACCTGGGGCCGGTGTCCCCACGTGACCCGGTCACCTGGGGCCGGTGACCCCACGTGACCCGGTCACCTGGGGCCAGTGACCCCACGTGACCAGGTCACCTGGGGCCGGTGACCCCACGTGACCCGGTCACCTGGGGCCGGTGACCCCACGTGACCCGGTCACCTGGGGCCGGTGTACCCACGTGACCCGGTCACCTGGGGCCGGTGACCCCACGTGACCCGGTCACCTGGGGCCGGTGACCCCACGTGACCCGGTCACCTGGGGCCGGTGACCGCACGTGACCCGGTCACCTGGGGCCGGTGACCCCACGTGACCCGGTCACCTGGGGCCGGTGTCCCCACGTGACCCGCTGACCTGGGGACGGTGACCCCACGTGACCCGGTCACCTGGGGCCGGTGACCCCTTGTGACCCGGTCACCTGGGGCCGGTGACCCCACGTGACCCGGTCACCTGGTGCCGGGGTGGTCGTCGGAACCTGGGAACCAGGCCGGGTGCGCGAGATGACCGGGTGACCTGGGCCGGGTTATCTACCTGTCCAGGGGACCCGGGCCGGGGACCCGACAGGACCCGGTGATCTGCGGCTGGGGTAAAAACCCGTCCCGGGGACCCGGGCTGGGTCCCGACATGCCTTGGTTACCTGGGGCCGGTGTCCCCACGTGACCCGCTGACCTGGGGCCGGTGACCCCACGTGACCCGGTCACCTGGGGCCGG
Organism: Somateria mollissima; assembly: GCA_951411735.1. Classification (NCBI taxonomy): domain Eukaryota; kingdom Metazoa; phylum Chordata; class Aves; order Anseriformes; family Anatidae; genus Somateria; species Somateria mollissima. Next base: position 291,489 of record CATOCB010000161.1, read on the forward strand.
TGTCCCCACGTGACCCGGTGACCTGGGGCCGGTGTCCCCACGTGACCCGCTGACCTGGGGCCGGTGACTCCACGTGACCCGGTCACCTGGGGCCGGTGTCCCCACGTGACCCGGTCACCTGGGGCCAGTGACCCCACGTGACCCGCTGACCTGGGGCCGGTGACCCCACGTGACCCGGTCACCTGGGGCCGGTGACCCCACGTGACCCGGTCACCTGGGGCCGGTGTCCCCACGTGACCCGGTCACCTGGTGCCGGTGACCCCACGTGACCCGGTCACCTGGGGCCGGTGACCCCACGTGACCCGGTCACCTGGGGCCGGTGACCCCACGTGACCCGCTGACCTGGGGCCGGTGACCCCACGTGACCCGGTGACCTGGGGCCGGTGTCCCCACGTGACCTGCTGACCTTGGGCCGGTGACCCCACGTGACCCGGTCACCTGGGGCCGGTGACCCCACGTGACCCGGTCACCTGGGGCCGGTGACCCCACGTGACCCGGTCACCTGGGGCCGGTGACCGCACGTGACCCGGTCACCTGGGGCCGGTGACCCCACGTGACCCGGTCACCTGGGGCCGGTGACCCCACGTGACCGGGTCACCTGGGGCCGGTGACCCCACGTGACCCGGTGACCTGGGGCCGGTGTCCCCACGTGACCCAGAGTCCTGGTGCCGGGGTGGTCATCGGAACCTGGGAACCAGGCCGGTTACCCGACACGACCCGGTGACCCGGGGCTGTGGTGTCGACGGACTCGTGGACCTGGGTTCGGGGGTCCCGACCTGACGCGGTGACCTGGGGCCGGTGTCCCCACGTGACCCGCTGACCTGGGGCCGGTGTCCCCACGTGACCCGCTGACCTGGGGCCGGTGACCCCACGTGACCCGCTGACCTGGGGCCGGTGACCCCGCGTGACCCGGTCACCTGGGGCCGGGGTCCCCACGGGACCCGGGGTCCTGGTGCCGGGGTGGTCACCGGAACGTGGGAACCAGGCCGGGTGCGCGACATGACCCGGTGACCTGGGGCCGGGTTAACGACCTGTCCAGGGGACCCGGGCCGGGGACCCGACAGGACCCGGTGGTCCTTCGCTGGTGTCCCGATGCAACCCGGGGACCCGGGCCCGGGCCCCCACGTGATCCAGTGATCCGGTGCTTTTGTCCCGATGCAACCCGGGGACCCGGGCCGGGGACCCGGTATGACTCCGTCTCCCGGGGCCGGGTGGTCACCTGACACTGGTACCCGGGACAGCAACCCGACATGACCCCGTGACCCGGGGCCGGGGTGCCGACCTGTCCAGGGGACCCGACCCGGGTACCCGACAGGACCCGGTGATCTGCGGCTGGGGTAAAAACCCGTCCCGGGGACCCGGGCTGGGTCCCGACATGACCCGGTGACCTGGGGCTGTGGTGTCGACCGGACTCGGGGACCTGGTCCGGTGTCCCGTCATGACCCGGGGACCTGGGGTCGGGGTGGTCACCAGACCCTTGTACCCAGGCCGTTGACCCGACATGACCCTGTGACCCGGGGCCTGGGTAAAAATCCAACCCGGGGACCCGGGCATGGGACGTGACATGACCCGACCTGGGTCCGGGGTCCCGAACTGACCCAGTGACCTGGGTCCGGGGACTCGGTATGACCCGGTTACCTGGGTCCGGTGTCCCCACGTGACCCGGTCACCTGGGGCCGGTGACCCCACGTGACCCGGTCACCTGGGGCCGGTGACCCCACGTGACCAGGTCACCTGGGGCCGGTGACCCCACGTGACCCGGTCACCTGGGGCCGGTGACCCCACGTGACCCGGTCACCTGGGGCCGGTGTTCCCACGTGACCCGGTCACCTGGGGCCGGTGACCCCACGTGACCCGGTCACCTGGGGCCGGTGACCCCACGTGACCCGGTCACCTGGGGCCGGTGACCCCACGTGACCCGGTCACCTGGGGCCCGTGACCGCACGTGACCCGGTCACCTGGGGCCGGTGACCCCACGTGACCCGGTCACCTGGGGCCGGTGACCCCACGTGACCCGGTCACCTGGGGCCGGTGACCCCACGTGACCCGGTCACCTGGGGCCGGTGTCCCCACGTGACCCGGTCACCTGGGGCCGGTGACCCCACGTGACCCGGTCACCTGGGGCCGGTGACCCCACGTGACCGGGTCACCTGGGGCCGGTGAACCCACGTGACCAGGTCATCTGGGGCCGGTGTCCCCACGTGACCCGGGGTCCTGGTGCCGGGGTGGTCATCGGAACCTGGGAACCAGGCCGGTTACCCGACACGACCCGGTGACCCGGGGCTGTGGTATCGACGGACTCGTGGACCTGGGTTCGGGGTCCCGACCTGACGCGGTGACCTGGGGCCGGTGTCCCCACGTGACCCGCTGACCTGGGGCCGGTGACCCCAAGTGACCCGCTGACCTGGGGCCGGTGACCCCGCGTGACCCGGTCACCTGGGGCCGGGGTCACCACGGGACCCGGGGTCCTGGTGCCGGGGTGGTCACCGGAACCTGGGAACCAGGCCGGTTACCCGACACGACCCGGTGACCTGGGGCCGGGTTAACGACCTGTCCAGGGGACCCGGGCCGGGGACCCGACAGGACCCGGTGGTCCTTCGCTGGTGTCCCGATGCAACCCGGGGACCCGGGCCCGGGCCCCCACGTGATCCAGTGATCCGGTGCTTTTGTCCCGATGCAACCCGGGGACCTGGGCCGGGGACCCGGTATGACTCCGTCTCCCGGGGCCGGGGTGGTCACCTGACACTGGTACCCGGGACAGCGACCCGACATGACCCCGTGACCCGGGGCCGGGGTGCCGACCTGTCCAGGGGACCCGACCCGGGTACCCGACAGGACCCAGTGATCTGCGGCTGGGGTAAAAACCCGTCCCGGGGACCCGGGCTGGGTCCCGACATGACCCGGTGACCTGGGGCTGTGGTGTCGACCGGACTCGGGGACCTGGTCCGGTGTCCCGTCATGACCCGGGGACCTGGGGTCGGGGTGGTCACCAGACCCTTGTACCCAGGCCGTTGACCCGACATGACCCTGTGACCCGGGGCCTGGGTAAAAATCCAACCCGGGGACCCGGGCATGGGACGTGACATGACCCGACCTGGGTCCGGGGTCCCGAACTGACCCGGTGACCTGGGTCCGGGGACTCGGTATGACCCGGTTACCTGGGTCCGGGGTCCCCACGTGACCCGGTCACCTGGGGCCGGGGTCCCCACGTGACCCGCTGACCTGGGGCCGGTGACCCCACGTGACCCGGTCACCTGGGGCCGGTGTCCCCACGTGACCCGCTGACCTGGGGCCGGTGACCCCACGTGACCCGGTCACCTGGGGCCGGTGTCCCCACGTGACCCGGTCACCTGGGGCCGGTGACCCCACGTGACCCGGTGACCTGGGGCCGGTGACCCCACGTGACCCGCTGACCTGGGGCCGGTGACCCCACGTGACCCGGTCACCTGGGGCCGGTGACCCCACATGACCCGGTCACCTGGGGCTGGTGTCCCCACGTGACCCGGTCACCTGGTGCCGGTGACCCCACGTGACCCGGTCACCTGGGGCCGGTGACCGCACGTGACCCGGTCACCTGGGGCCGGTGACCCCACGTGACCCGGTCACCTGGGGCCGGTGACCCCACGTGACCCGGTCACCTGGGGCTGGTGACCCCACGTGACCCGGTCACCTGGGGCCGGTGACCCCTTGTGACCCGGTCACCTGGGGCCGGTGACCCCACGTGACCCGGTCACCTGGGGCCGGGGTGGTCATCAGAACCTGGGAACCAGGCCGGGTGCGCGAGATGACCGGGTGACCTGGGGCCGGGTTATCGACCTGTCCAGGAGACCCGGGCCGGGGACCCGACAGGACCCGGTGATCTGCGGCTGGGGTAAAAACCCGTCCCGGGGACCCGGGCTGGGTCCCGACATGCCTTGGTTACCTGGGGCCGGTGTCCCCACGTGACCCGCTGACCTGGGGCCGGTGACCCCACGTGACCCGGTCACCTGGGGCCGGTGTCCCCACGTGACCCGGTGACCTGGGGCCGGTGTCCCCACGTGACCCGCTGACCTGGGGCCGGTGACCCCACGTGACCCGGTCACCTGGGGCCGGTGTCCCCACGTGACCCGCTGACCTGGGGCCGGTGACCCCACGTGACCCGCTGACCTGGGGCCGGTGACCCCACGAGACCCGGTCACCTGGGGCCGGTGTCCCCACGTGACCCGGTCACCTGGTGCCGGTGACCCCACGTGACCCGGTCACTTGGGGCCGGTGACCCCACGTGACCCGGTCACCTGGGGCCGGTGACCCCACGTGACCCGGTCACCTGGTGCCGGTGTCCCCACGTGACCCGGTCACCTGGGGCCGGTGACCCCACGTGACCCGGTCACCTGGGGCCGGTGACCCCACGTGACCCGGTCACCTGGGGGCCGGTGACCGCACGTGACCCGGTCACCTGGGGCCGGTGACCCCACGTGACCCGGTGACCTGGGGCCGGTGTCCCCACGTGACCCGCTGACCTGGGGCCGGTGACCCCACGTGACCCGGTCACCTGGGGCCGGTGTCCCCACGTGACCCGGTCACCTGGGGCCGGTGACCCCACGTGACCCGGTCACCTGGGGCCGGTGACCGCACGTGACCCGGTCACCTGGGGCCGGTGACCCCACGTGACCCGGTCACCTGGGGCCGGTGACCCCACGTGACCCGGTCACCTGGGGCCGGTGACCCCACGTGACCCGGTCACCTGGGGCCGGTGACCCCACGTGACTCGGTCACCTGGGGCCGGGGTGGTCATCGGAACCTGGGAACCAGGCCGGGTGCGCGAGATGACCGGGTGACCTGGGGCCGGGTTATCGACCTGTCCAGGGGACCCGGGCCGGGGACCCGACAGGACCCGGTGATCTGCGGCTGGGGTAAAAACCCGTCCCGGGGACCCGGGCTGGGTCCCGACATGCCTTGGTTACCTGGGGCCGGTGTCCCCACGTGACCCGCTGACCTGGGGCCGGTGACCCCACGTGACCCGGTCACCTGGGGCCGGTGTCCCCACGTGACCCGGTGACCTGGGGCCGGTGTCCCAACGTGACCCGCTGACCTGGGGCCGGTGACCCCACGTGACCCGGTCACCTGGGGCCGGTGTCCCCACGTGACCCGGTCACCTGGGGCCGGTGACCCCACGTGACCCGCTGACCTGGGGCCGGTGACCCCACGTGACCCGCTGACCTGGGGCCGGTGACCCCACGTGACCCGGTCACCTGGGGCCGGTGTCCCCACGTGACCCGGTCACCTGGGGCCGGTGACCCCACGTGACCCGGTCACCTGGGGCCGGTGACCCCACGTGACCCGGTCACCTGGGGCCGGTGTCCCCACGTGACCCGGTCACCTGGGGCCGGTGACCCCACGTGACCCGGTCACCTGGTGCCGGTGACCCCACGTGACCCGGTCACCTGGGGCCGGTGACCCCACGTGACCCGGTCACCTGGGGCCGGTGTCCCCACGTGACCCGGTCACCTGGGGCCGGTGACCCCACGTGACCCGGTCACCTGGGGCCGGTGACCCCACGTGACCCGGTCACCTGGGGCCGGTGACCCCACGTGACCCGGTCACCTGGGGCCGGTGACCCCACGTGACCCGGTCACCTGGGGCCGGTGTCCCCACGTGACCCGGTGACCTGGGGCCGGTGACCCCACGTGACCCGGTCACCTGGGGCCGGTGTCCCCACGTGACCCGGTCACCTGGGGCCGGTGACCCCACGTGACCCGGTCACCTGGGGCCGGTGACCGCACGTGACCCGGTCACCTGGGGCCGGTGACCCCACGTGACCCGGTCACCTGGGGCCGGTGACCCCACGTGACCCGGTCACCTGGTGCCGGTGACCCCACGTGACCCGGTCACCTGGGGCCGGTGACCCCACGTGACCCGGTCACCTGGGGCCGGGGTGGTCATCGGAACCTGGGAACCAGGCCGGGTGCGCGAGATGACCGGGTGACCTGGGGCCGGGTTATCGACCTGTCCAGGGGACCCGGGCCGGGGACCCGACAGGACCCGGTGATCTGCGGCTGGGGTAAAAACCCGTCCCGGGGACCCGGGCTGGGTCCCGACATGCCTTGGTTACCTGGGGCCGGTGTCCCCACGTGACCCGCTGACCTGGGGCCCGTGACCCCACGTGACCCGGTCACCTGGGGCCGGTGTCCCCACGTGACCCGGTCACCTGGGGCCGGTGACCCCACGTGACCCGCTGACCTGGGGCCGGTGTCCCCACGTGACCCGGTCACCTGGGGCCGGTGACCCCACGTGACCCGGTCACCTGGGGCCGGTGACCGCACGTGACCCGGTCACCTGGGGCCGGTGACCCCACGTGACCCGGTCACCTGGGGCCGGTGACCCCACGTGACCCGGTCACCTGGGGCCGGTGACCCCACGTGACCCGGTCACCTGGGGCCGGTGACCCCACGTGACTCGGTCACCTGGGGCCGGGGTGGTCATCGGAACCTGGGAACCAGGCCGGGTGCGCGAGATGACCGGGTGACCTGGGGCCGGGTTATCGACCTGTCCAGGGGACCCGGGCCGGGGACCCGACAGGACCCGGTGATCTGCGGCTGGGGTAAAAACCCGTCCCGGGGACCCGGGCTGGGTCCCGACATGCCTTGGTTACCTGGGGCCGGTGTCCCCACGTGACCCGCTGACCTGGGGCCGGTGACCCCACGTGACCCGGTCACCTGGGGCCGGTGTCCCCACGTGACCCGGTGACCTGTGGCCGGTGTCCCAACGTGACCCGCTGACCTGGGGCCGGTGACCCCACGTGACCCGGTCACCTGGGGCCGGTGTCCCCACGTGACCCGGTCACCTGGGGCCGGTGACCCCACGTGACCCGCTGACCTGGGGCCGGTGACCCCACGTGACCCGCTGACCTGGGGCCGGTGACCCCACGTGACCCGGTCACCTGGGGCCGGTGTCCCCACGTGACCCGGTCACCTGGGGCCGGTGACCCCACGTGACCCGGTCACCTGGGGCCGGTGACCCCACGTGACCCGGTGACCTGGGGCCGGTGACCCCACGTGACCCGGTGACCTGGGGCCGGTGTCCCCACGTGACCCGGTCACCTGGGGCCGGTGACCCCACGTGACCCGGTCACCTGGTGCCGGTGACCCCACGTGACCCGGTCACCTGGGGCCGGTGACCCCACGTGACCCGGTCACCTGGGGCCGGTGACCCCACGTGACCCGGTCACCTGGGGCCGGTGTCCCCACGTGACCCGGTCACCTGGGGCCGGTGACCCCACGTGACCCGGTCACCTGGGGCCGGTGACCCCACGTGACCCGGTCACCTGGGGCCGGTGACCCCACGTGACCCGGTCACCTGGGGCCGGTGACCCCACGTGACCCGGTCACCTGGGGCCGGTGTCCCCACGTGACCCGGTGACCTGGGGCCGGTGACCCCACGTGACCCGGTCACCTGGGGCCGGTGTCCCCACGTGACCCGGTCACCTGGGGCCGGTGACCCCACGTGACCCGGTCACCTGGGGCCGGTGACCGCACGTGACCCGGTCACCTGGGGCCGGTGACCCCACGTGACCCGGTCACCTGGGGCCGGTGACCCCACGTGACCCGGTCACCTGGTGCCGGTGACCCCACGTGACCCGGTCACCTGGGGCCGGGGTGGTCATCGGAACCTGGGAACCAGGCCGGGTGCGCGAGATGACCGGGTGACCTGGGGCCGGGTTATCGACCTGTCCAGGGGACCCGGGCCGGGGACCCGACAGGACCCGGTGATCTGCGGCTGGGGTAAAAACCCGTCCCGGGGACCCGGGCTGGGTCCCGACATGCCTTGGTTACCTGGGGCCGGTGTCCCCACGTGACCCGCTGACCTGGGGCCGGTGACCCCACGTGACCCGGTCACCTGGGGCCGGTGTCCCCACGTGACCCGGTGACCTGGGGCCGGTGTCCAAACGTGACCCGCTGACCTGGGGCCGGTGACCCCACGTGACCCGGTCACCTGGGGCCGGTGTCCCCACGTGACCCGGTCACCTGGGGCCGGTGACCCCACGTGACCCGCAGACCTGGGGCCGGTGACCCCACGTGACCCGCTGACCTGGGGCCGGTGACCCCACGTGACCCGGTCACCTGGGGCCGGTGTCCCCACGTGACCCGGTCACCTGGGGCCGGTGACCCCACGTGACCCGGTCACCTGGGGCCGGTGACCCCACGTGACCCGGTCACCTGGGGCCGGTGTCCCCACGTGACCCGGTCACCTGGTGCCGGTGACCCCTTGTGACCCGGTCACCTGGGGCCGGTGACCCCACGTGACCCGGTCACCTGGGGCCGGTGACCCCACGTGACCTGGTCACCTGGGGCCGGTGACCCCACGTGACCCGGTGACCTGGGGCCGGTGTCCCCACGTGACCCGGTGACCTGGGGCCGGTGACCCCACGTGACCCGGTCACCTGGGGCCGGTGTCCCCACGTGACCCGGTCACCTGGGGCCGGTGACCCCACGTGACCCGGTCACCTGGGGCCGGTGACCCCACATGACCAGGTCACCTGGGGCCGGTGACCCCACGTGACCCGGTCACCTGGGGCCGGTGACCCCACGTGACCCGGTCACCTGGGGCCGGTGTCCCCACGTGACCCGGTCACCTGGTGCCGGTGACCCCACGTGACCCGGTCACCTGGGGCCGGTGACCCCACGTGACCCGGTCACCTGGGGCCGGGGTGGTCATCGGAACCTTGGAACCAGGCAGGGTGCGCGAGATGACCGGGTGACCTTGGGCCGGGTTATCGACCTGTCCAGGGGACCCGGGCCGGGGACCCGACAGGACCCGGTGATCTGCGGCTGGGGTAAAAACCCGTCCCGGGGACCCGGGCTGGGTCCCGACATGCCTTGGTTACTTGGGGCCGGTGTCCCCACGTGACCCGCTGACCTGGGACCGGTGACCCCACGTGACCCGGTCACCTGGGGCCGGTGTCCCCACGTGACCCGCTGACCTGGGGCAGGTGACCCCACGTGACCCGGTCACCTGGGGCCGGTGTCCCCACGTGACCCGGTCACCTGGGGCCGGTGACCCCACGTGACCGGGTCACCTGGGGCCGGTGAACCCACGTGACCAGGTCATCTGGGGCCGGTGTCCCCACGTGACCCGGGGTCCTGGTGCCGGGGTGGTCATCGGAACCTGGGAACCAGGCCGGTTACCCGACACGACCCGGTGACCCGGCGCTGTGGTATCGACGGATGGTGGACCTGGGTTCGGGGTCCCGACCTGACGCGGTGACCTGGGGCCGGTGTCCCCACGTGACCCGCTGACCTGGGGCCGGTGACCCCAAGTGACCCGCTGACCTGGGGCCGGTGACCCCGCGTGACCCGGTCACCTGGGGCCGGGGTCACCACGGGACCCGGGGTCCTGGTGCCGTGGTGGTCACCGGAACGTGGGAACCAGGCCGGTTACCCGACACGACCCGGTGACCTGGGGCCGGGTTAACGACCTGTCCAGGGGACCCGGGCCGGGGACCCGACAGGACCCGGTGGTCCTTCGCTGGTGTCCCGATGCAACCCGGGGACCCGGGCCCGGGCCCCCACGTGATCCAGTGATCCGGTGCTTTTGTCCCGATGCAACCCGGGGACCTGGGCCGGGGACCCGGTATGACTCCGTCTCCCGGGGCCGGGGTGGTCACCTGACACTGGTACCCGGGACAGCGACCCGACATGACCCCGTGACCCGGGGCCGGGGTGCCGACCTGTCCAGGGGACCCGACCCGGGTACCCGACAGGACCCGGTGATCTGCGGCTGGGGTAAAAACCCGTCCCGGGGACCCGGGCTGGGTCCCGACATGACCCGGTGACCTGGGGCTGTGGTGTCGACCGGACTCGGGGACCTGGTCCGGTGTCCCGTCATGACCCGGGGACCTGGGGTCGGGGTGGTCACCAGACCCTTGTACCCAGGCCGTTGACCCGACATGACCCTGTGACCCGGGGCCTGGGTAAAAATCCAACCCGGGGACCCGGGCATGGGACGTGACATGACCCGACCTGGGTCCGGGGTCCCGAACTGACCGGTGACCTGGGTCCGGGGACTCGGTATGACCCGGTTACCTGGGTCCGGGGTCCCCACGTGACCCGGTCACCTGGGGCCGGGGTCCCCACGTGACCCGCTGACCTGGGGCCGGTGACCCCACGTGACCCGGTCACCTGGGGCCGGTGTCCCCACGTGACCCGGGGTCCTGGTGCCGGGGTGGTCATCGGAACCTGGGAACCAGGCCGGGTGCGCGAGATGACCGGGTGACCTGGGGCCGGGTTATCGACCTGTCCAGGGGACCCGGGCCGGGGACCCGACAGGACCCGGTGATCTGCGGCTGGGGTAAAAACCCGTCCCGGGGACCCGGGCTGGGTCCCGACATGCCTTGGTTACCTGGGGCCGGTGTCCCCACGTGACCCGGTCACCTGGGGCCGGTGACCCCACGTGACCCGGTCACCTGGGGTCGGTGTCCCCACGTGACCCGGTCACCTGGGGCCGGTGACCCCACGTGACCCGCTGACCTGGGGCCGGTGACCCCACGTGACCCGGTCACCTGGGGCCGGTGACCCCACGTGACCCGGTCACCTGGGGCCGGTGTCCCCACGTGACCCGGTCACCTGGTGCCGGTGACCCCACGTGACCCGGTCACCTGGGGCCGGTGACCGCACGTGACCCGGTCACCTGGGGCCGGTGACCCCACGTGACCCGGTCACCTGGGGCCGGTGACCCCACGTGACCCGGTCACCTGGGGCCGGTGACCCCACGTGACCCGGTCACCTGGGGCCGGGGTGGTCATCGGAACCTGGGAACCAGGCCGGGTGCGCGAGATGACCGGGTGACCTGGGGCCGGGTTATCGACCTGTCCAGGGGACCCGGGCCGGGGACCCGACAGGACCCGGTGATCTGCGGCTGGGGTAAAAACCCGTCCCGGGGACCCGGGCTGGGTCCCGACATGCCTTGGTTACCTGGGGCCGGTGTCCCCACGTGACCCGCTGACCTGGGGCCGGTGACCCCACGTGACCCGGTCACCTGGGGCCGGTGTCCCCACGTGACCCGGTCACCTGGGGCCGGTGTCCCCACGTGACCCGCTGACCTGGGGCCGGTGACCCCACGTGACCCGGTCACCTGGGGCCGGTGTCCCCACGTGACCCGGTCACCTGGGGCCGGTGACCCCACGTGACCCGCTGACCTGGGGCCGGTGACCCCACGTGACCCGCTGACCTGGGGCCGGTGACCCCACGTGACCCGGTCACCTGGGGCCGGTGTCCCCACGTGACCCGGTCACCTGGGGCCGGTGACCCCACGTGACCCGGTCACCTGGGGCCGGTGTCCCCACGTGACCCGGTCACCTGGGGCCGGTGACCCCACGTGACCCGGTGACCTGGGGCCGGTGACCCCACGTGACCCGGTGACCTGGGGCCGGTGTCCCCACGTGACCCGGTGACCTGGGGCCGGTGACCCCACGTGACCCGGTGACCTGGGGCCGGTGTCCCCACGTGACCCGGTGACCTGGGGCCGGTGACCCCACGTGACCCGGTCACCTGGGGCCGGTGTCCCCACGTGACCCGGTGACCTGGGGCCGGTGTCCCCACGTGACCCGGTGACCTGGGGCCGGTGACCCCACGTGACCCGGTCACCTGGGGCCGGTGTCCCCACGTGACCCGGTCACCTGGGGCCGGTGACCCCACGTGACCCGGTCACCTGGGGCCGGTGACCCCACGTGACCCGGTAACCTGGGGCCGGTGACCCCACGTTACCCGGTGACCTGGGGCCGGTGTCCCCACGTGACCCGGTGACCTGGGGCCGGTGACCCCACGTGACCCGGTCACCTGGGGCCGGTGTCCCCACGTGACCCGGTCACCTGGGGCCGGTGACCCCACGTGACCCGGTCACCTGGGGCCGGTGACCGCACGTGACCCGGTCACCTGGGGCCGGTGACCCCAGGTGACCCGGTCACCTGGGGCCGGTGACCCCACGTGACCCGGTCACCTGGTGCCGGTGACCCCACGTGACCCGGTCACCTGGGGCCGGTGACCCCACGTGACCCGGTCACCTGGGGCCAGGGTGGTCATCGGAATCTGGGAACCAGGCCGGGTGCGCGAGATGACCGGGTGACCTGGGGCCGGGTTATCGACCTGTCCAGGGGACCCGGGCCGGGGACCCGACAGGACCCGGTGATCTGCGGCTGGGGTAAAAACCCGTCCCGGGGACCCGGGCTGGGTCCCGACATGCCTTGGTTACCTGGGGCCGGTGTCCCCACGTGACCCGCTGACCTGGGGCCGGTGACCCCACGTGACCCGGTCACCTGGGGCCGGTGTCCCCACGTGACCCGGTGACCTGGGGCCGGTGTCCCAACGTGACCCGCTGACCTGGGGCCGGTGACCCCACGTGACCCGGTCACCTGGGGCCGGTGTCCCCACGTGACCCGGTCACCTGGGGCCGGTGACCCCACGTGACCCGCAGACCTGGGGCCGGTGACCCCACGTGACCCGGTCACCTGGGGCCGGTGACCCCACGTGACCCGGTCACCTGGGGCCGGTGTCCCCACGTGACCCGGTCACCTGGGGCCGGTGACCCCACGTGACCCGGTCACCTGGGGCCGGTGACCCCACGTGACCCGGTCACCTGGGGCCGGTGACCCCACGTGACCCGGTCACCTGGGGCCGGTGTCCCCACGTGACCCGGTCACCTGGTGCCGGTGACCCCTTGTGACCCGGTCACCTGGGGCCGGTGACCCCACGTGACCCGCTCACCTGGGGCCGGTGACCCCACGTGACCCGGTCACCTGGGGCCGGTGACCCCACGTGACCCGGTGACCTGGGGCCGGTGTCCCCACGTGACCCGGTCACCTGGGGCCGGTGACCCCACGTGACCCGCTGACCTGGGGCCGGTGACCCCACGTGACCCGCTGACCTGGGGCCGGTGACCCCACGTGACCCGGTCACCTGGGGCCGGTGTCCCCACGTGACCCGGTTACCTAGTGCCGGTGACCCCACGTGACCCGGTCACCTGGGGCCGGTGACCCCACGTGACCCGGTCACCTGGGGCCGGTGTCCCCACGTGACCCGGTCACCTGGGGCCGGTGACCCCACGTGACCCGGTCACCTTGGGCCGGTGACCCCACGTGACCCGGTCACCTGGGGCCGGTGACCCCACGTGACCCGGTGACCTGGGGCCGGTGTCCCCACGTGACCCGGTGACCTGGGGCCGGTGACCCCACGTGACCCGGTGACCTGGGGCCGGTGTCCCCACGTGACCCGGTCACCTGGGGCCGGTGACCCCACGTGACCCGGTCACCTGGGGCCGGTGACCCCACGTGACCCGGTCACCTGGTGCCGGTGACCCCACGTGACCCGGTGACCTGGGGCCGGTGTCACCACGTGACCCGGTGACCTGGGGCCGGTGACCCCACGTGACCCGGTCACCTGGGGCCGGTGTCCCCACGTGACCCGGTCACCTGGGGCCGGTGACCCCACGTGACCCGGTCACCTGGGGCCGGTGACCCCACGTGACCCGCTCACCTGGGGCCGGTGACCCCACGTGACCCGGTGACCTGGGGCCGGTGTCCCCACGTGACCCGGTGACCTGGGGCCGGTGACCCCACGTGACCAGGTCACCTGGGGCCGGTGTCCCCACGTGACCCGGTCACCTGGGGCCGGTGACCCCACGTGACCCGGTCACCTGGGGCCGGTGACCGCACGTGACCCGGTCACCTGGGGCCGGTGACCCCAGGTGACCCGGTCACCTGGGGCCGGTGACCCCACGTGACCCGGTCACCTGGGTCCGGTGACCCCACGTGACCCGGTCACCTGGGGCCGGTGACCCCACGTGACCCGGTCACCTGGGGCCGGGGTGGTCATCGGAACCTGGGAACCAGGCCGGGTGCGCGAGATGACCGGGTGACCTGGGGCCGGGTTATCGACCTGTCCAGGGGACCCGGGCCGGGGACCCGACAGGACCCGGTGATCTGCGGCTGGGGTAAAAACCCGTCCCGGGGACCCGGGCTGGGTCCCGACATGCCTTGGTTACCTGGGGCCGGTGTCCCCACGTGACCCGCTGACCTGGGGCCGGTGACCCCACGTGACCCGGTCACCTGGGGCCGGTGTCCCCACGTGACCCGGTGACCTGGGGCCGGTGTCCCAACGTGACCCGCTGACCTGGGGCCGGTGACCCCACGTGACCCGGTCACCTGGGGCCGGTGTCCCCACGTGACCCGGTCACCTGGGGCCGGTGACCCCACGTGACCCGCAGACCTGGGGCCGGTGACCCCACGTGACCCGGTCACCTGGGGCCGGTGACCCCACGTGACCCGGTCACCTGGGTCCGGTGTCCCCACGTGACCCGGTCACCTGGGGCCGGTGACCCCACGTGACCCGGTGACCTGGGGCCGGTGTCCCCACGTGACCCGGTGACCTGGGGCCGGTGACCCCACGTGACCCGGTCACCTGGGGCCGGTGTCCCCACGTGACCCGGTCACCTGGGGCCGGTGACCGCACGTGACCCGGTCACCTGGGGCCGGTGACCCCACGTGACCCGGTCACCTGGGGCCGGTGACCCCACGTGACCCGGTCACCTGGTGCCGGTGACCCCACGTGACCCGGTCACCTGGGGCCGGGGTGGTCATCGGAACCTGGGAACCAGGCCGGGTGCGCGAGATGACCGGGTGACCTGGGGCCGGGTTATCGACCTGTCCAGGGGACCCGGGCCGGGGACCCGACAGGACCCGGTGATCTGCGGCTGGGGTAAAAACCCGTCCCGGGGACCCGGGCTGGGTCCCGACATGCCTTGGTTACCTGGGGCCGGTGTCCCCACGTGACCCGCTGACCTGGGGCCGGTGACCCCACGTGACCCGGTCACCTGGGGCCGGTGTCCCCACGTGACCCGGTGACCTGGGGCCGGTGTCCAAACGTGACCCGCTGACCTGGGGCCGGTGACCCCACGTGACCCGGTCACCTGGGGCCGGTGTCCCCACGTGACCCGGTCACCTGGGGCCGGTGACCCCACGTGACCCGCAGACCTGGGGCCGGTGACCCCACGTGACCCGCTGACCTGGGGCCGGTGACCCCACGTGACCCGGTCACCTGGGGCCGGTGTCCCCACGTGACCCGGTCACCTGGGGCCGGTGACCCCACGTGACCCGGTCACCTGGGGCCGGTGTCCCCACGTGACCCGGTCACCTGGGGCCGGTGACCCCACGTGACCCGGTCACCTGGGGCCGGTGACCGCACGTGACCCGGTCACCTGGGGCCGGTGACCCCAGGTGACCCGGTCACCTGGGGCCGGTGACCCCACGTGACCCGGTCACCTGGTGCCGGTGACCCCACGTGACCCGGTCACCTGGGGCCGGTGACCCCACGTGACCCGGTCACCTGGGGCCAGGGTGGTCATCGGAACCTGGGAACCAGGCCGGGTGCGCGAGATGACCGGGTGACCTGGGGCCGGGTTATCGACCTGTCCAGGGGACCCGGGCCGGGGACCCGACAGGACCCGGTGATCTGCGGCTGGGGTAAAAACCCGTCCCGGGGACCCGGGCTGGGTCCCGACATGCCTTGGTTACCTGGGGCCGGTGTCCCCACGTGACCCGCTGACCTGGGGCCGGTGACCCCACGTGACCCGGTCACCTGGGGCCGGTGTCCCCACGTGACCCGGTGACCTGGGGCCGGTGTCCCAACATGACCCGCTGACCTGGGGCCGGTGACCCCACGTGACCCGGTCACCTGGGGCCGGTGTCCCCACGTGACCCGGTCACCTGGGGCCGGTGACCCCACGTGACCCGCAGACCTGGGGCCGGTGACCCCACGTGACCCGGTCACCTGGGGCCGGTGACCCCACGTGACCCGGTCACCTGGGGCCGGTGTCCCCACGTGACCCGTTCACCTGGGGCCGGTGACCCCACGTGACCCGGTCACCTGGGGCCGGTGACCCCACGTGACCCGGTCACCTGGGGCCGGTGACCCCACGTGACCCGGTCACCTGGGGCCGGTGTCCCCACGTGACCCGGTCACCTGGTGCCGGTGACCCCTTGTGACCCGGTCACCTGGGGCCGGTGACCCCACGTGACCCGCTCACCTGGGGCCGGTGACCCCACGTGACCCGGTCACCTGGGGCCGGTGACCCCACGTGACCCGGTGACCTGGGGCCGGTGTCCCCACGTGACCCGGTCACCTGGGGCCGGTGACCCCACGTGACCCGCTGACCTGGGGCCGGTGACCCCACGTGACCCGGTCACCTGGGGCCGGTGTCCCCACGTGACCCGGTTACCTAGTGCCGGTGACCCCACGTGACCCGGTCACCTGGGGCCGGTGTCCCCACGTGACCCGGTCACCTGGGGCCGGTGACCCCACGTGACCCGGTCACCTTGGGCCGGTGACCCCACGTGACCCGGTCACCTGGGGCCGGTGACCCCACGTGACCCGGTCACCTGGGGCCGGTGACCCCACGTGACCCGGTCACCTGGGGCCGGTGTCCCCACGTGACCCGGTGACCTGGGGCCGGTGTCCCCACATGACCCGCTGACCTGGGGCCGGTGACCCCACGTGACCCGGTCACCTGGGGCCGGTGTCCCCACGTGACCCGGTCACCTGGGGCCGGTGACACCACGTGACCCGCTGACCTGGGGCCGGTGACCCCACGTGACCCGCTGACCTGGGGCCGGTGACCCCACGTGACCCGGTCACCTGGGGCCGGTGTCCCCACGTGACCCGGTCACCTGGGGCCGGTGACCCCACGTGACCCGGTCACCTGGGGCCGGTGTCCCCACGTGACCCGGTCACCTGGGGCCGGTGACCCCACGTGACCCGGTCACCTGGGGCCGGTGTCCCCACGTGACCCGGTCACCTGGGGCCGGTGACCCCACGTGACCCGGTGACCTGGGGCCGGTGACCCCACGTGACCCGGTGACCTGGGGCCGGTGTCCCCACGTGACCCGGTCACCTGGGGCCGGTGACCCCACGTGACCCGCAGACCTGGGGCCGGTGACCCCACGTGACCCGCTGACCTGGGGCCGGTGACCCCACGTGACCCGGTCACCTGGGGCCGGTGTCCCCACGTGACCCGGTCACCTGGGGCCGGTGACCCCACGTGACCCGGTCACCTGGGGCCGGTGACCCCACGTGACCCGGTCACCTGGGGCCGGTGACCCCACGTGACCCGGTCACCTGGGGCCGGTGTCCCCACGTGACCCGGTCACCTGGTGCCGGTGACCCCTTGTGACCCGGTCACCTGGGGCCGGTGACCCCACGTGACCCGGTCACCTGGGGCCGGTGACCCCACGTGACCCGGTCACCTGGGGCCGGTGACCCCACGTGACCCGGTGACCTGGGGCCGGTGTCCCCACGTGACCCGGTGACCTGGGGCCGGTGACCCCACGTGACCCGGTCACCTGGGGCCGGTGTCCCCACGTGACCCGGTCACCTGGGGCCGGTGACCCCACGTGACCCGGTCACCTGGGGCCGGTGACCCCACGTGACCCGGTCACCTGGGGCCGGTGTCCCCACGTGACCCGGTGACCTGGGGCCGGTGTCCCCACATGACCCGCTGACCTGGGGCCGGTGACCCCACGTGACCCGCTGACCTGGGGCCGGTGACCCCACGTGACCCGCTGACCTGGGGCCGGTGACCCCACGTGACCCGGTCACCTGGGGCCGGTGTCCCCACGTGACCCGGTCACCTGGGGCCGGTGACCCCACGTGACCCGGTCACCTGGGGCCGGTGTCCCCACGTGACCCGGTCACCTGGGGCCGGTGACCCCACGTGACCCGGTCACCTGGGGCCGGTGTCCCCACGTGACCCGGTCACCTGGGGCCGGTGACCCCACGTGACCCGGTGACCTGGGGCCGGTGACCCCACGTGACCCGGTCACCTGGGGCCGGTGTCCCCACGTGACCCGGTCACCTGGGGCCGGTGACCCCACGTGACCCGCAGACCTGGGGCCGGTGACCCCACGTGACCCGCTGACCTGGGGCCGGTGACCCCACGTGACCCGGTCACCTGGGGCCGGTGTCCCCACGTGACCCGGTCACCTGGGGCCGGTGACCCCACGTGACCCGGTCACCTGGGGCCGGTGACCCCACGTGACCCGGTCACCTGGGGCCGGTGACCCCACGTGACCCGGTCACCTGGGGCCGGTGTCCCCACGTGACCCGGTCACCTGGTGCCGGTGACCCCTTGTGACCCGGTCACCTGGGGCCGGTGACCCCACGTGACCCGGTCACCTGGGGCCGGTGACCCCACGTGACCCGGTCACCTGGGGCCGGTGACCCCACGTGACCCGGTGACCTGGGGCCGGTGTCCCCACGTGACCCGGTGACCTGGGGCCGGTGACCCCACGTGACCCGGTCACCTGGGGCCGGTGTCCCCACGTGACCCGGTCACCTGGGGCCGGTGACCCCACGTGACCCGGTCACCTGGGGCCGGTGACCCCACGTGACCCGGTCACCTGGGGCCGGTGTCCCCACGTGACCCGGTGACCTGGGGCCGGTGACCCCACGTGACCCGGTCACCTGGGGCCGGTGTCCCCACGTGACCCGGTCACCTGGGGCCGGTGTCCCCACGTGACCCGGTGACCTGGGGCCGGTGACCCCACGTGACCCGGTCACCTGGGGCCGGTGTCCCCACGTGACCCGGTCACCTGGGGCCGGTGACCCCACGTGACCCGGTCACCTGGGGCCGGTGACCCCACGTGACCCGGTCACCTGGGGCCGGTGTCCCCACGTGACCCGGTCACCTGGTGCCGGTGACCCCACGTGACCCGGTCACCTGGGGCCGGTGACCCCACGTGACCCGGTCACCTGGGGCCGGGGTGGTCATCGGAACCTTGGAACCAGGCAGGGTGCGCGAGATGACCGGGTGACCTTGGGCCGGGTTATCGACCTGTCCAGGGGACCCGGGCCGGGGACCCGACAGGACCCGGTGATCTGCGGCTGGGGTAAAAACCCGTCCCGGGGACCCGGGCTGGGTCCCGACATGCCTTGGTTACTTGGGGCCGGTGTCCCCACGTGACCCGCTGACCTGGGACCGGTGACCCCACGTGACCCGGTCACCTGGGGCCGGTGACCCCACGTGACCCGGTCACCTGGGGCCGGTGTCCCCACGTGACCCGCTGACCTGGGGCAGGTGACCCCACGTGACCCGGTCACCTGGGGCCGGTGTCCCCACGTTACCCGGTCACCTGGGGCCGGTGACCCCACGTGACCGGGTCACCTGGGGCCGGTGACCCCACGTGACCAGGTCATCTGGGGCCGGTGTCCCCACGTGACCCGGGGTCCTGGTGCCGGGGTGGTCATCGGAACCTGGGAACCAGGCCGGTTACCCGACACGACCCGGTGACCCGGCGCTGTGGTATCGACGGATGGTGGACCTGGGTTCGGGGTCCCGACCTGACGCGGTGACCTGGGGCCGGTGTCCCCACGTGACCCGCTGACCTGGGGCCGGTGACCCCAAGTGACCCGCTGACCTGGGGCCGGTGACCCCGCGTGACCCGGTCACCTGGGGCCGGGGTCACCACGGGACCCGGGGTCCTGGTGCCGTGGTGGTCACCGGAACGTGGGAACCAGGCCGGTTACCCGACACGACCCGGTGACCTGGGGCCGGGTTAACGACCTGTCCAGGGGACCCGGGCCGGGGACCCGACAGGACCCGGTGGTCCTTCGCTGGTGTCCCGATGCAACCCGGGGACCCGGGCCCGGGCCCCCACGTGATCCAGTGATCCGGTGCTTTTGTCCCGATGCAACCCGGGGACCTGGGCCGGGGACCCGGTATGACTCCGTCTCCCGGGGCCGGGGTGGTCACCTGACACTGGTACCCGGGACAGCGACCCGACATGACCCCGTGACCCGGGGCCGGGGTGCCGACCTGTCCAGGGGACCCGACCCGGGTACCCGACAGGACCCGGTGATCTGCGGCTGGGGTAAAAACCCGTCCCGGGGACCCGGGCTGGGTCCCGACATGACCCGGTGACCTGGGGCTGTGGTGTCGACCGGACTCGGGGACCTGGTCCGGTGTCCCGTCATGACCCGGGGACCTGGGGTCGGGGTGGTCACCAGACCCTTGTACCCAGGCCGTTGACCCGACATGACCCTGTGACCCGGGGCCTGGGTAAAAATCCAACCCGGGGACCCGGGCATGGGACGTGACATGACCCGACCTGGGTCCGGGGTCCCGAACTGACCGGTGACCTGGGTCCGGGGACTCGGTATGACCCGGTTACCTGGGTCCGGGGTCCCCACGTGACCCGGTCACCTGGGGCCGGGGTCCCCACGTGACCCGCTGACCTGGGGCCGGTGACCCCACGTGACCCGGTCACCTGGGGCCGGTGTCCCCACGTGACCCGGGGTCCTGGTGCCGGGGTGGTCATCGGAACCTGGGAACCAGGCCGGGTGCGCGAGATGACCGGGTGACCTGGGGCCGGGTTATCGACCTGTCCAGGGGACCCGGGCCGGGGACCCGACAGGACCCGGTGATCTGCGGCTGGGGTAAAAACCCGTCCCGGGGACCCGGGCTGGGTCCCGACATGCCTTGGTTACCTGGGGCCGGTGTCCCCACGTGACCCGGTCACCTGGGGCCGGTGACCCCACGTGACCCGGTCACCTGGGGTCGGTGTCCCCACGTGACCCGGTCACCTGGGGCCGGTGACCCCACGTGACCCGCTGACCTGGGGCCGGTGACCCCACGTGACCCGGTCACCTGGGGCCGGTGACCCCACGTGACCCGGTCACCTGGGGCCGGTGTCCCCACGTGACCCGGTCACCTGGTGCCGGTGACCCCACGTGACCCGGTCACCTGGGGCCGGTGACCGCACGTGACCCGGTCACCTGGGGCCGGTGACCCCACGTGACCCGGTCACCTGGGGCCGGTGACCCCACGTGACCCGGTCACCTGGGGCCGGGGTGGGCATCGGAACCTGGGAACCAGGCCGGGTGCGCGAGATGACCGGGTGACCTGGGGCCGGGTTATCGACCTGTCCAGGGGACCCGGGCCGGGGACCCGACAGGACCCGGTGATCTGCGGCTGGGGTAAAAACCCGTCCCGGGGACCCGGGCTGGGTCCCGACATGCCTTGGTTACCTGGGGCCGGTGTCCCCACGTGACCCGCTGACCTGGGGCCGGTGACCCCACGTGACCCGGTCACCTGGGGCCGGTGTCCCCACGTGACCCGGTGACCTGGGGCCGGTGTCCCCACGTGACCCGCTGACCTGGGGCCGGTGACCCCACGTGACCCGGTCACCTGGGGCCGGTGTCCCCACGTGACCCGGTCACCTGGGGCCGGTGACCCCACGTGACCCGCTGACCTGGGGCCGGTGACCCCACGTGACCCGGTCACCTGGGGCCGGTGTCCCCACGTGACCCGGTCACCTGGGGCCGGTGACCCCACGTGACCCGGTCACCTGGGGCCGGTGTCCCCACGTGACCCGGTCACCTGGGGCCGGTGACCCCACGTGACCCGGTGACCTGGGGCCGGTGACCCCACGTGACCCGGTGACCTGGGGCCGGTGTCCCCACGTGACCCGGTGACCTGGGGCCGGTGACCCCACGTGACCCGGTGACCTGGGGCCGGTGTCCCCACGTGACCCGGTGACCTGGGGCCGGTGACCCCACGTGACCCGGTCACCTGGGGCCGGTGTCCCCACGTGACCCGGTGACCTGGGGCCGGTGTCCCCACGTGACCCGGTGACCTGGGGCCGGTGACCCCACGTGACCCGGTCACCTGGGGCCGGTGTCCCCACGTGACCCGGTCACCTGGGGCCGGTGACCCCACGTGACCCGGTCACCTGGGGCCGGTGACCCCACGTGACCCGGTCACCTGGGGCCGGTGACCCCACGTGACCCGGTAACCTGGGGCCGGTGACCCCACGTGACCCGCTCACCTGGGGCCGGTGACCCCACGTGACCCGGTGACCTGGGGCCGGTGACCCCACGTGACCCGGTCACCTGGGGCCGGTGTCCCCACGTGACCCGGTCACCTGGGGCCGGTGACCCCACGTGACCCGGTCACCTGGGGCCGGTGACCGCACGTGACCCGGTCACCTGGGGCCGGTGACCCCAGGTGACCCGGTCACCTGGGGCCGGTGACCCCACGTGACCCGGTCACCTGGTGCCGGTGACCCCACGTGACCCGGTCACCTGGGGCCGGTGACCCCACGTGACCCGGTCACCTGGGGCCAGGGTGGTCATCGGAACCTGGGAACCAGGCCGGGTGCGCGAGATGACCGGGTGACCTGGGGCCGGGTTATCGACCTGTCCAGGGGACCCGGGCCGGGGACCCGACAGGACCCGGTGATCTGCGGCTGGGGTAAAAACCCGTCCCGGGGACCCGGGCTGGGTCCCGACATGCCTTGGTTACCTGGGGCCGGTGTCCCCACGTGACCCGCTGACCTGGGGCCGGTGACCCCACGTGACCCGGTCACCTGGGGCCGGTGTCCCCACGTGACCCGGTCACCTGGGGCCGGTGTCCCAACGTGACCCGCTGACCTGGGGCCGGTGACCCCACGTGACCCGGTCACCTGGGGCCGGTGTCCCCACGTGACCCGGTCACCTGGGGCCGGTGACCCCACGTGACCCGCAGACCTGGGGCCGGTGACCCCACGTGACCCGGTCACCTGGGGCCGGTGACCCCACGTGACCCGGTCACCTGGGGCCGGTGTCCCCACGTGACCCGGTCACCTGGGGCCGGTGACCCCACGTGACCCGGTCACCTGGGGCCGGTGACCCCACGTGACCCGGTCACCTGGGGCCGGTGACCCCACGTGACCCGGTCACCTGGGGCCGGTGTCCCCACGTGACCCGGTCACCTGGTGCCGGTGACCCCTTGTGACCCGGTCACCTGGGGCCGGTGACCCCACGTGACCCGGTCACCTGGGGCCGGTGACCCCACGTGACCCGGTCACCTGGGGCCGGTGACCCCACGTGACCCGGTGACCTGGGGCCGGTGTCCCCACGTGACCCGGTGACCTGGGGCCGGTGACCCCACGTGACCCGGTCACCTGGGGCCGGTGTCCCCACGTGACCCGGGGTCCTGGTGCCGGGGTGGTCACCGGAACCTGGGAACCAGGCCGGTTACCCGACACGACCCGGTGACCTGGGGCCGGGTTAACGACCTGTCCAGGGGACCCGGGCCGGGGACCCGACAGGACCCGGTGGTCCTTCGCTGGTGTCCCGATGCAACCCGGGGACCCGGGCCCGGGCCCCCACGTGATCCAGTGATCCGGTGCTTTTGTCCCGATGCAACCCGGGGACCTGGGCCGGGGACCCGGTATGACTCCGTCTCCCGGGGCCGGGGTGGTCACCTGACACTGGTACCCGGGACAGCGACCCGACATGACCCCGTGACCCGGGGCCGGGGTGCCGACCTGTCCAGGGGACCCGACCCGGGTACCCGACAGGACCCGGTGATCTGCGGCTGGGGTAAAAACCCGTCCCGGGGACCCGGGCTGGGTCCCGACATGACCCGGTGACCTGGGGCTGTGGTGTCGACCGGACTCGGGGACCTGGTCCGGTGTCCCGTCATGACCCGGGGACCTGGGGTCGGGGTGGTCACCAGACCCTTGTACCCAGGCCGTTGACCCGACATGACCCTGTGACCCGGGGCCTGGGTAAAAATCCAACCCGGGGACCCGGGCATGGGACGTGACATGACCCGACCTGGGTCCGGGGTCCCGAACTGACCCGGTGACCTGGGTCCGGGGACTCGGTATGACCCGGTTACCTGGGTCCGGGGTCCCCACGTGACCCGGTCACCTGGGGCCGGGGTCCCCACGTGACCCGCTGACCTGGGGCCGGTGACCCCACGTGACCCGGTCACCTGGGGCCGGTGTCCCCACGTGACCCGGGGTCCTGGTGCCGGGGTGGTCATCGGAACCTGGGAACCAGGCCGGGTGCGCGAGATGACCGGGTGACCTGGGGCCGGGTTATCGACCTGTCCAGGGGACCCGGGCCGGGGACCCGACAGGACCCGGTGATCTGCGGCTGGGGTAAAAACCCGTCCCGGGGACCCGGGCTGGGTCCCGACATGCCTTGGTTACCTGGGGCCGGTGTCCCCACGTGACCCGGTCACCTGGGGCCGGTGACCCCACGTGACCCGGTCACCTGGGGTCGGTGTCCCCACGTGACCCGGTCACCTGGGGCCGGTGACCCCACGTGACCCGCTGACCTGGGGCCGGTGACCCCACGTGACCCGGTCACCTGGGGCCGGTGACCCCACGTGACCCGGTCACCTGGGGCCGGTGTCCCCACGTGACCCGGTCACCTGGTGCCGGTGACCCCACGTGACCCGGTCACCTGGGGCCGGTGACCGCACGTGACCCGGTCACCTGGGGCCGGTGACCCCACGTGACCCGGTCACCTGGGGCCGGTGACCCCACGTGACCCGGTCACCTGGGGCCGGTGACCCCACGTGACCCGGTCACCTGGGGCCGGGGTGGTCATCGGAACCTGGGAACCAGGCCGGGTGCGCGAGATGACCGGGTGACCTGGGGCCGGGTTATCGACCTGTCCAGGGGACCCGGGCCGGGGACCCGACAGGACCCGGTGATCTGCGGCTGGGGTAAAAACCCGTCCCGGGGACCCGGGCTGGGTCCCGACATGCCTTGGTTACCTGGGGCCGGTGTCCCCACGTGACCCGCTGACCTGGGACCGGTGACCCCACGTGACCCGGTCACCTGGGGCCGGTGACCCCACGTGACCCGGTCACCTGGGGCCGGTGTCCCCACGTGACCCGCTGACCTGGGGCCGGTGACCCCACGTGACCCGGTCACCTGGGGCCGGTGTCCCCACGTGACCCGGTCACCTGGGGCCGGTGACCCCACGTGACCGGGTCACCTGGGGCCGGTGACCCCACGTGACCAGGTCATCTGGGGCCGGTGTCCCCACGTGACCCGGGGTCCTGGTGCCGGGGTGGTCATCGGAACCTGGGAACCAGGCCGGTTACCCGACACGACCCGGTGACCCGGCGCTGTGGTATCGACGGACTCGTGGACCTGGGTTCGGGGTCCCGACCTGACGCGGTGACCTGGGGCCGGTGTCCCCACGTGACCCGCTGACCTGGGGCCGGTGACCCCAAGTGACCCGCTGACCTGGGGCCGGTGACCCCACGTGACCCGGGGTCCTGGTGCCGGGGTGGTCACCGGAACCTGGGAACCAGGCCGGTTACCCGACACGACCCGGTGACCTGGGGCCGGGTTAACGACCTGTCCAGGGGACCCGGGCCGGGGACCCGACAGGACCCGGTGGTCCTTCGCTGGTGTCCCGATGCAACCCGGGGACCCGGGCCCGGGCCCCCACGTGATCCAGTGATCCGGTGCTTTTGTCCCGATGCAACCCGGGGACCCGGGCCGGGGACCCGGTATGACTCCGTCTCCCGGGGCCGGGGTGGTCACCTGACACTGGTACCCGGGACAGCGACCCGACATGACCCCGTGACCCGGGGCCGGGGTGCCGACCTGTCCAGGGGACCCGACCCGGGTACCCGACAGGACCCGGTGATCTGCGGCTGGGGTAAAAACCCGTCCCGGGGACCCGGGCTGGGTCCCGACATGACCCGGTGACCTGGGGCTGTGGTGTCGACCGGACTCGGGGACCTGGTCCGGTGTCCCGTCATGACCCGGGGACCTGGGGTCGGGGTGGTCACCAGACCCTTGTACCCAGGCCGTTGACCCGACATGACCCTGTGACCCGGGGCCTGGGTAAAAATCCAACCCGGGGACGCGGGCATGGGACGTGACATGACCCGACCTGGGTCCGGGGTCCCGAACTGACCCGGTGACCTGGGTCCGGGGACTCGGTATGACCCGGTTACCTGGGTCCGGTGTCCCCACGTGACCCGGTCACCTGGGGCCGGTGACCCCACGTGACCCGGTCACCTGGGGCCGGTGACCCCACGTGACCAGGTCACCTGGGGCCGGTGACCCCACGTGACCCGGTCACCTGGGGCCGGTGTTCCCACGTGACCCGCTGACCTGGGGCCGGTGACCCCACGTGACCCGGTCACCTGGGGCCGGTGTCCCCACGTGACCCGGGGTCCTGGTGCCGGGGTGGTCATCGGAACCTGGGAACCAGGCCGGGTGCGCGAGATGACCGGGTGACCTGGGGCCGGGTTATCGACCTGTCCAGGGGACCCGGGCCGGGGACCCGACAGGACCCGGTGATCTGCGGCTGGGGTAAAAACCCGTCCCGGGGACCCGGGCTGGGTCCCGACATGCCTTGGTTACCTGGGGCCGGTGTCCCCACGTGACCCGCTCACCTGGGGCCGGTAACCCCACGTGACCCGGTCACCTGGGGCCGGTGTCCCCACGTGACCCGGTCACCTGGGGCCGGTGTCCCCACGTGACCCGCTGACCTGGTGCCGGTGACCCCACGTGACCCGGTCACCTGGGGCCGGTGTCCCCACGTGACCCGGTCACCTGGGGACGGTGACCCCACGTGACCCGGTCACCTGGGGCCGGTGACCGCACGTGACCCGGTCACCTGGGTCCGGTGACCCCACGTGAGCCGGTCACCTGGTGCCGGTGACCCCACGTGACCCGGTCACCTGGGTCCGGTGACCCCACGTGACCCGGTCACCTGGGGCCGGGGTGGTCATCGGAACCTGGGAACCAGGCCGGGTGCGAGACATAACCGGGTAACCTGGGGCCGGGTTATCGACCTGTCCAGGGGACCCGGGCCGGGGACCCGACAGGACCCGGTGATCTGCGGCTGGGGTAAAAACCCGTCCCGGGGACCCGGGCTGGGTCCCGACATGCCTTAGTTACCTGGGGCCGGTGTCCCCACGTGACCCGCTGACCTGGGGCCGGTGACCCCACGTGACCCGGTCACCTGGGGCCGGTGTCCCCACGTGACCCGGTCACCTGGGGCCGGTGACCCCACGTGACCCGGTGACCTGGGGCCGGTGTCCCCACGTGACCCGGTGACCTGGGGCCGGTGACCCCACGTGACACGGTCACCTGGGGCCGGTGTCCCCACGTGACCCGATCACCTGGGGCCGGTGACCCCACGTGACCCGCTGACCTGGGGCCGGTGTCCCCACGTGACCCGGTCACCTGGGGCCGGTGACCCCACGTGACCCGGTCACCTGGGGCCGGTGACCCCACGTGACCAGGTCACCTGGGTCCGGTGACCCCACGTGACCCGGTGACCTGGGGCCGGTGTCCCCACGTGACCCAGAGTCCTGGTGCCGGGGTGGTCATCGGAACCTGGGAACCAGGCCGGTTACCCGACACGACCCGGTGACCCGGGGCTGTGGTGTCGACGGACTCGTGGACCTGGGTTCGGGGTCCCGACCTGACGCGGTGACCTGGGGCCGGTGTCCCCACGTGACCCGCTGACCTGGGGCCGGTGACCCCACGTGACCCGCTGACCTGGGGCCGGTGACCCCGCGTGACCCGGTCACCTGGGGCCGGGGTCCCCACGGGACCCGGGGTCCTGGTGCCGGGGTGGTCACCGGAACGTGGGAACCAGGCCGGGTGCGCGACATGACCCGGTGACCTGGGGCCGGGTTAACGACCTGTCCAGGGGACCCGGGCCGGGGACCCGACAGGACCCGGTGGTCCTTCGCTGGTGTCCCGATGCAACCCGGGGACCCGGGCCCGGGCCCCCACGTGATCCAGTGATCCGGTGCTTTTGTCCCGATGCAACCCGGGGACCCGGGCCGGGGACCCGGTATGACTCCGTCTCCCGGGGCCGGGGTGGTCACCTGACACTGGTACCCGGGACAGCGACCCGACATGACCCCGTGACCCGGGGCCGGGGTGCCGACCTGTCCAGGGGACCCGACCCGGGTACCCGACAGGACCCGGTGATCTGCGGCTGGGGTAAAAACCCGTCCCGGGGACCCGGGCTGGGTCCCGACATGACCCGGTGACCTGGGGCTGTGGTGTCGACCGGACTCGGGGACCTGGTCCGGTGTCCCGTCATGACCCGGGGACCTGGGGTCGGGGTGGTCACCAGACCCTTGTACCCAGGCCGTTGACCCGACATGACCCTGTGACCCGGGGCCTGGGTAAAAATCCAACCCGGGGACGCGGGCATGGGACGTGACATGACCCGACCTGGGTCCGGGGTCCCGAACTGACCCGGTGACCTGGGTCCGGGGACTCGGTATGACCCGGTTACCTGGGTCCGGTGTCCCCACGTGACCCGGTCACCTGGGGCCGGTGACCCCACGTGACCCGGTCACCTGGGGCCGGTGACCCCACGTGACCCGGTCACCTGGGGCCGGTGACCCCACGTGACCCGGTCACCTGGGGCCGGTGTTCCCACGTGACCCGGTCACCTGGGGCCGGTGACCCCACGTGACCCGGTCACCTGGGGCCGGTGTCCCCACGTGACCCGGGGTCCTGGTGCCGGGGTGGTCATCGGAACCTGGGAACCAGGCCGGGTGCGCGAGATGACCGGGTGACCTGGGGCCGGGTTATCGACCTGTCCAGGGGACCCGGGCCGGGGACCCGACAGGACCCGGTGATCTGCGGCTGGGGTAAAAACCCGTCCCGGGGACCCGGGCTGGGTCCCGACATGCCTTGGTTACCTGGGGCCGGTGTCCCCACGTGACCCGCTCACCTGGGGCCGGTAACACCACGTGACCCGGTCACCTGGGGCCGGTGTCCCGACGTGACCCGGTCACCTGGGGCCGGTGACCCCACGTGACCCGCTGACCTGGGGCCGGTGACCCCACGTGACCCGGTCACCTGGGGCCGGTGACCCCACGTGACCCGGTCACCTGGGGCCGGTGTCCCCACGTGACCCGGTCACCTGGGGCCGGTGACCCCACGTGACCCGGTCACCTGGGGCCGGTGACCGCACGTGACCCGGTCACCTGGGGCCGGTGACCCCACGTGACCCTGTCACCTGGTGCCGGTGACCCCACGTGACCCGGTCACCTGGTGCCGGTGACCCCACGTGACCCGGTCACCTGGGGCCGGTGACCCCACGTGACCCGGTCACCTGGGGCCGGGGTGGTCATCGGAACCTGGGAACCAGGCCGGGTGCGCGAGATGACCGGGTGACCTGGGGCCGGGTTATCGACCTGTCCAGGGGACCCGGGCCGGGGACCCGACAGGACCCGGTGATCTGCGGCTGGGGTAAAAACCCGTCCCGGGGACCCGGGCTGGGTCCCGACATGCCTTGGTTACCTGGGGCCGGTGTCCCCACGTGACCCGCTGACCTGGGGCCGGTGACCCCACGTGACCCGGTCACCTGGGGCCGGTGTCCCCACGTGACCCGGTCACCTGGTGCCGGTGACCCCACGTGACCCGCTGACCTGGGGCCGGTGTCCCCACGTGACCCGGTGACCTGGGGCCGGTGACCCCACGTGACCCGGTCACCTGGGGCCGGTGTCCCCACGTGACCCGATCACCTGGGGCCGGTGACCCCACGTGACCCGCTGACCTGGGGCCGGTGTCCCCACGTGACCCGGTCACCTGGGGCTGGTGACCCCACGTGACCCGGTCACCTGGGGCCGGTGACCCCACGTGACCCGGTCACCTGGGGCCGGTGACCCCACGTGACCGGGTCACCTGGGTCCGGTGACCCCACGTGACCCGGTGACCTGGGGCCGGTGTCCCCACGTGACCCAGAGTCCTGGTGCCGGGGTGGTCATCGGAACCTGGGAACCAGGCCGGTTACCCGACACGACCCGGTGACCCGGGGCTGTGGTGTCGACGGACTCGTGGACCTGGGTTCGGGGTCCCGACCTGACGCGGTGACCTGGGGCCGGTGTCCCCACGTGACCCGCTGACCTGGGGCCGGTGTCCCCACGTGACCCGCTGACCTGGGGCCGGTGACCCCACGTGACCCGCTGACCTGGGGCCGGTGACCCCGCGTGACCCGGTCACCTGGGGCTGGGGTCCCCACGGGACCCGGGGTCCTGGTGCCGGGGTGGTCACCGGAACGTGGGAACCAGGCCGGGTGCGCGACATGACCCGGTGACCTGGGGCCGGGTTATCGACCTGTCCAGGGGACCCGGGCCGGGGACCCGACAGGACCCGTTGATCTGCGGCTGGGGTAAAAACCCGTCCCGGGGACCCGGGCTGGGTCCCGACATGCCTTGGTTACCTGGGGCCGGTGTCCCCACGTGACCCGCTCACCTGGGGCCGGTGTCCCCACGTGACCCGGTCACCTGGGGCCGGTGACCCCACGTGACCCGCTGACCTGGGGCCGGTGTCCCCACGTGACCCGGTCACCTGGGGCCGGTGACCCCACGTGACCCGGTCACCTGGGGCCGGTGTCCCCACGTGACCCGGTCACCTGGGGCCGGTGACCCCACGTGACCCGGTCACCTGTGGCCGGTGACCGCACGTGACCCGGTCACCTGGGGCCGGTGACCCCACGTGACCCGGTCACCTGGGGCCGGTGACCCCACGTGACCCGGTCACCTGGTGCCGGTTACCCCACGTGACCCGGTCACCTGGGGCCGGTGACCCCACGTGACCCGGTCACCTGGGTCCGGGGTGGTCATCGGAACCTGGGAACCAGGCCGGGTGCGCGAGATGACCGGGTGACCTGGGGCCGGGTTATCGACCTGTCCAGGGGACCCGGGCCGGGGACCCGACAGGACCCGGTGATCTGCGGCTGGGGTAAAAACCCGTCCCGGGGACCCGGGCTGGGTCCCGACATGCCTTGGTTACCTGGGGCCGGTGTCCCCACGTGACCCGCTGACCTGGGGCCGGTGACCCCACGTGACCCGGTCACCTGGGGCCGGTGTCCCCACGTGACCCGGTGACCTGGGGCCGGTGTCCCCACGTGACCCGGTCACCTGGGGCCGGTGACCCCACGTGACCCGCTCACCTGGGGCCGGTGTCCCCACGTGACCCGGTCACCTGGGGCCGGTGACCCCACGTGACCCGCTGACCTGGGGCCGGTGACCCCACGTGACCCAGTCACCTGGGGCCGGTGTCCCCACGTGACCCGGTCACCTGGTGCCGGTGACCCCACGTGACCCGGTCACCTGGGGCCGGTGACCCCACGTGACCCGGTCACCTGGGGCCGGTGTCCCCACGTGAGCCGGTCACCTGGGGCCGGTGACCCCACGTGACCCGGTCACCTGGTGCCGGTGACCCCACGTGACCCGGTCACCTGGGGCCGGTGTCCCCACGTGACCCGGTGACCTGGGGCCGGTGTCCCCACGTGACCCGGTCACCTGGGGCCGGTGTCCCCACGTGACCCGGTCACCTGGGGCCGGTGACCCCACGTGACCCGCTCACCTGGGGCCGGTGACCCCACGTGACCCGGTCACCTGGGGCCGGTGTCCCCACGTGACCCGGTGACCTGGGGCCGGTGACCCCACGTGACCCGGTCACCTGGGGCCGGTGTCCCCACGTGACCCGGTCACCTGGGGCCGGTGACCCCACGTGACCCGGTCACCTGGGGCCGGTGACCGCACGTGACCCGGTCACCTGGGGCCGGTGACCCCACGTGACCCGGTCACCTGGGGCCGGTGACCCCACGTGACCCGGTCACCTGGTGCCGGTGACCCCACGTGACCCGGTCACCTGGGGCCAGTGACCCCACGTGACCCGGTCACCTGGGGCCGGGGTGGTCATCGGAACCTGGGAACCAGGCAGGGTGCGCGAGATGACCGGGTGACCTGGTGCCGGGTTATCGACCTGTCCAGGGAACCCGGGCCGGGGACCCGACAGGACCCGGTGATCTGCGGCTGGGGTAAAAACCCGTCCCGGGGACCCGGGCTGGGTCCCGACATGCCTTGGTTACCTGGGGCCGGTGCCCCACGTGACCCGCTGACCTGGGGCCGGTGACCCCACGTGACCCGGTCACCTGGGGCCGGTGTCCCCACGTGACCCGCTGACCTGGGGCCGGTGACCCCACGTGACCTGGTCACCTGGGGCCGGTGACCCAACGTGACCCGCTGACCTGGGGCCGGTGACCCCACGTGACCCGCTGACCTGGGGCCGGTGACCCCACGTGACCCGGTCACCTGGGGCCGGTGTCCCCACGTGACCCGGTCACCAGGTGCCGGTGACCCCACGTGACCCGGTCACCTGGTGCCGGTGACCCCTTGTGACCCGGTCACCTGGGGCCGGTGACCCCACGTGACCCGGTCACCTGGGGCCGGGGTGGTCATCGGAACCTGGGAACCAGGCCGGGTGCGCGAGATGACCGGGTGACCTGGGGCCGGGTTATCGACCTGTCCAGGGGACCCGGGCCGGGGACCCGTCAGGACCCGGTGATCTGCGGCTGGGGTAAAAACCCGTCCCGGGGACCCGGGCTGGGTCCCGACATGCCTTGGTTACCTGGGGCCGGTGTCCCCACGTGACCCGCTGACCTGGGGCCGGTGACCCCACGTGACCCGGTCACCTGGGGCCGGTGTCCCCACGTGACCCGGTGACCTGGGGCCGGTGTCCCCACGTGACCCGCTGACCTGGGGCCGGTGACCCCACGTGACCCGGTCACCTGGGGCCGGTGTCCCCACGTGACCCGGTCACCTGGGGCCGGTGACCCCACGTGACCCGCTGACCTGGGGCCGGTGACCCCACGTGACCCGCTGACCTGGGGCCGGTGTCCCCACGTGACCCGGTGACCTGGGGCCGGTGTCCCCACGTGACCCGGTCACCTGGTGCCGGTGACCCCACGTGACCCGGTGACCTGGGGCCGGTGTCCCCACGTGACCCGGTGACCTGGGGCCGGTGACCCCACGTGACCCGCTCACCTGGGGCCGGTGACCCCACGTGACCCGGTGACCTGGGGCCGGTGTCCCCACGTGACCCGGTGACCTGGGGCCGGTGTCCCCACGTGACCCGGTGACCTGGGGCCGGTGACCCCACGTGACCCGGTCACCTGGGGCCGGTGTCCCCACGTGACCCGGTCACCTGGGGCCGGTGACCCCACGTGACCCGGTCACCTGGGGCCGGTGACCCCACGTGACCAGGTCACCTGGGGCCGGTGACCCCACGTGACCCGGTCACCTGGGGCCGGTGACCCCACGTGACCCGGTGACCTGGGGCCGGTGACCCCACGTGACCCGGTCACCTGGGGCCGGTGACCCCACGTGACCCGGTCACCTGGGGCCGGTGACCCCACGTGACCCGCTCACCTGGGGCCGGTGTCCCCACGTGACCCGGTGACCTGGGGCCGGTGACCCCACGTGACCCGGTCACCTGGGGCCGGTGTCCCCACGTGACCCGCTGACCTGGGGCCGGTGACCCCACGTGACCCGGTCACCTGGGGCCGGTGACCGCACGTGACCCGGTCACCTGGTGCCGGTGACCCCACGTGACCCGGTCACCTGGGGCCGGTGACCCCACGTGACCCGGTCACCTGGTGCCGGGGTGGTCACCGGAACGTGGGAACCAGGCCGGGTGCGCGAGATGACCGGGTGACCTGGGGCCGGGTTATCGACCTGTCCAGGGGACCCGGGCTGGGTCCCGACATGCCTTGGTTACCTGGGGCCGGTGTCCCCACGTGACCCGCTGACCTGGGGCCGGTGACCCCACGTGACCCGGTCACCTGGGGCCGGTGTCCCCACGTGACCCGGTGACCTGGGGCCGGTGTCCCCACGTGACCCAGAGTCCTGGTGCCGGGGTGGTCATCGGAACCTGGGAACCAGGCCGGTTACCCGACACGACCCGGTGACCCGGGGCTGTGGTGTCGACGGACTCGTGGACCTGGGTTCGGGGTCCCGACCTGACGCGGTGACCTGGGGCCGGTGTCCCCACGTGACCCGCTGACCTGGGGCCGGTGACCCCACGTGACCCGCTGACCTGGGGCCGGTGACCCCGCGTGACCCGGTCACCTGGGGCCGGGGTCCCCACGGGACCCGTGGTCCTGGTGCCGGGGTGGTCACCGGAACGTGGGAACCAGGCCGGGTGCGCGACATGACCCGGTGACCTGGGGCCGGGTTAACGACCTGTCCAGGGGACCCGGGCCGGGGACCCGACAGGACCCGGTGGTCCTTCGCTGGTGTCCCGATGCAACCCGGGGACCCGGGCCCGGGCCCCCACGTGATCCAGTGATCCGGTGCTTTTGTCCCGATGCAACCCGGGGACCTGGGCCGGGGACCCGGTATGACTCCGTCTCCCGGGGCCGGGGTGGTCACCTGACACTGGTACCCGGGACAGCGACCCGACATGACCCCGTGACCCGGGGCCGGGGTGCCGACCTGTCCAGGGGACCCGACCCGGGTACCCGACAGGACCCGGTGATCTGCGGCTGGGGTAAAAACCCGTCCCGGGGACCCGGGCTGGGTCCCGACATGACCCGGTGACCTGGGGCTGTGGTGTCGACCGGACTCGGGGACCTGGTCCGGTGTCCCGTCATGACCCGGGGACCTGGGGTCGGGGTGGTCACCAGACCCTTGTACCCAGGCCGTTGACCCGACATGACCCTGTGACCCGGGGCCTGGGTAAAAATCCAACCCGGGGACCCGGGCATGGGACGTGACATGACCCGACCTGGGTCCGGGGTCCCGAACTGACCCGGTGACCTGGGTCCGGGGACTCGGTATGACCCGGTTACCTGGATCCGGTGTCCCCACGTGACCCGGTCACCTGGGGCCGGTGACCCCACGTGACCCGGTCACCTGGTGCCGGTGACCCCACGTGACCCGGTGACCTGGGGCCGGTGACCCCACGTGACCCGGTCACCTGGGGCCGGGGTGGTCATCGGAACCTGGGAACCAGGCCGGGTGCGCGAGATGACCGGGTGACCTGGGGCCGGGTTATCGACCTGTCCAGGGGACCCGGGCCGGGGACCCGATAGGACCCGGTGATCTGCGGCTGGGGTAAAAACCCGTCCCGGGGACCCGGGCTGGGTCCCGACATGCCTTGGTTACCTGGGGCCGGTGTCCCCACGTGACCCGCTGACCTGGGGCCGGTGACCCCACGTGACCCGGTGACCTGGGGCCGGTGTCCCCACGTGACCCGGTGACCTGGGGCCGGTGTCCCCACGTGACCCGCTGACCTGGGGCCGGTGTCCCCACGTGACCCGGTCACCTGGGGCCGGTGACCCCACGTGACCCGGTCACCTGGGGCCGGTGACCCCACGTGACCCGGTCACCTGGGGCCGGTGACCCCACGTGACCCGGTCACCTGGGGCCGGTGTCCCCACGTGACCCGGTGACCTGGGGCCGGTGACCCCACGTGACCCGGTCACCTGGGGCCGGTGACCCCACGTGACCCGGTCACCTGGGGCCGGTGTCCCCACGTGACCCGGTCACCTGGGGCCGGTGACCCCACGTGACCCGCTCACCTGGGGCCGGTGACCCCACGTGACCCGGTGACCTGGGGCCGGTGTCCCCACGTGACCCGGTGACCTGGGGCCGGTGTCCCCACGTGACCCGGTGACCTGGGGCCGGTGACCCCACGTGACCCGGTCACCTGGGGCCGGTGTCCCCACGTGACCCGCTGACCTGGGGCCGGTGACCGCACGAGACCCGGTCACCTGGGGCCGGTGACCGCACGTGACCCGGTCACCTGGGGCCGGTGACCCCACGTGACCCGGTCACCTGGGGCCGGTGACCCCACGTGACCCGGTCACCTGGTGCCGGTGACCCCACGTGACCCGGTCACCTGGGGCCGGTGACCCCACGTGACCCGGTCACCTGGGGCCGGGGTGGTCATCGGAACCTGGGAACCAGGCCGGGTGCGCGAGATGACCGGGTGACCTGGGGCCGGGTTATCGACCTGTCCAGGGGACCCGGGCCGGGGACCCGACAGGACCCGGTGATCTGCGGCTGGGGTAAAAACCCGTCCCGGGGACCCGGGCTGGGTCCCGACATGCCTTGGTTACCTGGGGCCGGTGTCCCCACGTGACCCGCTGACCTGGGGCCGGTGACCCCACGTGACCCGGTCACCTGGGGCCGGTGTCCCCACGTGACCCGGTGACCTGGGGCCGGTGTCCCCACGTGACCCGCTGACCTGGGGCCGGTGACCCCACGTGACCCGGTCACCTGGGGCCGGTGTCCCCACGTGACCCGGTCACCTGGGGCCGGTGACCCCACGTGACCCGGTCACCTGGGGCCGGTGACCCCACGTGACCCGCTGACCTGGGGCCGGTGACCCCACGTGACCCGGTCACCTGGGGCCGGTGTCCCCACGTGACCCGGTCACCTGGTGCCGGTGACCCCACGTGACCCGGTCACCTGGGGCCGGTGTCCCCACGTGACCCGGTCACCTGGGGCCGGTGTCCCCACGTGACCCGGTCACCTGGGGCCGGTGACCCCACGTGACCCGCTCACCTGGGGCCGGTGACCCCACGTGACCCGGTCACCTGGGGCCGGTGACCCCACGTGACCCGGTGACCTGGGGCCGGTGTCCCCACGTGACCCGGTGACCTGGGGCCGGTGA
This sequence comes from Somateria mollissima, assembly GCA_951411735.1. Taxonomy (NCBI): domain Eukaryota; kingdom Metazoa; phylum Chordata; class Aves; order Anseriformes; family Anatidae; genus Somateria; species Somateria mollissima. Next base: position 327,757 of record CATOCB010000161.1, read on the forward strand.
CCCCACGTGACCCGGTCACCTGGGGCCGGTGTCCCCACGTGACCCGGTCACCTGGGGCCGGTGACCCCACGTGACCCGGTCACCTGGGGTCGGTGACCGCACGTGACCCGGTCACCTGGGGCCGGTGACTCACGTGACCCGGTCACCTGGGGCCGGTGACCCCACGTGACCCGGTCACCTGGGGCCGGTGACCCCACGTGACCCGGTCACCTGGGGCCGGTGACCCCACGTGACCCGGTCACCTGGGGCCGGGGTGGTCATCGGAACCTGGGAACCAGGCAGGGTGCGCGAGATGACCGGGTGACCTGGGGCCGGGTTATCGACCTGTCCAGGGGACCCGGGCCGGGGACCCGACAGGACCCGGTGATCTGCGGCTGGGGTAAAAACCCGTCCCGGGGACCCGGGCTGGGTCCCGACATGCCTTGGTTACCTGGGGCCGGTGTCCCCACGTGACCCGCTGACCTGGGGCCGGTGACCCCACGTGACCCGGTCACCTGGGGCCGGTGTCCCCACGTGACCCGGTGACCTGGGGCCGGTGTCCCCACGTGACCCGCTGACCTGGGGCCGGTGACCCCACGTGACCCGGTCACCTGGGGCCGGTGTCCCCACGTGACCCGGTCACCTGGGGCCGGTGACCCCACGTGACCCGCTGACCTGGGGCCGGTGACCCCACGTGACCCGGTCACCTGGGGCCGGTGACCCCACGTGACCCGGTCACCTGGGGCCGGTGACCCCACGTGACCGGGTCACCTGGGGCCGGTGACCCCACGTGACCCGGTGACCTGGGGCCGGTGTCCCCACGTGACCCAGAGTCCTGGTGCCGGGGTGGTCATCGGAACCTGGGAACCAGGCCGGTTACCCGACACGACCCGGTGACCCGGGGCTGTGGTGTCGACGGACTCGTGGACCTGGGTTCGGGGTCCCGACCTGACGCGGTGACCTGGGGCCGGTGTCCCCACGTGACCCGCTGACCGGGGGCCGGTGTCCCCACGTGACCCGCTGACCTGGGGCCGGTGACCCCACGTGACCCGGTCACCTGGGGCCGGTGACCCCGCGTGACCCGGTCACCTGGGGCCGGGGTCACCACGGGACCCGGGGTCCTGGTGCCGGGGTGGTCACCGGAACGTGGGAACCAGGCCGGGTGCGCGACATGACCCGGTGACCTGGGGCCGGGTTAACGACCTGTCCAGGGGACCCGGGCCGGGGACCCGACAGGACCCGGTGGTCCTTCGCTGGTGTCCCGATGCAACCCGGGGACCCGGGCCCGGGCCCCCACGTGATCCAGTGATCCGGTGCTTTTGTCCCGATGCAACCCGGGGACCCGGGCCGGGGACCCGGTATGACTCCGTCTCCCGGGGCCGGGGTGGTCACCTGACACTGGTACCCGGGACAGCGACCCGACATGACCCCGTGACCCGGGGCCGGGGTGCCGACCTGTCCAGGGGACCCGACCCGGGTACCCGACAGGACCCGGTGATCTGCGGCTGGGGTAAAAACCCGTCCCGGGGACCCGGGCTGGGTCCCGACATGACCCGGTGACCTGGGGCTGTGGTGTCGACCGGACTCGGGGACCTGGTCCGGTGTCCCGTCATGACCCGGGGACCTGGGGTCGGGGTGGTCACCAGACCCTTGTACCCAGGCCGTTGACCCGACATGACCCTGTGACCCGGGGCCTGGGTAAAAATCCAACCCGGGGACCCGGGCATGGGACGTGACATGACCCGACCTGGGTCCGGGGTCCCGAACTGACCCGGTGACCTGGGTCCGGGGACTCGGTATGACCCGGTTACCTGGGTCCGGTGTCCCCACGTGACCCGGTCACCTGGGGCCGGTGACCCCACGTGACCCGGTCACCTGGGGCCGGTGACCCCACGTGACCAGGTCACCTGGGGCCGGTGACCCCACGTGACCCGGTCACCTGGGGCCGGTGACCCCACGTGACCCGGTCACCTGGGGCCGGTGACCCCACGTGACCCGGTCACCTGGGGCCGGTGACCCCACGTGACCCGGTCACCTGGGGCCGGTGACCCCACGTGACCCGGTCACCTGGGGCCGGTGACCCCACGTGACCAGGTCACCTGGGGCCGGTGACCCCACGTGACCCGGTCACCTGGGGCCGGTGTCCCCACGTGACCCGGTCACCTGGGGCCGGTGTCCCCACGTGACCCGCTGACCTGGGGCCGGTGACCCCACGTGACCCGGTCACCTGGGGCCGGTGACCCCACGTGATCCGGTCACCTGGTGCCGGTGACCCCACGTGACCCGGTCACCTGGGGCCGGTGACCCCACGTGACCCGGTCACCTGGGGCCGGTGACCCCACGTGACCCGGTCACCTGGGGCCGGTGTCCCCACGTGACCCGGTCACCTGGGGCCGGTGACCCCACGTGACCAGGACACCTGGGGCCGGTGACCCCACGTGACCCGGTCACCTGGGGCCGGTGACCCCACGTGACCCGGTCACCTGGGGCCGGTGTCCCCACGTGACCCGGTGACCTGGGGCCGGTGACCCCACGTGACCCGGTCACCTGGGGCCGGTGACCCCACGTGACCCGGTCACCTGGGGCAGGTGACCTCACGTGACCCGGTCACCTGGGGCCGGTGACCCTACGTGACCCGGTCACCTGGGGCCGGTGACCCCACGTGACCAGGTCACCTGGGGCCGGTGACCCCACGTGACCCGGTCACCTGGTGCCGGTGACCCCACGTGACCCGGTCACCTGGGGCCGGTGTCCCCACGTGACCCGATGACCTGGGGCCGGTGTCCCCACGTGACCCGGTCACCTGGGGCCGGTGTCCCCACGTGACCCGGGGTCCTGGTGCCGGGGTGGTCATCGGAACCTTGGAACCAGGCCGGTTACCCGACACGACCCGGTGACCCGGGGCTGTGGTGTCGACGGACTCGTAGACCTGGGTTCGGGGTCCCGACCTGACGCGGTGACCTGGGGCCGGTGTCCCCACGTGACCCGCTGACCTGGGGCCGGGGTCCCCACGTGACCCGGGGTCCTGGTGCCGGGGTGGTCACCGGAACCTGGGAACCAGGCCGGGTGCGCGACATGAGCCGGTGACCTGGGGCCGGGTTAACGACCTGTCCAGGGGACCCGGGCCGGGGACCCGACAGGACCCTGTGGTCCTTCGCTGGTGTCCCGATGCAACCCGGGGACCCGGGCCGGGGACCCGGTATGACTCCGTCTCCCGGGGCCGGGGTGGTCACCTGACACTGGTACCCGGGACAGCGACCCGACATGACCCCGTGACCCGGGGCCGGGGTGCCGACCTGTCCAGGGGACCCGACCCGGGTACCCGACAGGACCCGGTGATCTGTGGCTGGGGTAAAAACCCGTCCCGGGGACCCGGGCTGGGTCCCAACATGACCCGGTGACCTGGGTCCGGGGTCCCCACGTGACCCTCTGACCTGGGGCCGGTGACCCCACGTGACCCGGTGACCTGGGGCCGGGGTCCCCACGTGACCCGCTGACCTGGGGCCGGTGACCCCACGTGACCCGGTCACCTGGGGCCGGTGTCCCCACGTGACCCGGTCACCTGGTGCCGGGGTGGTCATCGGAACCTGGGAACCAGGCCGGTTACCCGACACGACCCGGTGACCCGGGGCTGTGGTGTCGACGGACTCGTGGACCTGGGTTCGGGGTCCCGACCTGACGCGGTGACCTGGGGCCGGTGTCCCCACGTGACCCGCTGACCTGGGGCCGGTGACCCCACGTGACCCGCTGACCTGGGGCCGGTGACCCCGCGTGACCCGGTCACCTGGGGCCGGGGTCACCACGGGACCCGGGGTCCTGGTGCCGGGGTGGTCACCGGAACCTGGGAACCAGGCCGGTTACCCGACACGACCCGGTGACCTGGGGCCGGGTTAACGACCTGTCCAGGGGACCCGGGCCGGGGACCCGACAGGACCCGGTGGTCCTTCGCTGGTGTCCCGATGCAACCCGGGGACCCGGGCCCGGGCCCCCACGTGATCCAGTGATCCGGTGCTTTTGTCCCGATGCAACCCGGGGACCTGGGCCGGGGACCCGGTATGACTCCGTCTCCCGGGGCCGGGGTGGTCACCTGACACTGGTACCCGGGACAGCGACCCGACATGACCCCGTGACCCGGGGCCGGGGTGCCGACCTGTCCAGGGGACCCGACCCGGGTACCCGACAGGACCCGGTGATCTGCGGCTGGGGTAAAAACCCGTCCCGGGGACCCGGGCTGGGTCCCGACATGACCCGGTGACCTGGGGCTGTGGTGTCGACCGGACTCGGGGACCTGGTCCGGTGTCCCGTCATGACCCGGGGACCTGGGGTCGGGGTGGTCACCAGACCCTTGTACCCAGGCCGTTGACCCGACATGACCCTGTGACCCGGGGCCTGGGTAAAAATCCAACCCGGGGACCCGGGCATGGGACGTGACATGACCCGACCTGGATCCGGGGTCCCGAACTGACCCGGTGACCTGGGTCCGGGGACTCGGTATGACCCGGTTACCTGGGGCCGGTGACCCCACGTGACCCGGTCACCTGGGGCCGGTGTCCCCACGTGACCCGCTGACCTGGGGCCGGTGACCCCACGTGACCCGGTCACCTGGGGCCGGTGTCCCCACGTGACCCGGTGACCTGGGGCCGGTGTCCCCACGTGACCCGCTGACCTGGGGCCGGTGACCCCACGTGACCCGGTCACCTGGGGCCGGTGTCCCCACGTGACCCGGTCACCTGGGGCCGGTGACCCCACGTGACCCGGTCACCTGGGGCCGGTGACCCCACATGACCCGCTGACCTGGGGCCGGTGACCCCACGTGACCCGGTCACCTGGGGCCGGTGACCCCACGTGACCCGGTCACCTGGGGCCAGTGTCCCCACGTAACCCGGTCACCTGGTGCCGGTGACCCCACGTGACCCGGTCACCTGGGGCCGGTGACCCGGTCACCTGGGGCCGGTGACCCCACGTGACCCGCTGACCTGGGGCCGGTGACCCCACGTGACCCGGTGACCTGGGGCCGGTGTCCCCACGTGACCCGCTGACCTGGGGCCGGTGACCCCACGTGACCCGGTCACCTGGGGCCGGTGTCCCCACGTGACCCGGTCACCTGGGGCCGGTGACCCCACGTGACTCGGTCACCTGGGGCCGGTGACCCCACGTGACCAGGTCACCTGGGGCCGGTGACCCCACGTGACCCGGTCACCTGGGGCCGGTGACCCCACGTGACCCGGTCACCTGGGGCCGGTGACCCCACGTGACCAGGTCACCTGGGGCCGGTGACCCCACGTGACCCGGTCACCTGGGGCCGGTGTCCCCACGTGACCCGGTCACCTGGGGCCGGTGTCCCCACGTGACCCGGTCACCTGGGGCCGGTGTCCCCACGTGACCCGGTCACCTGGGGCCGGTGTCCCCACGTGACCCGGTCACCTGGGGCCGGTGTCCCCACGTGACCCGCTGACCTGGGGCCGGTGTCCCCACGTGACCCGGTCACCTGGGGCCGGTGTCCCCACGTGACCCGCTGACCTGGGGCCGGTGACCCCACGTGACCCGGTCACCTGGGGCCGGTGACCCCACGTGATCCGGTCACCTGGTGCCGGTGACCCCACGTGACCCGGTCACCTGGGGCCGGTGACCCCACGTGACCCGGTCACCTGGGGCCGGTGACCCCACGTGACCCGGTCACCTGGGGCCGGTGTCCCCACGTGACCCGGTCACCTGGGGCCGGTGACCCCACGTGACCAGGACACCTGGGGCCGGTGACCCCACGTGACCCGGTCACCTGGGGCCGGTGACCCCACGTGACCCGGTCACCTGGGGCCGGTGTCCCCACGTGACCCGGTGACCTGGGGCCGGTGACCCCACGTGACCCGGTCACCTGGGGCCGGTGACCCCACGTGACCCGGTCACCTGGGGCAGGTGACCTCACGTGACCCGGTCACCTGGGGCCGGTGACCCTACGTGACCCGGTCACCTGGGGCCGGTGACCCCACGTGACCAGGTCACCTGGGGCCGGTGACCCCACGTGACCCGGTCACCTGGTGCCGGTGACCCCACGTGACCCGGTCACCTGGGGCCGGTGTCCCCACGTGACCCGATGACCTGGGGCCGGTGTCCCCACGTGACCCGGTCACCTGGGGCCGGTGTCCCCACGTGACCCGGGGTCCTGGTGCCGGGGTGGTCATCGGAACCTTGGAACCAGGCCGGTTACCCGACACGACCCGGTGACCCGGGGCTGTGGTGTCGACGGACTCGTAGACCTGGGTTCGGGGTCCCGACCTGACGCGGTGACCTGGGGCCGGTGTCCCCACGTGACCCGCTGACCTGGGGCCGGGGTCCCCACGTGACCCGGGGTCCTGGTGCCGGGGTGGTCACCGGAACCTGGGAACCAGGCCGGGTGCGCGACATGAGCCGGTGACCTGGGGCCGGGTTAACGACCTGTCCAGGGGACCCGGGCCGGGGACCCGACAGGACCCTGTGGTCCTTCGCTGGTGTCCCGATGCAACCCGGGGACCCGGGCCGGGGACCCGGTATGACTCCGTCTCCCGGGGCCGGGGTGGTCACCTGACACTGGTACCCGGGACAGCGACCCGACATGACCCCGTGACCCGGGGCCGGGGTGCCGACCTGTCCAGGGGACCCGACCCGGGTACCCGACAGGACCCGGTGATCTGTGGCTGGGGTAAAAACCCGTCCCGGGGACCCGGGCTGGGTCCCAACATGACCCGGTGACCTGGGTCCGGGGTCCCCACGTGACCCTCTGACCTGGGGCCGGTGACCCCACGTGACCCGGTGACCTGGGGCCGGGGTCCCCACGTGACCCGCTGACCTGGGGCCGGTGACCCCACGTGACCCGGTCACCTGGGGCCGGTGTCCCCACGTGACCCGGTCACCTGGTGCCGGGGTGGTCATCGGAACCTGGGAACCAGGCCGGTTACCCGACACGACCCGGTGACCCGGGGCTGTGGTGTCGACGGACTCGTGGACCTGGGTTCGGGGTCCCGACCTGACGCGGTGACCTGGGGCCGGTGTCCCCACGTGACCCGCTGACCTGGGGCCGGTGACCCCACGTGACCCGCTGACCTGGGGCCGGTGACCCCGCGTGACCCGGTCACCTGGGGCCGGGGTCACCACGGGACCCGGGGTCCTGGTGCCGGGGTGGTCACCGGAACCTGGGAACCAGGCCGGTTACCCGACACGACCCGGTGACCTGGGGCCGGGTTAACGACCTGTCCAGGGGACCCGGGCCGGGGACCCGACAGGACCCGGTGGTCCTTCGCTGGTGTCCCGATGCAACCCGGGGACCCGGGCCCGGGCCCCCACGTGATCCAGTGATCCGGTGCTTTTGTCCCGATGCAACCCGGGGACCTGGGCCGGGGACCCGGTATGACTCCGTCTCCCGGGGCCGGGGTGGTCACCTGACACTGGTACCCGGGACAGCGACCCGACATGACCCCGTGACCCGGGGCCGGGGTGCCGACCTGTCCAGGGGACCCGACCCGGGTACCCGACAGGACCCGGTGATCTGCGGCTGGGGTAAAAACCCGTCCCGGGGACCCGGGCTGGGTCCCGACATGACCCGGTGACCTGGGGCTGTGGTGTCGACCGGACTCGGGGACCTGGTCCGGTGTCCCGTCATGACCCGGGGACCTGGGGTCGGGGTGGTCACCAGACCCTTGTACCCAGGCCGTTGACCCGACATGACCCTGTGACCCGGGGCCTGGGTAAAAATCCAACCCGGGGACCCGGGCATGGGACGTGACATGACCCGACCTGGATCCGGGGTCCCGAACTGACCCGGTGACCTGGGTCCGGGGACTCGGTATGACCCGGTTACCTGGGGCCGGTGACCCCACGTGACCCGGTCACCTGGGGCCGGTGTCCCCACGTGACCCGCTGACCTGGGGCCGGTGACCCCACGTGACCCGGTCACCTGGGGCCGGTGTCCCCACGTGACCCGGTGACCTGGGGCCGGTGTCCCCACGTGACCCGCTGACCTGGGGCCGGTGACCCCACGTGACCCGGTCACCTGGGGCCGGTGTCCCCACGTGACCCGGTCACCTGGGGCCGGTGACCCCACGTGACCCGGTCACCTGGGGCCGGTGACCCCACATGACCCGCTGACCTGGGGCCGGTGACCCCACGTGACCCGGTCACCTGGGGCCGGTGACCCCACGTGACCCGGTCACCTGGGGCCAGTGTCCCCACGTAACCCGGTCACCTGGTGCCGGTGACCCCACGTGACCCGGTCACCTGGGGCCGGTGACCCGGTCACCTGGGGCCGGTGACCCCACGTGACCCGCTGACCTGGGGCCGGTGACCCCACGTGACCCGGTGACCTGGGGCCGGTGTCCCCACGTGACCCGCTGACCTGGGGCCGGTGACCCCACGTGACCCGGTCACCTGGGGCCGGTGTCCCCACGTGACCCGGTCACCTGGGGCCGGTGACCCCACGTGACTCGGTCACCTGGGGCCGGTGACCCCACGTGACCAGGTCACCTGGGGCCGGTGACCCCACGTGACCTGGTCACCTGGGGCCGGTGACCCCACGTGACCCGGTCACCTGGGGCCGGTGACCCCACGTGACCCGGTCACCTGGGGCCGGTGACCCCTTGTGACCCGGTCACCTGGGGCCGGTGACCCCACGTGACCCGGTCACCTGGGGCCGGGGTGGTCATCGGAACCTGGGAACCAGGCCGGGTGCGCGAGATGACGGGGTGACCTGGGGCCGGGTTATCGACCTGTCCAGGGGACCCGGGCCGGGGACCCGACAGGACCCGATGATCTGCGGCTGGGGTAAAAACCCGTCCCGGGGACCCGGGCTGGGTCCCGACATGCCTTGGTTACCTGGGGCCGGTGTCCCCACGTGACCCGCTGACCTGGGGCCGGTGACCCCACGTGACCCGGTCACCTGGGGCCGGTGTCCCCACGTGACCCGGTCACCTGGGGCCGGTGACCCCACGTGACCCGCTGACCTGGGGTCGGTGACCCCACGTGACCCGCTGACCTGGGGCCGGTGACCCCACGTGACCCGGTCACCTGGGGCCGGTGACCCCACGTGACCCGGTCACCTGGGGCCGGTGTCCCCACGTGACCCGGTCACCTGGTGCCGGTGACCACACGTGACCCGGTCACCTGGGGCCGGTGACCCCACGTGACCCGGTCACCTGGGGCCGGTGTCCCCACGTGACCCGGTCACCTGGGGCCGGTGACCCCACGTGACCCGCTCACCTGGGGCCGGTGACCCCACGTGACCCGCTCACCTGGGGCCGGTGACCCCACGTGACCCGCTCACCTGGGGCCGGTGACCCCACGTGACCCGCTGACCTGGGGCCGGTGACCCCACGTGACCCGGTCACCTGGGGCCGGTGTCCCCACGTGACCCGGTCACCTGGGGCCGGTGACCCCACGTGACCCGGTCACCTGGGGCCGGTGACCGCACGTGACCCGGTCACCTGGGGCCGGTGACCCCACGTGACCCGGTCACCTGGGGCCGGTGACCCCACGTGACCGGGTCACCTGGGGCCGGTGACCCTACGTGACCCGGTGACCTGGGGCCGGTGTCCCCACGTGACCCAGAGTCCTAGTGCCGGGGTGGTCATCGGAACCTGGGAACCAGGCCGGTTACCCGACACGACCCGGTGACCCGGGGCTGTGGTGTCGACGGACTCGTGGACCTGGGTTCGGGGTCCCGACCTGACGCGGTGACCTGGGGCCGGTGTCCCCACGTGACCCGCTGACCTGGGGCCGGTGTCCCCATGTGACCCGGTCACCTGGGGCCGGTGACCCCACGTGACCCGGTCACCTGGGGCCGGTGACCCCGCGTGACCCGGTCACCTGGGGCCGGGGTCCCCACGGGACCCGGGGTCCTGGTGCCGGGGTGGTCACCGGAACGTGGGAACCAGGCCGGGTGCGCGACATGACCCGGTGACCTGGGGCCGGGTTAACGACCTGTCCAGGGGACCCGGGCCGGGGACCCAACAGGACCCGGTGGTCCTTCGCTGGTGTCCCGATGCAACCCGGGGACCCGGGCCCGGGCCCCCACGTGATCCAGTGATCCGGTGCTTTTGTCCCGATGCAACCCGGGGACCCGGGCCGGGGACCCGGTATGACTCCGTCTCCCGGGGCCGGGGTGGTCACCTGACACTGGTACCCGGGACAGCGACCCGACATGACCCCGTGACCCGGGGCCGGGGTGCCGACCTGTCCAGGGGACCCGACCCGGGTACCCGACAGGACCCGGTGATCTGCGGCTGGGGTAAAAACCCGTCCCGGGGACCCGGGCTGGGTCCCGACATGACCCGGTGACCTGGGGCTGTGGTGTCGACCGGACTCGGGGACCTGGTCCGGTGTCCCGTCATGACCCGGGGACCTGGGGTCGGGGTGGTCACCAGACCCTTGTACCCAGGCCGTTGACCCGACATGACCCTGTGACCCGGGGCCTGGGTAAAAATCCAACCCGGGGACCCGGGCATGGGACGTGACATGACCCGACCTGGGTCCGGGGTCCCGAACTGACCCGGTGACCTGGGTCCGGGGACTCGGTATGACCCGGTTACCTGGGTCCGGTGTCCCCACGTGACCCAGTCACCTGGGGCCGGTGACCCCACGTGACCCGGTCACCTGGGGCCGGTGACCCCACGTGACCAGGTCACCTGGGGCCGGTGACCCCACGTGACCCGGTCACCTGGGGCCGGTGTCCCCACGTGACCCGGTCACCTGGGGCCGGTGACCCCACGTGACCCGGTCACCTGGGGCCGGTGACCCCACGTGACCAGGTCACCTGGGGCCGGTGACCCCACGTGACCCGGTCACCTGGGGCCGGTGTCCCCACGTGACCCGGTCACCTGGTGCCGGTGTCCCCACGTGACCCGCTGACCTGGGGCCGGTGACCCCACGTGACCCGGTCACCTGGGGCCGGTGACCCCACGTGATCCGGTCACCTGGTGCCGGTGACCCCACGTGACCCGGTCACCTGGGGCCGGTGACCCCACGTGACCCGGTCACCTGGGGCCGGTGACCCCACGTGACCCGGTCACCTGGGGCCGGTGACCCCACGTGACCCGGTCACCTGGGGCCGGTGTCCCCACGTGACCCGGTCACCTGGGGCCGGTGACCCCACGTGACCCGGTCACCTGGGGCCGGTGACCCCACGTGACCAGGACACCTGGGGCCGGTGACCCCACGTGACCCGGTCACCTGGGGCCGGTGACCCCACGTGACCCGGTCACCTGGGGCCGGTGTCCCCACGTGACCCGGTCACCTGGGGCCGGTGACCCCACGTGACCCGGTCACCTGGGGCCGGTGACCCCACGTGACCCGGTCACCTGGGGCCGGTGACCCCACGTGACCCGGTCACCTGGGGCAGGTGACCTCACGTGACCCGGTCACCTGGGGCCGGTGACCCCACGTGACCCGGTCACCTGGGGCCGGTGACCCCACGTGACCAGGTCACCTGGGGCCGGTGTCCCCACGTGACCCGGTCACCTGGTGCCGGTGACCCCACGTGACCCGGTCACCTGGGGCCGGTGTCCCCACGTGACCCGATGACCTGGGGCCGGTGTCCCCACGTGACCCGGTCACCTGGGGCCGGTGTCCCCACGTGACCCGGGGTCCTGGTGCCGGGGTGGTCATCGGAACCTTGGAACCAGGCCGGTTACCCGACACGACCCGGTGACCCGGGGCTGTGGTGTCGACGGACTCGTAGACCTGGGTTCGGGGTCCCGACCTGACGCGGTGACCTGGGGCCGGTGTCCCCACGTGACCCGCTGACCTGGGGCCGGGGTCCCCACGTGACCCGGGGTCCTGGTGCCGGGGTGGTCACCGGAACCTGGGAACCAGGCCGGGTGCGCGACATGACCCGGTGACCTGGGGCCGGGTTAACGACCTGTCCAGGGGACCCGGGCCGGGGACCCGACAGGACCCTGTGGTCCTTCGCTGGTGTCCCGATGCAACCCGGGGACCCGGGCCGGGGACCCGGTATGACTCCGTCTCCCGGGGCCGGGGTGGTCACCTGACACTGGTACCCGGGACAGCGACCCGACATGACCCCGTGACCCGGGGCCGGGGTGCCGACCTGTCCAGGGGACCCGACCCGGGTACCCGACAGGACCCGGTGATCTGTGGCTGGGGTAAAAACCCGTCCCGGGGACCCGGGCTGGGTCCCGACATGACCCGGTGACCTGGGTCCGGGGTCCCCACGTGACCCTCTGACCTGGGGCCGGTGACCCCACGTGACCCGGTCACCTGGGGCCGGTGACCCTACGTGACCCGGTGACCTGGGGCCGGTGTCCCCACGTGACCCAGAGTCCTAGTGCCGGGGTGGTCATCGGAACCTGGGAACCAGGCCGGTTACCCGACACGACCCGGTGACCCGGGGCTGTGGTGTCGACGGACTCGTGGACCTGGGTTCGGGGTCCCGACCTGACGCGGTGACCTGGGGCCGGTGTCCCCACGTGACCCGCTGACCTGGGGCCGGTGTCCCCATGTGACCCGGTCACCTGGGGCCGGTGACCCCACGTGACCCGGTCACCTGGGGCCGGTGACCCCGCGTGACCCGGTCACCTGGGGCCGGGGTCCCCACGGGACCCGGGGTCCTGGTGCCGGGGTGGTCACCGGAACGTGGGAACCAGGCCGGGTGCGCGACATGACCCGGTGACCTGGGGCCGGGTTAACGACCTGTCCAGGGGACCCGGGCCGGGGACCCGACAGGACCCGGTGATCTGCGGCTGGGGTAAAAACCCGTCCCGGGGACCCGGGCTGGGTCCCGACATGACCCGGTGACCTGGGGCTGTGGTGTCGACCGGACTCGGGGACCTGGTCCGGTGTCCCGTCATGACCCGGGGACCTGGGGTCGGGGTGGTCACCAGACCCTTGTACCCAGGCCGTTGACCCGACATGACACTGTGACCTGGGGCCTGGGTAAAAATCCAACCCGGGGACCCGGGCATGGGACGTGACATGACCCGACCTGGGTCCGGGGTCCCGAACTGACCCGGTGACCTGGGTCCGGGGACTCGGTATGACCCGGTTACCTGGGGCCGGTGTCCCCACGTGACCCGCTGACCTGGGTCCGGTGACCCCACGTGACCCGGTCACCTGGGGCCGGTGACCCCACGTGACCCGGTCACCTGGGGCCGGTGTCCCCACGTGACCCGGTCACCTGGGGCCGGTGACCCCACGTGACCCGGTCACCTGGGGCCGGTGACCCCACGTGACCAGGTCACCTGGGGCCGGTGACCCCACGTGACCCGCTGACCTGGGGCCGGTGACCCCACGTGACCCGGTCACCTGGGGCCGGTGTCCCCACGTGACCCGGGGTCCTGGTGCCGGGGTGGTCATCGGAACCTGGGAACCAGGCCGGTTACCCGACACGACCCGGTGACCCGGGGCTGTGGTGTCGACGGACTCGTGGAATTGGGTTCGGGGTCCCGACCTGACGCGGTGACCTGGGGCCGGTGTCCCCACGTGACCCGCTGACCTGGGGCCGGTGACCCCACGTGACCCGCTGACGCGGGGCCGGTGACCCCGCGTGACCCGGTCACCTGGGGCCGGGGTCACCACGGGACCCGGGGTCCTGGTGCCGGGGTGGTCACCGGAACCTGGGAACCAGGCCGGTTACCCGACAAGACCCGGTGACCTGGGGCCGGGTTAACGACCTGTCCAGGGGACCCGGGCCGGGGACCCGACAGGACCCGGTGGTCCTTCGCTGGTGTCCCGATGCAACCCGGGGACCCGGGCCCGGGCCCCCACGTGATCCAGTGATCCGGTGCTTTTGTCCCGATGCAACCCGGGGACCTGGGCCGGGGACCCGGTATGACTCCGTCTCCCGGGGCCGGGGTGGTCACCTGACACTGGTACCCGGGACAGCGACCCGACATGACCCCGTGACCCGGGGCCGGGGTGCCGACCTGTCCAGGGGACCCGACCCGGGTACCCGACAGGACCCGGTGATCTGCGGCTGGGGTAAAAACCCGTCCCGGGGACCCGGGCTGGGTCCCGACATGACCCGGTGACCTGGGGCTGTGGTGTCGACCGGACTCGGGGACCTGGTCCGGTGTCCCGTCATGACCCGGGGACCTGGGGTCGGGGTGGTCACCAGACCCTTGTACCCAGGCCGTTGACCCGACATGACCCTGTGACCCGGGGCCTGGGTAAAAATCCAACCCGGGGACCCGGGCATGGGACGTGACATGACCCGACCTGGGTCCGGGGTCCCGAACTGACCCGGTGACCTGGGTCCGGGGACTCGGTATGACCCGGTTACCTGGGGCCGGTGACCCCACGTGACCCGGTCACCTGGGGCCGGTGTCCCCACGTGACCCGCTGACCTGGGGCCGGTGACCCCACATGACCCGGTCACCTGGGGCCGGTGTCCCCACGTGACCCGGTGACCTGGGGCCGGTGTCCCCACGTGACCCGCTGACCTGGGGCCGGTGACCCCACGTGACCCGGTCACCTGGGGCCGGTGTCCCCACGTGACCCGGTCACCTGGGGCCGGTGACCCCACGTGACCCGCTGACCTGGGGCCAGTGACCCCACGTGACCCGGTCACCTGGGGCCGGTGACCCCACGTGACCCGGTCACCAGGGGCCGGTGTCCCCACGTAACCCGGTCACCTGGTGCCGGTGACCCCACGTGACCCGGTCACCTGGGGCCGGTGACCCCACGTGACCCGCTCACCTGGGGCCGGTGACCCCACGTGACCCGGTCACCTGGGGCCGGTGACCCCACGTGACCCGCTGACCTGGGGCCGGTGTCCCCACGTGACCCGCTGACCTGGGGCCGGTGACCCCACGTGACCCGGTCACCTGGGGCCGGTGACCCCACGTGACCCGGTCACCTGGGGCCGGTGACCCCACGTGACCCGGTCACCTGGGGCCGGTGACCGCACGTGACCCGGTCACCTGGGGCCGGTGACCCCACGTGACCCGGTCACCTGGGGCCGGTGACCCCACGTGACCCGGTCACCTGGGGCCGGTGACCCCACGTGACCCGGTCACCTGGTGCCGGTGACCCCTTGTGACCCGGTCACCTGGGGCCGGTGACCCCACGTGACCCGGTCACCTGGGGCCGGGGTGGTCATCGGAACCTGGGAACCAGGCCGGGTGCGCGAGATGACCGGGTGACCTGGGGCCGAGTTATCGACCTGTCCAGGGGACCCGGGCCGGGGACCCGACAGGACCCGGTGATCTGCGGCTGGGGTAAAAACCCGTCCCGGGGACCCGGGCTGGGTCCCGACATGCCTTGGTTACCTGGGGCCGGTGTTCCCACGTGACCCGCTGACCTGGGGCCGGTGACCCCACGTGACCCGGTCACCTGGGGCCGGTGTCCCCACGTGACCCGGTCACCTGGGGCCGGTGACCCCACGTGACCCGCTGACCTGGGGCCGGTGACCCCACGTGACCCGGTCACCTGGGGCCGGTGACCCCACGTGACCCGGTCACCTGGGGCCGGTGTCCCCACGTGACCCGGTCACCTGGTGCCGGTGACCCCACGTGACCCGGTCACCTGGGGCCGGTGACCCCACGTGACCCGGTCACCTGGGGCCGGAGTCCCCACGTGACCCGCTGACCTGGGGCCGGTGTCCCCACGTGACCCAGAGTCCTAGTGCCGGGGTGGTCATCGGAACCTGGGAACCAGGCCGGTTACCCGACACGACCCGGTGACCCGGGGCTGTGGTGTAGACGGACTTGTGGACCTGGGTTCGGGGTCCCGACCTGACGCGGTGACCTGGGGCCGGTGTCCCCACGTGACCCGCTGACCTGGGGCCGGTGTCCCCACGTGACCCGCTGACCTGGGGCCGGTGACCCCACGTGACCCGGTCACCTGGGGCCGGTGACCCCGCGTGACCCGGTCACCTGGGGCCGGGGTCCCCACGGGACCCGGGGTCCTGGTGCCGGGGTGGTCACCGGAACGTGGGAACCAGGCCGGGTGCGCGACATGACCCGGTGACCTGGGGCCGGGTTAACGACCTGTCCAGGGGACCCGGGCCGGGGACCCGACAGGACCCGGTGGTCCTTCGCTGGTGTCCCGATGCAACCCGGGGACCCGGGCCCGGGCCCCCACGTGATCCAGTGATCCGGTGCTTTTGTCCCGATGCAACCCGGGGACCCGGGCCGGGGACCCGGTATGACTCCGTCTCCCGGGGCCGGGGTGGTCACCTGACACTGGTACCCGGGACAGCGACCCGACATGACCCCGTGACCCGGGGCCGGGGTGCCGACCTGTCCAGGGGACCCGACCCGGGTACCCGACAGGACCCGGTGATCTGCGGCTGGGGTAAAAACCCGTCCCGGGGACCCGGGCTGGGTCCCGACATGACCCGGTGACCTGGGGCTGTGGTGTCGACCGGACTCGGGGACCTGGTCCGGTGTCCCGTCATGACCCGGGGACCTGGGCTCGGGGTGGTCACCAGACCCTTGTACCCAGGCCGTTGACCCAACATGACCCTGTGACCCGGGGCCTGGGTAAAAATCCAACCCGGGGACCCGGGCATGGGACGTGACATGACCCGACCTGGGTCCGGGGTCCCGAACTGACCCGGTGACCTGGGTCCGGGGACTCGGTATGACCCGGTTACCTGGGGCCGGTGACCCCACGTGACCCGGTCACCTGGGGCCGGTGTCCCCACGTGACCCGCTGACCTGGGGCCGGTGACCCCACGTGACCCGGTGACCTGGGGCCGGTGACCCCACGTGACCCGGTGACCTGGGGCCGGTGTCCCCACGTGACCCGCTGACCTGGGGCCGGTGACCCCACGTGACCCGGTCACCTGAGGCCGGTGTCCCCACGTGACCCGGTCACCTGGGGCCGGTGACCCCACGTGACCCGCTGACCTGGGGCCGGTGACCCCACGTGACCCGCTGACCTGGGGCCAGTGACCCCACGTGACCCGGTCACCTGGGGCCGGTGACCCCACGTGACCCGGTCACCTGGGGCCGGTGTCCCCACGTAACCCGGTCACCTGGTGCCGGTGACCCCACGTGACCCGGTCACGTGGGGCCGGTGACCCGGTCACCTGGGGCCGGTGACCCCACGTGACCCGCTCACCTGGGGCCGGTGACCCCACGTGACCCGCTGACCTGGGGCCGGTGTCCCCACGTGACCCGCTGACCTGGGGCCGGTGACCCCACGTGACCCGGTCACCTGGGGCCGGTGTCCCCACGTGACCCGGTCACCTGGGGCCGGTGACCCCACGTGACCCGGTCACCTGGGGCCGGTGACCCCACGTGACCAGGTCACCTGGAACCGGTGACCCCACGTGACCCGGTCACCTGGGGCCGGTGACCCCACGTGACCCGGTCACCTGGGGCCGGTGTTCCCACGTGACCCGGTCACCTGGGGCCGGTGACCCCACGTGACCCGGTCACCTGGGGCCGGTGACCCCACGTGACCCGGTCACCTGGGGCCGGTGACCCCACGTGACCCGGTCACCTGGGGCAGGTGACCGCACGTGACCCGGTCACCTGGGGCCGGTGACCCCACGTGACCCGGTCACCTGGGGCCGGTGACCCCACGTGACCCGGTCACCTGGGGCCGGTGACCCCACGTGACCCGCTGACCTGGGGCCGGTGACCCCACGTGACCCGGTCACCTGGGGCCGGGGTGGTCATCGGAACCTGGGAACCAGGCCGGGTGCGCGAGATGACCGGGTGACCTGGGGCCGGGTTATCGACCTGTCCAGGGGACCCGGGCCGGGGACCCGACAGGACCCGGTGATCTGCGGCTGGGGTAAAAACCCGTCCCGGGGACCCGGGCTGGGTCCCGACATGCCTTGGTTACCTGGGGCCGGTGTCCCCACGTGACCCGCTGACCTGGGGCCGGTGACCCCACGTGACCCGGTCACCTGGGGCCGGTGTCCCCACGTGACCCGCTGACCTGGGGCCGGTGACCCCACGTGACCCGGTCACCTGGGGCCGGTGACCCCACGTGACCCGCTGACCTGGGGCCGGTGACCCCACGTGACCCGGTCACCTGGGGCCGGTGACCCCACGTGACCCGGTCACCTGGGGCCGGTGACCCCACGTGACCCGGTCACCTGGGGCCGGTGTCCCCACGTGACCCGCTCACCTGGGGCCGGTGACCCCACGTGACCCGGTCACCTGGGGCCGGTGACCCCACGTGACCCGCTCACCTGGGGCCGGTGACCCCACGTGACCCGGTCACCTGGGGCCGGTGACCCCACGTGACCCGCTGACCTGGGGCCGGTGTCCCCACGTGACCCGCTGACCTGGGGCCGGTGACCCCACGTGACCCGGTCACCTGGGGCCGGTGTCCCCACGTGACCCGGTCACCTGGGGCCGGTGACCCCACGTGACCCGGTCACCTGGGGCCGGTGACCCCACGTGACCCGGTCACCTGGGGCCGGTGACCCCACGTGACCCGGTCACCTGGGGCCGGTGACCCCACGTGACCGGGTCACCTGGGGCCGGTGACCCTACGTGACCCGGTGACCTGGGGCCGGTGTCCCCACGTGACCCAGAGTCCTAGTGCCGGGGTGGTCATCGGAACCTGGGAACCAGGCCGGTTACCCGACACGACCCGGTGACCCGGGGCTGTGGTGTCGACGGACTCGTGGACCTGGGTTCGGGGTCCCGACCTGACGCGGTGACCTGGGGCCGGTGTCCCCACGTGACCCGCTGACCTGGGGCCGGTGACCCCACGTGACCCGGTCACCTGGGGCCGGTGACCCCGCGTGACCCGGTCACCTGGGGCCGGGGTCCCCACGGGACCCGGGGTCCTGGTGCCGGGGTGGTCACCGGAACCTGGGAACCAGGCCGGGTGCGCGACATGACCCGGTGACCTGGGGCCGGGTTAACGACCTGTCCAGGGGACCCGGGCCGGGGACCCGACAGGACCCGGTGGTCCTTCGCTGGTGTCCCGATGCAACCCGGGGACCCGGGCCCGGGCCCCCACGTGATCCAGTGATCCGGTGCTTTTGTCCCGATGCAACCCGGGGACCCGGGCCGGGGACCCGGTATGACTCCGTCTCCCGGGGCCGGGGTGGTCACCTGACACTGGTACCCGGGACAGCGACCCGACATGACCCCGTGACCCGGGGCCGGGGTGCCGACCTGTCCAGGGGACCCGACCCGGGTACCCGACAGGACCCGGTGATCTGCGGCTGGGGTAAAAACCCGTCCCGGGGACCCGGGCTGGGTCCCGACATGACCCGGTGACCTGGGGCTGTGGTGTCGACCGGACTCGGGGACCTGGTCCGGTGTCCCGTCATGACCCGGGGACCTGGGCTCGGGGTGGTCACCAGACCCTTGTACCCAGGCCGTTGACCCAACATGACCCTGTGACCCGGGGCCTGGGTAAAAATCCAACCCGGGGACCCGGGCATGGGACGTGACATGACCCGACCTGGGTCCGGGGTCCCGAACTGACGCGGTGACCTGGGTCCGGGGACTCGGTATGACCCGGTTACCTGGGGCCGGTGTCCCCACGTGACCCGGTCACCTGGGGCCGGTGACCCCACGTGACCAGGTCACCTGGGGCCGGTGACCCCACGTGACCCGGTCACCTGGGGCCAGTGACCCCACGTGACCCGGTCACCTGGGGCCGGTGACCCCACGTGACCCGGTCACCTGGGGCCGGTGACCCCACGTGACCCGGTCACCTGGGGCCGGTGTCCCCACGTGACCCGGTCACCTGGGGCCGGTGACCCCACGTGACCCGGTCACCTGGGGCCGGTGACCCCACGTGACCCGGTCACCTGGGGCCGGTGACCCCACGTGACCCGGTCACCTGGGGCCGGTGTCCCCACGTGACCCGGGGTCCTGGTGCCGGGGTGGTCATCGGAACCTGGGAACCAGGCCGGTTACCCGACACGACCCGGTGACCCGGGGCTGTGGTGTCGACGGACTCGTGGACCTGGGTTCGGGGTCCCGACCTGACGCGGTGACCTGGGGCCGGTGTCCCCACGTGACCCGCTGACCTGGGGCCGGTGACCCCACGTGACCCGCTGACCTGGGGCCGGTGACCCCGCGTGACCCGGTCACCTGGGGCCGGGTTCACCACGGGACCCGGGGTCCTGGTGCCGGGGTGGTCACCGGAACCTGGGAACCAGGCCGGTTACCTGACACGACCCGGTGACCTGGGGCCGGGTTAACGACCTGTCCAGGGGACCCGGGCCGGGGACCCGACAGGACCCGGTGGTCCTTCGCTGGTGTCCCGATGCAACCCGGGGACCCGGGCCCGGGCCCCCACGTGATCCAGTGATCCGGTGCTTTTGTCCCGATGCAACCCGGGGACCCGGGCCGGGGACCCGGTATGACTCCGTCTCCCGGGGCCGGGGTGGTCACCTGACACTGGTACCCGGGACAGCGACCCGACATGACCCCGTGACCCGGGGCCGGGGTGCCGACCTGTCCAGGGGACCCGACCCGGGTACCCGACAGGACCCGGTGAT
Source organism: Somateria mollissima (assembly GCA_951411735.1). Classification (NCBI taxonomy): domain Eukaryota; kingdom Metazoa; phylum Chordata; class Aves; order Anseriformes; family Anatidae; genus Somateria; species Somateria mollissima. The sequence goes on from CATOCB010000161.1 coordinate 348,146, forward strand.
CTGCGGCTGGGGTAAAAACCCGTCCCGGGGACCCGGGCTGGGTCCCGACATGACCCGGTGACCTGGGGCTGTGGTGTCGACCGGACTCGGGGACCTGGTCCGGTGTCCCGTCATGACCCGGGGACCTGGGGTCGGGGTGGTCACCAGACCCTTGTACCCAGGCCGTTGACCCGACATGACCCTGTGACCCGGGGCCTGGGTAAAAATCCAACCCGGGGACCCGGGCATGGGACGTGACATGACCCGACCTGGGTCCGGGGTCCCGAACTGACCCGGTGACCTGGGTCCGGGGACTCGGTATGACCCGGTTACCTGGGGCCGGTGACCCCACGTGACCCGGTCACCTGGGGCCGGTGTCCCCACGTGACCCGCTGACCTGGGGCCGGTGACCCCACGTGACCCGGTCACCTGGGGCCGGTGTCCCCACGTGACCCGGTGACCTGGGGCCGGTGTCCCCACGTGACCCGGTCACCTGGGGCCGGTGACCCCACGTGACCCGGTCACCTGGGGCCGGTGTCCCCACGTGACCCGGTCACCTGGGGCCGGTGTCCCCACGTGACCCGGTCACCTGGTGCCGGTGACCCCACGTGACCCGGTCACCTGGGGCCGGTGACCCCACGTGACCCGGTCACCTGGTGCCGGTGTCCCCACGTGACCCGGTCACCTGGGGCCGGTGACCCCACGTGACCCGGTCACCTGGGGCCGGTGACCCCACGTGACCCGCTCACCTGGGGCCGGTGACCCCACGTGACCCGGTCACCTGGGGCCGGTGACCCCACGTGACCCGGTCACCTGGGGCCGGTGTCCCCACGTGACCCGCTGACCTGGGGCCGGTGACCCCACGTGACCCGGTCACCTGGGGCCGGTGTCCCCACGTGACCCGGTCACCTGGGGCCGGTGACCCCACGTGACCCGCTGACCTGGGGCCGGTGACCCCACGTGACCCGGTCACCTGGGGCCGGTGACCCCACGTGACCCGGTCACCTGGGGCCGGTGACCCCACGTGACCCGGTCACCTGGGGCCGGTGACCCCACGTGACCGGGTCACCTGGGGCCGGTGACCCTACGTGACCCGGTGACCTGGGGCCAGTGTCCCCACGTGACCCAGAGTCCTAGTGCCGGGGTGGTCATCGGAACCTGGGAACCAGGCCGGTTACCCGACACGACCCGGTGCCCCGGGGCTGTGGTGTCGACGGACTCGTGGACCTGGGTTCGGGGTCCCGACCTGACGCGGTGACCTGGGGCCGGTGTCCCCACGTGACCCGCTGACCTGGGGCCGGTGACCCCACGTGACCCGGTCACCTGGGGCCGGTGACCCCGCGTGACCCGGTCACCTGGGGCCGGGGTCCCCACGGGACCCGGGGTCCTGGTGCCGGGGTGGTCACCGGAACGTGGGAACCAGACCGGGTGCGCGACATGACCCGGTGACCTGGGGCCGGGTTAACGACCTGTCCAGGGGACCCGGGCCGGGGACCTGACAGGACCCGGTGGTCCTTCGCTGGTGTCCCGATGCAACCCGGGGACCCGGGCCCGGGCCCCCACGTGATCCAGTGATCCGGTGCTTTTGTCCCGATGCAACCCGGGGACCCGGGCCGGGGACCCGGTATGACTCCGTCTCCCGGGGCCGGGGTGGTCACCTGACACTGGTACCCGGGACAGCGACCCGACATGACCCCGTGACCCGGGGCCGGGGTGCCGACCTGTCCAGGGGACCCGACCCGGGTACCCGACAGGACCCGGTGATCTGCGGCTGGGGTAAAAACCCGTCCCGGGGACCCGGGCTGGGTCCCGACATGACCCGGTGACCTGGGGCTGTGGTGTCGACCGGACTCGGGGACCTGGTCCGGTGTCCCGTCATGACCCGGGGACCTGGGGTCGGGGTGGTCACCAGACCCTTGTACCCAGGCCGTTGACCCGACATGACCCTGTGACCCGGGGCCTGGGTAAAAATCCAACCCGGGGACCCGGGCATGGGACGTGACATGACCCGACCTGGGTCCGGGGTCCCGAACTGACCCGGTGACCTGGGTCCGGGGACTCGGTATGACCCGGTTACCTGGGGCCGGTGACCCCACGTGACCCGGTCACCTGGGGCCGGTGTCCCCACGTGACCCGCTGACCTGGGGCCGGTGACCCCACGTGACCCGGTCACCTGGGGCCGGTGTCCCCACGTGACCCGGTGACCTGGGGCCGGTGTCCCCACGTGACCCTGTCACCTGGGGCCGGTGACCCCACGTGACCCGGTCACCTGGGGCCGGTGTCCCCACGTGACCCGGTCACCTGGGGCCGGTGACCCCACGTGACCCGCTGACCTGGGGCCGGTGACCCCACGTGACCCGGTCACCTGGGGCCGGTGACCCCACGTGACCCGGTCACCTGGGGCCGGTGTCCCCACGTAACCCGGTCACCTGGTGCCGGTGACCCCACGTGACCCGGTCACCTGGGGCCGGTGAACGGTCACCTGGGGCCGGTGACCCCACGTGACCCGGTCACCTGGGGCCGGTGACCCCACGTGACCCGGTGACCTGGGGCCGGTGTCCCCACGTGACCCGGTGACCTGGGGCCGGTGACCCCACGTGACCCGGTCACCTGGGGCCGGTGTCCCCACGTGACCCGGTCACCTGGGGCCGGTGACCCCACGTGACCCGGTCACCTGGGGCCGGTGACCCCACGTGACCAGGTCACATGGGGCCGGTGACCCCACGTGACCCGGTCACCTGGGGCCGGTGACCCCACGTGACCCGGTCACCTGGGGCCGGTGTTCCCACGTGACCCGGTGACCTGGGGCCGGTGTCCCCACGTGACCCGCTGACCTGGGGCCGGTGACCCCACGTGACCCGGTCACCTGGGGCCGGTGTCCCCACGTGACCCGGTCACCTGGGGCCGGTGACCCCACGTGACCCGCTGACCTGGGGCCGGTGACCCCACGTGACCCGGTCACCTGGGGCCGGTGACCCCACGTGACCCGGTCACCTGGGGCCGGTGTCCCCACGTAACCCGGTCACCTGGTGCCGGTGACCCCACGTGACCCGGTCACCTGGGGCCGGTGAACGGTCACCTGGGGCCGGTGACCCCACGTGACCCGGTCACCTGGGGCCGGTGACCCCACGTGACCCGGTGACCTGGGGCCGGTGACCCCACGTGACCCGGTGACCTGGGGCCGGTGACCCCACGTGACCCGGTCACCTGGGGCCGGTGACCCCACGTGACCAGGTCACCTGGGGCCGGTGACCCCACGTGACCCGGTCACCTGGGGCCGGTGACCCCACGTGACCCGGTCACCTGGGACGGTGACCCCACGTGACCCGGTCACCTGGGGCCGGTGACCGCACGTGACCCGGTCACCTGGGGCCGGTGACCCCACGTGACCCGGTCACCTGGGGCCGGTGACCCCACGTGACCCGGTCACCTGGTGCCGGTGACCCCTTGTGACCCGGTCACCTGGGGCCGGTGACCCCACTTGACCCGGTCACCTGGGGCCGGGGTGGTCATCGGAACCTGGGAACCAGGCCGGGTGCGCGAGATGACCGGGTGACCTGGGGCCGGGTTATCGACCTGTCCAGGGGACCCGGGCCGGGGACCCGACAGGACCCGGTGATCTGCGGCTGGGGTAAAAACCCGTCCCGGGGACCCGGGCTGGGTCCCGACATGCCTTGGTTACCTGGGGCCGGTGTCCCCACGTGACCCGCTGACCTGGGGCCGGTGACCCCACGTGACCCGGTCACCTGGGGCCGGTGTCCCCACGTGACCCGGTCACCTGGGGCCGGTGACCCCACGTGACCCGCTGACCTGGGGCCGGTGACCCCACGTGACCCGCTGACCTGGGGCTGGTGACCCCACGTGACCCGGTCACCTGGGGCCGGTGACCCCACATGACCCGGTCACCTGGGGCCGGTGTCCCCACGTGACCCGGTCACCTGGTGCCGGTGACCCCACGTGACCCGGTCACCTGGGGCCGGTGACCCCACGTGACCCGGTCACCTGGGGCCGGTGACCCCACGTGACCCGCTGACCTGGGGCCGGTGACCCCACGTGACCCGGTCACCTGGGGCCGGTGACCCCACGTGACCCGGTCACCTGGGGCCGGTGACCCCACGTGACCCGGTCACCTGGGGCCGGTGACCCCACGTGACCCGGTGACCTGGGGCCGGTGTCCCCACGTGACCCGCTGACCTGGGGCCGGTGACCCCACGTGACCCGGTCACCTGGGGCCGGTGTCCCCACGTGACCCGGTCACCTGGGGCCGGTGACCCCACGTGACCCGCTGACCTGGGGCCGGTGACCCCACGTGACCCGGTCACCTGGGGCCGGTGACCCCACGTGACCCGGTCACCTGGGGCCGGTGACCCCACGTGACCGGGTCACCTGGGGCCGGTGACCCTACGTGACCCAGAGTCCTAGTGCCGGGGTGGTCATCGGAACCTGGGAACCAGGCCGGTTACCCGACACGACCCGGTGACCCGGGGCTGTGGTGTCGACGGACTCGTGGACCTGGGTTCGGGGTCCCGACCTGACGCGGTGACCTGGGGCCGGTGTCCCCACGTGACCCGGTCACCTGGGGCCGGTGTCCCCACGTGACCCGGTCACCTGGGGCCGGTGACCCCACGTGACCCGCTGACCTGGGGCCGGTGACCCCACGTGACCCGGTCACCTGGGGCCGGTGACCCCACGTGACCCGGTCACCTGGGGCCGGTGACCCCACGTGACCCGGTCACCTGGGGCCGGTGACCCCACGTGACCCGGTCACCTGGGGCCAGTGTCCCCACGTGACCCAGAGTCCTAGTGCCGGGGTGGTCATCGGAACCTGGGAACCAGGCCGGTTACCCGACACGACCCGGTGACCCGGGGCTGTGGTGTCGACGGACTCGTGGACCTGGGTTCGGGGTCCCGACCTGACGCGGTGACCTGGGGCCGGTGTCCCCACGTGACCCGCTGACCTGGGGCCGGTGTCCCCACGTGACCCGCTGACCTGGGGCCGGTGACCCCACGTGACCCGGTCACCTGGGGCCGGTGACCCCGCGTGACCCGGTCACCTGGGGCCGGGGTCCCCACGGGACCCGGGGTCCTGGTGCCGGGGTGGTCACCGGAACGTGGGAACCAGGCCGGGTGCGCGACATGACCCGGTGACCTGGGGCCGGGTTAACGACCTGTCCAGGGGACCCGGGCTGGAGACCCGACAGGACCCGGTGGTCCTTCGCTGGTGTCCCGATGCAACCCGGGGACCCGGGCCCGGGCCCCCACGTGATCCAGTGATCCGGTGCTTTTGTCCCGATGCAACCCGGGGACCCGGGCCGGGGACCCGGTATGACTCCGTCTCCCGGGGCCGGGGTGGTCACCTGACACTGGTACCCGGGACAGCGACCCGACATGACCCCGTGACCCGGGGCCGGGGTGCCGACCTGTCCAGGGGACCCGACCCGGGTACCCGACAGGACCCGGTGATCTGCGGCTGGGGTAAAAACCCGTCCCGGGGACCCGGGCTGGGTCCCGACATGACCCGGTGACCTGGGGCTGTGGTGTCGACCGGACTCGGGGACCTGGTCCGGTGTCCCGTCATGACCCGGGGACCTGGGGTCGGGGTGGTCACCAGACCCTTGTACCCAGGCCGTTGACCCGACATGACACTGTGACCCGGGGCCTGGGTAAAAATCCAACCCGGGGACCCGGGCATGGGACGTGACATGACCCGACCTGGGTCCGGGGTCCCGAACTGAGCCGGTGACCTGGGTCCGGGGACTCGGTATGACCCGGTTACCTGGGTCCGGTGACCCCACGTGACCCGGTCACCTGGGGCCGGTGACCCCACGTGACCCGGTCACCTGGGGCCGGTGACCCCACGTGACCCGGTCACCTGGGGCCGGTGACCCCACGTGACCCGGTCACCTGGGGCCGGTGACCCCACGTGACCCGGTCACCTGGGGCCGGTGACCCCACGTGACCCGGTCACCTGGGGCCGGTGTCCCCACGTGACCCGGTCACCTGGGGCCGGTGACCCCACGTGACCCGGTCACCTGGGGCCGGGGTGGTCATCGGAACCTGGGAACCAGGCCGGGTGCGCGAGATGACCGGGTGACCTGGGGCCGGGTTATCGACCTGTCCAGGGGACCCGGGCCGGGGACCCGACAGGACCCGGTGATCTGCGGCTGGGGTAAAAACCCGTCCCGGGGACCCGGGCTGGGTCCCGACATGCCTTGGTTACCTGGGGCCGGTGTCCCCACGTGACCCGCTGACCTGGGGCCGGTGACCCCACGTGACCCGGTCACCTGGGGCCGGTGACCCCACGTGACCCGGTCACCTGGGGCCGGTGACCCCACGTGACCCGGTCACCTGGGACCGGTGACCCCACGTGACCCGGTCACCTGGTGCCGGTGACCCCTTGTGACGCGGTCACCTGGGGCCGGTGACCCCACGTGACCCGGTCACCTGGGGCCGGGGTGGTCATCGGAACCTGGGAACCAGGCCGGGTGCGCGAGATGACCGGGTGACCTGGGGCCGGGTTATCGACCTGTCCAGGGGACCCGGGCCGGGGACCCGACAGGACCCGGTGATCTGCGGCTGGGGTAAAAACCCGTCCCGGGGACCCGGGCTGGGTCCCGACATGCCTTCGTTACATGGGGCCGGTGTCCCCACGTAACCCGCTGACCTGGGGCCGGTGACCCCACGTGACCCGGTCACCTGGGGCCGGTGTCCCCACGTGACCCGGTCACCTGGGGCCGGTGACCCCACGTTACCCGCTGACCTGGGGCCGGTGACCCCACGTGACCCGGTCACCTGGGGCCGGTGACCCCACGTGACCCGGTCACCTGGGGCCGGTGTCCCCACGTGACCCGGTCACCTGGTGCCGGTGACCCCACCTGACCCGGTCACCTGGGGCCGGTGACCCCACGTGACCCGGTCACCTGGGGCCGGTGTCCCCACGTGACCCGCTGACCTGGGGCCGGTGACCCCACGTGACCCGCTCACCTGGGGCCGGTGACCCCACGTGACCCGGTCACCTGGGGCCGGTGACCCCACGTGACCCGGTCACCTGGGGCCGGTGTCCCCACGTGACCCGCTGACCTGGGGCCGGTGACCCCACGTGACCCGGTCACCTGGGGCCGGTGTCCCCACATGACCCGGTCACCTGGGGCCGGTGACCCCACGTGACCCGCTGACCTGGGGCCGGTGACCCCACGTGACCCGGTCACCTGGGGCCGGTGACCCCACGTGACCGGGTCACCTGGGGCCGGTGACCCTACGTGACCCGGTGACCTGGGGCCGGTGTCCCCACGTGACCCAGAGTCCTAGTGCCGGGGTGTTCATCGGAACCTGGGAACCAGGCCGGTTACCCGACACGACCCGGTGACCCGGGGCTGTGGTGTCGACGGACTCGTGGACCTGGGTTCGGGGTCCCGACCTGACGCGGTGACCTGGGGCCGGTGTCCCCACGTGACCCGCTGACCTGGGGCCGGTGTCCCCACGTGACCCGCTGACCTGGGGCCGGTGACCCCACGTGACCCGGTCACCTGGGGCCGGTGACCCCGCGTGACCCGGTCACCTGGGGCCGGGGTCCCCACGGGACCCGGGGTCCTGGTGCCGGGGTGGTCACCGGAACGTGGGAACCAGGCCGGGTGCGCGACATGACCCGGTGACCTGGGGCCGGGTTAACGACCTGTCCAGGGGACCCGGGCCGGGGACCCGACAGGACCCGGTGGTCCTTCGCTGGTGTCCCGATGCAACCCGGGGACCCGGGCCCGGGCCCCCACGTGATCCAGTGATCCGGTGCTTTTGTCCCGATGCAACCCGGGGACCTGGGCCGGGGACCCGGTATGACTCCGTCTCCCGGGGCCGGGGTGGTCACCTGACACTGGTACCCGGGACAGCGACCCGACATGACCCCGTGACCCGGGGCCGGGGTGCCGACCTGTCCAGGGGACCCGACCCGGGTACCCGACAGGACCCGGTGATCTGCGGCTGGGGTAAAAACCCGTCCCGGGGACCCGGGCTGGGTCCCGACATGACCCGGTGACCTGGGGCTGTGGTGTCGACCGGACTCGGGGACCTGGTCCGGTGTCCCGTCATGACCCGGGGACCTGGGGTCGGGGTGGTCACCAGACCCTTGTACCCAGGCCGTTGACCCGACATGACCCTGTGACCCGGGGCCTGGGTAAAAATCCAACCCGGGGACCCGGGCATGGGACGTGACATGACCCGACCTGGGTCCGGGGTCCCGAACTGACCCGGTGACCTGGGTCCGGGGACTCGGTATGACCCGGTTACCTGGGTCCGGTGTCCCCACGTGACCCGGTCACCTGGGGCCGGTGACCCCACGTGACCCGGTCACCTGGGGCCGGTGACCCCACGTGACCAGGTCACCTGGGGCCGGTGATCCCACGTGACCCGGTCACCTGGGGCCGGTGACCCCACGTGACCCGGTCACCTGGGGCCGGTGTCCCCACGTGACCCGCTGACCTGGGGCCGGTGACCCCACGTGACCCGGTCACCTGGGGCCGGTGACCCCACGTGACCCGGTCACCTGGGGCCGGTGACCCCACGTGACCCGGTCACCTGGGGCCGGGGTGGTCATCGGAACCTGGGAACCAGGCCGGGTGCGCGAGATGACCGGGTGACCTGGGGCCGGGTTATCGACCTGTCCAGGGGACCCGGGCCGGGGACCCGACAGGACCCGGTGATCTGCGGCTGGGGTAAAAACCCGTCCCGGGGACCCGGGCTGGGTCCCGACATGCCTTGGTTACCTGGGGCCGGTGTCCCCACGTGACCCGCTGACCTGGGGCCGGTGACCCCACGTGACCCGGTCACCTGGGGCCGGTGACCCCACGTGACCCGGTCACCTGGGGCCGGTGACCCCACGTGACCCGGTCACCTGGGACCGGTGACCCCACGTGACCCGGTCACCTGGTGCCGGTGACCCCTTGTGACGCGGTCACCTGGGGCCGGTGACCCCACGTGACCCGTTCACCTGGGGCCGGGGTGGTCATCGGAACCTGGGAACCAGGCCGGGTGCGCGAGATGACCGGGTGACCTGGGGCCGGGTTATCGACCTGTCCAGGGGACCCGGGCCGGGGACCCGACAGGACCCGGTGATCTGCGGCTGGGGTAAAAACCCGTCCCGGGGACCCGGGCTGGGTCCCGACATGCCTTCGTTACATGGGGCCGGTGTCCCCACGTAACCCGCTGACCTGGGGCCGGTGACCCCACGTGACCCGGTCACCTGGGGCCGGTGTCCCCACGTGACCCGGTCACCTGGGGCCGGTGACCCCACGTGACCCGCTGACCTGGGGCCGGTGACCCCACGTGACCCGGTCACCTGGGGCCGGTGACCCCACGTGACCCGGTCACCTGGGGCCGGTGTCCCCACGTGACCCGGTCACCTGGTGCCGGTGACCCCACGTGACCCGGTCACCTGGGGCCGGTGACCCCACGTGACCCGGTCACCTGGGGCCGGTGTCCCCACGTGACCCGCTGACCTGGGGCCGGTGACCCCACGTGACCCGCTCACCTGGGGCCGGTGACCACACGTGACCCGCTCACCTGGGGCCGGTGACCCCACGTGACCCGGTCACCTGGGGCCGGTGACCCCACGTGACCCGGTCACCTGGGGCCGGTGTCCCCACGTGACCCGGTCACCTGGGGCCGGTGACCCCACGTGACCCGGTCACCTGGGGCCGGTGTCCCCACATGACCCGGTCACCTGGGGCCGGTGACCCCACGTGACCCGCTGACCTGGGGCCGGTGACCCCACGTGACCCGGTCACCTGGGGCCGGTGACCCCACGTGACCGGGTCACCTGGGGCCGGTGACCCTACGTGACCCGGTGACCTGGGGCCGGTGTCCCCACGTGACCCAGAGTCCTAGTGCCGGGGTGTTCATCGGAACCTGGGAACCAGGCCGGTTACCCGACACGACCCGCTGACCCGGGGCTGTGGTGTCGACGGACTCGTGGACCTGGGTTCGGGGTCCCGACCTGACGCGGTGACCTGGGGCCGGTGTCCCCACGTGACCCGCTGACCTGGGGCCGGTGTCCCCACGTGACCCGCTGACCTGGGGCCGGTGACCCCACGTGACCCGGTCACCTGGGGCCGGTGACCCCGCGTGACCCGGTCACCTGGGGCCGGGGTCCCCACGGGACCCGGGGTCCTGGTGCCGGGGTGGTCACCGGAACGTGGGAACCAGGCCGGGTGCGCGACATGACCCGGTGACCTGGGGCCGGGTTAACGACCTGTCCAGGGGACCCGGGCCGGGGACCCGACAGGACCCGGTGGTCCTTCGCTGGTGTCCCGATGCAACCCGGGGACCCGGGCCCGGGCCCCCACGTGATCCAGTGATCCGGTGCTTTTGTCCCGATGCAACCCGGGGACCTGGGCCGGGGACCCGGTATGACTCCGTCTCCCGGGGCCGGGGTGGTCACCTGACACTGGTACCCGGGACAGCGACCCGACATGACCCCGTGACCCGGGGCCGGGGTGCCGACCTGTCCAGGGGACCCGACCCGGGTACCCGACAGGACCCGGTGATCTGCGGCTGGGGTAAAAACCCGTCCCGGGGACCCGGGCTGGGTCCCGACATGACCCGGTGACCTGGGGCTGTGGTGTCGACCGGACTCGGGGACCTGGTCCGGTGTCCCGTCATGACCCGGGGACCTGGGGTCGGGGTGGTCACCAGACCCTTGTACCCAGGCCGTTGACCCGACATGACCCTGTGACCCGGGGCCTGGGTAAAAATCCAACCCGGGGACCCGGGCATGGGACGTGACATGACCCGACCTGGGTCCGGGGTCCCGAACTGACCCGGTGACCTGGGTCCGGGGACTCGGTATGACCCGGTTACCTGGGTCCGGTGTCCCCACGTGACCCGGTCACCTGGGGCCGGTGACCCCACGTGACCCGTTCACCTGGGGCCGGTGACCCCACGTGACCAGGTCACCTGGGGCCGGTGATCCCACGTGACCTGGTCACCTGGGGCCGGTGACCCCACGTGACCCGGTCACCTGGGGCCGGTGTCCCCACGTGACCCGGTCACCTGGGGCCGGTGACCCCACGTGACCCGGTCACCTGGGGCCGGTGACCCCACGTGACCCGGTCACCTGGGGCCGGTGACCCCACGTGACCCGGTCACCTGGGGCCGGTGTCCCCACGTGACCCGGTCACCTGGGGCCGGTGTCCCCACGTGACCCGCTGACCTGGGGCCGGTGACCCCACGTGACCCGGTCACCTGGGGCCGGTGACCCCACGTGACCCGGTCACCTGGGGCCGGTGACCCCACGTGACCCGGTGACCTGGGGCCGGTGTCCCCACGTGACCCGCTGACCTGGGGCCGGTGACCCCACGTGACCCGGTCACCTGGGGCCGGTGTCCCCACGTGACCCGGTCACCTGGGGCCGGTGACCCCACGTGACCCGGTCACCTGGGGCCGGTGTTCCCACGTGACCCGGTCACCTGGGACCGGTGACCCCACGTGACCCGGTCACCTGGGGCCGGTGACCCCACGTGACCCGGTCACCTGGGGCTGGTGACCCCACGTGACCCAGTCACCTGGTGCCGGTGACCCCTTGTGACGCGGTCACCTGGGGCCGGTGACCCCACGTGACCCGGTCACCTGGGGCCGGGGTGGTCATCGGAACCTGGGAACCAGGCCGGGTGCGCGAGATGACCGGGTGACCTGGGGCCGGGTTATCGACCTGTCCAGGGGACCCGGGCCGGGGACCCGACAGGACCCGGTGATCTGCGGCTGGGGTAAAAACCCGTCCCGGGGACCCGGGCTGGGTCCCGACATGCCTTGGTTACCTGGGGCCGGTGTCCCCACGTGACCCGCTGACCTGGGGCCGGTGACCCCACGTGACCCGGTCACCTGGGGCCGGTGACCCCACGTGACCCGGTCACCTGGGGCCGGTGACCCCACGTGACCCGGTGACCTGGGGCCGGTGTCCCCACGTGACCCAGAGTCCTGGTGCCGGGGTGGTCATCGGAACCTGGGAACCAGGCCGGTTACCCGACACGACCCGGTGACCCGGGGCTGTGGTGTCGACGGACTCGTGGACCTGGGTTCGGGGTCCCGACCTGACGCGGTGTCCTGGGGCCGGTGTCCCCACGTGACCCGCTGACCTGGGGCCGGTGTCCCCACGTGACCCGCTGACGTGGGGCCGGTGACCCCACGTGACCCGGTCACCTGGGGCCGGTGTCCCCACGTGACCCGGTCACCTGGTGCCGGTGACCCCACGTGACCCGGTCACCTGGGGCCGGTGACCCCACGTGACCCGGTCACCTGGGGCCGGTGTCCCCACGTGACCCGCTGACCTGGGGCCGGTGACCCCACGTGACCCGGTCACCTGGGGCCGGTGACCCCACGTGACCCGCTCACCTGGGGCCGGTGACCCCACGTGACCCGGTCACCTGGGGCCGGTGACCCCACGTGACCCGGTCACCTGGGGCCGGTGTCCCCACGTGACCCGCTGACCTGGGGCCGGTGACCCCACGTGACCCGGTCACCTGGGGCCGGTGTCCCCACGTGACCCGGTCACCTGGGGCCGGTGACCCCACGTGACCCGCTGACCTGGGGCCGGTGACCCCACGTGACCCGGTCACCTGGGGCCGGTGACCCCACGTGACCCGGTCACCTGGGGCCGGTGACCCCACGTGACCGGGTCACCTGGGGCCGGTGACCCTACGTGACCCGGTGACCCTACGTGACCCGGTGACCTGGGGCCGGTGTCCCCACGTGACCCAGAGTCCTAGTGCCGGGGTGTTCATCGGAACCTGGGAACCAGGCCGGTTACCCGACACGACCCGGTGACCCGGGGCTGTGGTGTCGACGGACTCGTGGACCTGGGTTCGGGGTCCCGACCTTACGCGGTGACCTGGGGCCGGTGTCCCCACGTGACCCGCTGACCTGGGGCCGGTGTCCCCACGTGACCCGCTGACCTGGGGCCGGTGACCCCACGTGACCCGGTCACCTGGGGCCGGTGACCCCGCGTGACCCGGTCACCTGGGGCCGGGGTCCCCACGGGACCCGGGGTCCTGGTGCCGGGGTGGTCACCGGAACGTGGGAACCAGGCCGGGTGCGCGACATGACCCGGTGACCTGGGGCCGGGTTAACGACCTGTCCAGGGGACCCGGGCCGGGGACCCGACAGGACCCGGTGGTCCTTCGCTGGTGTCCCGATGCAACCCGGGGACCCGGGCCCGGGCCCCCACGTGATCCAGTGATCCGGTGCTTTTGTCCCGATGCAACCCGGGGACCTGGGCCGGGGACCCGGTATGACTCCGTCTCCCGGGGCCGGGGTGGTCACCTGACACTGGTACCCGGGACAGCGACCCGACATGACCCCGTGACCCGGGGCCGGGGTGCCGACCTGTCCAGGGGACCCGACCCGGGTACCCGACAGGACCCGGTGATCTGCGGCTGGGGTAAAAACCCGTCCCGGGGACCCGGGCTGGGTCCCGACATGACCCGGTGACCTGGGGCTGTGGTGTCGACCGGACTCGGGGACCTGGTCCGGTGTCCCGTCATGACCCGGGGACCTGGGGTCGGGGTGGTCACCAGACCCTTGTACCCAGGCCGTTGACCCGACATGACCCTGTGACCCGGGGCCTGGGTAAAAATCCAACCCGGGGACCCGGGCATGGGACATGACATGACCCGACCTGGGTCCGGGGTCCCGAACTGACCCGGTGACCTGGGTCGGGGGACTCGGTATGACCCGGTTACCTGGGTCCGGTGTCCCCACGTGACCCGGTCACCTGGGGCCGGTGACCCCACGTGACCCGGTCACCTGGGGCCGGTGACCCCACGTGACCAGGTCACCTGGGGCCGGTGATCCCACGTGACCCGGTCACCTGGGGCCGGTGACCCCACGTGACCCGGTCACCTGGGGCCGGTGTCCCCACGTGACCCGGTCACCTGGGGCCGGTGACCCCACGTGACCCGGTCACCTGGGGCCGGTGACCCCACGTGACCCGGTCACCTGGGGCCAGTGACCGCACGTGACCCGGTCACCTGGGGCCGGTGTCCCCACGTGACCCGGTCACCTGGGGCCGGTGTCCCCACGTGACCCGCTGACCTGGGGCCGGTGACCCCACGTGACCCGGTCACCTGGGGCCGGTGACCCCACGTGACCCGGTCACCTGGGGCCGGTGACCCCACGTGACCCGGTGACCTGGGGCCGGTGTCCCCACGTGACCCGCTGACCTGGGGCCGGTGACCCCACGTGACCCGGTCACCTGGGGCCGGTGTCCCCACGTGACCCGGTCACCTGGGGCCGGTGACCCCACGTGACCCGGTCACCTGGGGCCGGTGTTCCCACGTGACCCGGTCACCTGGGACCGGTGACCCCACGTGACCCGGTCACCTGGGGCCGGTGACCCCACGTGACCCGGTCACCTGGGGCCGGTGACCCCACGTGACCCGGTCACCTGGTGCCGGTGACCCCTTGTGACGCGGTCACCTGGGGCCGGTGACCCCACGTGACCCGGTCACCTGGGGCCGGGGTGGTCATCGGAACCTGGGAACCAGGCCGGGTGCGCGAGATGACCGGGTGACCTGGGGCCGGGTTATCGACCTGTCCATGGGACCCGGGCCGGGGACCCGACAGGACCCGGTGATCTGCGGCTGGGGTAAAAACCCGTCCCGGGGACCCGGGCTGGGTCCCGACATGCCTTGGTTACCTGGGGCCGGTGTCCCCACGTGACCCGCTGACCTGGGGCCGGTGACCCCACGTGACCCGGTCACCTGGGGCCGGTGACCCCACCTGACCCGGTCACCTGGGGCCGGTGACCCCACGTGACCCGGTGACCTGGGGCCGGTGTCCCCACGTGACCCAGAGTCCTGGTGCCGGGGTGGTCATCGGAACCTGGGAACCAGGCCGGTTACCCGACACGACCCGGTGACCCGGGGCTGTGGTGTCGACGGACTCGTGGACCTGGGTTCGGGGTCCCGACCTGACGCGGTGACCTGGGGCCGGTGTCCCCACGTGACCCGCTGACCTGGGGCCGGTGTCCCCACGTGACCCGCTGACCTGGGGCCGGTGACCCCACGTGACCCGGTCACCTGGGGCCGGTGACCCCGCGTGACCCGGTCACCTGGGGCCGGGGTCCCCACGGGACCCGGGGTCCTGGTGCCGGGGTGGTCACCGGAACGTGGGAACCAGGCCGGGTGCGCGACATGACCCGGTGACCTGGGGCCGGGTTAACGACCTGTCCAGGGGACCCGGGCCGGGGACCCGACAGGACCCGGTGGTCCTTCGCTGGTGTCCCGATGCAACCCGGGGACCCGGGCCCGGGCCCCCACGTGATCCAGTGATCCGGTGCTTTTGTCCCGATGCAACCCGGGGACCCGGGCCGGGGACCCGGTATGACTCCGTCTCCCGGGGCCGGGGTGGTCACCTGACACTGGTACCCGGGACAGCGACCCGACATGACCCCGTGACCCGGGGCCGGGGTGCCGACCTGTCCAGGGGACCCGACCCGGGTACCCGACAGGACCCGGTGATCTGCGGCTGGGGTAAAAACCCGTCCCGGGGACCCGGGCTGGGTCCCGACATGACCCGGTGACCTGGGGCTGTGGTGTCGACCGGACTCGGGGACCTGGTCCGGTGTCCCGTCATGACCCGGGGACCTGGGGTCGGGGTGGTCACCAGACCCTTGTACCCAGGCCGTTGACCCGACATGACCCTGTGACCCGGGGCCTGGGTAAAAATCCAACCCGGGGACCCGGGCATGGGACGTGACATGACCCGACCTGGGTCCGGGGTCCCGAACTGACCCGGTGACCTGGGTCCGGGGACTCGGTATGACCCGGTTACCTGGGTCCGGTGTCCCCACGTGACCCGGTCACCTGGGGCCGGTGACCCCACGTGACCCGGTCACCTGGGGCCGGTGACCCCACGTGACCAGGTCACCTGGGGCCGGTGACCCCACGTGACCCGGTCACCTGGGGCCGGTGACCCCACGTGACCAGGTCACCTGGGGCCGGTGACCCCACGTGACCCGGTCACCTGGGGCCGGTGTCCCCACGTGACCCGGTCACCTGGGGCCGGTGTCCCCACGTGACCCGCTGACCTGGGGCCGGTGACCCCACGTGACCCGGTCACCTGGGGCCGGTGACCCCACGTGATCCGGTCACCTGGTGCCGGTGACCCCACGTGACCCGGTCACCTGGGGCCGGTGACCCCACGTGACCCGGTCACCTGGGGCCGGTGACCCCACGTGACCCGGTCACCTGGGGCCGGTGACCCCACGTGACCCGGTCACCTGGGGCCGGTGACCCCACGTGACCCGGTCACCTGGGGCCGGTGTCCCCACGTGACCCGGTCACCTGGGGCCGGTGACCCCACGTGACCCGGTCACCTGGGGCCGGTGACCCCACGTGACCAGGACACCTGGGGCCGGTGACCCCACGTGACCCGGTCACCTGGGGCCGGTGACCCCACATGACCCGGTCACCTGGGGCCGGTATCCCCACGTGACCCGGTGACCTGGGGCCGGTGACCCCACGTGACCCGGTCACCTGGGGCCGGTGACCCCACGTGACCCGGTCACCTGGGGCCGGTGACCCCACGTGACCCGGTCACCTGGGGCAGGTGACCTCACGTGACCCGGTCACCTGGGGCCGGTGACCCTACGTGACCCGGTCACCTGGGGCCGGTGACCCCACGTGACCAGGTCACCTGGGGCCGGTGACCCCACGTGACCAGGTCACCTGGGGCCGGTGACCCCACGTGACCCGGTCACCTGGTGCCGGTGACCCCACGTGACCCGGTCACCTGGGGCCGGTGTCCCCACGTGACCCGATGACCTGGGGCCGGTGTCCCCACGTGACCCGGTCACCTGGGGCCGGTGTCCCCACGTGACCCGGGGTCCTGGTGCCGGGGTGGTCATCGGAACCTTGGAACCAGGCCGGTTACCCGACACGACCCGGTGACCCGGGGCTGTGGTGTCGACGGACTCGTAGACCTGGGTTCGGGGTCCCGACCTGACGCGGTGACCTGGGGCCGGTGTCCCCACGTGACCCGCTGACCTGGGGCCGGGGTCCCCACGTGACCCGGGGTCCTGGTGCCGGGGTGGTCACCGGAACGTGGGAACCAGGCCGGGTGCGCGACATGACCCGGTGACCTGGGGCCGGGTTAACGACCTGTCCAGGGGACCCGGGCCGGGGACCCGACAGGACCCGGTGGTCCTTCGCTGGTGTCCCGATGCAACCCGGGGACCCGGGCCGGGGACCCGGTATGACTCCGTCTCCCGGGGCCGGGGTGGTCACCTGACACTGGTACCCGGGACAGCGACCCGACATGACCCCGTGACCCGGGGCCGGGGTGCCGACCTGTCCAGGGGACCCGACCCGGGTACCCGACAGGACCCGGTGATCTGCGGCTGGGGTAAAAACCCGTCCCGGGGACCCGGGCTGGGTCCCGACATGACCCGGTGACCTGGGGCTGTGGTGTCGACCGGACTCGGGGACCTGGTCCGGTGTCCCATCATGACCCGGGGACCTGGGGTCGGGGTGGTCACCAGACCCTTGTACCCAGGCCGTTGACCCGACATGACCCTGTGACCCGGGGCCTGGGTAAAAATCCAACCCGGGGACCCGGGCATGGGACGTGACATGACCCGACCTGGGTCCGGGGTCCCGAACTGACCCGGTGACCTGGGTCCGGGGACTCGGTATGACCCGGTTACCTGGGGCCGGTGTCCCCACGTGACCCGGTCACCTGGGGCCGGTGACCCCACGTGACCCGGTCACCTGGGGCCGGTGTCCCCACGTGACCCGGTCACCTGGGGCCGGTGACCCCATGTGACCCGGTCACCTGGGGCCGGTGACCCCACGTGACCAGGTCACCTGGGGCCGGTGACCCCACGTGACCCGCTGACCTGGGGCCGGTGACCCCACGTGACCCGGTCACCTGGGGCCGGTGACCCCACGTGACCCGGTCACCTGGGGCCGGTGACCCCACGTGACCCGGTCACCTGGGGCCGGGGTGGTCATCGGAACCTGGGAACCAGGCCGGGTGCGCGAGATGACCGGGTGACCTGGGGCCGGGTTATCGACCTGTCCAGGGGACCCGGGCCGGGGACCCGACAGGACCCGGTGATCTGCGGCTGGGGTAAAAACCCGTCCCGGGGACCCGGGCTGGGTCCCGACATGCCTTGGTTACCTGGGGCCGGTGTCCCCACGTGACCCGCTGACCTGGGGCCGGTGACCCCACGTGACCCGGTCACCTGGGGCCGGTGACCCCACGTGACCCGGTCACCTGGGGCCGGTGACCCCACGTGACCCGGTCACCTGGGACCGGTGACCCCACGTGACCCGGTCACCTGGTGCCGGTGACCCCTTGTGACGCGGTCACCTGGGGCCGGTGACCCCACGTGACCCGTTCACCTGGGGCCGGGGTGGTCATCGGAACCTGGGAACCAGGCCGGGTGCGCGAGATGACCGGGTGACCTGGGGCCGGGTTATCGACCTGTCCAGGGGACCCGGGCCGGGGACCCGACAGGACCCGGTGATCTGCGGCTGGGGTAAAAACCCGTCCCGGGGACCCGGGCTGGGTCCCGACATGCCTTCGTTACATGGGGCCGGTGTCCCCACGTAACCCGCTGACCTGGGGCCGGTGACCACACGTGACCCGGTCACCTGGGGCCGGTGTCCCCACGTGACCCGGTCACCTGGGGCCGGTGACCCCACGTGACCCGCTGACCTGGGGCCGGTGACCCCACGTGACCCGGTCACCTGGGGCCGGTGACCCCACGTGACCCGGTCACCTGGGGCCGGTGTCCCCACGTGACCCGGTCACCTGGTGCCGGTGACCCCACGTGACCCGGTCACCTGGGGCCGGTGACCCCACGTGACCCGGTCACCTGGGGCCGGTGTCCCCACGTGACCCGCTGACCTGGGGCCGGTGACCCCACGTGACCCGCTCACCTGGGGCCGGTGACCACACGTGACCCGCTCACCTGGGGCCGGTGACCCCACGTGACCCGGTCACCTGGGGCCGGTGACCCCACGTGACCCGGTCACCTGGGGCCGGTGTCCCCACGTGACCCGCTGACCTGGGGCCGGTGACCCCACGTGACCCGGTCACCTGGGGCCGGTGTCCCCACATGACCCGGTCACCTGGGGCCGGTGACCCCACGTGACCCGCTGACCTGGGGCCGGTGACCCCACGTGACCCGGTCACCTGGGGCCGGTGACCCCACGTGACCCGGTCACCTGGGGCCGGTGACCCCACGTGACCGGGTCACCTGGGGCCGGTGACCCTACGTGACCCGGTGACCTGGGGCCGGTGTCCCCACGTGACCCAGAGTCCTAGTGCCGGGGTGTTCATCGGAACCTGGGAACCAGGCCGGTTACCCGACACGACCCGCTGACCCGGGGCTGTGGTGTCGACGGACTCGTGGACCTGGGTTCGGGGTCCCGACCTGACGCGGTGACCTGGGGCCGGTGTCCCCACGTGACCCGCTGACCTGGGGCCGGTGTCCCCACGTGACCCGCTGACCTGGGGCCGGTGACCCCACGTGACCCGGTCACCTGGGGCCGGTGACCCCGCGTGACCCGGTCACCTGGGGCCGGGGTCCCCACGGGACCCGGGGTCCTGGTGCCGGGGTGGTCACCGGAACGTGGGAACCAGGCCGGGTGCGCGACATGACCCGGTGACCTGGGGCCGTGTTAACGACCTGTCCAGGGGACCCGGGCCGGGGACCCGACAGGACCCGGTGGTCCTTCGCTGGTGTCCCGATGCAACCCGGGGACCCGGGCCCGGGCCCCCACGTGATCCAGTGATCCGGTGCTTTTGTCCCGATGCAACCCGGGGACCTGGGCCGGGGACCCGGTATGACTCCGTCTCCCGGGGCCGGGGTGGTCACCTGACACTGGTACCCGGGACAGCGACCCGACATGACCCCGTGACCCGGGGCCGGGGTGCCGACCTGTCCAGGGGACCCGACCCGGGTACCCGACAGGACCCGGTGATCTGCGGCTGGGGTAAAAACCCGTCCCGGGGACCCGGGCTGGGTCCCGACATGACCCGGTGACCTGGGGCTGTGGTGTCGACCGGACTCGGGGACCTGGTCCGGTGTCCCGTCATGACCCGGGGACCTGGGGTCGGGGTGGTCACCAGACCCTTGTACCCAGGCCGTTGACCCGACATGACCCTGTGACCCGGGGCCTGGGTAAAAATCCAACCCGGGGACCCGGGCATGGGACGTGACATGACCCGACCTGGGTCCGGGGTCCCGAACTGACCCGGTGACCTGGGTCCGGGGACTCGGTATGACCCGGTTACCTGGGTCCGGTGTCCCCACGTGACCCGGTCACCTGGGGCCGGTGACCCCACGTGACCCGGTCACCTGGGGCCGGTGACCCCACGTGACCAGGTCACCTGGGGCCGGTGATCCCACGTGACCTGGTCACCTGGGGCCGGTGACCCCACGTGACCCGGTCACCTGGGGCCGGTGTCCCCACGTGACCCGGTCACCTGGGGCCGGTGACCCCACGTGACCCGGTCACCTGGGGCCGGTGACCCCACGTGACCCGGTCACCTGGGGCCGGTGACCCCACGTGACCCGGTCACCTGGGGCCGGTGTCCCCACGTGACCCGGTGACCTGGGGCCGGTGTCCCCACGTGACCCGCTGACCTGGGGCCGGTGACCCCACGTGACCCGGTCACCTGGGGCCGGTGTCCCCACGTGACCCGGTCACCTGGGGCCGGTGACCCCACGTGACCCGGTCACCTGGGGCCGGTGTTCCCACGTGACCCGGTCACCTGGGACCGGTGACCCCACGTGACCCGGTCACCTGGGGCCGGTGACCCCACGTGACCCGGTCACCTGGGGCTGGTGACCCCACGTGACCCAGTCACCTGGTGCCGGTGACACCTTGTGACGCGGTCACCTGGGGCCGGTGACCCCACGTGACCCGGTCACCTGGGGCCGGGGTGGTCATCGGAACCTGGGAACCAGGCCGGGTGCGCGAGATGACCGGGTGACCTGGGGCCGGGTTATCGACCTGTCCAGGGGACCCGGGCCGGGGACCCGACAGGACCCGGTGATCTGCGGCTGGGGTAAAAACCCGTCCCGGGGACCCGGGCTGGGTCCCGACATGCCTTGGTTACCTGGGGCCGGTGTCCCCACGTGACCCGCTGACCTGGGGCCGGTGACCCCACGTGACCCGGTCACCTGGGGCCGGTGACCCCACGTGACCCGGTCACCTGGGGCCGGTGACCCCACGTGACCCGGTGACCTGGGGCCGGTGTCCCCACGTGACCCAGAGTCCTGGTGCCGGGGTGGTCATCGGAACCTGGGAACCAGGCCGGTTACCCGACACGACCCGGTGACCCGGGGCTGTGGTGTCGACGGACTCGTGGACCTGGGTTCGGGGTCCCGACCTGACGCGGTGTCCTGGGGCCGGTGTCCCCACGTGACCCGCTGACCTGGGGCCGGTGTCCCCACGTGACCCGCTGACGTGGGGCCGGTGACCCCACGTGACCCGGTCACCTGGGGCCGGTGTCCCCACGTGACCCGGTCACCTGGTGCCGGTGACCCCACGTGACCCGGTCACCTGGGGCCGGTGACCCCACGTGACCCGGTCACCTGGGGCCGGTGTCCCCACGTGACCCGCTGACCTGGGGCCGGTGACCCCACGTGACCCGGTCACCTGGGGCCGGTGACCCCACGTGACCCGCTCACCTGGGGCCGGTGACCCCACGTGACCCGGTCACCTGGGGCCGGTGACCCCACGTGACCCGGTCACCTGGGGCCGGTGTCCCCACGTGACCCGCTGACCTGGGGCCGGTGACCCCACGTGACCCGGTCACCTGGGGCCGGTGTCCCCACGTGACCCGGTCACCTGGGGCCGGTGACCCCACGTGACCCGCTGACCTGGGGCCGGTGACCCCACGTGACCCGGTCACCTGGGGCCGGTGACCCCACGTGACCCGGTCACCTGGGGCCGGTGACCCCACGTGACCGGGTCACCTGGGGCCGGTGACCCTACGTGACCCGGTGACCCTACGTGACCCGGTGACCTGGGGCCGGTGTCCCCACGTGACCCAGAGTCCTAGTGCCGGGGTGTTCATCGGAACCTGGGAACCAGGCCGGTTACCCGACACGACCCGGTGACCCGGGGCTGTGGTGTCGACGGACTCGTGGACCTGGGTTCGGGGTCCCGACCTGACGCGGTGACCTGGGGCCGGTGTCCCCACGTGACCCGCTGACCTGGGGCCGGTGTCCCCACGTGACCCGCTGACCTGGGGCCGGTGACCCCACGTGACCCGGTCACCTGGGGCCGGTGACCCCGCGTGACCCGGTCACCTGGGGCCGGGGTCCCCACGGGACCCGGGGTCCTGGTGCCGGGGTGGTCACCGGAACGTGGGAACCAGGCCGGGTGCGCGACATGACCCGGTGACCTGGGGCCGGGTTAACGACCTGTCCAGGGGACCCGGGCCGGGGACCCGACAGGACCCGGTGGTCCTTCGCTGGTGTCCCGATGCAACCCGGGGACCCGGGCCCGGGCCCCCACGTGATCCAGTGATCCGGTGCTTTTGTCCCGATGCAACCCGGGGACCTGGGCCGGGGACCCGGTATGACTCCGTCTCCCGGGGCCGGGGTGGTCACCTGACACTGGTACCCGGGACAGCGACCCGACATGACCCCGTGACCCGGGGCCGGGGTGCCGACCTGTCCAGGGGACCCGACCCGGGTACCCGACAGGACCCGGTGATCTGCGGCTGGGGTAAAAACCCGTCCCGGGGACCCGGGCTGGGTCCCGACATGACCCGGTGACCTGGGGCTGTGGTGTCGACCGGACTCGGGGACCTGGTCCGGTGTCCCGTCATGACCCGGGGACCTGGGGTCGGGGTGGTCACCAGACCCTTGTACCCAGGCCGTTGACCCGACATGACCCTGTGACCCGGGGCCTGGGTAAAAATCCAACCCGGGGACCCGGGCATGGGACGTGACATGACCCGACCTGGGTCCGGGGTCCCGAACTGACCCGGTGACCTGGGTCGGGGGACTCGGTATGACCCGGTTACCTGGGTCCGGTGTCCCCACGTGACCCGGTCACCTGGGGCCGGTGACCCCACGTGACCCGGTCACCTGGGGCCGGTGACCCCACGTGACCAGGTCACCTGGGGCCGGTGATCCCACGTGACCCGGTCACCTGGGGCCGGTGACCCCACGTGACCCGGTCACCTGGGGCCGGTGTCCCCACGTGACCCGGTCACCTGGGGCCGGTGACCCCACGTGACCCGGTCACCTGGGGCCGGTGACCCCACGTGACCCGGTCACCTGGGGCCAGTGACCGCACGTGACCCGGTCACCTGGGGCCGGTGTCCCCACGTGACCCGGTCACCTGGGGCCGGTGTCCCCACGTGACCCGCTGACCTGGGGCCGGTGACCCCACGTGACCCGGTCACCTGGGGCCGGTGACCCCACGTGACCCGGTCACCTGGGGCCGGTGACCCCACGTGACCCGGTGACCTGGGGCCGGTGTCCCCACGTGACCCGCTGACCTGGGGCCGGTGACCCCACGTGACCCGGTCACCTGGGGCCGGTGTCCCCACGTGACCCGGTCACCTGGGGCCGGTGACCCCACGTGACCCGGTCACCTGGGGCCGGTGTTCCCACGTGACCCGGTCACCTGGGGCCGGTGACCCCACGTGACCCGGTCACCTGGGGCCGGTGACCCCACGTGACCCGGTCACCTGGGGCCGGTGACCCCACGTGACCCGGTCACCTGGTGCCGGTGACCCCTTGTGACGCGGTCACCTGGGGCCGGTGACCCCACGTGACCCGGTCACCTGGGGCCGGGGTGGTCATCGGAACCTGGGAACCAGGCCGGGTGCGCGAGATGACCGGGTGACCTGGGGCCGGGTTATCGACCTGTCCATGGGACCCGGGCCGGGGACCCGACAGGACCCGGTGATCTGCGGCTGGGGTAAAAACCCGTCCCGGGGACCCGGGCTGGGTCCCGACATGCCTTGGTTACCTGGGGCCGGTGTCCCCACGTGACCCGCTGACCTGGGGCCGGTGACCCCACGTGACCCGGTCACCTGGGGCCGGTGACCCCACCTGACCCGGTCACCTGGGGCCGGTGACCCCACGTGACCCGGTGACCTGGGGCCGGTGTCCCCACGTGACCCAGAGTCCTGGTGCCGGGGTGGTCATCGGAACCTGGGAACCAGGCCGGTTACCCGACACGACGCGGTGACCCGGGGCTGTGGTGTCGACGGACTCGTGGACCTGGGTTCGGGGTCCCGACCTGACGCGGTGACCTGGGGCCGGTGTCCCCACGTGACCCGCTGACCTGGGGCCGGTGTCCCCACGTGACCCGCTGACCTGGGGCCGGTGACCCCACGTGACCCGGTCACCTGGGGCCGGTGACCCCGCGTGACCCGGTCACCTGGGGCCGGGGTCCCCACGGGACCCGGGGTCCTGGTGCCGGGGTGGTCACCGGAACGTGGGAACCAGGCCGGGTGCGCGACATGACCCGGTGACCTGGGGCCGGGTTAACGACCTGTCCAGGGGACCCGGGCCGGGGACCCGACAGGACCCGGTGGTCCTTCGCTGGTGTCCCGATGCAACCCGGGGACCCGGGCCGGGGACCCGGTATGACTCCGTCTCCCGGGGCCGGGGTGGTCACCTGACACTGGTACCCGGGACAGCGACCCGACATGACCCCGTGACCCGGGGCCGGGGTGCCGACCTGTCCAGGGGACCCGACCCGGGTACCCGACAGGACCCGGTGATCTGCGGCTGGGGTAAAAACCCGTCCCGGGGACCCGGGCTGGGTCCCGACATGACCCGGTGACCTGGGGCTGTGGTGTCGACCGGACTCGGGGACCTGGTCCGGTGTCCCGTCATGACCCGGGGACCTGGGGTCGGGGTGGTCACCAGACCCTTGTACCCAGGCCGTTGACCCGACATGACCCTGTGACCCGGGGCCTGGGTAAAAATCCAACCCGGGGACCCGGGCATGGGACGTGACATGACCCGACCTGGGTCCGGGGTCCCGAACTGACCCGGTGACCTGGGTCCGGGGACTCGGTATGACCCGGTTACCTGGGTCCGGTGTCCCCACGTGACCCGGTCACCTGGGGCCGGTGACCCCACGTGACCCGGTCACCTGGGGCCGGTGACCCCACGTGACCAGGTCACCTGGGGCCGGTGACCCCACGTGACCCGGTCACCTGGGGCCGGTGACCCCACGTGACCAGGTCACCTGGGGCCGGTGACCCCACGTGACCCGGTCACCTGGGGCCGGTGTCCCCACGTGACCCGGTCACCTGGGGCCGGTGTCCCCACGTGACCCGCTGACCTGGGGCCGGTGACCCCACGTGACCCGGTCACCTGGGGCCGGTGACCCCACGTGATCCGGTCACCTGGTGCCGGTGACCCCACGTGACCCGGTCACCTGGGGCCGGTGACCCCACGTGACCCGGTCACCTGGGGCCGGTGACCCCACGTGACCCGGTCACCTGGGGCCGGTGACCCCACGTGACCCGGTCACCTGGGGCCGGTGACCCCACGTGACCCGGTCACCTGGGGCCGGTGTCCCCACGTGACCCGGTCACCTGGGGCCGGTGACCCCACGTGACCCGGTCACCTGGGGCCGGTGACCCCACGTGACCAGGACACCTGGGGCCGGTGACCCCACGTGACCCGGTCACCTGGGGCCGGTGACCCCACGTGACCCGGTCACCTGGGGCCGGTATCCCCACGTGACCCGGTGACCTGGGGCCGGTGACCCCACGTGACCCGGTCACCTGGGGCCGGTGACCCCACGTGACCCGGTCACCTGGGGCCGGTGACCCCACGTGACCCGGTCACCTGGGGCAGGTGACCTCACGTGACCCGGTCACCTGGGGCCGGTGACCCTACGTGACCCGGTCACCTGGGGCCGGTGACCCCACGTGACCAGGTCACCTGGGGCCGGTGACCCCACGTGACCAGGTCACCTGGGGCCGGTGACCCCACGTGACCCGGTCACCTGGTGCCGGTGACCCCACGTGACCCGGTCACCTGGGGCCGGTGTCCCCACGTGACCCGATGACCTGGGGCCGGTGTCCCCACGTGACCCGGTCACCTGGGGCCGGTGTCCCCACGTGACCCGGGGTCCTGGTGCCGGGGTGGTCATCGGAACCTTGGAACCAGGCCGGTTACCCGACACGACCCGGTGACCCGGGGCTGTGGTGTCGACGGACTCGTAGACCTGGGTTCGGGGTCCCGACCTGACGCGGTGACCTGGGGCCGGTGTCCCCACGTGACCCGCTGACCTGGGGCCGGGGTCCCCACGTGACCCGGGGTCCTGGTGCCGGGGTGGTCACCGGAACGTGGGAACCAGGCCGGGTGCGCGACATGACCCGGTGACCTGGGGCCGGGTTAACGACCTGTCCAGGGGACCCGGGCCGGGGACCCGACAGGACCCGGTGGTCCTTCGCTGGTGTCCCGATGCAACCCGGGGACCCGGGCCGGGGACCCGGTATGACTCCGTCTCCCGGGGCCGGGGTGGTCACCTGACACTGGTACCCGGGACAGCGACCCGACATGACCCCGTGACCCGGGGCCGGGGTGCCGACCTGTCCAGGGGACCCGACCCGGGTACCCGACAGGACCCGGTGATCTGCGGCTGGGGTAAAAACCCGTCCCGGGGACCCGGGCTGGGTCCCGACATGACCCGGTGACCTGGGGCTGTGGTGTCGACCGGACTCGGGGACCTGGTCCGGTGTCCCGTCATGACCCGGGGACCTGGGGTCGGGGTGGTCACCAGACCCTTGTACCCAGGCCGTTGACCCGACATGACCCTGTGACCCGGGGCCTGGGTAAAAATCCAACCCGGGGACCCGGGCATGGGACGTGACATGACCCGACCTGGGTCCGGGGTCCCGAACTGACCCGGTGACCTGGGTCCGGGGACTCGGTATGACCCGGTTACCTGGGGCCGGTGTCCCCACGTGACCCGGTCACCTGGGGCCGGTGACCCCACGTGACCCGGTCACCTGGGGCCGGTGTCCCCACGTGACCCGGTCACCTGGGGCCGGTGACCCCATGTGACCCGGTCACCTGGGGCCGGTGACCCCACGTGACCAGGTCACCTGGGGCCGGTGACCCCACGTGACCCGCTGACCTGGGGCCGGTGACCCCACGTGACCCGGTCACCTGGGGCCGGTGTCCCCACGTGACCCGGGGTCCTGGTGCCGGGGTGGTCATCGGAACCTTGGAACCAGGCCGGTTACCCGACACGACCCGGTGACCCGGGGCTGTGGTGTCGACGGACTCGTGGAATTGGGTTCGGGGTCCCGACCTGATGCGGTGACCTGGGGCCGGTGTCCCCACGTGACCCGCTGACCTGGGGCCGGTGACCCCACGTGACCCGCTGACCTGGGGCCGGTGACCCCGCGTGACCCGGTCACCTGGGGCCGGGGTCACCACGGGACCCGGGGTCCTGGTGCCGGGGTGGTCACCGGAACGTGGGAACCAGGCCGGTTACCCGACACGACCCGGTGACCTGGGGCCGGGTTAACGACCTGTCCAGGGGACCCGGGCCGGGGACCCGACAGGACCCGGTGGTCCTTCGCTGGTGTCCCGATGCAACCCGGGGACCCGGGCCCGGGCCCCCACGTGATCCAGTGATCCGGTGCTTTTGTCCCGATGCAACCCGGGGACCTGGGCCGGGGACCCGGTATGACTCCGTCTCCCGGGGCCGGGGTGGTCACCTGACACTGGTACCCGGGACAGCGACCCGACATGACCCCGTGACCCGGGGCCGGGGTGCCGACCTGTCCAGGGGACCCGACCCGGGTACCCGACAGGACCCGGTGATCTGCGGCTGGGGTAAAAACCCGTCCCGGGGACCCGGGCTGGGTCCCGACATGACCCGGTGACCTGGGGCTGTGGTGTCGACCGGACTCGGGGACCTGGTCCGGTGTCCCGTCATGACCCGGGGACCTGGGGTCGGGGTGGTCACCAGACCCTTGTACCCAGGCCGTTGACCCGACATGACCCTGTGACCCGGGGCCTGGGTAAAAATCCAACCCGGGGACCCGGGCATGGGACGTGACATGACCCGACCTGGATCCGGGGTCCCGAACTGACCCGGTGACCTGGGTCCGGGGACTCGGTATGACCCGGTTACCTGGGGCCGGTGACCCCACGTGACCCGGTCACCTGGGGCCGGTGTCCCCACGTGACCCGCTGACCTGGGGCCGGTGACCCCACGTGACCCGGTCACCTGGGGCCGGTGTCCCCACGTGACCCGGTGACCTGGGGCCGGTGTCCCCACGTGACCCGCTGACCTGGGGCCGGTGACCCCACGTGACCCGGTCACCTGGGGCCGGTGTCCCCACGTGACCCGGTCACCTGGGGCCGGTGACCCCACGTGACCCGGTCACCTGGGGCCGGTGACCCCACATGACCCGCTGACCTGGGGCCGGTGACCCCACGTGACCCGGTCACCTGGGGCCGGTGACCCCACGTGACCCGGTCACCTGGGGCCAGTGTCCCCACGTAACCCGGTCACCTGGTGCCGGTGACCCCACATGACCCGGTCACCTGGGGCCGGTGACCCGGTCACCTGGGGCCGGTGACCCCACGTGACCCGCTGACCTGGGGCCGGTGACCCCATGTGACCCGGTGACCTGGGGCCGGTGTCCCCACGTGACCCGCTGACCTGGGGCCGGTGACCCCACGTGACCCGGTCACCTGGGGCCGGTGTCCCCACGTGACCCGGTCACCTGGGGCCGGTGACCCCACGTGACCAGGTCACCTGGGGCCGGTGACCCCACGTGACCCGGTCACCTGGGGCCGGTGTTCCCACGTGACCCGGTCACCTGGGGCCGGTGACCCCACGTGACCCGGTCACCTGGGGCCGGTGACCCCACGTGACCCGGTCACCTGGGGCCGGTGACCCCACGTGACCCGGTCACCTGGGGCCGGTGACCCCACGTGACCCGGTCACCTGGGGCCGGGGTGGTCATCGGAACCTGGGAACCAGGCCGGGTGCGCGAGATGACCGGGTGACCTGGGGCCGGGTTATCGACCTGTCCAGGGGACCCGGGCCGGGGACCCGACAGGACCCGGTGATCTGCGGCTGGGGTAAAAACCCGTCCCGGGGACCCGGGCTGGGTCCCGACATGCCTTGGTTACCTGGGGCCGGTGTCCCCACGTGACCCGCTGACCTGGGGCCGGTGACCCCACGTGACCCGGTCACCTGGGGCCGGTGTCCCCACGTGACCCGGTCACCTGGGGCCGGTGACCCCACGTGACCCGCTGACCTGGGGTCGGTGACCCCACGTGACCCGCTGACCTGGGGCCGGTGACCCCACGTGACCCAGTCACCTGGGGCCGGTGACCCCACGTGACCCGGTCACCTGGGGCCGGTGTCCCCACGTGACCCGGTCACCTGGTGCCTGTGACCCCACGTGACCCGGTCACCTGGGGCCGGTGACCCCACGTGACCCGGTCACCTGGGGCCGGTGTCCCCACGTGACCCGGTCACCTGGGGCCGGTGACCCCACGTGACCCGGTCACCTGGGGCCGGTGACCCCACGTGACCCGGTCACCTGGGGCCGGTGACCCCACGTGACCCGCTCACCTGGGGCCGGTGACCCCACGTGACCCGGTGACCTGGGGCCGGTGTCCCCACGTGACCCGCTGACCTGGGGCCGGTGACCCCACGTGACCCGGTCACCTGGGGCCGGTGTCCCCACGTGACCCGGTCACCTGGGGCCGGTGTCCCCACGTGACCCGGTCACCTGGGGCCGGTGACCCCACGTGACCCGGTCACCTGGGGCCGGTGACCGCACGTGACCCGGTCACCTGGTGCCGGTGACCCCACGTGACCGGGTCACCTGGGGCCGGTGACCCTACGTGATCCGGTGACCTGGGGCCGGTGTCCCCACGTGACCCAGAGTCCTAGTGCCGGGGTGGTCATCGGAACCTGGGAACCAGGCCGGTTACCCGACACGACCCGGTGACCCGGGGCTGTGGTGTCGACGGACTCGTGGACCTGGGTTTGGGGTCCCGACCTGACGCGGTGACCTGGGGCCGGTGTCCCCACGTGACCCGCTGACCTGGGGCCGGTGTCCCCACGTGACCCGCTGACCTGGGGCCAGTGACCCCACGTGACCCGGTCACCTGGGGCCGGTGACCCCGCGTGACCCGGTCACCTGGGGCCGGGGTCCCCACGGGACCCGGGGTCCTGGTGCCGGGGTGGTCACCGGAACGTGGGAACCAGGCCGGGTGCGCGACATGACCCGGTGACCTGGGGCCGGGTTAACGACCTGTCCAGGGGACCCGGGCCGGGGACCCGACAGGACCCGGTGGTCCTTCGCTGGTGTCCCGATGCAACCCGGGGACCCGGGCCCGGGCCCCCACGTGATCCAGTGATCCGGTGCTTTTGTCCCGATGCAACCCGGGGACCCGGGCCGGGGACCCGGTATGACTCCGTCTCCCGGGGCCGGGGTGGTCACCTGACACTGGTACCCGGGACAGCGACCCGACATGACCCCGTGACCCGGGGCCGGGGTGCCGACCTGTCCAGGGGACCCGACCCGGGTACCCGACAGGACCCGGTGATCTGCGGCTGGGGTAAAAACCCGTCCCGGGGACCCGGGCTGGGTCCCGACATGACCCGGTGACCTGGGGCTGTGGTG
The DNA here is from genome assembly GCA_951411735.1 of Somateria mollissima. NCBI lineage: Eukaryota > Metazoa > Chordata > Aves > Anseriformes > Anatidae > Somateria > Somateria mollissima. Next base: position 378,782 of record CATOCB010000161.1, read on the forward strand.
TCGACCGGACTCGGGGACCTGGTCCGGTGTCCCGTCATGACCCGGGGACCTGGGGTCGGGGTGGTCACCAGACCCTTGTACCCAGGCCGTTGACCCGACATGACCCTGTGACCCGGGGCCTGGGTAAAAATCCAACCCGGGGACCCGGGCATGGGACGTGACATGACCCGACCTGGGTCCGGGGTCCCGAACTGACCCGGTGACCTGGGTCCGGGGACTCGGTATGACCCGGTTACCTGGGTCCGGTGTCCCCACGTGACCCAGTCACCTGGGGCCGGTGACCCCACGTGACCCGGTCACCTGGGGCCGGTGACCCCACGTGACCAGGTCACCTGGGGCCGGTGACCCCACGTGATCCGGTCACCTGGGGCCGGTGACCCCACGTGACCCGGTCACCTGGGGCCGGTGTCCCCACGTGACCCGGTCACCTGGGGCCGGTGACCCCACGTGACCCGGTCACCTGGTGCCGGTGACCCCACGTGACCAGGTCACCTGGGGCCGGTGACCCCACGTGACCCGGTCACCTGGGGCCGGTGTCCCCACGTGACCCGGTCACCTGGGGCCGGTGTCCCCACGTGACCCGCTGACCTGGGGCCGGTGACCCCACGTGACCCGGTCACCTGGGGCCGGTGACCCCACGTGATCCGGTCACCTGGTGCCGGTGACCCCACGTGACCCGGTCACCTGGGGCCGGTGACCCCACGTGACCCGGTCACCTGGGGCCGGTGACCCCACGTGACCCGGTCACCTGGGGCCGGTGTCCCCACGTGACCCGGTCACCTGGGGCCGGTGACCCCACGTGACCCGGTCACCTGGGGCCGGTGACCCCACGTGACCAAGACACCTGGGGCCGGTGACCCCACGTGACCCGGTCACCTGGGGCCGGTGACCCTACGTGACCCGGTCACCTGGGGCCGGTGACCCCACGTGACCCGGTCACCTGGGGCCGGTGTCCCCACGTGACCCGATGACCTGGGGCCGGTGTCCCCACGTGACCCGGTCACCTGGGGCCGGTGTCCCCACGTGACCCGGGGTCCTGGTGCCGGGGTGGTCATCGGAACCTTGGAACCAGGCCGGTTACCCGACACGACCCGGTGACCCGGGGCTGTGGTGTCGACGGACTCGTAGACCTGGGTTCGGGGTCCCGACCTGACGCGGTGACCTGGGGCCGGTGTCCCCACGTGACCCGCTGACCTGGGGCCGGGGTCCCCACGGGACCCGGGGTCCTGGTGCCGGGGTGGTCACCGGAACCTGGGAACCAGGCCGGGTGCGCGACATGACCCGGTGACCTGGGGCCGGGTTAACGACCTGTCCAGGGGACCCGGGCCGGGGACCCGACAGGACCCGGTGGTCCTTCGCTGGTGTCCCGATGCAACCCGGGGACCCGGGCCGGGGACCCGGTATGACTCCGTCTCCCGGGGCCGGGGTGGTCACCTGACACTGGTACCCGGGACAGCGACCCGACATGACCCCGTGACCCGGGGCCGGGGTGCCGACCTGTCCAGGGGACCCGACCCGGGTACCCGACAGGACCCGGTGATCTATGGCTGGGGTAAAAACCCGTCCCGGGGACCCGGGCTGGGTCCCGACATGACCCGGTGACCTGGGGCCGGGGTCCCCACGTGACCCGCTGACCTGGGGCCGGTGACCCCACGTGACCCGGTCACCTGGGGCCGGTGTCCCCACGTGACCCGGGGTCCTGGTGCCGGGGTGGTCATCGGAACCTGGGAACCAGGCCGGTTACCCGACACGACCCGGTGACCCGGGGCTGTGGTGTCGACGGACTCGTGGACCTGGGTTCGGGGTCCCGACCTGACGCGGTGACCTGGGGCCGGTGTCCCCACGTGACCCGCTGACCTGGGGCCGGGGTCCCCACGGGACCCGGGGTCCTGGTGCCGGGGTGGTCATCGGAACGTGGGAACCAGGCCGGGTGCGCGACATGACCCGGTGACCTGGGGCCGGGTTAACGACCTGTCCAGGGGACCCGGGCCGGGGACCCGACAGGACCCGGTGGTCCTTCGCTGGTGTCCCGATGCAACCCGGGGACCCGGGCCCGGGCCCCCACGTGATCCAGTGATCCGGTGCTTTTGTCCCGATGCAACCCGGGGACCCGGGCCGGGGACCCGGTATGACTCCGTCTCCCGGGGCCGGGGTGGTCACCTGACACTGGTACCCGGGACAGCGACCCGACATGACCCCGTGACCCGGGGCCGGGGTGCCGACCTGTCCAGGGGACCCGACCCGGGTACCCGACAGGACCCGGTGATCTGCGGCTGGGGTAAAAACCCGTCCCGGGGACCCGGGCTGGGTCCCGACATGACCCGGTGACCTGGGGCTGTGGTGTCGACCGGACTCGGGGACCTGGTCCGGTGTCCCGTCATGACCCGGGGACCTGGGGTCGGGGTGGTCACCAGACCCTTGTACCCAGGCCGTTGACCCGACATGACCCTGTGACCCGGGGCCTGGGTAAAAATCCAACCCGGGGACCCGGGCATGGGACGTGACATGACCCGACCTGGGTCCGGGGTCCCGAACTGACCCGGTGACCTGGGTCCGGGGACTCGGTATGACCCGGTTACCTGGGGCCGGTGTCCCCACGTGACCCGCTGACCTGGGGCCGGTGACCCCACGTGACCCGGTCACCTGGGGCCGGTGACCCCACGTGACCCGGTCACCTGGGGCCGGTGTCCCCACGTGACCCGGTCACCTGGGGCCGGTGACCCCACGTGACCCGGTCACCTGGGGCCGGTGACCCCACGTGACCAGGTCACCTGGGGCCGGTGACCCCACATGACCCGCTGACCTGGGGCCGGTGACCCCACGTGACCCGGTCACCTGGGGCCGGTGTCCCCACGTGACCCGGGGTCCTGGTGCCGGGGTGGTCATCGGAACCTGGGAACCAGGCCGGTTACCCGACACGACCCGGTGACCCGGGGCTGTGGTGTCGACGGACTCGTTGAATTGGGTTCGGGGTCCCGACCTGACGCGGTGACCTGGGGCCGGTGTCCCCACGTGACCCGCTGACCTGGGGCCGGTGACCCCACGTGACCCGCTGACCTGGGGCCGGTGACCCCGCGTGACCCGGTCACCTGGGGCCGGGGTCACCACGGGACCCGGGGTCCTGGTGCCGGGGTGGTCACCGGAACCTGGGAACCAGGCCGGTTACCCGACACGACCCGGTGACCTGGGGCCGGGTTAACGACCTGTCCAGGGGACCCGGGCCGGGGACCCGACAGGACCCGGTGGTCCTTCGCTGGTGTCCCGATGCAACCCGGGGACCCGGGCCCGGGCCCCCACGTGATCCAGTGATCCGGTGCTTTTGTCCCGATGCAACCCGGGGACCTGGGCCGGGGACCCGGTATGACTCCGTCTCCCGGGGCCGGGGTGGTCACCTGACACTGGTACCCGGGACAGCGACCCGACATGACCCCGTGACCCGGGGCCGGGGTGCCGACCTGTCCAGGGGACCCGACCCGGGTACCCGACAGGACCCGGTGATCTGCGGCTGGGGTAAAAACCCGTCCCGGGGACCCGGGCTGGGTCCCGACATGACCCGGTGACCTGGGGCTGTGGTGTCGACCGGACTCGGGGACCTGGTCCGGTGTCCCGTCATGACCCGGGGACCTGGGGTCGGGGTGGTCACCAGACCCTTGTACCCAGGCCGTTGACCCGACATGACCCTGTGACCCGGGGCCTGGGTAAAAATCCAACCCGGGGACCCGGGCATGGGACGTGACATGACCCGACCTGGGTCCGGGGTCCCGAACTGACCGGTGACCTGGGTCCGGGGACTCGGTATGACCCGGTTACCTGGGGCCGGTGACCCCACGTGACCCGGTCACCTGGGGCCGGTGTCCCCACGTGACCCGCTGACCTGGGGCCGGTGACCCCACATGACCCGGTCACCTGGGGCCGGTGTCCCCACGTGACCCGCTGATCTGGGGCCGGTGACCCCACGTGACCCGGTCACCTGGGGCCGGTGTCCCCACGTGACCCGGTCACCTGGGGCCGGTGACCCCACGTGACCCGCTGACTTGGGGCCGGTGACCCCACGTGACCCGCTGACCTGGGGCCGGTGACCCCACGTGACCCGGTCACCTGGGGCCGGTGACCCCACGTGACCCGGTCACCTGGGGCCGGTGTCCCCACGTAACCCGGTCACCTGGTGCCGGTGACCCCACGTGACCCGGTCACCTGGGGCCGGTGACCCGGTCACCTGGGGCCGGTGACCGCACGTGACCCGGTCACCTGGGGCCGGTGACCCCACGTGACCCGGTCACCTGGGGCCGGTGACCCCACGTGACCCGGTCACCTGGTGCCGGTGACCCCACGTGACCCGGTCACCTGGGGCCGGTGACCCCACGTGACCCGGTCACCTGGGGCCGGGGTGGTCATCGGAACCTGGGAACCAGGCCGGGTGCGCGAGATGACCGGGTGACCTGGGGCCGGGTTATCGACCTGTCCAGGGGACCCGGGCCGGGGACCCGACAGGACCCGGTGATCTGCGGCTGGGGTAAAAACCCGTCCCGGGGACCCGGGCTGGGTCCCGACATGCCTTGGTTACCTGGGGCCGGTGTCCCCACGTGACCCGCTGACCTGGGGCCGGTGACCCCACGTGACCCGGTCACCTGGGGCCGGTGTCCCCACGTGACCCGGTCACCTGGGGCCGGTGACCCCACGTGACCCGGTCACCTGGGGCCGGTGACCCCACGTGACCCGGTCACCTGGGGCCGGTGTCCCCACGTGACCCGGTCACCTGGTGCCGGTGACCCCACGTGACCCGGTCACCTGGGGCCGGTGACCCCACGTGACCCGCTCACCTGGGGCCGGTGACCCCACGTGACCCGGTCACCTGGGGCCGGTGTCCCCACGTGACCCGGTCACCTGGTGCCGGTGTCCCCACGTGACCCGCTGACCTGGGGCCGGTGACCCCACGTGACCCGGTCACCTGGGGCCGGTGACCCCACGTGACCCGCTCACCTGGGGCCGGTGACCCCACGTGACCCGGTCACCTGGGGCCGGTGACCCCACGTGACCCGGTGACCTGGGGCCGGTGTCCCCACGTGACCCGCTGACCTGGGGCCGGTGACCCCACGTGACCCGCTCACCTGGGGCCGGTGTCCCCACGTGAGCCGGTCACCTGGGGCCGGTGACCCCGCGTGACCCGGTCACCTGGGGCCGGGGTCCCCACGGGACCCGGGGTCCTGGTGCCGGGGTGGTCACCGGAACGTGGGAACCAGGCCGGGTGCGCGACATGACCCGGTGACCTGGGGCCGGGTTAACGACCTGTCCAGGGGACCCGGGCCGGGGACCCGACAGGACCCGGTGGTCCTTCGCTGGTGTCCCGATGCAACCCGGGGACCCGGGCCCGGGCCCCCACGTGATCCAGTGATCCGGTGCTTTTGTCCCGATGCAACCCGGGGACCCGGGCCGGGGACCCGGTATGACTCCGTCTCCCGGGGCCGGGGTGGTCACCTGACACTGGTACCCGGGACAGCGACCCGACATGACCCCGTGACCCGGGGCCGGGGTGCCGACCTGTCCAGGGGACCCGACCCGGGTACCCGACAGGACCCGGTGATCTGCGGCTGGGGTAAAAACCCGTCCCGGGGACCCGGGCTGGGTCCCGACATGACCCGGTGACCTGGGGCTGTGGTGTCGACCGGACTCGGGGACCTGGTCCGGTGTCCCGTCATGACCCGGGGACCTGGGGTCGGGGTGGTCACCAGACCCTTGTACCCAGGCCGTTGACCCGACATGACCCTGTGACCCGGGGCCTGGGTAAAAATCCAACCCGGGGACCCGGGCATGGGACGTGACATGACCCGACCTGGGTCCGGGGTCCCGAACTGACCCGGTGACCTGGGTCCGGGGACTCGGTATGACCCGGTTACCTGGGGCCGGTGTCCCCACGTGACCCGCTGACCTGGGTCCGGTGACCCCACGTGACCCGGTCACCTGGGGCCGGTGACCCCACGTGACCCGGTCACCTGGGGCCGGTGTCCCCACGTGACCCGGTCACCTGGGGCCGGTGACCCCACGTGACCCGGTCACCTGGGGCCGGTGACCCCACGTGACCCGCTGACCTGGGGCCGGTGTCCCCACGTGACCCGGGGTTCTGGTGCCGGGGTGGTCATCGGAACCTGGGAACCAGGCCGGTTACCCGACACGACCCGGTGACCCGGGGCTGTGGTGTCGACGGACTCGTGTACCTGGGTTCGGGGTCCCGACCTGACGCGGTGACCTGGGGCCGGTGTCCCCACGTGACCCGCTGACCTGGGGCCGGGGTCCCCACGGGACCCAGGGTCCTGGTGCCGGGGTGGTCATCGGAACGTGGGAACCAGGCCGGGTGCGCGACATGACCCGGTGACCTGGGGCCGGGTTAACGACCTGTCCAGGGGACCCGGGCCGGGGACCCGACAGGACCCGGTGGTCCTTCGCTGGTGTCCCGATGCAACCCGGGGACCCGGGCCCGGGCCCCCACGTGATCCAGTGATCCGGTGCTTTTGTCCCGATGCAACCCGTGGACCCGGGCCGGGGACCCGGTATGACTCCGTCTCCCGGGGCCGGGGTGGTCACCTGACACTGGTACCCGGGACAGCGACCCGACATGACCCCGTGACCCGGGGCCGGGGTGCCGACCTGTCCAGGGGACCCGACCCGGGTACCCGACAGGACCCGGTGATCTGCGGCTGGGGTAAAAACCCGTCCCGGGGACCCGGGCTGGGTCCCGACATGACCCGGTGACCTGGGGCTGTGGTGTCGACCGGACTCGGGGACCTGGTCCGGTGTCCCGTCATGACCCGGGGACCTGGGGTCGGGGTGGTCACCAGACCCTTGTACCCAGGCCGTTGACCCGACATGACCCTGTGACCCGGGGCCTGGGTAAAAATCCAACCCGGGGACCCGGGCATGGGACGTGACATGACCCGACCTGGGTCCGGGGTCCCGAACTGACCCGGTGACCTGGGTCCGGGGACTCGGTATGACCCGGTTACCTGGGGCCGGTGTCCCCACGTGACCCGCTGACCTGGGTCCGGTGACCCCACGTGACCCGGTCACCTGGGGCCGGTGACCCCACGTGACCCGGTCACCTGGGGCCGGTGTCCCCACGTGACCCGGTCACCTGGGGCCGGTGACCCCACGTGACCCGCTCACCTGGGGCCGGTGACCCCACGTGACCAGGTCACCTGGGGCCGGTGACCCCACGTGACCCGCTGACCTGGGGCCGGTGACCCCACGTGACCCGGTCACCTGGGGCCGGTGTCCCCACGTGACCCGGGGTCCTGGTGCCGGGGTGGTCATCGGAACCTGGGAACCAGGCCGGTTACCCGACACGACCCGGTGACCCGGGGCTGTGGTGTCGACGGACTCGTGGAATTGGGTTCGGGGTCCCGACCTGACGCGGTGACCTGGGGCCGGTGTCCCCACGTGACCCGCTGACCTGGGGCCGGTGACCCCACGTGACCCGCTGACCTGGGGCCGGTGACCCCGCGTGACCCGGTCACCTGGGGCCGGGGTCACCACGGGACCCGGGGTCCTGGTGCCGGGGTGGTCACCGGAACGTGGGAACCAGGCCGGTTACCCGACACGACCCGGTGACCTGGGGCCGGGTTAACGACCTGTCCAGGGGACCCGGGCCGGGGACCCGACAGGACCCGGTGGTCCTTCGCTGGTGTCCCGATGCAACCCGGGGACCCGGGCCCGGGCCCCCACGTGATCCAGTGATCCGGTGCTTTTGTCCCGATGCAACCCGGGGACCTGGGCCGGGGACCCGGTATGACTCCGTCTCCCGGGGCCGGGGTGGTCACCTGACACTGGTACCCGGGACAGCGACCCGACATGACCCCGTGACCCGGGGCCGGGGTGCCGACCTGTCCAGGGGACCCGACCCGGGTACCCGACAGGACCCGGTGATCTGCGGCTGGGGTAAAAACCCGTCCCGGGGACCCGGGCTGGGTCCCGACATGACCCGGTGACCTGGGGCTGTGGTGTCGACCGGACTCGGGGACCTGGTCCGGTGTCCCGTCATGACCCGGGGACCTGGGGTCGGGGTGGTCACCAGACCCTTGTACCCAGGCCGTTGACCCGACATGACCCTGTGACCCGGGGCCTGGGTAAAAATCCAACCCGGGGACCCGGGCATGGGACGTGACATGACCCGACCTGGGTCCGGGGTCCCGAACTGACCGGTGACCTGGGTCCGGGGACTCGGTATGACCCGGTTACCTGGGTCCGGTGACCCCACGTGACCCGGTCACCTGGGGCCGGTGTCCCCACGTGACCCGCTGACCTGGGGCCGGTGACCCCACATGACCCGGTCACCTGGGGCCGGTGTCCCCACGTGACCCGGTGACCTAGGGCCGGTGTCCCCACGTGACCCGCTGACCTGGGGCCGGTGACCCCACGTGACCCGGTCACCTGGGGCCGGTGTCCCCACGTGACCCGGTCACCTGGGGCCGGTGACCCCACGTGACCCGCTGACTTGGGGCCGGTGACCCCACGTGACCCGCTGACCTGGGGCCGGTGACCCCACGTGACCCGGTGACCTGGGGCCGGTGACCCCACGTGACCCGGTCACCTGGGGCCGGTGTCCCCACGTAACCCGGTCACCTGGTGCCGGTGACCCCACGTGACCCGGTCACCTGGGGCCGGTGACCCGGTCACCTGGGGCCGGTGACCGCACGTGACCCGGTCACCTGGGGCCGGTGACCCCACGTGACCCGGTCACCTGGGGCCGGTGACCCCACGTGACCCGGTCACCTGGGGCCGGTGACCCCACGTGACCCGGTCACCTGGTGCCGGTGACCCCTTGTGACCCGGTCACCTGGGGCCGGTGACCCCACGTGACCCGGTCACCTGGGGCCGGGGTGGTCATCGGAACCTGGGAACCAGGCCGGGTGCGCGAGATGACCGGGTGACCTGGGGCCGGGTTATCGACCTGTCCAGGGGACCCGGGCCGGGGACCCGACAGGACCCGGTGATCTGCGGCTGGGGTAAAAACCCGTCCCGGGGACCCGGGCTGGGTCCCGACATGCCTTGGTTACCTGGGGCCGGTGTCCCCACGTGACCCGCTGACCTGGGGCCGGTGACCCCACGTGACCCGGTCACCTGGGGCCGGTGTCCCCACGTGACCCGGTCACCTGGGGCCGGTGACCCCACGTGACCCGGTCACCTGGGGCCGGTGTCCCCACGTGACCCGGTCACCTGGGGCCGGTGACCCCACGTGACCCGGTCACCTGGGGCCGGTGACCCCACGTGACCCGGTCACCTGGGGCCGGTGACCCCACGTGACCCGCTCACCTGGGGCCGGTGACCCCACGTGACCCGGTCACCTGGGGCCGGTGTCCCCACGTGACCCGGTCACCTGGTGCCGGTGTCCCCACGTGACCCGCTGACCTGGGGCCGGTGACCCCACGTGACCCGGTCACCTGGGGCCGGTGACCCCACGTGACCCGCTCACCTGGGGCCGGTGACCCCACGTGACCCGGTCACCTGGGGCCGGTGACCCCACGTGACCCGGTGACCTGGGGCCGGTGTCCCCACGTGACCCGCTGACCTGGGGCCGGTGACCCCACGTGACCCGCTCACCTGGGGCCGGTGTCCCCACGTGAGCCGGTCACCTGGGGCCGGTGACCCCGCGTGACCCGGTCACCTGGGGCCGGGGTCCCCACGGGACCCGGGGTCCTGGTGCCGGGGTGGTCACCGGAACGTGGGAACCAGGCCGGGTGCGCGACATGACCCGGTGACCTGGGGCCGGGTTAACGACCTGTCCAGGGGACCCGGGCCGGGGACCTGACAGGACCCGGTGGTCCTTCGCTGGTGTCCCGATGCAACCCGGGGACCCGGGCCCGGGCCCCCACGTGATCCAGTGATCCGGTGCTTTTGTCCCGATGCAACCCGGGGACCCGGGCCGGGGACCCGGTATGACTCCGTCTCCCGGGGCCGGGGTGGTCACCTGACACTGGTACCCGGGACAGCGACCCGACATGACCCCGTGACCCGGGGCCGGGGTGCCGACCTGTCCAGGGGACCCGACCCGGGTACCCGACAGGACCCGGTGATCTGCGGCTGGGGTAAAAACCCGTCCCGGGGACCCGGGCTGGGTCCCGACATGACCCGGTGACCTGGGGCTGTGGTGTCGACCGGACTCGGGGACCTGGTCCGGTGTCCCGTCATGACCCGGGGACCTGGGGTCGGGGTGGTCACCAGACCCTTGTACCCAGGCCGTTGACCCGACATGACCCCGTGACCCGGGGCCTGGGTAAAAATCCAACCCGGGGACCCGGGCATGGGACGTGACATGACCCGACCTGGGTCCGGGGTCCCGAACTGACCCGGTGACCTGGGTCCGGGGACTCGGTATGACCCGGTTACCTGGGGCCGGTGACCCCACGTGACCCGGTCACCTGGGGCCGGTGTCCCCACGTGACCCGCTGACTTGGGGCCGGTGACCCCACGTGACCCGGTCACCTGGGGCCGGTGACCCCACGTGACCCGGTGACCTGGGGCCGGTGTCCCCACGTGACCCGCTGACCTGGGGCCGGTGACCCCACGTGACCCGGTCACCTGGGGCCGGTGTCCCCACGTGACCCGGTCACCTGGGGCCGGTGACCCCACGTGACCCGCTGACCTGGGGCCGGTGACCCCACGTGACCCGCTGACCTGGGGCCAGTGACCCCACGTGACCCGGTCACCTGGGGCCGGTGACCCCACGTGACCCGGTCACCTGGGGCCGGTGTCCCCACGTAACCCGTTCACCTTGTGCCGGTGACCCCACGTGACCCGGTCACCTGGGGCCGGTGACCCGGTCACCTGGGGCCGGTGACCCCACGTGACCCGGTCACCTGGGGCCCGTGACCCCACGTGACCCGCTCACCTGGGGCCGGTGACCCCACGTGAGCCGGTCACCTGGGGCCGGTGACCCCACGTGACCCGGTGACCTGGGGCCGGTGTCCCCACGTGACCCGCTGACCTGGGGCCGGTGACCCCACGTGACCCGGTCACCTGGGGCCGGTGTCCCCACGTGACCCGGTCACCTGGGGCCGGTGACCCCACGTGACCCGGTCACCTGGGGCCGGTGAACCCACGTGACCAGGTCACCTGGAACCGGTGACCCCACGTGACCCGGTCACCTGGGGCCGGTGACCCCACGTGACCCGGTCACCTGGGTCCGGTGTTCCCACGTGACCCGGTCACCTGGGGCCGGTGACCCCACGTGACCCGGTCACCTGGGGCCGGTGACCCCACGTGACCCGGTCACCTGGGGCCGGTGACCCCACGTGACCCGGTCACCTGGGGCCGGTGACCGCACGTGACCCGGTCACCTGGGGCCGGTGACCCCACGTGACCCGGTCACCTGGGGCCGGTGACCCCACGTGACCCGGTCACCTGGTGCCGGTGACCCCACGTGACCCGGTCACCTGGGGCCGGTGACCCCACGTGACCCGGTCACCTGGGGCCGGGGTGGTCATCGGAACCTGGGAACCAGGCCGGGTGCGCGAGATGACCGGGTGACCTGGGGCCAGGTTATCGACCTGTCCAGGGGACCCGGGCCGGGGACCCGACAGGACCCGGTGATCTGCGGCTGGGGTAAAAACCCGTCCCGGGGACCCGGGCTGGGTCCCGACATGCCTTGGTTACCTGGGGCCGGTGTCCCCACGTGACCCGCTGACCTGGGGCCGGTGACCCCACGTGACCCGGTCACCTGGGGCCGGTGTCCCCACGTGACCCGGTCACCTGGGGCCGGTGTCCCCACGTGACCCGCTGACCTGGGGCCGGTAACCCCACGTGACCCGGTCACCTGGGGCCGGTGTCCCCACGTGACCCGGTCACCTGGGGCCGGTGACCCCACGTGACCCGGTCACCTGGGGCCGGTGACCCCACGTGACCCGGTCACCTGGTGCCGGTGACCCCACGTGACCCGCTGACCTGGGGCCGGTGTCCCCACGTGACCGGGTCACCTGGGGCCGGTGACCCTACATGACCCGGTGACCTGGGGCCGGTGTCCCCACGTGACCCAGAGTCCTAGTGCCGGGGTGGTCATCGGAACCTGGGAACCAGGCCGGTTACCCGACACGACGCGGTGACCCGGGGCTGTGGTGTCGACGGACTCGTGGACCTGGGTTCGGGGTCCCGACCTGACGCGGTGACCTGGGGCCGGAATCCCCACGTGACCCGCTGACCTGGGGCCGGTGTCCCCACGTGACCCGCTGACCTGGGGCCGGTGACCCCACGTGACCCGGTCACCTGGGGCCGGTGACCCGGTCACCTGGGGCCGGTGACCCCACGTGACCCGGTCACCTGGGGCCCGTGACCCCACGTGACCCGGTCACCTGGGGCCGGTGACCCCACGTGAGCCGGTCACCTGGGGCCGGTGACCCCACGTGACCCGGTGACCTGGGGCCGGTGTCCCCACGTGACCCGCTGACCTGGGGCCGGTGACCCCACGTGACCCGGTCACCTGGGGCCGGTGTCCCCACGTGACCCGGTCACCTGGGGCCGGTGACCCCACGTGACCCGGTCACCTGGGGCCGGTGAACCCACGTGACCAGGTCACCTGGAACCGGTGACCCCACGTGACCCGGTCACCTGGGGCCGGTGACCCCACGTGACCCGGTCACCTGGGTCCGGTGTTCCCACGTGACCCGGTCACCTGGGGCCGGTGACCCCACGTGACCCGGTCACCTGGGGCCGGTGACCCCACGTGACCCGGTCACCTGGGGCCGGTGACCCCACGTGACCCGGTCACCTGGGGCCGGTGACCGCACGTGACCCGGTCACCTGGGGCCGGTGACCCCACGTGACCCGGTCACCTGGGGCCGGTGACCCCACGTGACCCGGTCACCTGGTGCCGGTGACCCCACGTGACCCGGTCACCTGGGGCCGGTGACCCCACGTGACCCGGTCACCTGGGGCCGGGGTGGTCATCGGAACCTGGGAACCAGGCCGGGTGCGCGAGATGACCGGGTGACCTGGGGCCAGGTTATCGACCTGTCCAGGGGACCCGGGCCGGGGACCCGACAGGACCCGGTGATCTGCGGCTGGGGTAAAAACCCGTCCCGGGGACCCGGGCTGGGTCCCGACATGCCTTGGTTACCTGGGGCCGGTGTCCCCACGTGACCCGCTGACCTGGGGCCGGTGACCCCACATGACCCGGTCACCTGGGGCCGGTGTCCCCACGTGACCCGGTCACCTGGGGCCGGTGTCCCCACGTGACCCGCTGACCTGGGGCCGGTAACCCCACGTGACCCGGTCACCTGGGGCCGGTGTCCCCACGTGACCCGGTCACCTGGGGCCGGTGACCCCACGTGACCCGGTCACCTGGGGCCGGTGACCCCACGTGACCCGGTCACCTGGTGCCGGTGACCCCACGTGACCCGCTGACCTGGGGCCGGTGTCCCCACGTGACCGGGTCACCTGGGGCCGGTGACCCTACATGACCCGGTGACCTGGGGCCGGTGTCCCCACGTGACCCAGAGTCCTAGTGCCGGGGTGGTCATCGGAACCTGGGAACCAGGCCGGTTACCCGACACGACGCGGTGACCCGGGGCTGTGGTGTCGACGGACTCGTGGACCTGGGTTCGGGGTCCCGACCTGACGCGGTGACCTGGGGCCGGAATCCCCACGTGACCCGCTGACCTGGGGCCGGTGTCCCCACGTGACCCGCTGACCTGGGGCCGGTGACCCCACGTGACCCGGTCACCTTGGGCCGGTGTCCCCACGTGACCCGGTCACCTGGGGCCGGTGACCCCACGTGACCCGGTCACCTGGGGCCGGTGACCCCACGTGACCCGGTCACCTGGGGCCGGTGACCGCACGTGACCCGGTCACCTGGGGCCGGTGACCCCACGTGACCCGGTCACCTGGGGCCGGTGACCCCACGTGACCCGGTCACCTGGGGCCGGTGACCCCACGTGACCCGGTCACCTGGTGCCGGTGACCCCTTGTGACCCGGTCACCTGGGGCCGGTGACCCCACGTGACCCGGTCACCTGGGGCCGGGGTGGTCATCGGAACCTGGGAACCAGGCCGGGTGCGCGAGATGACCGGGTGACCTGGGGCCGGGTTATCGACCTGTCCAGGGGACCCGGGCCGGGGACCCGACAGGACCCGGTGATCTGCGGCTGGGGTAAAAACCCGTCCCGGGGACCCGGGCTGGGTCCCGACATGCCTTGGTTACCTGGGGCCGGTGTCCCCACGTGACCCGCTGACCTGGGGCCGGTGACCCCACGTGACCCGGTCACCTGGGGCCGGTGTCCCCACGTGACCCGGTCACCTGGGGCCGGTGACCCCACGTGACCCGGTCACCTGGGGCCGGTGACCCCACGTGACCCGGTCACCTGGGGCCGGTGTCCCCACGTGACCCGGTCACCTGGTGCCGGTGACCCCACGTGACCCGGTCACCTGGGGCCGGTGACCCCACGTGACCCGGTCACCTGGGGCCGGTGTCCCCACGTGACCCGCTGACCTGGGGCCGGTGACCCCACGTGACCCGGTCACCTGGGGCCGGTGTCCCCACGTGACCCGGTCACCTGGGGCCGGTGACCCCACGTGACCCGGTCACCTGGGGCCGGTGTCCCCACGTGACCCGGTCACCTGGGGCCGGTAACCCCACGTGACCCGGTCACCTGGGGCCGGTGTCCCCACGTGACCCGGTCACCTGGGGCCGGTGACCCCACGTGACCCGGTCACCTGGGGCCGGTGACCCCACGTGACCCGGTCACCTGGTGCCGGTGACCCCACGTGACCCGCTGACCTGGGGCCGGTGTCCCCACGTGACCGGGTCACCTGGGGCCGGTGACCCTACATGACCCGGTGACCTGGGGCCGGTGTCCCCACGTGACCCAGAGTCCTAGTGCCGGGGTGGTCATCGGAACCTGGGAACCAGGCCGGTTACCCGACACGACGCGGTGAACCGGGGCTGTGGTGTCGACGGACTCGTGGACCTGGGTTCGGGGTCCCGACCTGACGCGGTGACCTGGGGCCGGAATCCCCACGTGACCCGCTGACCTGGGGCCGGTGTCCCCACGTGACCCGCTGACCTGGGGCCGGTGACCCCACGTGACCCGGTCACCTTGGGCCGGTGTCCCCACGTGACCCGGTCACCTGGGGCCGGTGACCCCACGTGACCCGGTCACCTGGGGCCGGTGACCCCACGTGACCCGGTCACCTGGGGCCGGTGACCCCACGTGACCCGGTCACCTGGGGCCGGTGACCGCACGTGACCCGGTCACCTGGGGCCGGTGACCCCACGTGACCCGGTCACCTGGGGCCGGTGACCCCACGTGACCCGGTCACCTGGGGCCGGTGACCCCACGTGACCCGGTCACCTGGTGCCGGTGACCCCTTGTGACCCGGTCACCTGGGGCCGGTGACCCCACGTGACCCGGTCACCTGGGGCCGGGGTGGTCATCGGAACCTGGGAACCAGGCCGGGTGCGCGAGATGACCGGGTGACCTGGGGCCGGGTTATCGACCTGTCCAGGGGACCCGGGCCGGGGACCCGACAGGACCCGGTGATCTGCGGCTGGGGTAAAAACCCGTCCCGGGGACCCGGGCTGGGTCCCGACATGCCTTGGTTACCTGGGGCCGGTGTCCCCACGTGACCCGCTGACCTGGGGCCGGTGACCCCACGTGACCCGGTCACCTGGGGCCGGTGTCCCCACGTGACCCGGTCACCTGGGGCCGGTGACCCCACGTGACCCGGTCACCTGGGGCCGGTGACCCCACGTGACCCGGTCACCTGGGGCCGGTGTCCCCACGTGACCCGGTCACCTGGTGCCGGTGACCCCACGTGACCCGGTCACCTGGGGCCGGTGACCCCACGTGACCCGGTCACCTGGGGCCGGTGTCCCCACGTGACCCGCTGACCTGGGGCCGGTGACCCCACGTGACCCGGTGACCTGGGGCCGGTGACCCCACGTGACCCGCTCACCTGGGGCCGGTGACCCCACGTGACCCGGTGACCTGGGGCCGGTGTCCCCACGTGACCCGCTGACCGTGGGCCGGTGACCCCACGTGACCCGCTCACCTGGGGCCGGTGTCCCCACGTGAGCCGGTCACCTGGGGCCGGTGACCCCACGTGACCCGCTGACCTGGGGCCGGTGACCCCACGTGACCCGGTCACCTGGGGCCGGTGACCCCACGTGACCGGGTCACCTGGGGCCGGTGACCCTACGTGACCCGGTGACCTGGGGCCGGTGTCCCCACGTGACCCAGAGTCCTAGTGCCGGGGTGGTCATCGGAACCTGGGAACCAGGCCGGTTACCCGACACGACCCGGTGACCCGGGGCTGTGGTGTCGACGGACTCGTGGACCTGGGTTCGGGGTCCCGACCTGACGCGGTGACCTGGGGCCGGTGTCCCCACGTGACCCGCTGACCTGGGGCCGGTGTCCCCACGTGACCCGCTGACCTGGGGCCGGTGACCCCACGTGACCCGGTCACCTGGGGCCGGTGACCCCGCGTGACCCGGTCACCTGGGGCCGGGGTCCCCACGGGACCCGGGGTCCTGGTGCCGGGGTGGTCACCGGAACGTGGGAACCAGGCCGGGTGCGCGACATGACCCGGTGACCTGGGGCCGGGTTAACGACCTGTCCAGGGGACCCGGGCCGGGGACCCGACAGGACCCGGTGGTCCTTCGCTGGTGTCCCGATGCAACCCGGGGACCCGGGCCCGGGCCCCCACGTGATCCAGTGATCCGGTGCTTTTGTCCCGATGCAACCCGGGGACCCGGGCCGGGGACCCGGTATGACTCCGTCTCCCGGGGCCGGGGTGGTCACCTGACACTGGTACCCGGGACAGCGACCCGACATGACCCCGTGACCCGGGGCCGGGGTGCCGACCTGTCCAGGGGACCCGACCCGGGTACCCGACAGGACCCGGTGATCTGCGGCTGGGGTAAAAACCCGTCCTGGGGACCCGGGCTGGGTCCCGACATGACCCGGTGACCTGGGGCTGTGGTGTCGACCGGACTCGGGGACCTGGTCCGGTGTCCCGTCATGACCCGGGGACCTGGGGTCGGGGTGGTCACCAGACCCTTGTACCCAGGCCGTTGACCCGACATGACCCTGTGACCCGGGGCCTGGGTAAAAATCCAACCCGGGGACCCGGGCATGGGACGTGACATGACCCGACCTGGGTCCGGGGTCCCGAACTGACCCGGTGACCTGGGTCCGGGGACTCGGTATGACCCGGTTACCTGGGGCCGGTGACCCCACGTGACCCGGTCACCTGGGGCCGGTGTCCCCACGTGACCCGCTGACCTGGGGCCGGTGACCCCACGTGACCCGGTCACCTGGGGCCGGTGACCCCACGTGACCCGGTGACCTGGGGCCGGTGTCCCCACGTGACCCGCTGACCTGGGGCCGGTGACCCCACGTGACCCGGTCACCTGGGGCCGGTGTCCCCACGTGACCCGGTCACCTGGGGCCGGTGACCCCACGTGACCCGCTGACCTGGGGCCGGTGACCCCACGTGACCCGCTGACCTGGGGCCAGTGACCCCACGTGACCCGGTCACCTGGGGCCGGTGACCCCACGTGACCCGGTCACCTGGGGCCGGTGTCCCCACGTAACCCGGTCACCTGGTGCCGGTGACCCCACGTGACCCGGTCACCTGGGGCCGGTGACCCGGTCACCTGGGGCCGGTGACCCCACGTGACCCGGTCACCTGGGGCCCGTGACCCCACGTGACCCGCTCACCTGGGGCCGGTGACCCCACGTGACCCGGTCACCTGGGGCCGGTGACCCCACGTGACCCGCTGACCTGGGGCCGGTGTCCCCACATGACCCGCTGACCTGGGGCCGGTGACCCCACGTGACCCGGTCACCTGGGGCCGGTGTCCCCACGTGACCCGGTCACCTGGGGCCGGTGACCCCACGTGACCCGGTCACCTGGGGCCGGTGACCCCACGTGACCAGGTCACCTGGAACCGGTGACCCCACGTGACCCGGTCACCTGGGGCCGGTGACCCCACGTGACCCGGTCACCTGGGGCCGGTGTTCCCACGTGACCCGGTCACCTGGGGCCGGTGACCCCACGTGACCCGGTCACCTGGGGCCGGTGACCCCACGTGACCCGGTCACCTGGGGCCGGTGACCCCACGTGACCCGGTCACCTGGGGCCGGTGACCGCACGTGACCCGGTCACCTGGGGCCGGTGACCCCACGTGACCCGGTCACCTGGGGCCGGTGACCCCACGTGACCCGGTCACCTGGGGCCGGTGACCCCACGTGACCCGGTCACCTGGGGCCGGGGTGGTCATCGGAACCTGGGAACCAGGCCGGGTGCGCGAGATGACCGGGTGACCTGGGGCCGGGTTATCGACCTGTCCAGGGGACCCGGGCCGGGGACCCGACAGGACCCGGTGATCTGCGGCTGGGGTAAAAACCCGTCCCGGGGACCCGGGCTGGGTCCCGACATGCCTTGGTTACCTGGGGCCGGTGTCCCCACGTGACCCGCTGACCTGGGGCCGGTGACCCCACGTGACCCGGTCACCTGGGGCCGGTGTCCCCACGTGACCCGCTCACCTGGGGCCGGTGACCCCACGTGACCCGGTCACCTGGGGCCGGTGACCCCACGTGACCCGCTGACCTGGGGCCGGTGTCCCCACATGACCCGCTGACCTGGGGCCGGTGACCCCACGTGACCCGGTCACCTGGGGCCGGTGTCCCCACGTGACCCGGTCACCTGGGGCCGGTGACCCCACGTGACCCGGTCACCTGGGGCCGGTGACCCCACGTGACCAGGTCACCTGGAACCGGTGACCCCACGTGACCCGGTCACCTGGGGCCGGTGACCCCACGTGACCCGGTCACCTGGGGCCGGTGTTCCCACGTGACCCGGTCACCTGGGGCCGGTGACCCCACGTGACCCGGTCACCTGGGGCCGGTGACCCCACGTGACCCGGTCACCTGGGGCCGGTGACCCCACGTGACCCGGTCACCTGGGGCCGGTGACCGCACGTGACCCGGTCACCTGGGGCCGGTGACCCCACGTGACCCGGTCACCTGGGGCCGGTGACCCCACGTGACCCGGTCACCTGGGGCCGGTGACCCCACGTGACCCGGTCACCTGGGGCCGGGGTGGTCATCGGAACCTGGGAACCAGGCCGGGTGCGCGAGATGACCGGGTGACCTGGGGCCGGGTTATCGACCTGTCCAGGGGACCCGGGCCGGGGACCCGACAGGACCCGGTGATCTGCGGCTGGGGTAAAAACCCGTCCCGGGGACCCGGGCTGGGTCCCGACATGCCTTGGTTACCTGGGGCCGGTGTCCCCACGTGACCCGCTGACCTGGGGCCGGTGACCCCACGTGACCCGGTCACCTGGGGCCGGTGTCCCCACGTGACCCGGTCACCTGGGGCCGGTGACCCCACGTGACCCGCTGACATGGGGCCGGTGACCCCACGTGACCCGCTGACCTGGGGCCGGTGACCCCACGTGACCCGGTCACCTGGGGCCGGTGTCCCCACGTGACCCGGTCACCTGGTGCCGGTGACCCCACGTGACCCGGTCACCTGGGGCCGGTGACCCCACGTGACCCGGTCACCTGGGGCCGGTGTCCCCACGTGACCCGCTCACCTGGGGCCGGTGACCCCACGTGACCCGCTGACCTGGGGCCGGTGACCCCACGTGACCCGCTGACCTGGGGCCGGTGACCCCACGTGACCCGGTCACCTGGGGCCGGTGTCCCCACGTGACCCGGTCACCTGGGGCCGGTGACCCCACGTGACCCGGTCACCTGGGGCCGGTGACCCCACGTGACCCGGTCACCTGGTGCCGGTGACCCCACGTGACCCGCTGACCTGGGGCCGGTGACCCCACGTGACCGGGTCACCTGGGGCCGGTGACCCTACATGACCCGGTGACCTGGGGCCGGTGTCCCCACGTGACCCAGAGTCCTAGTGCCGGGGTGGTCATCGGAACCTGGGAACCAGGCCGGTTACCCGACACGACCCGGTGACCCGGGGCTGTGGTGTCGACGGACTCGTGGACCTGGGTTCGGGGTCCCGACCTGACGCGGTGACCTGGGGCCGGAATCCCCACGTGACCCGCTGACCTGGGGCCGGTGTCCCCACGTGACCCGCTGACCTGGGGCCGGTGACCCCACGTGACCCGGTCACCTGGGGCCGGTGACCCCACGTGACCCGGTCACCTGGGGCCGGTGTCCCCACGTGACCCGGGGTCCTGGTGCCGGGGTGGTCATCGGAACCTGGGAACCAGGCCGGTTACCCGACACGACCCGGTGACCCGGGGCTGTGGTGTCGACGGACTCGTGGACCTGGGTTCGGGGTCCCGACCTGACGCGGTGACCTGGGGCCGGTGTCCCCACGTGACCCGCTGACCTGGGGCCGGTGTCCCCACGTGACCCGCTGACCTGGGGCCGGTGACCCCGCGTGACCCGGTCACCTGGGGCCGGGGTCACCACGGGACCCGGGGTCCTGGTGCCGGGGTGGTCACCGGAACCTGGGAACCAGGCCGGTTACCTGACACGACCCGGTGACCTGGGGCCGGGTTAACGACCTGTCCAGGGGACCCGGGCCGGGGACCCGACAGGACCCGGTGGTCCTTCGCTGGTGTCCCGATGCAACCCGGGGACCCGGGCCCGGGCCCCCACGTGATCCAGTGATCCGGTGCTTTTGTCCCGATGCAACCCGGGGACCCGGGCCGGGGACCCGGTATGACTCCGTCTCCCGGGGCCGGGGTGGTCACCTGACACTGGTACCCGGGACAGCAACCCGACATGACCCCGTGACCCGGGGCCGGGGTGCCGACCTGTCCAGGGGACCCGACCCGGGTACCCGACAGGACCCGGTGATCTGCGGCTGGGGTAAAAACCCGTCCCGGGGACCCGGGCTGGGTCCCGACATGACCCGGTGACCTGGGGCTGTGGTGTCGACCGGACTCGGGGACCTGGTCCGGTGTCCCGTCATGACCCGGGGACCTGGGGTCGGGGTGGTCACCAGACCCTTGTACCCAGGCCGTTGACCCGACATGACCCTGTGACCCGGGGCCTGGGTAAAAATCCAACCCGGGGACCCGGGCATGGGACGTGACATGACCCGACCTGGGTCCGGGGTCCCGAACTGACGCGGTGACCTGGGTCCGGGGACTCGGTATGACCCGGTCACCTGGGGCCGGTGACCCCACGTGACCAGGTCACCTGGGGCCGGTGACCCCACGTGACCCGGTCACCTGGGGCCGGTGACCCCACGTGACCCGGTCACCTGGGGCCGGTGACCCCACGTGACCCGGTCACCTGGGGCCGGTGTCCCCACGTGACCCGCTCACCTGGGGCCGGTGACCCCACGTGACCCGCTGACCTGGGGCCGGTGACCCCACGTGACCCGCTGACCTGGGGCCGGTGACCCCACGTGACCCGGTCACCTGGGGCCGGTGTCCCCACGTGACCCGGTCACCTGGGGCCGGTGACCGCACGTGACCCGGTCACCTGGGGCCGGTGACCCCACGTGACCCGGTCACCTGGTGCCGGTGACCCCACGTGACCCGCTGACCTGGGGCCGGTGACCCCACGTGACCGGGTCACCTGGGGCCGGTGACCCTACATGACCCGGTGACCTGGGGCCGGTGTCCCCACGTGACCCAGAGTCCTAGTGCCGGGGTGGTCATCGGAACCTGGGAACCAGGCCGGTTACCCGACACGACCCGGTGACCCGGGGCTGTGGTGTCGACGGACTCGTGGACCTGGGTTCGGGGTCCCGACCTGACGCGGTGACCTGGGGCCGGAATCCCCACGTGACCCGCTGACCTGGGGCCGGTGTCCCCACGTGACCCGCTGACCTGGGGCCGGTGACCCCACGTGACCCGGTCACCTGGGGCCGGTGACCCCACGTGACCCGGTCACCTGGGGCCGGTGTCCCCACGTGACCCGGGGTCCTGGTGCCGGGGTGGTCATCGGAACCTGGGAACCAGGCCGGTTACCCGACACGACCCGGTGACCCGGGGCTGTGGTGTCGACGGACTCGTGGACCTGGGTTCGGGGTCCCGACCTGACGCGGTGACCTGGGGCCGGTGTCCCCACGTGACCCGCTGACCTGGGGCCGGTGTCCCCACGTGACCCGCTGACCTGGGGCCGGTGACCCCGCGTGACCCGGTCACCTGGGGCCGGGGTCACCACGGGACCCGGGGTCCTGGTGCCGGGGTGGTCACCGGAACCTGGGAACCAGGCCGGTTACCTGACACGACCCGGTGACCTGGGGCCGGGTTAACGACCTGTCCAGGGGACCCGGGCCGGGGACCCGACAGGACCCGGTGGTCCTTCGCTGGTGTCCCGATGCAACCCGGGGACCCGGGCCCGGGCCCCCACGTGATCCAGTGATCCGGTGCTTTTGTCCCGATGCAACCCGGGGACCCGGGCCGGGGACCCGGTATGACTCCGTCTCCCGGGGCCGGGGTGGTCACCTGACACTGGTACCCGGGACAGCAACCCGACATGACCCCGTGACCCGGGGCCGGGGTGCCGACCTGTCCAGGGGACCCGACCCGGGTACCCGACAGGACCCGGTGATCTGCGGCTGGGGTAAAAACCCGTCCCGGGGACCCGGGCTGGGTCCCGACATGACCCGGTGACCTGGGGCTGTGGTGTCGACCGGACTCGGGGACCTGGTCCGGTGTCCCGTCATGACCCGGGGACCTGGGGTCGGGGTGGTCACCAGACCCTTGTACCCAGGCCGTTGACCCGACATGACCCTGTGACCCGGGGCCTGGGTAAAAATCCAACCCGGGGACCCGGGCATGGGACGTGACATGACCCGACCTGGGTCCGGGGTCCCGAACTGACGCGGTGACCTGGGTCCGGGGACTCGGTATGACCCGGTCACCTGGGGCCGGTGACCCCACGTGACCAGGTCACCTGGGGCCGGTGACCCCACGTGACCCGGTCACCTGGGGCCGGTGACCCCACGTGACCCGGTCACCTGGGGCCGGTGTCCCCACGTGACCCGGTCACCTGGGGCCGGTGACCCCACGTGACCCGGTCACCTGGGGCCGGTGACCCCACGTGACCCGGTCACCTGGGGCCGGTGACCCCACGTGACCCGGTCACCTGGGGCCGGTGACCCCACGTGACCCGGTCACCTGGGGCCGGTGTTCCCACGTGACCCGGTCACCTGGGGCCGGTGACCCCACGTGACCCGGTCACCTGGGGCCGGTGTCCCCACGTGACCCGGGGTCCTGGTGCCGGGGTGGTCATCGGAACCTGGGAACCAGGCCGGTTACCCGACACGACCCGGTGACCCGGGGCTGTGGTGTCGACGGACTCGTGGACCTGGGTTCGGGGTCCTGACCTGACGCGGTGACCTGGGGCC
Source organism: Somateria mollissima (assembly GCA_951411735.1). Classification (NCBI taxonomy): domain Eukaryota; kingdom Metazoa; phylum Chordata; class Aves; order Anseriformes; family Anatidae; genus Somateria; species Somateria mollissima. The sequence goes on from CATOCB010000161.1 coordinate 402,109, forward strand.
GGTGTCCCCACGTGACCCGCTGACCTGGGGCCGGTGACCCCACGTGACCCGCTGACCTGGGGCCGGTGACCCCACGTGACCCGGTCACCTGGGGCCGGGGTCACCACGGGACCCGGGGTCCTGGTGCCGGGGTGGTCACCGGAACCTGGGAACCAGGCCGGTTACCTGACACGACCCGGTGACCTGGGGCCGGGTTAACGACCTGTCCAGGGGACCCGGGCCGGGGACCCGACAGGACCCGGTGGTCCTTCGCTGGTGTCCCGATGCAACCCGGGGACCCGGGCCCGGGCCCCCACGTGATCCAGTGATCCGGTGCTTTTGTCCCGATGCAACCCGGGGACCTGGGCCGGGGACCCGGTATGACTCCGTCTCCCGGGGCCGGAGTGGTCACCTGACACTGGTACCCGGGACAGCGACCCGACATGACCCCGTGACCCGGGGCCGGGGTGCCGACCTGTCCAGGGGACCCGACCCGGGTACCCGACAGGACCCGGTGATCTGCGGCTGGGGTAAAAACCCGTCCCGGGGACCCGGGCTGGGTCCCGACATGACCCGGTGACCTGGGGCTGTGGTGTCGACCGGACTCGGGGACCTGGTCCGGTGTCCCGTCATGACCCGGGGACCTGGGGTCGGGGTGGTCACCAGACCCTTGTACCCAGGCCGTTGACCCGACATGACCCTGTGACCCGGGGCCTGGGTAAAAATCCAACCCGGGGACCCGGGCATGGGACGTGACATGACCCGACCTGGGTCCGGGGTCCCGAACTGACCCGGTGACCTGGGTCCGGGGACTCGGTATGACCCGGTTACCTGGGGCCGGTGTCCCCACGTGACCCGGTCACCTGGGGCCGGTGACCCCACGTGACCAGGTCACCTGGGGCCGGTGACCCCACGTGACCCGGTCACCTGGGGCCGGTGACCCCACGTGACCCGGTCACGTGGGGCCGGTGACCCCACGTGACCCGCTGACCTGGGGCCGGTGACCCCACGTGACCCGGTCACCTGGGGCCGGTGACCCCACGTGACCCGGTCACCTGGGGCCGGTGTCCCCACGTGACCCGGTCACCTGGGGCCGGTGACCCCACGTGACCCGGTCACCTGGGGCCGGTGACCCCACGTGACCCGGTCACCTGGGGCCGGGGTGGTCATCGGAACCTGGGAACCAGGCCGGGTGCGCGAGATGACCGGGTGACCTGGGGCCGGGTTATCGACCTGTCCAGGGGACCCGGGCCGGGGACCCGACAGGACCCGGTGATCTGCGGCTGGGGTAAAAACCCGTCCCGGGGACCCGGGCTGGGTCCCGACATGCCTTGGTTACCTGGGGCCGGTGTCCCCACGTGACCCGCTGACCTGGGGCCGGTGACCCCACGTGACCCGGTCACCTGGGGCCGGTGACCCCACGTGACCCGGTCACCTGGGGCCGGTGACCCCACGTGACCCGGTGACCTGGGGCCGGTGTCCCCACGTGACCCGCTGACCTGGGGCCGGTGACCCCACGTGACCCGGTCACCTGGGGCCGGTGTCCCCACGTGACCCGGTCACCTGGGGCCGGTGACCCCACGTGACCCGGTGACCTGGGGCGGGTGACCCCACGTGACCCGGTCACCTGGGGCCGGTGACCCCACGTGACCCGGTCACCTGGGGCCGGTGACCCCACGTGACCCGGTCACCTGGGGCCGGTGTCCCCACGTAACCCGGTCACCTGGGGCCGGTGACCCCACGTGACCCGGTCACCTGGGGCCGGTGACCCGGTCACCTGGGGCCGGTGACCCCACGTGACCCGGTCACCTGGGGCCGGTGACCCCACGTGACCCGGTCACCTGGGGCCGGTGACCCCACGTGACCCGGTGACCTGGGGCCGGTGTCCCCACGTGACCCGGTGACCTGGGGCCGGTGACCCCCCGTGACCCGGTGACCTGGGGCCGGTGTCCCCACGTGACCCGGTCACCTGGGGCCGGTGACCCCACGTGACCCGGTCACCTGGGGCCGGTGACCCCACGTGACCAGGTCACCTGGGGCCGGTGACCCCACGTGACCCGGTCACCTGGGGCCGGTGACCCCACGTGACCCGGTCACCTGGGGCCGGTGACCCCACGTGACCCGGTCACCTGGGGCCGGTGACCCCACGTGACCCGGTCACCTGGGGCCGGTGACCGCACGTGACCCGGTCACCTGGGGCCGGTGACCCCACGTGACCCGGTCACCTGGGGCCGGTGACCCCACGTGACCCGGTCACCTGGGGCCGGTGACCCCACGTGACCCGGTCACCTGGGGCCGGTGACCCCTTGTGACCCGGTCACCTGGGGCCGGTGACCCCACGTGACCCGGTCACCTGGGGCCGGGGTGGTCATCGGAACCTGGGAACCAGGCCGGGTGCGCGAGATGACCGGGTGACCTGGGGCCGGGTTATCGACCTGTCCAGGGGACCCGGGCCGGGGACCCGACAGGACCCGGTGATCTGCGGCTGGGGTAAAAACCCGTCCCGGGGACCCGGGCTGGGTCCCGACATGCCTTGGTTACCTGGGGCCGGTGTCCCCACGTGACCCGCTGACCTGGGGCCGGTGACACCACGTGACCCGGTCACCTGGGGCCGGTGTCCCCACGTGACCCGGTCACCTGGGGCCGGTGACCCCACGTGACCCGCTGACCTGGGGCCGGTGACCCCACGTGACCCGCTGACCTGGGGCCGGTGACCCCACGTGACCCGGTCACCTGGGGCCGGTGACCCCACGTGACCCGGTCACCTGGGGCCGGTGTCCCCACGTGACCCGGTCACCTGGTGCCGGTGACCCCACGTGACCCGGTCACCTGGGGCCGGTGACCCCACGTGACCCGGTCACCTGGTGCCGGTGACCCCACGTGACCCGGTCACCTGGGGCCGGTGACCCCACGTGACCCGGTCACCTGGGGCAGGTGACCCCACGTGACCCGCTCACCTGGGGCCGGTGACCCCACGTGACCCGGTCACCTGGGGCCGGTGACCCCACGTGACCCGGTGACCTTGGGCCGGTGTCCCCACGTGACCCGCTGACCTGGGGCCGGTGACCCCACGTGACCCGGTCACCTGGGGCCGGTGTCCCCACGTGACCCGGTCACCTGGGGCCGGTGACCCCACGTGACCCGCTGACCTGGGGCCGGTGACCCCACGTGACCCGGTGACCTGGGGCCGGTGTCCCCACGTGACCCAGAGTCCTAGTGCCGGGGTGGTCATCGGAACCTGGGAACCAGGCCGGTTACCCGACACGACCCGGTGACCCGGGGCTGTGGTGTCGACGGACTCGTGGACCTGGGTTCGGGGTCCCGACCTGACGCGGTGACCTGGGGCCGGTGTCCCCACGTGACCCGCTGACCTGGGGCCGGGGTCCCCACGTGACCCGCTGACCTGGGGCCGGTGACCCCACGTGACCCGGTCACCTGGGGCCGGTGACCCCGCGTGACCCGGTCACCTGGGGCCGGGGTCCCCACGGGACCCGGGGTCCTGGTGCCGGGGTGGTCACCGGAACGTGGGAACCAGGCCGGGTGCGCGACATGACCCGGTGACCTGGGGCCGGGTTAACGACCTGTCCAGGGGACCCGGGCCGGGGACCCGACAGGACCCGGTGGTCCTTCGCTGGTGTCCCGATGCAACCCGGGGACCCGGGCCCGGGCCCCCACGTGATCCAGTGTTCCGGTGCTTTTGTCCCGATGCAACCCGGGGACCCGGGCCGGGGACCCGGTATGACTCCGTCTCCCGGGGCCGGGGTGGTCACCTGACACTGGTACCCGGGACAGCGACCCGACATGACCCCGTGACCCGGGGCCGGGGTGCCGACCTGTCCAGGGGACCCGACCCGGGTACCCGACAGGACCCGGTGATCTGCGGCTGGGGTAAAAACCCGTCCCGGGGACCCGGGCTGGGTCCCGACATGACCCGGTGACCTGGGGCTGTGGTGTCGACCGGACTCGGGGACCTGGTCCGGTGTCCCGTCATGACCCGGGGACCTGGGGTCGGGGTGGTCACCAGACCCTTGTACCCAGGCCGTTGACCCGACATGACCCTGTGACCCGGGGCCTGGGTAAAAATCCAACCCGGGGACCCGGGCATGGGACGTGACATGACCCGACCTGGGTCCGGGGTCCCGAACTGACCCGGTGACCTGGGTCCGGGGACTCGGTATGACCCGGTTACCTGGGGCCGGTGACCCCACGTGACCCGGTCACCTGGGGCCGGTGTCCCCACGTGACCCGCTGACCTGGGGCCGGTGACCCCACGTGACCCGGTCACCTGGGGCCGGTGACCCCACGTGACCCGCTCACCTGGGGCCGGTGACCCCACGTGACCCGGTCACCTGGGGCCGGTGACCCCACGTGACCCGGTGACCTGGGGCCGGTGTCCCCACGTGACCCGGTGACCTGGGGCCGGTGACCCCACGTGACCCGGTCACCTGGGGCCGGTGTCCCCACGTGACCCGGTCACCTGGGGCCGGTGACCCCACGTGACCCGGTCACCTGGGGCCGGTGACCCCACGTGACCAGGTCACCTGGGGCCGGTGACCCCACGTGACCCGGTCACCTGGGGCCGGTGACCCCACGTGACCCGGTCACCTGGGGCCGGTGACCGCACGTGACCCGGTCACCTGGGGCCGGTGACCCCACGTGACCCGGTCACCTGGGGCCGGTGACCCCACGTGACCCGGTCACCTGGGGCCGGTGACCCCACGTGACCCGGTCACCTGGGGCCGGTGACCCCTTGTGACCCGGTCACCTGGGGCCGGTGACCCCACGTGACCCGGTCACCTGGGGCCGGGGTGGTCATCGGAACCTGGGAACCAGGCCGGGTGCGCGAGATGACCGGGTGACCTGGGGCCGGGTTATCGACCTGTCCAGGGGACCCGGGCCGGGGACCCGACAGGACCCGGTGATCTGCGGCTGGGGTAAAAACCCGTCCCGGGGACCCGGGCTGGGTCCCGACATGCCTTGGTTACCTGGGGCCGGTGTCCCCACGTGACCCGCTGACCTGGGGCCGGTGACACCACGTGACCCGGTCACCTGGGGCCGGTGTCCCCACGTGACCCGGTCACCTGGGGCCGGTGACCCCACGTGACCCGCTGACCTGGGGCCGGTGACCCCACGTGACCCGCTGACCTGGGGCCGGTGACCCCACGTGACCCGGTGACCTGGGGCCGGTGACCCCACGTGACCCGGTCACCTGGGGCCGGTGTCCCCACGTGACCCGGTCACCTGGTGCCGGTGACCCCACGTGACCCGGTCACCTGGGGCCGGTGACCCCACGTGACCCGGTCACCTGGGGCCGGTGACCCCACGTGACCCGGTCACCTGGGGCCGGTGACCCCACGTGACCCGGTCACCTGGGGCAGGTGACCCCACGTGACCCGCTCACCTGGGGCCGGTGACCCCACGTGACCCGGTGACCTTGGGCCGGTGTCCCCACGTGACCCGCTGACCTGGGGCCGGTGACCCCACGTGACCCGGTCACCTGGGGCCGGTGTCCCCACGTGACCCGGTCACCTGGGGCCGGTGACCCCACGTGACCCGCTGACCTGGGGCCGGTGACCCCACGTGACCCGGTGACCTGGGGCCGGTGTCCCCACGTGACCCAGAGTCCTAGTGCCGGGGTGGTCATCGGAACCTGGGAACCAGGCCGGTTACCCGACACGACCCGGTGACCCGGGGCTGTGGTGTCGACGGACTCGTGGACCTGGGTTCGGGGTCCCGACCTGACGCGGTGACCTGGGGCCGGTGTCCCCACGTGACCCGCTGACCTGGGGCCGGGGTCCCCACGTGACCCGCTGACCTGGGGCCGGTGACCCCACGTGACCCGGTCACCTGGGGCCGGTGACCCCGCGTGACCCGGTCACCTGGGGCCGGGGTCCCCACGGGACCCGGGGTCCTGGTGCCGGGGTGGTCACCGGAACGTGGGAACCAGGCCGGGTGCGCGACATGACCCGGTGACCTGGGGCCGGGTTAACGACCTGTCCAGGGGACCCGGGCCGGGGACCCGACAGGACCCGGTGGTCCTTCGCTGGTGTCCCGATGCAACCCGGGGACCCGGGCCCGGGCCCCCACGTGATCCAGTGTTCCGGTGCTTTTGTCCCGATGCAACCCGGGGACCCGGGCCGGGGACCCGGTATGACTCCGTCTCCCGGGGCCGGGGTGGTCACCTGACACTGGTACCCGGGACAGCGACCCGACATGACCCCGTGACCCGGGGCCGGGGTGCCGACCTGTCCAGGGGACCCGACCCGGGTACCCGACAGGACCCGGTGATCTGCGGCTGGGGTAAAAACCCGTCCCGGGGACCCGGGCTGGGTCCCGACATGACCCGGTGACCTGGGGCTGTGGTGTCGACCGGACTCGGGGACCTGGTCCGGTGTCCCGTCATGACCCGGGGACCTGGGGTCGGGGTGGTCACCAGACCCTTGTACCCAGGCCGTTGACCCGACATGACCCTGTGACCCGGGGCCTGGGTAAAAATCCAACCCGGGGACCCGGGCATGGGACGTGACATGACCCGACCTGGGTCCGGGGTCCCGAACTGACCCGGTGACCTGGGTCCGGGGACTCGGTATGACCCGGTTACCTGGGGCCGGTGACCCCACGTGACCCGGTCACCTGGGGCCGGTGTCCCCACGTGACCCGCTGACCTGGGGCCGGTGACCCCACGTGACCCGGTCACCTGGGGCCGGTGACCCCACGTGACCCGCTCACCTGGGGCCGGTGACCCCACGTGACCCGGTCACCTGGGGCCGGTGACCCCACGTGACCCGGTGACCTGGGGCCGGTGTCCCCACGTGACCCGCTGACCTGGGGCCGGTGACCCCACGTGACCCGGTCACCTGGGGCCGGTGTCCCCACGTGACCCGGTCACCTGGGGCCGGTGACCCCACGTGACCCGCTGACCTGGGGCCGGTGACCCCACGTGACCCGGTCACCTGGGGCCGGTGACCCCACGTGACCGGGTCACCTGGGGCCGGTGACCCTACGTGACCCGGTGACCTGGGGCCAGTGTCCCCACGTGACCCAGAGTCCTAGTGCCGGGGTGGTCATCGGAACCTGGGAACCAGGCCGGTTACCCGACACGACCCGGTGACCCGGGGCTGTGGTGTCGACGGACTCGTGGACCTGGGTTCGGGGTCCCGACCTGACGCGGTGACCTGGGGCCGGTGTCCCCACGTGACCCGCTGACCTGGGGCCGGTGTCCCCACGTGACCCGCTGACCTGGGGCCGGTGACCCCACGTGACCCGGTCACCTGGGGCCGGTGACCCCGCGTGACCCGGTCACCTGGGGCCGGGGTCCCCACGGGACCCGGGGTCCTGGTGCCGGGGTGGTCACCGGAACGTGGGAACCAGGCCGGGTGCGCGACATGACCCGGTGACCTGGGGCCGGGTTAACGACCTGTCCAGGGGACCCGGGCTGGGGACCCGACAGGACCCGGTGGTCCTTCGCTGGTGTCCCGATGCAACCCGGGGACCCGGGCCCGGGCCCCCACGTGATCCAGTGATCCGGTGCTTTTGTCCCGATGCAACCCGGGGACCCGGGCCGGGGACCCGGTATGACTCCGTCTCCCGGGGCCGGGGTGGTCACCTGACACTGGTACCCGGGACAGCGACCCGACATGACCCCGTGACCCGGGGCCGGGGTGCCGACCTGTCCAGGGGACCCGACCCGGGTACCCGACAGGACCCGGTGATCTGCGGCTGGGGTAAAAACCCGTCCCGGGGACCCGGGCTGGGTCCCGACATGACCCGGTGACCTGGGGCTGTGGTGTCGACCGGACTCGGGGACCTGGTCCGGTGTCCCGTCATGACCCGGGGACCTGGGCTCGGGGTGGTCACCAGACCCTTGTACCCAGGCCGTTGACCCGACATGACCCTGTGACCCGGGGCCTGGGTAAAAATCCAACCCGGGGACCCGGGCATGGGACGTGACATGACCCGACCTGGGTCCGGGGTCCCGAACTGACCCGGTGACCTGGGTCCGGGGACTCGGTATGACCCGGTTACCTGGGTCCGGTGTCCCCACGTGACCCGCTGACCTGGGGCCGGTGACCCCACGTGACCCGGTCACCTGGGGCCGGTGACCCCACGTGACCCGGTCACCTGGGGCCGGTGACCCCACGTGACCCGGTCACCTGGGGCCGGTGACCCCACGTGACCCGGTCACCTGGGGCCGGTGTCCCCACGTGACCCGGTCACCTGGGGCCGGTGACCCCACGTGACCCGCTGACCTGGGGCCGGTGACCCCACGTGACCCGGTCACCTGGGGCCGGTGACCCCGCGTGACCCGGTCACCTGGGGCCGGGGTCCCCACGGGACCCGGGGTCCTGGTGCCGGGGTGGTCACCGGAACGTGGGAACCAGGCCGGGTGCGCGAGATGACCGGGTGACCTGGGGCCGGGTTATCGACCTGTCCAGGGGACCCGGGCCGGGGACCCGACAGGACCCGGTGATCTGCGGCTGGGGTAAAAACCCGTCCCGGGGACCCGGGCTGGGTCCCGACATGCCTTGGTTACCTGGGGCCGGTGTCCCCACGTGACCCGCTGACCTGGGGCCGGTGACCCCACGTGACCCGGTCACCTGGGGCCGGTGACCCCACGTGACCCGGTCACCTGGGGCCGGTGACCCCACGTGACCCGGTGACCTGGGGCCGGTGTCCCCACGTGACCCGCTGACCTGGGGCCGGTGACCCCACGTGACCCGGTCACCTGGGGCCGGTGTCCCCACGTGACCCGGTCACCTGGGGCCGGTGACCCCACGTGACCCGGTCACCTGGGGCCGGTGACCCCACGTGACCAGGTCACCTCGGCCGGTGACCCCACGTGACCCGGTCACCTGGGGCCGGTGTTCCCACGTGACCCGGTCACCTGGGGCCGGTGACCCCACGTGACCCGGTCACCTGGGGCCGGTGACCCCACGTGACCCGGTCACCTGGGGCCGGTGACCCCACGTGACCCGGTCATCTGGGGCCGGTGACCCCACGTGACCCGGTCACCTGGTGCCGGTGACCCCTTGTGACGCGGTCACCTGGGGCCGGTGACCCCACGTGACCCGGTCACCTGGGGCCGGGGTGGTCATCGGAACCTGGGAACCAGGCCGGGTGCGCGAGATGACCGGGTGACCTGGGGCCGGGTTATCGACCTGTCCAGGGGACCCGGGCCGGGGACCCGACAGGACCCGGTGATCTGCGGCTGGGGTAAAAACCCGTCCCGGGGACCCGGGCTGGGTCCCGACATGCCTTGGTTACCTGGGGCCGGTGTCCCCACGTGACCCGCTGACCTGGGGCCGGTGACCCCACGTGACCCGGTCACCTGGGGCCGGTGTCCCCACGTGACCCGGTCACCTGGGGCTGGTGACCCCACGTGACCCGCTGACCTGGGGCCGGTGACCCCACGTGACCCGCTGACCTGGGGCCGGTGACCCCACGTGACCTGGTCACCTGGGGCCGGTGACCCCACGTGACCCGGTCACCTGGGGCCGGTGTCCCCACGTGACCCGGTCACCTGGTGCCCGTGACCCCACGTGACCCGGTCACCTGGGGCCGGTGACCCCACGTGACCCGGTCACCTGGGGCCGGTGTCCCCACGTGACCCGCTGACCTGGGGCCGGTGACCCCACGTGACCCGGTCACCTGGGGCCGGTGACCCCACGTGACCCGCTCACCTGGGGCCGGTGACCCCACGTGACCCGGTCACCTGGGGCCGGTGACCCCACGTGACCCGGTCACCTGGGGCCGGTGTCCCCACGTGACCCGCTGACCTGGGGCCGGTGACCCCACGTGACCCGGTCACCTGGGGCCGGTGTCCCCACGTGACCCGGTCACCTGGGGCCGGTGACCCCACGTGACCCGCTGACCTGGGGCCGGTGACCCCACGTGACCCGGTCACCTGGGGCCGGTGACCCCACGTGACCCGGTCACCTGGGGCCGGTGACCCCACGTGACCGGGTCACCTGGGGCCGGTGACCCTACGTGACCCGGTGACCTGGGGCCGGTGTCCCCACGTGACCCAGAGTCCTAGTGCCGGGGTGTTCATCGGAACCTGGGAACCAGGCCGGTTACCCGACACGACCCGGTGACCCGGGGCTGTGGTGTCGACGGACTCGTGGACCTGGGTTCGGGGTCCCGACCTGACGCGGTGACCTGGGGCCGGTGTCCCCACGTGACCCGCTGACCTGGGGCCGGTGTCCCCACGTGACCCGCTGACCTGGGGCCGGTGACCCCACGTGACCCGGTCACCTGGGGCCGGTGACCCCGCGTGACCCGGTCACCTGGGGCCGGGGTCCCCACGGGACCCGGGGTCCTGGTGCCGGGGTGGTCACCGGAACGTGGGAACCAGGCCGGGTGCGCGACATGACCCGGTGACCTGGGGCCGGGTTAACGACCTGTCCAGGGGACCCGGGCCGGGGACCCGACAGGACCCGGTGGTCCTTCGCTGGTGTCCCGATGCAACCCGGGGACCCGGGCCCGGGCCCCCACGTGATCCAGTGATCCGGTGCTTTTGTCCCGATGCAACCCGGGGACCCGGGCCGGGGACCCGGTATGACTCCGTCTCCCGGGGCCGGGGTGGTCACCTGACACTGGTACCCGGGACAGCGACCCGACATGACCCCGTGACCCGGGGCCGGGGTGCCGACCTGTCCAGGGGACCCGACCCGGGTACCCGACAGGACCCGGTGATCTGCGGCTGGGGTAAAAACCCGTCCCGGGGACCCGGGCTGGGTCCCGACATGACCCGGTGACCTGGTTCCGGGGTGCCGACGTGACCCGGTGACCTGGGGCTGTGGTGTCGACCGGACTCGGGGACCTGGTCCGGTGTCCCGTCATGACCCGGGGACCTGGGGTCGGGGTGGTCACCAGACCCTTGTACCCAGGCCGTTGACCCGACATGACCCTGTGACCCGGGGCCTGGGTAAAAATCCAACCCGGGGACCCGGGCATGGGACGTGACATGACCCGACCTGGGTCCGGGGTCCCGAACTGACGCGGTGACCTGGGTCCGGGGACTCGGTATGACCCGGTCACCTGGGGCCGGTGACCCCACGTGACCAGGTCACCTGGGGCCGGTGACCCCACGTGACCCGGTCACCTGGGGCCGGTGACCCCACGTGACCCGGTCACCTGGGGCCGGTGACCCCACGTGACCCGGTCACCTGGGGCCGGTGTCCCCACGTGACCCGGTCACCTGGGGCCGGTGACCCCACGTGACCCGGTCACCTGGGGCCGGTGACCCCACGTGACCCGGTCACCTGGGGCCGGTGTCCCCACGTGACCCGGGGTCCTGGTGCCGGGGTGGTCATCGGAACCTGGGAACCAGGCCGGTTACCCGACACGACCCGGTGACCAGGGGCTGTGGTGTCGACGGACTCGTGGACCTGGGTTCGGGGTCCCGACCTGACGCGGTGACCTGGGGCCGGTGTCCCCACGTGACCCGCTGACCTGGGGCCGGTGACCCCACGTGACCCGCTGACCTGGGGCCGGTGACCCCGCGTGACCCGGTCACCTGGGGCCGGGGTCACCACGGGACCCGGGGTCCTGGTGCCGGGGTGGTCACCGGAACCTGGGAACCAGGCCGGTTACCTGACACGACCCGGTGACCTGGGGCCGGGTTAACGACCTGTCCAGGGGACCCGGGCCGGGGACCCGACAGGACCCGGTGGTCCTTCGCTGGTGTCCCGATGCAACCCGGGGACCCGGGCCCGGGCCCCCACGTGATCCAGTGATCCGGTGCTTTTGTCCCGATGCAACCCGGGGACCTGGGCCGGGGACCCGGTATGACTCCGTCTCCCGGGGCCGGGGTGGTCACCTGACACTGGTACCCGGGACAGCGACCCGACATGACCCCGTGACCCGGGGCCGGGGTGCCGACCTGTCCAGGGGACCCGACCCGGGTACCCGACAGGACCCGGTGATCTGCGGCTGGGGTAAAAAACCCGTCCCGGGGACCCGGGCTGGGTCCCGACATGACCCGGTGACCTGGGGCTGTGGTGTCGACCGGACTCGGGGACCTGGTCCGGTGTCCCGTCATGACCCGGGGACCTGGGGTCGGGGTGGTCACCAGACCCTTGTACCCAGGCCGTTGACCCAACATGACCCTGTGACCCGGGGCCTGGGTAAAAATCCAACCCGGGGACCCGGGCATGGGACGTGACATGACCCGACCTGGGTCCGGGGTCCCGAACTGACCCGGTGACCTGGGTCCGGGGACTAGGTATGACCCGGTTACCTGGGGCCGGTGACCCCACGTGACCCGCTGACCTGGGGCCGGTGACCCCACGTGACCCGGTCACCTGGGGCCGGTGACCCCACGTGACCCGGTCACCTGGGGCCGGTGTCCCCACGTGACCCGGTCACCTGGGGCCGGTGACCCCACGTGACCCGGTCACCTGGGGCCGGTGACCCCACGTGACCCGCTGACCTGGGGCCGGTGACCCCACGTGACCCGGTCACCTGGGGCCGGTGACCCCACGTGACCCGGTCACCTGGGGCCGGTGTCCCCACGTAACCCGGTCACGTGGCGCCGGTGACCCCACGTGACCCGGTCACCTGGGGCCGGTGACCCGGTCACCTGGGGCCGGTGTTCCCACGTGACCCGGTCACCTGGGGCCGGTGACCCCACGTGACCCGGTCACCTGGGGCCGGTGACCCCACGTGACCCGGTCACCTGGGGCCGGTGACCCCACGTGACCCGGTGACCTGGGGCCGGTGTCCCCACGTGACCCGGTCACCTGGGGCCGGTGACCCCACGTGACCCGGTCACCTGGGGCCGGTGTCCCCACGTGACCCGGTCACCTGGGGCCGGTGACCCCACGTGACCCGGTCACCTGGGGCCGGTGACCCCACGTGACCAGGTCACCTGGGGCCGGTGACCCCACGTGACCCGATGACCTGGGGCCGGTGTCCCCATGTGACCCGGTCACCTGGGGCCGGTGACCCCACGTGACCCGGTCACCTGGGGCCGGTGTCCCCACGTGACCCGGTGACCTGGGGCCGGTGACCCCACGTGACCCGGTCACCTGGGGCCGGTGTCCCCACGTGACCCGGTCACCTGGGGCCGGTGTCCCCACGTAACCCGGTCACCTGGGGCCGGTGACCCCACGTGACCCGGTCACCTGGGGCCGGTGACCCGGTCACCTGGGGCCGGTGACCCCACGTGACCCGGTCACCTGGGGCCGGTGACCCCACGTGACCCGCTCACCTGGGGCCGGTGACCCCACGTGACCCGGTCACCTGGGGCCGGTGACCCCACGTGACCCGGTCACCTGGGGCCGGTGTCCCCACGTGACCCGGTCACCTGGGGCCGGTGACCCCACGTGACCCGCTGACCTGGGGCCGGTGACCCCACGTGACCAGGTCACCTGGGGCCGGTGACCCCACGTGACCCGGTCACCTGGGGCCGGTGACCCCACGTGACCCGGTCACCTGGGGCCGGTGACCCCACGTGACCCGGTCACCTGGGGCCGGTGACCCCACGTGACCCGGTCACCTGGGGCCGGTGACCCCACGTGACCCGGTCACCTGGGGCCGGTGACCCCACGTGACCCGGTCACCTGGGGCCGGTGACCCCACGTGACCCGGTCACCTGGGGCCGGTGACCCCACGTGACCCGGTCACTTGGGGCCGGGGTGGTCATCGGAACCTGGGAACCAGGCCGGGTGCGCGAGATGACCGGGTGACCTGGGGCCGGGTTATCGACCTGTCCAGGGGACCCGGGCCGGGGACCCGACAGGACCCGGTGATCTGCGGCTGGGGTAAAAACCCGTCCCGGGGACCCGGGCTGGGTCCCGACATGCCTTGGTTACCTGGGGCCGGTGTCCCCACGTGACCCGCTGACCTGGGGCCGGTGACCCCACGTGACCCGGTCACCTGGGGCCGGTGTCCCCACGTGACCCGGTCACCTGGGGCCGGTGACCCCACGTGACCCGCTGACCTGGGGCCGGTGACCCCACGTGACCCGGTCACCTGGGGCCGGTGACCCCACGTGACCCGGTCACCTGGGGCCGGTGTCCCCACGTGACCCGGTCACCTGGTGCCGGTGACCCCACGTGACCCGGTCACCTGGGGCCGGTGACCCCACGTGACCCGGTCACCTGGTGCCGGTGACCCCACGTGACCCGGTCACCTGGGGCCGGTGACCCCACGTGACCCGGTCACCTGGGGCCGGTGACCCCACGTGACCCGCTCACCTGGGGCCGGTGACCCCACGTGACCCGGTCACCTGGGGCCGGTGACCCCACGTGACCCGGTGACCTGGGGCCGGTGTCCCCACGTGACCCGCTGACCTGGGGCCGGTGACCCCACGTGACCCGGTCACCTGGGGCCGGTGTCCCCACGTGACCCGGTCACCTGGGGCCGGTGACCCCACGTGACCCGCTGACCTGGGGCCGGTGACCCCACGTGACCCGGTCACCTGGGGCCGGTGACCCCACGTGACCCGGTCACCTGGGGCCGGTGACCCCACGTGACCGGGTCACCTGGGGCCGGTGACCCTACGTGACCCGGTGACCTGGGGCCGGTGTCCCCACGTGACCCAGAGTCCTAGTGCCGGGGTGGTCATCGGAACCTGGGAACCAGGCCGGTTACCCGACACGACCCGGTGACCCGGGGCTGTGGTGTCGACGGACTCGTGGACCTGGGTTCGGGGTCCCGACCTGACGCGGTGACCTGGGGCCGGTGTCCCCACGTGACCCGCTGACCTGGGGCCGGGGTCCCCACGTGACCCGCTGACCTGGGGCCGGTGACCCCACGTGACCCGGTCACCTGGGGCCGGTGACCCCGCGTGACCCGGTCACCTGGGGCCGGGGTCCCCACGGGACCCGGGGTCCTGGTGCCGGGGTGGTCACCGGAACGTGGGAACCAGGCCGGGTGCGCGACATGACCCGGTGACCTGGGGCCGGGTTAACGACCTGTCCAGGGGACCCGGGCCGGGGACCAGACAGGACCCGGTGGTCCTTCGCTGGTGTCCCGATGCAACCCGGGGACCCGGGCCCGGGCCCCCACGTGATCCAGTGTTCCGGTGCTTTTGTCCCGATGCAACCCGGGGACCCGGGCCGGGGACCCGGTATGACTCCGTCTCCCGGGGCCGGGGTGGTCACCTGACACTGGTACCCGGGACAGCGACCCGACATGACCCCGTGACCCGGGGCCGGGGTGCCGACCTGTCCAGGGGACCCGACCCGGGTACCCGACAGGACCCGGTGATCTGCGGCTGGGGTAAAAACCCGTCCCGGGGACCCGGGCTGGGTCCCGACATGACCCGGTGACCTGGGGCTGTGGTGTCGACCGGACTCGGGGACCTGGTCCGGTGTCCCGTCATGACCCGGGGACCTGGGGTCGGGGTGGTCACCAGACCCTTGTACCCAGGCCGTTGACCCGACATGACCCTGTGACCCGGGGCCTGGGTAAAAATCCAACCCGGGGACCCGGGCATGGGACGTGACATGACCCGACCTGGGTCCGGGGTCCCGAACTGACGCGGTGACCTGGGTCCGGGGACTCGGTATGACCCGGTCACCTGGGGCCGGTGACCCCACGTGACCCGGTCACCTGGGGCCGGTGTCCCCACGTGACCCGCTGACCTGGGGCCGGTGACCCCACGTGACCCGGTCACCTGGGGCCGGTGTCCCCACGTGACCCGGTCACCTGGGGCCGGTGTCCCCACGTGACCCGGTCACCTGGGGCCGGTGACCCCACGTGACCCGCTGACCTGGGGCCGGTGACCCCACGTGACCCGGTCACCTGGGGCCGGTGTCCCCACGTAACCCGGTCACCTGGTGCCGGTGACCCCACGTGACCCGGTCACCTGGGGCCGGTGAACGGTCACCTGGGGCCGGTGACCCCACGTGACCCGGTCACCTGGGGCCGGTGTCCCCACGTGACCCGGTCACCTGGGGCCGGTGACCCCACGTGACCCGGTCACCTGGGGCCGGTGACCCCACGTGACCCGGTGACCTGGGGCCGGTGTCCCCACGTGACCCGGTGACCTGGGGCCGGTGACCCCACGTGACCCGGTCACCTGGGGCCGGTGTCCCCACGTGACCCGGTCACCTGGGGCCGGTGACCCCACGTGACCCGGTCACCTGGGGCCGGTGACCCCACGTGACCAGGTCACCTGGGGCCGGTGACCCCACGTGACCCGGTCACCTGGGGCCGGTGACCCCACGTGACCCGGTCACCTGGGGCCGGTGTTCCCACGTGACCCGGTCACCTGGGGCCGGTGACCCCACGTGACCCGGTCACCTGGGGCCGGTGACCCCACGTGACCCGGTCACCTGGGGCCGGTGACCCCACGTGACCCGGTCACCTGGGGCCGGTGACCGCACGTGACCCGGTCACCTGGGGCCGGTGACCCCACGTGACCCGGTCACCTGGGGCCGGTGACCCCACGTGACCCGGTCACCTGGGGCCGGTGACCCCACGTGACCCGGTCACCTGGTGCCGGTGACCCCTTGTGACCCGGTCACCTGGGGCCGGTGACCCCACGTGACCCGGTCACCTGGGGCCGGGGTGGTCATCGGAACCTGGGAACCAGGCCGGGTGCGCGAGATGACCGGGTGACCTGGGGCCGGGTTATCGACCTGTCCAGGGGACCCGGGCCGGGGACCCGACAGGACCCGGTGATCTGCGGCTGGGGTAAAAACCCGTCCCGGGGACCCGGGCTGGGTCCCGACATGCCTTGGTTACCTGGGGCCGGTGTCCCCACGTGACCCGCTGACCTGGGGCCGGTGACCCCACGTGACCCGGTCACCTGGGGCCGGTGTCCCCACGTGACCCGGTCACCTGGGGCCGGTGACCCCACGTGACCCGCTGACCTGGGGCCGGTGACCCCACGTGACCCGCTGACCTGGGGCTGGTGACCCCACGTGACCCGGTCACCTGGGGCCGGTGACCCCACGTGACCCGGTCACCTGGGGCCGGTGTCCCCACGTGACCCGGTCACCTGGTGCCGGTGACCCCACGTGACCCGGTCACCTGGGGCCGGTGACCCCACGTGACCCGGTCACCTGGGGCCGGTGTCCCCACGTGACCCGCTGACCTGGGGCCGGTGACCCCACGTGACCCGGTCACCTGGGGCCGGTGACCCCACGTGACCCGCTCACCTGGGGCCGGTGACCCCACGTGACCCGGTCACCTGGGGCCGGTGACCCCACGTGACCCGTTGACCTGGGGCCGGTGACCCCACGTGACCCGGTCACCTGGGGCCGGTGACCCCACGTGACCCGCTCACCTGGGGCCGGTGACCCCACGTGACCGGGTCACCTGGGGCCGGTGACCCTACGTGACCCGGTGACCTGGGGCCAGTGTCCCCACGTGACCCAGAGTCCTAGTGCCGGGGTGGTCATCGGAACCTGGGAACCAGGCCGGTTACCCGACACGACGCGGTGACCCGGGGCTGTGGTGTCGACGGACTCGTGGACCTGGGTTCGGGGTCCCGACCTGACGCGGTGACCTGGGGCCGGTGTCCCCACGTGACCCGCTGACCTGGGGCCGGTGTCCCCACGTGACCCGCTGACCTGGGGCCGGTGACCCCACGTGACCCGGTCACCTGGGGCCGGTGACCCCGCGTGACCCGGTCACCTGGGGCCGGGGTCCCCACGGGACCCAGGGTCCTGGTGCCGGGGTGGTCACCGGAACGTGGGAACCAGGCCGGGTGCGCGACATGACCCGGTGACCTGGGGCCGGGTTAACGACCTGTCCAGGGGACTCGGGCTGGGGACCCGACAGGACCCGGTGGTCCTTCGCTGGTGTCCCGATGCAACCCGGGGACCCGGGCCCGGGCCCCCACGTGATCCAGTGATCCGGTGCTTTTGTCCCGATGCAACCCGGGGACCCGGGCCGGGGACCCGGTATGACTCCGTCTCCCGGGGCCGGGGTGGTCACCTGACACTGGTACCCGGGACAGCGACCCGACATGACCCCGTGACCCGGGGCCGGGGTGCCGACCTGTCCAGGGGACCCGACCCGGGTACCCGACAGGACCTGGTGATCTGCGGCTGGGGTAAAAACCCGTCCCGGGGACCCGGGCTGGGTCCCGACATGACCCGGTGACCTGGGGCTGTGGTGTCGACCGGACTCGGGGACCTGGTCCGGTGTCCCGTCATGACCCGGGGACCTGGGGTCGGGGTGGTCACCAGACCCTTGTACCCAGGCCGTTGACCCGACATGACCCTGTGACCCGGGGCCTGGGTAAAAATCCAACCCGGGGACCCGGGCATGGGACGTGACATGACCCGACCTGGGACCGGGGTCCCGAACTGACCCGGTGACCTGGGTCCGGGGACTCGGTATGACCCGGTTACCTGGGGCCGGTGACCCCACGTGACCTGGTCACCTGGGGCCGGTGTCCCCACGTGACCCGCTGACCTGGGGCTGGTGACCCCACGTGACCCGGTCACCTGGGGCCGGTGTCCCCACGTGACCCGGTCACCTGGGGCCGGTGTCCCCACGTGACCCGGTCACCTGGGGCCGGTGACCCCACGTGACCCGCTGACCTGGGGCCGGTGACCCCACGTGACCCGGTCACCTGGGGCCGGTGTCCCCACGTAACCCGGTCACCTGGGGCCGGTGACCCCACGTGACCCGGTCACCTGGGGCCGGTGAACGGTCACCTGGGGCCGGTGACCCCACGTGACCCGGTCACCTGGGGCCGGTGTCCCCACGTGACCCGGTCACCTGGGGCCGGTGACCCCACGTGACCAGGTCACCTGGGGCCGGTGACCCCACGTGACCCGGTGACCTGGGGCCGGTGTCCCCACGTGACCCGGTGACCTGGGGCCGGTGACCCCACGTGACCCGGTCACCTGGGGCCGGTGTCCCCACGTGACCCGGTCACCTGGGGCCGGTGACCCCACGTGACCCGGTCACCTGGGGCCGGTGACCCCACGTGACCAGGTCACCTGGGGCCGGTGACCCCACGTGACCCGGTCACCTGGGGCCGGTGACCCTACATGACCCGGTGACCTGGGGCCGGTGTCCCCACGTGACCCAGAGTCCTAGTGCCGGGGTGGTCATCGGAACCTGGGAACCAGGCCGGTTACCCGACACGACGCGGTGACCCGGGTCTGTGGTGTCGACGGACTCGTGGACCTGGGTTCGGGGTCCCGACCTGACGCGGTGACCTGGGGCCGGAATCCCCACGTGACCCGCTGACCTGGGGCCGGTGTCCCCACGTGACCCGCTGACCTGGGGCCGGTGACCCCACGTGACCCGGTCACCTGGGGCCGGTGTCCCCACGTGACCCGGTCACCTGGGGCCGGTGACCCCACGTGACCCGGTCACCTGGGGCCGGTGACCCCACGTGACCCGGTCACCTGGGGCCGGTGACCCCACGTGACCCGGTCACCTGGGGCCGGTGACCGCACGTGACCCGGTCACCTGGGGCCGGTGACCCCACGTGACCCGGTCACCTGGGGCCGGTGACCCCACGTGACCCGGTCACCTGGGGCCGGTGACCCCACGTGACCCGGTCACCTGGGGCCGGTGACCCCTTGTGACCCGGTCACCTGGGGCCGGTGACCCCACGTGACCCGGTCACCTGGGGCCGGGGTGGTCATCGGAACCTGGGAACCAGGCCGGGTGCGCGAGATGACCGGGTGACCTGGGGCCGGGTTATCGACCTGTCCAGGGGACCCGGGCCGGGGACCCGACAGGACCCGGTGATCTGCGGCTGGGGTAAAAACCCGTCCCGGGGACCCGGGCTGGGTCCCGACATGCCTTGGTTACCTGGGGCCGGTGTCCCCACGTGACCCGCTGACCTGGGGCCGGTGACCCCACGTGACCCGGTCACCTGGGGCCGGTGTCCCCACGTGACCCGGTCACCTGGGGCCGGTGACCCCACGTGACCCGGTCACCTGGGGCCGGTGACCCCACGTGACCCGGTCACCTGGGGCCGGTGTCCCCACGTGACCCGGTCACCTGGTGCCGGTGACCCCACGTGACCCGGTCACCTGGGGCCGGTGACCCCACGTGACCCGGTCACCTGGGGCCGGTGTCCCCACGTGACCCGCTGACCTGGGGCCGGTGACCCCACGTGACCCGGTGACCTGGGGCCGGTGACCCCACGTGACCCGCTCACCTGGGGCCGGTGACCCCACGTGACCCGGTCACCTGGGGCCGGTGACCCCACGTGACCCGGTGACCTGGGGCCGGTGTCCCCACGTGACCCGCTGACCTGGGGCCGGTGACCCCACGTGACCCGCTCACCTGGGGCCGGTGTCCCCACGTGAGCCGGTCACCTGGGGCCGGTGACCCCACGTGACCCGCTGACCTGGGGCCGGTGACCCCACGTGACCCGGTCACCTGGGGCCGGTGACCCCACGTGACCCGGTCACCTGGGGCCGGTGACCCCACGTGACCGGGTCACCTGGGGCCGGTGACCCTACGTGACCCGGTGACCTGGGGCCGGTGTCCCCACGTGACCCAGAGTCCTAGTGCCGGGGTGGTCATCGGAACCTGGGAACCAGGCCGGTTACCCGACACGACCCGGTGACCCGGGGCTGTGGTGTCGACGGACTCGTGGACCTGGGTTCGGGGTCCCGACCTGACGCGGTGACCTGGGGCCGGTGTCCCCACGTGACCCGCTGACCTGGGGCCGGTGTCCCCACGTGACCCGCTGACCTGGGGCCGGTGACCCCACGTGACCCGGTCACCTGGGGCCGGTGACCCCGCGTGACCCGGTCACCTGGGGCCGGGGTCCCCACGGGACCCGGGGTCCTGGTGCCGGGGTGGTCACCGGAACGTGGGAACCAGGCCGGGTGCGCGACATGACCCGGTGACCTGGGGCCGGGTTAACGACCTGTCCAGGGGACCCGGGCCGGGGACCCGACAGGACCCGGTGGTCCTTCGCTGGTGTCCCGATGCAACCCGGGGACCCGGGCCCGGGCCCCCACGTGATCCAGTGATCCGGTGCTTTTGTCCCGATGCAACCCGGGGACCCGGGCCGGGGACCCGGTATGACTCCGTCTCCCGGGGCCGGGGTGGTCACCTGACACTGGTACCCGGGACAGGGACCCGACATGACCCCGTGACCCGGGGCCGGGGTGCCGACCTGTCCAGGGGACCCGACCCGGGTACCCGACAGGACCCGGTGATCTGCGGCTGGGGTAAAAACCCGTCCTGGGGACCCGGGCTGGGTCCCGACATGACCCGGTGACCTGGGGCTGTGGTGTCGACCGGACTCGGGGACCTGGTCCGGTGTCCCGTCATGACCCGGGGACCTGGGGTCGGGGTGGTCACCAGACCCTTGTACCCAGGCCGTTGACCCGACATGACCCTGTGACCCGGGGCCTGGGTAAAAATCCAACCCGGGGACCCGGGCATGGGACGTGACATGACCCGACCTGGGTCCGGGGTCCCGAACTGACCCGGTGACCTGGGTCCGGGGACTCGGTATGACCCGGTTACCTGGGGCCGGTGACCCCACGTGACCCGGTCACCTGGGGCCGGTGTCCCCACGTGACCCGCTGACCTGGGGCCGGTGACCCCACGTGACCCGGTCACCTGGGGCCGGTGACCCCACGTGACCCGGTGACCTGGGGCCGGTGTCCCCACGTGACCCGCTGACCTGGGGCCGGTGACCCCACGTGACCCGGTCACCTGGGGCCGGTGTCCCCACGTGACCCGGTCACCTGGGGCCGGTGACCCCACGTGACCCGCTGACCTGGGGCCGGTGACCCCACGTGACCCGCTGACCTGGGGCCAGTGACCCCACGTGACCCGGTCACCTGGGGCCGGTGACCCCACGTGACCCGGTCACCTGGGGCCGGTGTCCCCACGTAACCCGGTCACCTGGTGCCGGTGACCCCACGTGACCCGGTCACCTGGGGCCGGTGACCCGGTCACCTGGGGCCGGTGACCCCACGTGACCCGGTCACCTGGGGCCCGTGACCCCACGTGACCCGCTCACCTGGGGCCGGTGACCCCACGTGACCCGGTCACCTGGGGCCGGTGACCCCACGTGACCCGCTGACCTGGGGCCGGTGTCCCCACATGACCCGCTGACCTGGGGCCGGTGACCCCACGTGACCCGGTCACCTGGGGCCGGTGTCCCCACGTGACCCGGTCACCTGGGGCCGGTGACCCCACGTGACCCGGTCACCTGGGGCCGGTGACCCCACGTGACCAGGTCACCTGGAACCGGTGACCCCACGTGACCCGGTCACCTGGGGCCGGTGACCCCACGTGACCCGGTCACCTGGGGCCGGTGTTCCCACGTGACCCGGTCACCTGGGGCCGGTGACCCCACGTGACCCGGTCACCTGGGGCCGGTGACCCCACGTGACCCGGTCACCTGGGGCCGGTGACCCCACGTGACCCGGTCACCTGGGGCCGGTGACCGCACGTGACCCGGTCACCTGGGGCCGGTGACCCCACGTGACCCGGTCACCTGGGGCCGGTGACCCCACGTGACACGGTCACCTGGTGCCGGTGACCCCACGTGACCCGGTCACCTGGGGCCGGGGTGGTCATCGGAACCTGGGAACCAGGCCGGGTGCGCGAGATGACCGGGTGACCTGGGGCCGGGTTATCGACCTGTCCAGGGGACCCGGGCCGGGGACCCGACAGGACCCGGTGATCTGCGGCTGGGGTAAAAACCCGTCCCGGGGACCCGGGCTGGGTCCCGACATGCCTTGGTTACCTGGGGCCGGTGTCCCCACGTGACCCGCTGACCTGGGGCCGGTGACCCCACGTGACCCGGTCACCTGGGGCCGGTGTCCCCACGTGACCCGGTCACCTGGGGCCGGTGACCCCACGTGACCCGCTGACATGGGGCCGGTGACCCCACGTGACCCGCTGACCTGGGGCCGGTGACCCCACGTGACCCGGTCACCTGGGGCCGGTGTCCCCACGTGACCCGGTCACCTGGTGCCGGTGACCCCACGTGACCCGGTCACCTGGGGCCGGTGACCCCACGTGACCCGGTCACCTGGGGCCGGTGTCCCCACGTGACCCACTCACCTGGGGCCGGTGACCCCACGTGACCCGCTGACCTGGGGCCGGTGACCCCACGTGACCCGCTGACCTGGGGCCGGTGACCCCACGTGACCCGGTCACCTGGGGCCGGTGTCCCCACGTGACCCGGTCACCTGGGGCCGGTGACCGCACGTGACCCGGTCACCTGGGGCCGGTGACCCCACGTGACCCGGTCACCTGGTGCCGGTGACCCCACGTGACCCGCTGACCTGGGGCCGGTGACCCCACGTGACCGGGTCACCTGGGGCCGGTGACCCTACATGACCCGGTGACCTGGGGCCGGTGTCCCCACGTGACCCAGAGTCCTAGTGCCGGGGTGGTCATCGGAACCTGGGAACCAGGCCGGTTACCCGACACGACCCGGTGACCCGGGGCTGTGGTGTCGACGGACTCGTGGACCTGGGTTCGGGGTCCCGACCTGACGCGGTGACCTGGGGCCGGAATCCCCACGTGACCCGCTGACCTGGGGCCGGTGTCCCCACGTGACCCGCTGACCTGGGGCCGGTGACCCCACGTGACCCGGTCACCTGGGGCCGGTGACCCCACGTGACCCGGTCACCTGGGGCCGGTGTCCCCACGTGACCCGGGGTCCTGGTGCCGGGGTGGTCATCGGAACCTGGGAACCAGGCCGGTTACCCGACACGACCCGGTGACCCGGGGCTGTGGTGTCGACGGACTCGTGGACCTGGGTTCGGGGTCCCGACCTGACGCGGTGACCTGGGGCCGGTGTCCCCACGTGACCCGCTGACCTGGGGCCGGTGTCCCCACGTGACCCGCTGACCTGGGGCCGGTGACCCCGCGTGACCCGGTCACCTGGGGCCGGGGTCACCACGGGACCCGGGGTCCTGGTGCCGGGGTGGTCACCGGAACGTGGGAACCAGGCCGGTTACCTGACACGACCCGGTGACCTGGGGCCGGGTTAACGACCTGTCCAGGGGACCCGGGCCGGGGACCCGACAGGACCCGGTGGTCCTTCGCTGGTGTCCCGATGCAACCCGGGGACCCGGGCCCGGGCCCCCACGTGATCCAGTGATCCGGTGCTTTTGTCCCGATGCAACCCGGGGACCCGGGCCGGGGACCCGGTATGACTCCGTCTCCCGGGGCCGGGGTGGTCACCTGACACTGGTACCCGGGACAGCAACCCGACATGACCCCGTGACCCGGGGCCGGGGTGCCGACCTGTCCAGGGGACCCGACCCGGGTACCCGACAGGACCCGGTGATCTGCGGCTGGGGTAAAAACCCGTCCCGGGGACCCGGGCTGGGTCCCGACATGACCCGGTGACCTGGGGCTGTGGTGTCGACCGGACTCGGGGACCTGGTCCGGTGTCCCGTCATGACCCGGGGACCTGGGGTCGGGGTGGTCACCAGACCCTTGTACCCAGGCCGTTGACCCGACATGACCCTGTGACCCGGGGCCTGGGTAAAAATCCAACCCGGGGACCCGGGCATGGGACGTGACATGACCCGACCTGGGTCCGGGGTCCCGAACTGACGCGGTGACCTGGGTCCGGGGACTCGGTATGACCCGGTCACCTGGGGCCGGTGACCCCACGTGACCCGGTCACCTGGGGCCGGTGACCCCACGTGACCCGCTCACCTGGGGCCGGTGACCCCACGTGACCCGGTCACCTGGGGCCGGTGACCCCACGTGACCCGGTCACCTGGGGCCGGTGTCCCCACGTGACCCGGTCACCTGGGGCCGGTGACCCCACGTGACCCGGTCACCTGGGGCCGGTGACCCCACGTGACCCGGTCACCTGGGGCCGGTGACCCCACGTGACCCGGTCACCTGGGGCCGGTGACCCCACGTGACCCGGTCACCTGGGGCCGGTGTTCCCACGTGACCCGGTCACCTGGGGCCGGTGACCCCACGTGACCCGGTCACCTGGGGCCGGTGTCCCCACGTGACCCGGGGTCCTGGTGCCGGGGTGGTCATCGGAACCTGGGAACCAGGCCGGTTACCCGACACGACCCGGTTACCCGGGGCTGTGGTGTCGACGGACTCGTGGACCTGGGTTCGGGGTCCCGACCTGACGCGGTGACCTGGGGCCGGTGTCCCCACGTGACCCGCTGACCTGGGGCCGGTGACCCCACGTGACCCGCTGACCTGGGGCCGGTGACCCCGCGTGACCCGGTCACCTGGGGCTGGGGTCACCACGGGACCCGGGGTCCTGGTGCCGGGGTGGTCACCGGAACCTGGGAACCAGGCCGGTTACCTGACACGACCCGGTGACCTGGGGCCGGGTTAACGACCTGTCCAGGGGACCCGGGCCGGGGACCCGACAGGACCCGGTGGTCCTTCGCTGGTGTCCCGATGCAACCCGGGGACCCGGGCCCGGGCCCCCACGTGATCCAGTGATCCGGTGCTTTTGTCCCGATGCAACCCGGGGACCTGGGCCGGGGACCCGGTATGACTCCGTCTCCCGGGGCCGGAGTGGTCACCTGACACTGGTACCCGGGACAGCGACCCGACATGACCCCGTGACCCGGGGCCGGGGTGCCGACCTGTCCAGGGGACCCGACCCGGGTACCCGACAGGACCCGGTGATCTGCGGCTGGGGTAAAAACCCGTCCCGGGGACCCGGGCTGGGTCCCGACATGACCCGGTGACCTGGGGCTGTGGTGTCGACCGGACTCGGGGACCTGGTCCGGTGTCCCGTCATGACCCGGGGACCTGGGGTCGGGGTGGTCACCAGACCCTTGTACCCAGGCCGTTGACCCGACATGACCCTGTGACCCGGGGCCTGGGTAAAAATCCAACCCGGGGACCCGGGCATGGGACGTGACATGACCCGACCTGGGTCCGGGGTCCCGAACTGACCCGGTGACCTGGGTCCGGGGACTCGGTATGACCCGGTTACCTGGGTCCGGTGTCCCCACGTGACCCGGTCACCTGGGGCCGGTGACCCCACGTGACCAGGTCACCTGGGGCCGGTGACCCCACGTGACCCGGTCACCTGGGGCCGGTGACCCCACGTGACCCGGTCACCTGGGGCCGGTGACCCCACGTGACCCGCTGACCTGGGGCCGGTGACCCCACGTGACCCGGTCACCTGGGGCCGGTGACCCCACGTGACCCGGTCACCTGGGGCCGGTGTCCCCACGTGACCCGGTCACCTGGGGCCGGTGACCCCACGTGACCCGGTCACCTGGGGCCGGTGACCCCACGTGACCCGGTCACCTGGGGCCGGGGTGGTCATCGGAACCTGGGAACCAGGCCGGGTGCGCGAGATGACCGGGTGACCTGGGGCCGGGTTATCGACCTGTCCAGGGGACCCGGGCCGGGGACCCGACAGGACCCGGTGATCTGCGGCTGGGGTAAAAACCCGTCCCGGGGACCCGGGCTGGGTCCCGACATGCCTTGGTTACCTGGGGCCGGTGTCCCCACGTGACCCGCTGACCTGGGGCCGGTGACCCCACGTGACCCGGTCACCTGGGGCCGGTGACCCCACGTGACCCGGTCACCTGGGGCCGGTGACCCCACGTGACCCGGTGACCTGGGGCCGGTGTCCCCACGTGACCCGCTGACCTGGGGCCGGTGACCCCACGTGACCCGGTCACCTGGGGCCGGTGTCCCCACGTGACCCGGTCACCTGGGGCCGGTGACCCCACGTGACCCGGTCACCTGGGGCCGGTGACCCCACGTGACCCGGTCACCTGGGGCCGGTGTCCCCACGTAACCCGGTCACCTGGGGCCGGTGACCCCACGTGACCCGGTCACCTGGGGCCGGTGACCCGGTCACCTGGGGCCGGTGACCCCACGTGACCCGGTCACCTGGGGCCGGTGACCCCACGTGACCCGGTCACCTGGGGCCGGTGACCCCACGTGACCCGGTGATCTGGGGCCGGTGTCCCCACGTAACCCGGTCACCTGGGGCCGGTGACCCCACGTGACCCGGTCACCTGGGGCCGGTGACCCGGTCACCTGGGGCCGGTGACCCCACGTGACCCGGTCACCTGGGGCCGGTGACCCCACGTGACCCGGTCACCTGGGGCCGGTGACCCCACGTGACCCGGTCACCTGGGGCCGGTGACCCCACGTGACCCGGTGACCTGGGGCCGGTGTCCCCACGTGACCCGGTGACCTGGGGCCGGTGACCCCACGTGACCCGGTCACCTGGGGCCGGTGTCCCCACGTGACCCGGTCACCTGGGGCCGGTGACCCCACGTGACCCGGTCACCTGGGGCCGGTGACCCCACGTGACCAGGTCACCTGGGGCCGGTGACCCCACGTGACCCGGTCACCTGGGGCCGGTGACCCCACGTGACCCGGTCACCTGGGGCCGGTGACCCCACGTGACCCGGTCACCTGGGGCCGGTGACCCCACGTGACCCGGTCACCTGGGGCCGGTGACCGCACGTGACCCGGTCACCTGGGGCCGGTGACCCCACGTGACCCGGTCACCTGGGGCCGGTGACCCCACGTGACCCGGTCACCTGGGGCCGGTGACCCCTTGTGACCCGGTCACCTGGGGCCGGTGACCCCACGTGACCCGGTCACCTGGGGCCGGGGTGGTCATCGGAACCTGGGAACCAGGCCGGGTGCGCGAGATGACCGGGTGACCTGGGGCCGGGTTATCGACCTGTCCAGGGGACCCGGGCCGGGGACCCGACAGGACCCGGTGATCTGCGGCTGGGGTAAAAACCCGTCCCGGGGACCCGGGCTGGGTCCCGACATGCCTTGGTTACCTGGGGCCGGTGTCCCCACGTGACCCGCTGACCTGGGGCCGGTGACCCCACGTGACCCGGTCACCTGGGGCCGGTGTCCCCACGTGACCCGGTCACCTGGGGCCGGTGACCCCACGTGACCCGCTGACCTGGGGCCGGTGACCCCACGTGACCCGGTCACCTGGGGCCGGTGACCCCACGTGACCCGGTCACCTGGGGCCGGTGTCCCCACGTGACCCGGTCACCTGGTGCCGGTGACCCCACGTGACCCGGTCACCTGGGGCCGGTGACCCCACGTGACCCGGTTACCTGGTGCCGGTGACCCCACGTGACCCGGTCACCTGGGGCCGGTGACCCCACGTGACCCGGTCACCTGGGGCAGGTGACCCCACATGACCCGCTCACCTGGGGCCGGTGACCCCACGTGACCCGGTCACCTGGGGCCGGTGACCCCACGTGACCCGGTGACCTTGGGCCGGTGTCCCCACGTGACCCGCTGACCTGGGGCCGGTGACCCCACGTGACCCGGTCACCTGGGGCCGGTGTCCCCACGTGACCCGGTCACCTGGGGCCGGTGACCCCACGTGACCCGCTGACCTGGGGCCGGTGACCCCACGTGACCCGGTCACCTGGGGCCGGTGACCCCACGTGACCCGGTCACCTGGGGCCGGTGACCCCACGTGACCGGGTCACCTGGGGCCGGTGACCCTACGTGACCCGGTGACCTGGGGCCGGTGTCCCCACGTGACCCAGAGTCCTAGTGCCGGGGTGGTCATCGGAACCTGGGAACCAGGCCGGTTACCCGACACGACCCGGTGACCCGGGGCTGTGGTGTCGACGGACTCGTGGACCTGGGTTCGGGGTCCCGACCTGACGCGGTGACCTGGGGCCGGTGTCCCCACGTGACCCGCTGACCTGGGGCCGGTGTCCCCACGTGACCCGCTGACCTGGGGCCGGTGACCCCACGTGACCCGGTCACCTGGGGCCGGTGACCCCGCGTGACCCGGTCACCTGGGGCCGGGGTCCCCACGGGACCCGGGGTCCTGGTGCCGGGGTGGTCACCGGAACGTGGGAACCAGGCCGGGTGCGCGACATGACCCGGTGACCTGGGGCCGGGTTAACGACCTGTCCAGGGGACCCGGGCCGGGGACCCGACAGGACCCGGTGGTCCTTCGCTGGTGTCCCGATGCAACCCGGGGACCCGGGCCCGGGCCCCCACGTGATCCAGTGTTCCGGTGCTTTTGTCCCGATGCAACCCGGGGACCCGGGCCGGGGACCCGGTATGACTCCGTCTCCCGGGGCCGGGGTGGTCACCTGACACTGGTACCCGGGACAGCGACCCGACATGACCCCGTGACCCGGGGCCGGGGTGCCGACCTGTCCAGGGGACCCGACCCGGGTACCCGACAGGACCCGGTGATCTGCGGCTGGGGTAAAAACCCGTCCCGGGGACCCGGGCTGGGTCCCGACATGACCCGGTGACCTGGGGCTGTGGTGTCGACCGGACTCGGGGACCTGGTCCGGTGTCCCGTCATGACCCGGGGACCTGGGGTCGGGGTGGTCACCAGACCCTTGTACCCAGGCCGTTGACCCGACATGACCCTGTGACCCGGGGCCTGGGTAAAAATCCAACCCGGGGACCCGGGCATGGGACGTGACATGACCCGACCTGGGTCCGGGGTCCCGAACTGACCCGGTGACCTGGGTCCGGGGACTCGGTATGACCCGGTTACCTGGGGCCGGTGACCCCACGTGACCCGGTCACCTGGGGCCGGTGTCCCCACGTGACCCGCTGACCTGGGGCCGGTGACCCCACGTGACCCGGTCACCTGGGGCCGGTGACCCCACGTGACCCGCTCACCTGGGGCCGGTGACCCCACGTGACCCGGTCACCTGGGGCCGGTGACCCCACGTGACCCGGTGACCTGGGGCCGGTGTCCCCACGTGACCCGCTGACCTGGGGCCGGTGACCCCACGTGACCCGGTCACCTGGGGCCGGTGTCCCCACGTGACCCGGTCACCTGGGGCCGGTGACCCCACGTGACCCGCTCACCTGGGGCCGGTGACCCCACGTGACCCGGTCACCTGGGGCCGGTGACCCCACGTGACCCGGTCACCTGGGGCCGGTGACCCCACGTGACCGGGTCACCTGGGGCCGGTGACCCTACGTGACCCGGTGACCTGGGGCCAGTGTCCCCACGTGACCCAGAGTCCTAGTGCCGGGGTGGTCATCGGAACCTGGGAACCAGGCCGGTTACCCGACACGACCCGGTGACCCGGGGCTGTGGTGTCAACGGACTCGTGGACCTGGGTTCGGGGTCCCGACCTGACGCGGTGACCTGGGGCCGGTGTCCCCACGTGACCCGCTGACCTGGGGCCGGTGTCCCCACGTGACCCGCTGACCTGGGGCCGGTGACCCCACGTGACCCGGTCACCTGGGGCCGGTGACCCCGCGTGACCCGGTCACCTGGGGCCGGGGTCCCCACGGGACCCGGGGTCCTGGTGCCGGGGTGGTCACCGGAACGTGGGAACCAGGCCGGGTGCGCGACATGACCCGGTGACCTGGGGCCGGGTTAACGACCTGTCCAGGGGACCCGGGCTGGGGACCCGACAGGACCCGGTGGTCCTTCGCTGGTGTCCCGATGCAACCCGGGGACCCGGGCCCGGGCCCCCACGTGATCCAGTGATCCGGTGCTTTTGTCCCGATGCAACCCGGGGACCCGGGCCGGGGACCCGGTATGACTCCGTCTCCCGGGGCCGGGGTGGTCACCTGACACTGGTACCCGGGACAGCGACCCGACATGACCCCGTGACCCGGGGCCGGGGTGCCGACCTGTCCAGGGGACCCGACCCGGGTACCCGACAGGACCCGGTGATCTGCGGCTGGGGTAAAAACCCGTCCCGGGGACCCGGGCTGGGTCCCGACATGACCCGGTGACCTGGGGCTGTGGTGTCGACCGGACTCGGGGACCTGGTCCGGTGTCCCGTCATGACCCGGGGACCTGGGGTCGGGGTGGTCACCAGACCCTTGTACCCAGGCCGTTGACCCGACATGACCCTGTGACCCGGGGCCTGGGTAAAAATCCAACCCGGGGACCCGGGCATGGGACGTGACATGACCCGACCTGGGTCCGGGGTCCCGAACTGACGCGGTGACCTGGGTCCGGGGACTCGGTATGACCCGGTTACCTGGGTCCGGTGTCCCCACGTGACCCGGTCACCTGGGGCCGGTGACCCCACGTGACCAGGTCACCTGGGGCCGGTGACCCCACGTGACCCGGTCACCTGGGGCCGGTGACCCCACGTGACCCGGTCACCTGGGGCCGGTGACCCCACGTGACCCGGTCACCTGGGGCCGGTGACCCCACGTGACCCGGTCACCTGGGGCCGGTGACCCCACGTGACCCGGTCACCTGGGGCCGGTGTCCCCACGTGACCCGGTCACCTGGGGCCGGTGACCCCACGTGACCCGCTGACCTGGGGCCGGTGACCCCACGTGACCCGGTCACCTGGGGCCGGTGACCCCGCGTGACCCGGTCACCTGGGGCCGGGGTCCCCACGGGACCCGGGGTCCTGGTGCCGGGGTGGTCACCGGAACGTGGGAACCAGGCCGGGTGCGCGAGATGACCGGGTGACCTGGGGCCGGGTTATCGACCTGTCCAGGGGACCCGGGCCGGGGACCCGACAGGACCCGGTGATCTGCGGCTGGGGTAAAAACCCGTCCCGGGGACCCGGGCTGGGTCCCGACATGCCTTGGTTACCTGGGGCCGGTGTCCCCACGTGACCCGCTGACCTGGGGCCGGTGACCCCACGTGACCCGCTCACCTGGGGCCGGTGACCCCACGTGACCCGGTCACCTGGGGCCGGTGACCCCACGTGACCCGGTGACCTGGGGCCGGTGTCCCCACGTGACCCGCTGACCTGGGGCCGGTGACCCCACGTGACCCGGTCACCTGGGGCCGGTGTCCCCACGTGACCCGGTCACCTGGGGCCGGTGACCCCACGTGACCCGGTCACCTGGGGCCGGTGACCCCACGTGACCAGGTCACCTCGGCCGGTGACCCCACGTGACCCGGTCACCTGGGGCCGGTGTTCCCACGTGACCCGGTCACCTGGGGCCGGTGACCCCACGTGACCCGGTCACCTGGGGCCGGTGACCCCACGTGACCCGGTCACCTGGGGCCGGTGACCCCACGTGACCCGGTCATCTGGGGCCGGTGACCCCACGTGACCCGGTCACCTGGTGCCGGTGACCCCTTGTGACGCGGTCACCTGGGGCCGGTGACCCCACGTGACCCGGTCACCTGGGGCCGGGGTGGTCATCGGAACCTGGGAACCAGGCCGGGTGCGCGAGATGACCGGGTGACCTGGGGCCGGGTTATCGACCTGTCCAGGGGACCCGGGCCGGGGACCCGACAGGACCCGGTGATCTGCGGCTGGGGTAAAAACCCGTCCCGGGGACCCGGGCTGGGTCCCGACATGCCTTGGTTACCTGGGGCCGGTGTCCCCACGTGACCCGCTGACCTGGGGCCGGTGACCCCACGTGACCCGGTCACCTGGGGCCGGTGTCCCCACGTGACCCGGTCACCTGGGGCTGGTGACCCCACGTGACCCGCTGACCTGGGGCCGGTAACCCCACGTGACCCGCTGACCTGGGGCCGGTGAACCCACGTGACCCGGTCACCTGGGGCCGGTGACCCCACGTGACCCGGTCACCTGGGGCCGGTGTCCCCACGTGACCCGGTCACCTGGTGCCCGTGACCCCACGTGACCCGGTCACCTGGGGCCGGTGTCCCCACGTGACCCGGTCACCTGGGGCCGGTGTCCCCACGTGACCCGCTGACCTGGGGCCGGTGACCCCACGTGACCCGGTCACCTGGGGCCGGTGACCCCACGTGACCCGCTCACCTGGGGCCGGTGACCCCACGTGACCCGGTCACCTGGGGCCGGTGACCCCACGTGACCCGGTCACCTGGGGCCGGTGTCCCCACGTGACCCGCTGACCTGGGGCCGGTGACCCCACGTGACCCGGTCACCTGGGGCCGGTGTCCCCACGTGACCCGGTCACCTGGGGCCGGTGACCCCACGTGACCCGCTGACCTGGGGCCGGTGACCCCACGTGACCCGGTCACCTGGGGCCGGTGACCCCACGTGACCGGGTCACCTGGGGCCGGTGACCCTACGTGACCCGGTGACCTGGGGCCGGTGTCCCCACGTGACCCAGAGTCCTAGTGCCGGGGTGTTCATCGGAACCTGGGAACCAGGCCGGTTACCCGACACGACCCGGTGACCCGGGGCTGTGGTGTCGACGGACTCGTGGACCTGGGTTCGGGGTCCCGACCTGACGCGGTGACCTGGGGCCGGTGTCCCCACGTGACCCGCTGACCTGGGGCCGGTGTCCCCACGTGACCCGCTGACCTGGGGCCGGTGACCCCACGTGACCCGGTCACCTGGGGCCGGTGACCCCGCGTGACCCGGTCACCTGGGGCCGGGGTCCCCACGGGACCCGGGGTCCTGGTGCCGGGGTGGTCACCGGAACGTGGGAACCAGGCCGGGTGCGCGACATGACCCGGTGACCTGGGGCCGGGTTAACGACCTGTCCAGGGGACCCGGGCCGGGGACCCGACAGGACCCGGTGGTCCTTCGCTGGTGTCCCGATGCAACCCGGGGACCCGGGCCCGGGCCCCCACGTGATCCAGTGATCCGGTGCTTTTGTCCCGATGCAACCCGGGGACCCGGGCCGGGGACCCGGTATGACTCCGTCTCCCGGGGCCGGGGTGGTCACCTGACACTGGTACCCGGGACAGCGACCCGACATGACCCCGTGACCCGGGGCCGGGGTGCCGACCTGTCCAGGGGACCCGACCCGGGTACCCGACAGGACCCGGTGATCTGCGGCTGGGGTAAAAACCCGTCCCGGGGACCCGGGCTGGGTCCCGACATGACCCGGTGACCTGGTTCCGGGGTGCCGACGTGACCCGGTGACCTGGGGCTGTGGTGTCGACCGGACTCGGGGACCTGGTCCGGTGTCCCGTCATGACCCAGGGACCTGGGGTCGGGGTGGTCACCAGACCCTTGTACCCAGGCCGTTGACCCGACATGACCCTGTGACCCGGGGCCTGGGTAAAAATCCAACCCGGGGACCCGGGCATGGGACGTGACATGACCCGACCTGGGTCCGGGGTCCCGAACTGACGCGGTGACCTGGGTCCGGGGACTCGGTATGACCCGGTCACCTGGGGCCGGTGACCCCACGTGACCAGGTCACCTGGGGCCGGTGACCCCACGTGACCCGGTCACCTGGGGCCGGTGACCCCACGTGACCCGGTCACCTGGGGCCGGTGACCCCACGTGACCCGGTCACCTGGGGCCGGTGACCCCACGTGACCCGGTCACCTGGGGCCGGTGTCCCCACGTGACCCGGTCACCTGGGGCCGGTGACCCCACGTGACCCGCTGACCTGGGGCCGGTGACCCCACGTGACCCGGTCACCTGGGGCCGGTGACCCCGCGTGACCCGGTCACCTGGGGCCGGGGTCCCCACGGGACCCGGGGTCCTGGTGCCGGGGTGGTCACCGGAACGTGGGAACCAGGCCGGGTGCGCGAGATGACCGGGTGACCTGGGGCCGGGTTATCGACCTGTCCAGGGGACCCGGGCCGGGGACCCGACAGGACCCGGTGATCTGCGGCTGGGGTAAAAACCCGTCCCGGGGACCCGGGCTGGGTCCCGACATGCCTTGGTTACCTGGGGCCGGTGTCCCCACGTGACCCGCTGACCTGGGGCCGGTGACCCCACGTGACCCGGTCACCTGGGGCCGGTGACCCCACGTGACCCGGTCACCTGCGGCCGGTGACCCCACGTGACCCGGTGACCTGGGGCCGGTGTCCCCACGTGACCCGCTGACCTGGGGCCGGTGACCCCACGTGACCCGGTCACCTGGGGCCGGTGTCCCCACGTGACCCGGTCACCTGGGGCCGGTGACCCCACGTGACCCGGTCACCTGGGGCCGGTGACCCCACGTGACCAGGTCACCTCGGCCGGTGACCCCACGTGACCCGGTCACCTGGGGCCGGTGTTCCCACGTGACCCGGTCACCTGGGGCCGGTGACCCCACGTGACCCGGTCACCTGGGGCCGGTGACCCCACGTGACCCGGTCATCTGGGGCCGGTGACCCCACGTGACCCGGTCACCTGGTGCCGGTGACCCCTTGTGACGCGGTCACCTGGGGCCGGTGACCCCACGTGACCCGGTCACCTGGGGCCGGGGTGGTCATCGGAACCTGGGAACCAGGCCGGGTGCGCGAGATGACCGGGTGACCTGGGGCCGGGTTATCGACCTGTCCAGGGGACCCGGGCCGGGGACCCGACAGGACCCGGTGATCTGCGGCTGGGGTAAAAACCCGTCCCGGGGACCCGGGCTGGGTCCCGACATGCCTTGGTTACCTGGGGCCGGTGTCCCCACGTGACCCGCTGACCTGGGGCCGGTGACCCCACGTGACCCGGTCACCTGGGGCCGGTGTCCCCACGTGACCCGGTCACCTGGGGCTGGTGACCCCACGTGACCCGCTGACCTGGGGCCGGTGACCCCACGTGACCCGCTGACCTGGGGCCGGTGACCCCACGTGACCCGGTCACCTGGGGCCGGTGACCCCACGTGACCCGGTCACCTGGGGCCGGTGTCCCCACGTGACCCGGTCACCTGGTGCCCGTGACCCCACGTGACCCGGTCACCTGGGGCCGGTGACCCCACGTGACCCGGTCACCTGGGGCCGGTGTCCCCACGTGACCCGCTGACCTGGGGCCGGTGACCCCACGTGACCCGGTCACCTGGGGCCGGTGACCCCACGTGACCCGCTCACCTGGGGCCGGTGACCCCACGTGACCCGGTCACCTGGGGCCGGTGTCCCCACGTGACCCGCTGACCTGGGGCCGGTGACCCCACGTGACCCGGTCACCTGGGGCCGGTGTCCCCACGTGACCCGGTCACCTGGGGCCGGTGACCCCACGTGACCCGCTGACCTGGGGCCGGTGACCCCACGTGACCCGGTCACCTGGGGCCGGTGACCCCACGTGACCCGGTCACCTGGGGCCGGTGACCCCACGTGACCGGGTCACCTGGGGCCGGTGACCCTACGTGACCCGGTGACCTGGGGCCGGTGTCCCCACGTGACCCAGAGTCCTAGTGCCGGGGTGTTCATCGGAACCTGGGAACCAGGCCGGTTACCCGACACGACCCGGTGACCCGGGGCTGTGGTGTCGACGGACTCGTGGACCTGGGTTCGGGGTCCCGACCTGACGCGGTGACCTGGGGCCGGTGTCCCCACGTGACCCGCTGACCTGGGGCCGGTGACCCCACGTGACCCGGTCACCTGGGGCCGGTGACCCCGCGTGACCCGGTCACCTGGGGCCGGGGTCCCCACGGGACCCGGGGTCCTGGTGCCGGGGTGGTCACCGGAACGTGGGAACCAGGCCGGGTGCGCGACATGACCCGGTGACCTGGGGCCGGGTTAACGACCTGTCCAGGGGACCCGGGCCGGGGACCCGACAGGACCCGGTGGTCCTTCGCTGGTGTCCCGATGCAACCCGGGGACCCGGGCCCGGGCCCCCACGTGATCCAGTGATCCGGTGCTTTTGTCCCGATGCAACCCGGGGACCCGGGCCGGGGACCCGGTATGACTCCGTCTCCCGGGGCCGGGGTGGTCACCTGACACTGGTACCCGGGACAGCGACCCGACATGACCCCGTGACCCGGGGCCGGGGTGCCGACCTGTCCAGGGGACCCGACCCGGGTACCCGACAGGACCCGGTGATCTGCGGCTGGGGTAAAAACCCGTCCCGGGGACCCGGGCTGGGTCCCGACATGACCCGGTGACCTGGTTCCGGGGTGCCGACGTGACCCGGTGACCTGGGGCTGTGGTGTCGACCGGACTCGGGGACCTGGTCCGGTGTCCCGTCATGACCCGGGGACCTGGGGTCGGGGTGGTCACCAGACCCTTGTACCCAGGCCGTTGACCCGACATGACCCTGTGACCCGGGGCCTGGGTAAAAATCCAACCCGGGGACCCGGGCATGGGACGTGACATGACCCGACCTGGGTCCGGGGTCCCGAACTGACGCGGTGACCTGGGTCCGGGGACTCGGTATGACCCGGTCACCTGGGGCCGGTGACCCCACGTGACCAGGTCACCTGGGGCCGGTGACCCCACGTGACCCGGTCACCTGGGGCCGGTGACCCCACGTGACCCGGTCACCTGGGGCCGGTGACCCCACGTGACCCGGTCACCTGGGGCCGGTGACCCCACGTGACCCGGTCACCTTGGGCCGGTGTCCCCACGTGACCCGGTCACCTGGGGCCGGTGACCCCACGTGACCCGGTCACCTGGGGCCGGTGACCCCACGTGACCCGGTCACCTGGGGCCGGTGACCCCACGTGACCCGGTCACCTGGGGCCGGTGTCCCCACGTGACCCGGGGTCCTGGTGCCGGGGTGGTCATCGGAACCTGGGAACCAGGCCGGTTACCCGACACGACCCGGTGACCCGGGGCTGTGGTGTCGACGGACTCGTGGACCTGGGTTCGGGGTCCCGACCTGACGCGGTGACCTGGGGCCGGTGTCCCCACGTGACCCGCTGACCTGGGGCCGGTGACCCCACGTGACCCGCTGACCTGGGGCCGGTGACCCCGCGTGACCCGGTCACCTGGGGCCGGGGTCACCACGGGACCCGGGGTCCTGGTGCCGGGGTGGTCACCGGAACCTGGGAACCAGGCCGGTTACCTGACACGACCCGGTGACCTGGGGCCGGGTTAACGACCTGTCCAGGGGACCCGGGCCGGGGACCCGACAGGACCCGGTGGTCCTTCGCTGGTGTCCCGATGCAACCCGGGGACCCGGGCCCGGGCCCCCACGTGATCCAGTGATCCGGTGCTTTTGTCCCGATGCAACCCGGGGACCTGGGCCGGGGACCCGGTATGACTCCGTCTCCCGGGGCCGGGGTGGTCACCTGACACTGGTACCCGGGACAGCGACCCGACATGACCCCGTGACCCGGGGCCGGGGTGCCGACCTGTCCAGGGGACCCGACCCGGGTACCCGACAGGACCCGGTGATCTGCGGCTGGGGTAAAAACCCGTCCCGGGGACCCGGGCTGGGTCCCGACATGACCCGGTGACCTGGGGCTGTGGTGTCGACCGGACTCGGGGACCTGGTCCGGTGTCCCGTCATGACCCGGGGACCTGGGGTCGGGGTGGTCACCAGACCCTTGTACCCAGGCCGTTGACCCAACATGACCCTGTGACCCGGGGCCTGGGTAAAAATCCAACCCGGGGACCCGGGCATGGGACGTGACATGACCCGACCTGGGTCCGGGGTCCCGAACTGACCCGGTGACCTGGGTCCGGGGACTCGGTATGACCCGGTTACCTGGGGCCGGTGACCCCACGTGACCCGGTCACCTGGGGCCGGTGTCCCCACGTGACCCGCTGACCTGGGGCCGGTGACCCCACGTGACCCGGTCACCTGGGGCCGGTGACCCCACGTGACCCGGTCACCTGGGGCCGGTGTCCCCACGTGACCCGGTCACCTGGGGCCGGTGACCCCACGTGACCCGGTCACCTGGGGCCGGTGACCCCACGTGACCCGCTGACCTGGGGCCGGTGACCCCACGTGACCCGGTCACCTGGGGCCGGTGACCCCACGTGACCCGGTCACCTGGGGCCGGTGTCCCCACGTAACCCGGTCACCTGGGGCCGGTGACCCCACGTGACCCGGTCACCTGGGGCCGGTGACCCGGTCACCTGGGGCCGGTGTTCCCACGTGACCCGGTCACCTGGGGCCGGTGACCCCACGTGACCCGGTCACCTGGGGCCGGTGACCCCACGTGACCCGGTGACCTGGGGCCGGTGTCCCCACGTGACCCGGTCACCTGGGGCCGGTGACCCCACGTGACCCGGTCACCTGGGGCCGGTGTCCCCACGTGACCCGGTCACCTGGGGCCGGTGACCCCACGTGACCCGGTCACCTGGGGCCGGTGACCCCACGTGACCAGGTCACCTGGGGCCGGTGACCCCACGTGACCCGATGACCTGGGGCCGGTGTCCCCATGTGACCCGGTCACCTGGGGCCGGTGACC
This sequence comes from Somateria mollissima, assembly GCA_951411735.1. Taxonomy (NCBI): domain Eukaryota; kingdom Metazoa; phylum Chordata; class Aves; order Anseriformes; family Anatidae; genus Somateria; species Somateria mollissima. The sequence continues at coordinate 440,872 of CATOCB010000161.1, forward strand.
CCACGTGACCCGGTCACCTGGGGCCGGTGTCCCCACGTGACCCGGTGACCTGGGGCCGGTGACCCCACGTGACCCGGTCACCTGGGGCCGGTGTCCCCACGTGACCCGGTCACCTGGGGCCGGTGTCCCCACGTAACCCGGTCACCTGGGGCCGGTGACCCCACGTGACCCGGTCACCTGGGGCCGGTGACCCGGTCACCTGGGGCCGGTGACCCCACGTGACCCGGTCACCTGGGGCCGGTGACCCCACGTGACCCGCTCACCTGGGGCCGGTGACCCCACGTGACCCGGTCACCTGGGGCCGGTGACCCCACGTGACCCGGTGACCTGGGGCCGGTGTCCCCACGTGACCCGGTCACCTGGGGCCGGTGACCCCACGTGACCCGGTCACCTGGGGCCGGTGTCCCCACGTGACCCGGTCACCTGGGGCCGGTGACCCCACGTGACCCGCTGACCTGGGGCCGGTGACCCCACGTGACCAGGTCACCTGGGGCCGGTGACCCCACGTGACCCGGTCACCTGGGGCCGGTGACCCCACGTGACCCGATCACCTGGGGCCGGTGACCCCACGTGACCCGGTCACCTGGGGCCGGTGACCCCACGTGACCCGGTCACCTGGGGCCGGTGACCCCACGTGACCCGGTCACCTGGGGCCGTTGACCCCTTGTGACCCGGTCACCTGGGGCCGGTGACCCCACGTGACCCGGTCACTTGGGGCCGGGGTGGTCATCGGAACCTGGGAACCAGGCCGGGTGCGCGAGATGACCGGGTGACCTGGGGCCGGGTTATCGACCTGTCCAGGGGACCCGGGCCGGGGACCCGACAGGACCCGGTGATCTGCGGCTGGGGTAAAAACCCGTCCCGGGGACCCGGGCTGGGTCCCGACATGCCTTGGTTACCTGGGGCCGGTGTCCCCACGTGACCCGCTGACCTGGGGCCGGTGACCCCACGTGACCCGGTCACCTGGGGCCGGTGTCCCCACGTGACCCGGTCACCTGGGGCCGGTGACCCCACGTGACCCGCTGACCTGGGGCCGGTGACCCCACGTGACCCGGTCACCTGGGGCCGGTGACCCCACGTGACCCGGTCACCTGGGGCCGGTGTCCCCACGTGACCCGGTCACCTGGTGCCGGTGACCCCACGTGACCCGCTCACCTGGGGCCGGTGACCCCACGTGACCCGGTCACCTGGTGCCGGTGACCCCACGTGACCCGGTCACCTGGGGCCGGTGACCCCACGTGACCCGGTCACCTGGGGCCGGTGACCCCACGTGACCCGCTCACCTGGGGCCGGTGACCCCACGTGACCCGGTCACCTGGGGCCGGTGACCCCACGTGACCCGGTGACCTGGGGCCGGTGTCCCCACGTGACCCGCTGACCTGGGGCCGGTGACCCCACGTGACCCGGTCACCTGGGGCCGGTGTCCCCACGTGACCCGGTCACCTGGGGCCGGTGACCCCACGTGACCCGCTGACCTGGGGCCGGTGACCCCACGTGACCCGGTCACCTGGGGCCGGGGTCCCCACGGGACCCGGGGTCCTGGTGCCGGGGTGGTCACCGGAACGTGGGAACCAGGCCGGGTGCGCGACATGACCCGGTGACCTGGGGCCGGGTTAACGACCTGTCCAGGGGACCCGGGCCGGGGACCCGACAGGACCCGGTGGTCCTTCGCTGGTGTCCCGATGCAACCCGGGGACCCGGGCCCGGGCCCCCACGTGATCCAGTGTTCCGGTGCTTTTGTCCCGATGCAACCCGGGGACCCGGGCCGGGGACCCGGTATGACTCCGTCTCCCGGGGCCGGGGTGGTCACCTGACACTGGTACCCGGGACAGCGACCCGACATGACCCCGTGACCCGGGGCCGGGGTGCCGACCTGTCCAGGGGACCCGACCCGGGTACCCGACAGGACCCGGTGATCTGCGGCTGGGGTAAAAACCCGTCCCGGGGACCCGGGCTGGGTCCCGACATGACCCGGTGACCTGGGGCTGTGGTGTCGACCGGACTCGGGGACCTGGTCCGGTGTCCCGTCATGACCCGGGGACCTGGGGTCGGGGTGGTCACCAGACCCTTGTACCCAGGCCGTTGACCCGACATGACCCTGTGACCCGGGGCCTGGGTAAAAATCCAACCCGGGGACCCGGGCATGGGACGTGACATGACCCGACCTGGGTCCGGGGTCCCGAACTGACCCGGTGACCTGGGTCCGGGGACTCGGTATGACCCGGTTACCTGGGGCCGGTGACCCCACGTGACCCGGTCACCTGGGGCCGGTGTCCCCACGTGACCCGCTGACCTGGGGCCGGTGACCCCACGTGACCCGGTCACCTGGGGCCGGTGTCCCCACGTGACCCGGTCACCTGGGGCCGGTGTCCCCACGTGACCCGGTCACCTGGGGCCGGTGACCCCACGTGACCCGCTGACCTGGGGCCGGTGACCCCACGTGACCCGGTCACCTGGGGCCGGTGTCCCCACGTAACCCGGTCACCTGGTGCCGGTGACCCCACGTGACCCGGTCACCTGGGGCCGGTGAACGGTCACCTGGGGCCGGTGACCCCACGTGACCCGGTCACCTGGGGCCGGTGTCCCCACGTGACCCGGTCACCTGGGGCCGGTGACCCCACGTGACCCGGTCACCTGGGGCCGGTGACCCCACGTGACCCGGTGACCTGGGGCCGGTGTCCCCACGTGACCCGGTGACCTGGGGCCGGTGACCCCACGTGACCCGGTCACCTGGGGCCGGGGTGGTCATCGGAACCTGGGAACCAGGCCGGGTGCGCGAGATGACCGGGTGACCTGGGGCCGGGTTATCGACCTGTCCAGGGGACCCGGGCCGGGGACCCGACAGGACCCGGTGATCTGCGGCTGGGGTAAAAACCCGTCCCGGGGACCCGGGCTGGGTCCCGACATGCCTTGGTTACCTGGGGCCGGTGTCCCCACGTGACCCGCTGACCTGGGGCCGGTGACCCCACGTGACCCGGTCACCTGGGGCCGGTGTCCCCACGTGACCCGGTCACCTGGGGCCGGTGACCCCACGTGACCCGCTGACCTGGGGCCGGTGACCCCACGTGACCCGCTGACCTGGGGCTGGTGACCCCACGTGACCCGGTCACCTGGGGCCGGTGACCCCACGTGACCCGGTCACCTGGGGCCGGTGTCCCCACGTGACCCGGTCACCTGGTGCCGGTGACCCCACGTGACCCGGTCACCTGGGGCCGGTGACCCCACGTGACCCGGTCACCTGGGGCCGGTGTCCCCACGTGACCCGCTGACCTGGGGCCGGTGACCCCACGTGACCCGGTCACCTGGGGCCGGTGACCCCACGTGACCCGCTCACCTGGGGCCGGTGACCCCACGTGACCCGGTCACCTGGGGCCGGTGACCCCACGTGACCCGGTGACCTGGGGCCGGTGTCCCCACGTGACCCGCTGACCTGGGGCCGGTGACCCCACGTGACCCGGTCACCTGGGGCCGGTGTCCCCACGTGACCCGGTCACCTGGGGCCGGTGACCCCACGTGACCCGTTGACCTGGGGCCGGTGACCCCACGTGACCCGGTCACCTGGGGCCGGTGACCCAACGTGACCCGCTCACCTGGGGCCGGTGACCCCACGTGACCGGGTCACCTGGGGCCGGTGACCCTACGTGACCCGGTGACCTGGGGCCAGTGTCCCCACGTGACCCAGAGTCCTAGTGCCGGGGTGGTCATCGGAACCTGGGAACCAGGCCGGTTACCCGACACGACCCGGTGACCCGGGGCTGTGGTGTCGACGGACTCGTGGACCTGGGTTCGGGGTCCCGACCTGACGCGGTGACCTGGGGCCGGTGTCCCCACGTGACCCGCTGACCTGGGGCCGGTGTCCCCACGTGACCCGCTGACCTGGGGCCGGTGACCCCACGTGACCCGGTCACCTGGGGCCGGTGACCCCGCGTGACCCGGTCACCTGGGGCCGGGGTCCCCACGGGACCCGGGGTCCTGGTGCCGGGGTGGTCACCGGAACGTGGGAACCAGGCCGGGTGCGCGACATGACCCGGTGACCTGGGGCCGGGTTAACGACCTGTCCAGGGGACCCGGGCTGGGGACCCGACAGGACCCGGTGGTCCTTCGCTGGTGTCCCGATGCAACCCGGGGACCCGGGCCCGGGCCCCCACGTGATCCAGTGATCCGGTGCTTTTGTCCCGATGCAACCCGGGGACCCGGGCCGGGGACCCGGTATGACTCCGTCTCCCGGGGCCGGGGTGGTCACCTGACACTGGTACCCGGGACAGCGACCCGACATGACCCCGTGACCCGGGGCCGGGGTGCCGACCTGTCCAGGGGACCCGACCCGGGTACCCGACAGGACCCGGTGATCTGCGGCTGGGGTAAAAACCCGTCCCGGGGACCCGGGCTGGGTCCCGACATGACCCGGTGACCTGGGGCTGTGGTGTCGACCGGACTCGGGGACCTGGTCCGGTGTCCCGTCATGACCCGGGGACCTGGGGTCGGGGTGGTCACCAGACCCTTGTACCCAGGCCGTTGACCCGACATGACCCTGTGACCCGGGGCCTGGGTAAAAATCCAACCCGGGGACCCGGGCATGGGACGTGACATGACCCGACCTGGGTCCGGGGTCCCGAACTGACCCGGTGACCTGGGTCCGGGGACTCGGTATGACCCGGTTACCTGGGGCCGGTGACCCCACGTGACCCGGTCACCTGGGGCCGGTGTCCCCACGTGACCCGCTGACCTGGGGCCGGTGACCCCACGTGACCCGGTCACCTGGGGCCGGTGTCCCCACGTGACCCGGTCACCTGGGGCCGGTGTCCCCACGTGACCCGGTCACCTGGGGCCGGTGACCCCACGTGACCCGCTGACCTGGGGCCGGTGACCCCACGTGACCCGGTCACCTGGGGCCGGTGTCCCCACGTAACCCGGTCACCTGGTGCCGGTGACCCCACGTGACCCGGTCACCTGGGGCCGGTGAACGGTCACCTGGGGCCGGTGACCCCACGTGACCCGGTCACCTGGGGCCGGTGTCCCCACGTGACCCGGTCACCTGGGGCCGGTGACCCCACGTGACCCGGTCACCTGGGGCCGGTGACCCCACGTGACCCGGTCACCTGGGGCCGGTGTCCCCACGTGACCCGGTGACCTGGGGCCGGTGACCCCACGTGACCCGGTCACCTGGGGCCGGTGTCCCCACGTGACCCGGTCACCTGGGGCCGGTGACCCCACGTGACCCGGTCACCTGGGGCCGGTGACCCCACGTGACCAGGTCACCTGGGGCCGGTGACCCCACGTGACCCGGTCACCTGGGGCCGGTGACCCCACGTGACCCGGTCACCTGGGGCCGGTGTTCCCACGTGACCCGGTCACCTGGGGCCGGTGACCCCACGTGACCCGGTCACCTGGGGCCGGTGACCCCACGTGACCCGGTCACCTGGGGCCGGTGACCCCACGTGACCCGGTCACCTGGGGCCGGTGACCGCACATGACCCGGTCACCTGGGGCCGGTGACCCCACGTGACCCGGTCACCTGGGGCCGGTGACCCCACGTGACCCGGTCACCTGGTGCCGGTGACCCCTTGTGACCCGGTCACCTGGGGCCGGTGACCCCACGTGACCCGGTCACCTGGGGCCGGGGTGGTCATCGGAACCTGGGAACCAGGCCGGGTGCGCGAGATGACCGGGTGACCTGGGGCCGGGTTATCGACCTGTCCAGGGGACCCGGGCCGGGGACCCGACAGGACCCGGTGATCTGCGGCTGGGGTAAAAACCCGTCCCGGGGACCCGAGCTTGGTCCCGACATGCCTTGGTTACCTGGAGCCGGTGTCCCCACGTGACCCGCTGACCTGGGGCCGGTGACCCCACGTGACCCGGTCACCTGGGGCCGGTGTCCCCACGTGACCCGGTCACCTGGGGCCGGTGACCCCACGTGACCCGCTGACCTGGGGCCGGTGACCCCACGTGACCCGCTGACCTGGGGCTGGTGACCCCACGTGACCCGGTCACCTGGGGCCGGTGACCCCACGTGACCCGGTCACCTGGGGCCGGTGTCCCCACGTGACCCGGTCACCTGGTGCCGGTGACCCCACGTGACCCGGTCACCTGGGGCCGGTGACCCCACGTGACCCGGTCACCTGGGGCCGGTGTCCCCACGTGACCCGCTGACCTGGGGCCGGTGACCCCACGTGACCCGGTCACCTGGGGCCGGTGACCCCACGTGACCCGCTCACCTGGGGCCGGTGACCCCACGTGACCCGGTCACCTGGGGCCGGTGACCCCACGTGACCCGGTGACCTGGGGCCGGTGTCCCCACGTGACCCGCTGACCTGGGGCCGGTGACCCCACGTGACCCGGTCACCTGGGGCCGGTGTCCCCACGTGACCCGGTCACCTGGGGCCGGTGACCCCACGTGACCCGTTGACCTGGGGCCGGTGACCCCACGTGACCCGCTCACCTGGGGCCGGTGACCCCACGTGACCCGCTCACCTGGGGCCGCTGACCCCACGTGACCGGGTCACCTGGGGCCGGTGACCCTACGTGACCCGGTGACCTGGGGCCAGTGTCCCCACTTGACCCAGAGTCCTAGTGCCGGGGTGGTCATCGGAACCTGGGAACCAGGCCGGTTACCCGACACGACCCGGTGACCCGGGGCTGTGGTGTCGACGGACTCGTGGACCTGGGTTCGGGGTCCCGACCTGACGCGGTGACCTGGGGCCGGTGTCCCCACGTGACCCGCTGACCTGGGGCCGGTGTCCCCACGTGACCCGCTGACCTGGGGCCGGTGACCCCACGTGACCCGGTCACCTGGGGCCGGTGACCCCGCGTGACCCGGTCACCTGGGGCCGGGGTCCCCACGGGACCCGGGGTCCTGGTGCCGGGGTGGTCACCGGAACGTGGGAACCAGGCCGGGTGCGCGACATGACCCGGTGACCTGGGGCCGGGTTAACGACCTGTCCAGGGGACCCGGGCTGGGGACCCGACAGGACCCGGTGGCCCTTCGCTGGTGTCCCGATGCAACCCGGGGACCCGGGCCCGGGCCCCCACGTGATCCAGTGATCCGGTGCTTTTGTCCCGATGCAACCCGGGGACCCGGGCCGGGGACCCGGTATGACTCCGTCTCCCGGGGCCGGGGTGGTCACCTGACACTGGTACCCGGGACAGCGACCCGACATGACCCCGTGACCCGGGGCCGGGGTGCCGACCTGTCCAGGGGACCCGACCCGGGTACCCGACAGGACCCGGTGATCTGCGGCTGGGGTAAAAACCCGTCCCGGGGACCCGGGCTGGGTCCCGACATGACCCGGTGACCTGGGGCTGTGGTGTCGACCGGACTCGGGGACCTGGTCCGGTGTCCCGTCATGACCCGGGGACCTGGGGTCGGGGTGGTCACCAGACCCTTGTACCCAGGCCGTTGACCCGACATGACCCTGTGACCCGGGGCCTGGGTAAAAATCCAACCCGGGGACCCGGGCATGGGACGTGACATGACCCGACCTGGGTCCGGGGTCCCGAACTGACCCGGTGACCTGGGTCCGGGGACTCGGTATGACCCGGTTACCTGGGTCCGGTGTCCCCACGTGACCCGGTCACCTGGGGCCGGTGACCCCACGTGACCAGGTCACCTGGGGCCGGTGACCCCACGTGACCCGGTCACCTGGGGCCGGTGACCCCACGTGACCCGGTCACCTGGGGCCGGTGACCCCACGTGACCCGGTCACCTGGGGCCGGTGTCCCCACGTGACCCGGTCGCCTGGGGCCGGTGACCCCACGTGACCCGGTCACCTGGGACCGGTGACCCCACGTGACCCGGTCACCTGGGGCCGGTGACCCCACGTGACCCGGTCACCTGGGGCCGGGGTGGTCATCGGAACCTGGGAACCAGGCCGGGTGCGCGAGATGACCGGGTGACCTGGGGCCGGGTTATCGACCTGTCCAGGGGACCCGGGCCGGGGACCCGACAGGACCCGGTGATCTGCGGCTGGGGTAAAAACCCGTCCCGGGGACCCGGGCTGGGTCCCGACATGCCTTGGTTACCTGGGGCCGGTGACCCCACGTGACCCGCTGACCTGGGGCCGGTGACCCCACGTGACCCGGTCACCTGGGGCCGGTGTCCCCACGTGACCCGGTCACCTGGGGCCGGTGACCCCACGTGACCCGCTGACCTGGGGCCGGTGACCCCACGTGACCCGCTGACCTGGGGCCGGTGACCCCACGTGACCCGGTCACCTGGGGCCGGTGACCCCACGTGACCCGGTCACCTGGGGCCGGTGTCCCCACGTGACCCGGTCACCTGGTGCCGGTGACCCCACGTGACCCGGTCACCTGGGGCCGGTGACCCCACGTGACCCGGTCACCTGGGGCCGGTGTCCCCACGTGACCCGCTGACCTGGGGCCGGTGACCCCACGTGACCCGGTCACCTGGGGCCGGTGACCCCACGTGACCCGCTCACCTGGGGCCGGTGACCCCACGTGACCCGGTCACCTGGGGCCGGTGACCCCACGTGACCCGGTCACCTGGGGCCGGTGTCCCCACGTGACCCGCTGACCTGGGGCCGGTGACCCCACGTGACCCGGTCACCTGGGGCCGGTGTCCCCACGTGACCCGGTCACCTGGGGCCGGTGACCCCACGTGACCCGCTGACCTGGGGCCGGTGACCCCACGTGACCCGGTCACCTGGGGCCGGTGACCCCACGTGACCCGGTCACCTGGGGCCGGTGACCCCACGTGACCGGGTCACCTGGGGCCGGTGACCCTACGTGACCCGGTGACCTGGTGCCGGTGTCCCCACGTGACCCAGAGTCCTAGTGCCGGGGTGGTCATCGGAACCTGGGAACCAGGCCGGTTACCCGACACGACCCGGTGACCCGGGGCTGTGGTGTCGACGGACTCGTGGACCTGGGTTCGGGGTCCCGACCTGACGCGGTGACCTGGGGCCGGTGTCCCCACGTGACCCGCTGACCTGGGGCCGGTGTCCCCACGTGACCCGCTGACCTGGGGCCGGTGACCCCACGTGACCCGGTCACCTGGGGCCGGTGACCCCGCGTGACCCGGTCACCTGGGGCCGGGGTCCCCACGGGACCCGGGGTCCTGGTGCCGGGGTGGTCACCGGAACGTGGGAACCAGGCCGGGTGCGCGACATGACCCGGTGACCTGGGGCCGGGTTAACGACCTGTCCAGGGGACCCGGGCCGGGGACCCGACAGGACCCGGTGGTCCTTCGCTGGTGTCCCGATGCAACCCGGGGACCCGGGCCCGGGCCCCCACGTGATCCAGTGATCCGGTGCTTTTGTCCCGATGCAACCCGGGGACCCGGGCCGGGGACCCGGTATGACTCCGTCTCCCGGGGCCGGGGTGGTCACCTGACACTGGTACCCGGGACAGCGACCCGACATGACCCCGTGACCCGGGGCCGGGGTGCCGACCTGTCCAGGGGACCCGACCCGGGTACCCGACAGGACCCGGTGATCTGCGGCTGGGGTAAAAACCCGTCCCGGGGACCCGGGCTGGGTCCCGACATGACCCGGTGACCTGGTTCCGGGGTGCCGACGTGACCCGGTGACCTGGGGCTGTGGTGTCAACCGGACTCGGGGACCTGGTCCGGTGTCCCGTCATGACCCGGGGACCTGGGGTCGGGGTGGTCACCAGACCCTTGTACCCAGGCCGTTGACCCGACATGACCCTGTGACCCGGGGCCTGGGTAAAAATCCAACCCGGGGACCCGGGCATGGGACGTGACATGACCCGACCTGGGTCCGGGGTCCCGAACTGACCCGGTGACCTGGGTCCGGGGACTCGGTATGACCCGGTTACCTGGGTCCGGTGTCCCCACGTGACCCGGTCACCTGGGGCCGGTGACCCCACGTGACCCGGTCACCTGGGGCCGGTGACCCCACGTGACCCGGTCACCTGGGGCCGGTGACCCCACGTGACCCGGTCACCTGGGGCCGGTGACCCCACGTGACCCGGTCACCTGGGGCCGGTGTCCCCACGTGACCCGGTCACCTGGGGCCGGTGACCCCACGTGACCCGGTCACCTGGGGCCGGTGACCCCACGTGACCCGGTCACCTGGGGCCGGTGACCCCACGTGACCAGGTCACCTGGGGCCGGTGACCCCACGTGACCCGGTCACCTGGGGCCGGTGTCCCCACGTGACCCGGTCACCTGGGGCCGGTGACCCCACGTGACCCGGTCACCTGGGGCCGGTGACCCCACGTGACCCGGTCACCTGGGGCCGGTGACCCCACGTGACCCGGTCACCTGGGGCCGGTGACCCCACGTGACCCGGTGACCTGGGGCCGGTGTCCCCACGTGACCCGCTGACATGGGGCCGGTGACCCCACGTGACCCGGTCACCTGGGGCCGGTGTCCCCACGTGACCCGGTCACCTGGGGCCGGTGACCCCACGTGACCCGGTCACCTGGGGCCGGTGACCCCACGTGACCCGGTCACCTGGGGCCGGTGACCCCACGTGACCCGGTCACCTGGGGCCGGTGACCCCACGTGACCCGGTCACCTGGTGCCGGTGACCCCTTGTGACGCGGTCACCTGGGACCGGTGACCCCACGTGACCCGGTCACCTGGGGCCGGGGTGGTCATCGGAACCTGGGAACCAGGCCGGGTGCGCGAGATGACCGGGTGACCTGGGGCCGGGTTATCGACCTGTCCAGGGGACCCGGGCCGGGGACCCGACAGGACCCGGTGATCTGCGGCTGGGGTAAAAACCCGTCCCGGGGACACGGGCTGGGTCCCGACATGACCCGGTGACCTGGGGCTGTGGTGTCGAGCGGACTCGGGGACCTGGTCCGGTGTCCCGTCATGACCCGGGGACCTGGGGTCGGGGTGGTCACCAGACCCTTGTACCCAGGCCGTTGACCCGACATGACCCTGTGACCCGGGGCCTGGGTAAAAATCCAACCCGGGGACCCGGGCATGGGACGTGACATGACCCGACCTGGGTCCGGGGTCCCGAACTGACCCGGTGACCTGGGTCCGGGGACTCGGTATGACCCGGTTACCTGGGTCCGGTGTCCCCACGTGACCCGGTCACCTGGGGCCGGTGACCCCACGTGACCCGGTCACCTGGGGCCGGTGACCCCACGTGACCCGGTCACCTGGGGCCGGTGACCCCACGTGACCCGGTCACCTGGGGCCGGTGACCCCACGTGACCCGGTCACCTGGGGCCGGTGTCCCCACGTGACCCGGTCACCTGGGGCCGGTGACCCCACGTGACCCGGTCACCTGGGGCCGGTGACCCCACGTGACCCGGTCACCTGGGGCCGGTGACCCCACGTGACCAGGTCACCTGGGGCCGGTGACCCCACGTGACCCGGTCACCTGGGGCCGGTGACCCCACGTGACCCGGTCACCTGGGGCCGGTGACCCCACGTGACCCGGTCACCTGGGGCCGGTGACCCCACGTGACCCGGTCACCTGGGGCCGGTGTCCCCACGTGACCCGCTGACATGGGGCCGGTGACCCCACGTGACCCGGTCACCTGGGGCCGGTGTCCCCACGTGACCCGGTCACCTGGGGCCGGTGTTCCCACGTGACCCGGTCACCTGGGGCCGGTGACCCCACGTGACCCGGTCACCTGGGGCCGGTGACCCCACGTGACCCGGTCACCTGGGGCCGGTGACCCCACGTGACCCGGTCACCTGGGGCCGGTGACCCCTTGTGACGCGGTCACCTGGGGCCGGTGACCCCACGTGACCCGGTCACCTGGGGCCGGGGTGGTCATCGGAACCTGGGAACCAGGCCGGGTGCGCGAGATGACCGGGTGACCTGGGGCCGGGTTATCGACCTGTCCAGGGGACCCGACCCGGGTACCCGACAGGACCCGGTGATCTGCGGCTGGGGTAAAAACCCGTCCTGGGGACCCGGGCTGGGTCCCGACATGACCCGGTGACCTGGGGCTGTGGTGTCGACCGGACTCGGGGACCTGGTCCGGTGTCCCGTCATGACCCGGGGACCTGGGGTCGGGGTGGTCACCAGACCCTTGTACCCAGGCCGTTGACCCGACATGACCCTGTGACCCGGGGCCTGGGTAAAAATCCAACCCGGGGACCCGGGCATGGGACGTGACATGACCCGACCTGGGTCCGGGGTCCCGAACTGACCCGGTGACCTGGGTCCGGGGACTCGGTATGACCCGGTTACCTGGGTCCGGTGTCCCCACGTGACCCGGTCACCTGGGGCCGGTGTCCCCACGTGACCCGCTGACCTGGGGCCGGTGACCCCACGTGACCCGGTCACCTGGGGCCGGTGTCCCCACGTGACCCGGTGACCTGGGGCCGGTGTCCCCACGTGACCCGGTCACCTGGGGCCGGTGTCCCCACGTGACCCGGTCACCTGGGGCCGGTGACCCCACGTGACCCGGTCACCTGGGGCCGGTGTCCCCACGTGACCCGGTCACCTGGGGCCGGTGACCCCACGTGACCAGGTCACCTGGGGCCGGTGACCCCACGTGACCCGGTCACCTGGGGCCGGTGACCCCACGTGACCCGGTCACCTGGGGCCGGTGTCCCCACGTAACCCGGTCACCTGGTGCCGGTGACCCCACGTGACCCGGTCACCTGGGGCCGGTGACCCGGTCACCTGGGGCCGGTGACCCCACGTGACCCGGTCACCTGGGGCTGGTGACCCCACGTGACCCGCTCACCTGGGGCCGGTAACCCCACGTGACCCGGTCACCTGGGGCCGGTGACCCGGTCACCTGGGGCCGGTGACCCCACGTGACCCGCTCACCTGGGGCCGGTGACCCCACGTGACCCGGTCACCTGGGGCCGGTGACCCCACGTGACCCGGTGACCTGGGGCCGGTGTCCCCACGTGACCCGGTGACCTGGGGCCGGTGACCCCACGTGACCCGGTCACCTGGGGCCGGTGTCTCCACGTGACCCGGTCACCTGGGGCCGGTGACCCCACGTGACCCGGTCACCTGGGGCCGGTGACCCCACGTGACCAGGTCACCTGGGGCCGGTGACCCCACGTGACCCGGTCACCTGGGGCCGGTGACCCCACGTGACCCGGTCACCTGGGGCCGGTGTCCCCACGTGACCCGGTCACCTGGGGCCGGTGACCGCACGTGACCCGGTCACCTGGGGCTGGTGACCCCACGTGACCCGGTCACCTGGGGCCGGTGACCCCACGTGACCCGGTCACCTGGGGCCGGTGACCCCTTGTGACCCGGTCACCTGGGGCCGGTGACCCCTCGTGACCCGGTCACCTGGGGCCGGGGTGGTCATCGGAACCTGGGAACCAGGCCGGGTGCGCGAGATGACCGGGTGACCTGGGGCCGGGTTATCGACCTGTCCAGGGGACCCGGGCCGGGGACCCGACAGGACCCGGTGATCTGCGGCTGGGGTAAAAACCCGTCCCGGGGACCCAGGCTGGGTCCCGACATGCCTTGGTTACCTGGGGCCGGTGTCCCCACGTGACCCGCTGACCTGGGGCCGGTGACCCCACGTGACCCGGTCACCTGGGGCCGGTGTCCCCACGTGACCCGGTCACCTGGGGCCGGTGACCCCACGTGACCCGCTGACCTGGGGCCGGTGACCCCACGTGACCCGCTGACCTGGGGCCGGTGTCCCCACGTGACCCGGTCACCTGGGGCCGGTGACCCCACGTGACCCGGTCACCTGGGGCCGGTGTCCCCACGTGACCCGGTCACCTGGGGCCGGTGACCCCACGTGACCCGGTCACCTGGGGCCGGTGACCCCACGTGACCCGGTCACCTGGGGCCGGTATCCCCACGTGACCCGCTGACCTGGGGCCGGTGACCCCACGTGACCCGGTCACCTGGGGCCGGTGACCCCACGTGACCCGCTCACCTGGGGCCGGTGACCCCACGTGACCCGGTCACCTGGGGCCGGTGACCCCACGTGACCCGGTGACCTGGGGCCGGTGTCCCCACGTGACCCGCTGACCTGGGGCCGGTGACCCCACGTGACCCGGTCACCTGGGGCCGGTGTCCCCACGTGACCCGGTCACCTGGGGCCGGTGACCCCACGTGACCCGCTGACCTGGGGCCGGTGACCCCACGTGACCCGGTCACCTGGGGCCGGTGACCCCACGTGACCGGGTCACCTGGGGCCGGTGACCCTACGTGACCCGGTGACCTGGGGCCGGTGTCCCCACGTGACCCAGAGTCCTAGTGCCGGGGTGGTCATCGGAACCTGGGAACCAGGCCGGTTACCCGACACGACCCGGTGACCCGGGGCTGTGGTGTCGACGGACTCGTGGACCTGGGTTCGGGGTCCCGACCTGACGCGGTGACCTGGGGCCGGTGTCCCCACGTGACCCGCTGACCTTGGGCCGGTGTCCCCACGTGACCCGCTGACCTGGGGCCGGTGACCCCACGTGACCCGGTCACCTGGGGCCGGTGACCCCGCGTGACCCGGTCACCTGGGGCCGGGGTCCCCACGGGACCCGGGGTCCTGGTGCCGGGGTGGTCACCGGAACGTGGGAACCAGGCCGGGTGCGCGACATGACCCGGTGACCTGGGGCCGGGTTAACGACCTGTCCAGGGGACCCGGGCCGGGGACCCGACAGGACCCGGTGGTCCTTCGCTGGTGTCCCGATGCAACCCGGGGACCCGGGCCCGGGCCCCCACGTGATCCAGTGATCTGGTGCTTTTGTCCCGATGCAACCCGGGGACCCGGGCCGGGGACCCGGTATGACTCCGTCTCCCGGGGCCGGGGTGGTCACCTGACACTGGTACCCGGGACAGCGACCCGACATGACCCCGTGACCCGGGGCCGGGGTGCCGACCTGTCCAGGGGACCCGACCCGGGTACCCGACAGGACCCGGTGATCTGCGGCTGGGGTAAAAACCCGTCCCGGGGACCCGGGCTGGGTCCCGACATGACCCGGGGACCTGGGGTCGGGGTGGTCACCAGACCCTTGTACCCAGGCCGTTGACCCGACATGACCCTGTGACCCGGGGCCTGGGTAAAAATCCAACCCGGGGACCCGGCATGGGACGTGACATGACCCGACCTGGGTCCGGGGTCCCGAACTGACCCGGTGACCTGGGTCCGGGGACTCGGTATGACCCGGTTACCTGGGGCCGGTGACCCCACGTGACCCGGTCACCTGGGGCCGGTGTCCCCACGTGACCCGCTGACCTGGGGCCGGTGACCCCACGTGACCCGGTCACCTGGGGCCGGTGTCCCCACGTGACCCGGTGACCTGGGGCCGGTGTCACAACGTGACCCGCTGAAATGGGGCCGGTGACCCCACGTGACCCGGTCACCTGGGGCCGGTGTCCCCACGTGACCCGGTCACCTGGGGCCGGTGTCCCCACGTGACCCGGTCACCTGGGGCCGGTGACCCCACGTGACCCGGTCACCTGGGGCCGGTGTCCCCACGTAACCCGGTCACCTGGTGCCGGTGACCCCACGTGACCCGGTCACCTGGGGCCGGTGACCCGGTCACCTGGGGCCGGTGACCCCACGTGACCCGGTCACCTGGGGCCGGTGACCCCACGTGACCCGCTCACCTGGGGCCGGTGACCCCACGTGACCCGGTCACCTGGGGCCGGTGACCCCACGTGACCCGGTGACCTGGGGCCGGTGTCCCCACGTGACCCGGTGACTTGGGGCCGGTGACCCCACGTGACCCGGTCACCTGGGGCCGGTGTCCCCACGTGACCCGGTCACCTGGGGCCGGTGACCCCACGTGACCCGGTCACCTGGGGCCGGTGACCCCACGTGACCAGGTCACCTGGGGCCGGTGACCCCACGTGACCCGGTCACCTGGGGCCGGTGACCCCACGTGACCCGGTCACCTGGGGCCGGTGTTCCCACGTGACCCGGTCACCTGGGGCCGGTGACCCTACGTGACCCGGTCACCTGGGGCCGGTGACCCCACGTGACCCGGTCACCTGGGGCCGGTGACCGCACGTGACCCGGTCACCTGGGGCCGGTGACCCCACGTGACCCGGTCACCTGGGGCCGGTGACCCCACGTGACCCGGTCACCTGGGTCCGGTGACCCCACGTGACCCGGTCACCTGGGGCCGGTGACCCCACGTGACCCGGTCACCTGGTGCCGGTGACCCCTTGTGACCCGGTCACCTGGGGCCGGTGACCCCACGTGACCCGGTCACCTGGGGCCGGGGTGGTCATCGGAACCTGGGAACCAGGCAGGGTGCGCGAGATGACCGGGTGACCTGGGGCCGGGTTATCGACCTGTCCAGGGGACCCGGGCCGGGGACCCGACAGGACCCGGTGATCTGCGGCTGGGGTAAAAACCCGTCCCGGGGACCCGGGCTGGGTCCCGACATGCCTTGGTTACCTGGGGCCGGTGTCCCCACGTGACCCGCTGACCTGGGGCCGGTGACCCCACGTGACCCGGTCACCTGGGGCCGGTGTCCCCACGTGACCCAGTCACCTGGGGCCGGTGACCCCACGTGACCCGCTGACCTGGGGCCGGTGACCCCACGTGACCCGGTCACCTGGGGCCGGTGACCCCACGTGACCCGGTCACCTGGGGCCGGTGTCCCCACGTGACCCGGTCACCTGGTGCCGGTGACCCCACGTGACCCGGTCACCTGGGGCCGGTGACCCCACGTGACCCGGTCACCTGGGGCCGGTGTCCCCACGTGACCCGCTGACCTGGGGCCGGTGACCCCACGTGACCCGGTCACCTGGGGCCGGTGACCCCACGTGACCCGCTCACCTTGGGCCGGTGACCCCACGTGACCCGGTCACCTGGGGCCGGTGACCCCACGTGACCCGGTGACCTGGGGCCGGTGTCCCCACGTGACCCGCTGACCTGGGGCCGGTGACCCCACGTGACCCGCTCACCTGGGGCCGGTGTCCCCACGTGACCCGGTCACCTGGGGCCGGTGACCCCACGTGACCCGCTGACCTGGGGCCGGTGACCCCACGTGACCCGGTCACCTGGGGCCGGTGACCCCACGTGACCGGGTCACCTGGGGCCGGTGACCCTACGTGACCCGGTGACCTGGGGCCGGTGTCCCCACGTGACCCAGAGTCCTAGTGCCGGGGTGGTCATCGGAACCTGGGAACCAGGCCGGTTACCCGACACGACCCGGTGCCCCGGGGCTGTGGTGTCGACGGACTCGTGGACCTGGGTTCGGGGTCCCGACCTGACGCGGTGACCTGGGGCCGGTGTCCCCACGTGACCCGCTGACCTGGGGCCGGTGACCCCACGTGACCCGGTCACCTGGGGCCGGTGACCCCGCGTGACCCGGTCACCTGGGGCCGGGGTCCCCACGGGACCCGGGGTCCTGGTGCCGGGGTGGTCACCGGAACGTGGGAACCAGGCCGGGTGCGCGACATGACCCGGTGACCTGGGGCCGGGTTAACGACCTGTCCAGGGGACCCGGGCCGGGGACCCGACAGGACCCGGTGGTCCTTCGCTGGTGTCCCGATGCAACCCGGGGACCCGGGCCCGGGCCCCCACGTGATCCAGTGATCCGGTGCTTTTGTCCCGATGCAACCCGGGGACCCGGGCCGGGGACCCGGTATGACTCCATCTCCCGGGGCCGGGGTGGTCACCTGACACTGGTACCCGGGACAGCGACCCGACATGACCCCGTGACCCGGGGCCGGGGTGCCGACCTGTCCAGGGGACCCGACCCGGGTACCCAACAGGACCCGGTGATCTGCGGCTGGGGTAAAAACCCGTCCCGGGGACCCGGGCTGGGTCCCGACATGACCCGGTGACCTGGGGCTGTGGTGTCGACCGGACTCGGGGACCTGGTCCGGTGTCCCGTCATGACCCGGGGACCTGGGGTCGGGGTGGTCACCAGACCCTTGTACCCAGGCCGTTGACCCGACATGACCCTGTGACCCGGGGCCTGGGTAAAAATCCAACCCGGGGACCCGGGCATGGGACGTGACATGACCCGACCTGGGTCCGGGGTCCCGAACTGACCCGGTGACCTGGGACCGGGGACTCGGTATGACCCGGTTACCTAGGGCCGGTGACCCCACGTGACCCGGTCACCTGGGGCCGGTGTCCCCACGTGACCCGCTGACCTGGGGCCGGTGACCCCACGTGACCCGGTCACCTGGGGCCGGTGTCCCCACGTGACCCGGTGACCTGGGGCCGGTGTCCCCACGTGACCCGCTGACCTGGGGCCGGTGACCCCACGTGACCCGGTCACCTGGGGCCGGTGTCCCCACGTGACCCGGTCACCTGGGGCCGGTGACCCCACGTGACCTGCTGACCTGGGGCCGGTGACCCCACGTGACCCGGTCACCTGGGGCCGGTGACCCCACGTGACCCGGTCACCTGGGGCCGGTGACCCGGTCACCTGGGGCCGGTGACCCCACGTGACCCGGTCACCTGGGGCCGGTGACCCCACGTGACCCGCTCACCTGGGGCCGGTGACCCCACGTGACCCGGTCACCTGGGGCCGGTGACCCCACGTGACCCGGTGACCTGGGGCCGGTGTCCCCACGTGACCCGGTGACCTGGGGCCGGTGTCCCCACGTGACCCGGTCACCTGGGGCCGGTGTCCCCACGTGACCCGCTGACCTGGGGCCGGTGTCCCCACGTGACCCGGTCACCTGGGGCCGGTGACCCCACGTGAACAGGTCACCTGGGGCCGGTGACCCCACGTGACCCGGTCACCTGGGGCCGGTGTTCCCACGTGACCCGGTCACCTGGGGCCGGTGACCCCACGTGACCCGGTCACCTGGGGCCGGTGACCCCACGTGACCCGGTCACCTGGGGCCGGTGACCCCACGTGACCCGGTCACCTGGGGCCGGTGACCCCACGTGACCCGGTCACCTGGGGCCGGTGACCGCACGTGACCCGGTCACCTGGGGCCGGTGACCCCACGTGACCAGGTCACCTGGGGCCGGTGACCCCACGTGACCCGGTCACCTGGGGCCGGTGACCCCACGTGACCCGGTCACCTGGGGCCGGTGTTCCCACGTGACCCGGTCACCTGGGGCCGGGGTGGTCATCGGAACCTGGGAACCAGGCCGGGTGCGCGAGATGACCGGGTGACCTGGGGCCGGGTTATCGACCTGTCCAGGGGACCCGGGCCGGGGACCCGACAGGACCCGGTGATCTGCGGCTGGGGTAAAAACCCGTCCCGGGGACCCGGGCTGGGTCCCGACATGCCTTGGTTACCTGGGGCCGGTGTCCCCACGTGACCCGCTGACCTGGGGCCGGTGACCCCACGTGACCCGGTCACCTGGGGCCGGTGTCCCCACGTGACCCGGTCACCTGGGGCCGGTGACCCCACGTGACCCGCTGACCTGGGGCCGGTGACCCCACGTGACCCGCTGACCTGGGGCCGGTGACCTCACGTGACCCGGTCACCTGGGGCCAGTGACCCCACGTGACCCGGTCACCTGGGGCCGGGGTGGTCATCGGAACCTGGGAACCAGGCAGGGTGCGCGAGATGACCTAGGTGACCTGGGGCCGGGTTATCGACCTGTCCAGGGGACCCGGGCCGGGGACCCGACAGGACCCAGTGATCTGCGGCTGGGGTAAAAACCCGTCCCGGGGACCCGAGCTGGGTCCCGACATGCCTTGGTTACCTGGGGCCGGTGTCCCCACGTGACCCGCTGACCTGGGGCCGGTGACCCCACGTGACCAGGTCACCTGGGGCCGGTGTCCCCACGTGACCCAGTCACCTGGGGCCGGTGACCCCACGTGACCCGCTGACCTGGGGCCGGTGATCCCACGTGACCCGGTCACCTGGGGCCGGTGACCCCACGTGACCCGGTCACCTGGGGCTGGTGACCCGGTCACCTGGGGCCGGTGACCCCACGTGACCCGGTCACCTGGGGCCGGTGACCCCACGTGACCCGGTCACCTGGGGCCGGTGTCCCCACGTGACCCGCTGACCTGGGGCCGGTGACCCCACGTGACCCGGTCACCTGGGGCCGGTGACCCCACGTGACCCGCTCACCTTGGGCCGGTGACCCCACGTGACCCGGTCACCTGGGGCCGGTGACCCCACGTGACCCGGTGACCTGGGGCCGGTGTCCCCACGTGACCCGCTGACCTGGGGCCGGTGACCCCACGTGACCCGCTCACCTGGGGCCGGTGTCCCCACGTGAGCCGGTCACCTGGGGCCGGTGACCCCACGTGACCCGCTCACCTGGGGCCGGTGACCCCACGTGACCCGGTCACCTGGGGCCGGTGACCCCACGTGACCCGGTCACCTGGGGCCGGTGACCCCACGTGACCGGGTCACCTGGGGCCGGTGACCCTACGTGACCCGGTGACCTGGGGCCGGTGTCCCCACGTGACCCAGAGTCCTGGTGCCGGGGTGGTCATCGGAACCTGGGAACCAGGCCGGTTACCCGACACGACCCGGTGCCCCGGGGCTGTGGTGTCGACGGACTCGTGGACCTGGGTTCGGGGTCCCGACCTGACGCGGTGACCTGGGGCCGGTGTCCCCACGTGACCCGCTGACCTGGGGCCGGTGACCCCACGTGACCCGGTCACCTGGGGCCGGTGACCCCGCGTGACCCGGTCACCTGGGGCCGGGGTCCCCACGGGACCCGGGGTCCTGGTGCCGGGGTGGTCACCGGAACGTGGGAACCAGGCCGGGTGCGCGACATGACCCGGTGACCTGGGGCCGGGTTAACGACCTGTCCAGGGGACCCGGGCCGGGGACCCGACAGGACCCGGTGGTCCTTCGCTGGTGTCCCGATGCAACCCGGGGATCCGGGCCCGGGCCCCCACGTGATGCAGTGATCCGGTGCTTTTGTCCCGATGCAACCCGGGGACCCGGGCCGGGGACCCAGTATGACTCCGTCTCCCGGGGCCGGGGTGGTCACCTGACACTGGTACCCGGGACAGCGACCCGACATGACCCCGTGACCCGGGGCCGGGGTGCCGACCTGTCCAGGGGACCCGACCCGGGTACCCGACAGGACCCGGTGATCTGCGGCTGGGGTAAAAACCCGTCCCGGGGACCCGGGCTGGGTCCCGACATGACCCGGTGACCTGGGGCTGTGGTGTCGACCGGACTCGGAGACCTGGTCTGGTGTCCCGTCATGACCCGGGGACCTGGGGTCGGGGTGGTCACCAGACCCTTGTACCCAGGCCGTTGACCCGACATGACCCTGTGACCCGGGGCCTGGGTAAAAATCCAACCCGGGGACCCGGGCATGGGACGTGACATGACCCGACCTGGGTCCAGGGTCCCGAACTGACCCGGTGACCTGGGTCCGGGGACTCGGTATGACCCGGTTACCTAGGGCCGGTGACCCCACGTGACCCGGTCACCTGGGGCCGGTGTCCCCACGTGACCCGCTGACCTGGGGCCGGTGACCCCACGTGACCCGGTCACCTGGGGCCGGTGTCCCCACGTGACCCGGTGACCTGGGGCCGGTGTCCCCACGTGACCCGCTGACCTGGGGCCGGTGACCCCACGTGACCCGGTCACCTGGGGCCGGTGTCCCCACGTAACCCGGTCACCTGGGGCCGGTGACCCCACGTGACCTGCTGACCTGGGGCCGGTGACCCCACGTGACCCGGTCACCTGGGGCCGGTGACCCCATGTGACCCGGTCACCTGGGGCCAGTGACCCCACGTGACCCGGTCACCTGGGGCCGGTGTCCCCACGTAACCCGGTCACCTGGTGCCGGTGACCCCACGTGACCCGGTCACCTGGGGCCGGTGACCCGGTCACCTGGGGCCGGTGACCCCACGTGACCCGGTCACCTGGGGCCGGTGACCCCACGTGACCCGCTCACCTGGGGCCGGTGACCCCACGTGACCCGGTCACCTGGGGCCGGTGACCCCACGTGACCCGGTCACCTGGGGCCGGTGACCGCACGTGACCCGGTCACCTGGGGCCGGTGACCCCACGTGACCAGGTCACCTGGGGCCGGTGACCCCACGTGACCCGGTCACCTGGGGCCGGTGACCCCACGTGACCCGGTCACCTGGGGCCGGTGTTCCCACGTGACCCGGTCACCTGGGGCCGGTGACCCCACGTGACCCGGTCACCTGGGGCCGGGGTGGTCATCGGAACCTGGGAACCAGGCCGGGTGCGCGAGATGACCGGGTGACCTGGGGCCGGGTTATCGACCTGTCCAGGGGACCCGGGCCGGGGACCCGACAGGACCCGGTGATCTGCGGCTGGGGTAAAAACCCGTCCCGGGGACCCGGGCTGGGTCCCGACATGCCTTGGTTACCTGGGGCCGGTGTCCCCACGTGACCCGCTGACCTGGGGCCGGTGACCCCACGTGACCCGGTCACCTGGGGCCGGTGTCCCCACGTGACCCGGTCACCTGGGGCCGGTGACCCCACGTGACCCGCTGACCTGGGGCCGGTGACCCCACGTGACCCGCTGACCTGGGGCCGGTGACCCCACGTGACCCGGTCACCTGGGGCCAGTGACCCCACGTGACCCGGTGACCTGGGGCCGGTGTCCCCACGTGACCCGGTCACCTGGTGCCGGTGACCCCACGTGACCCGGTCACCTGGGGCCGGTGACCCCACGTGACCCGGTCACCTGGGGCCGGTGTCCCCACGTGACCCGCTGACCTGGGGCCGGTGACCCCACGTGACCCGGTCACCTGGGGCCGGTGACCCCACGTGACCCGGTCACCTGGGGCCGGTGACCCCACGTGACCCGGTGACCTGGGGCCGGTGTCCCCACGTGACCCGCTGACCTGGGGCCGGTGACCCCACGTGACCCGGTCACCTGGGGCCGGTGTCCCCACGTGACCCGGTCACCTGGGGCCGGTGACCCCACGTGACCCGGTCTCCTGGGGCCGGTGTCCCCACGTGACCCGGTCACCTGGGGCCGGTGACCCCACGTGACCCGGTCACCTGGGGCCGGTGACCCCACGTGACCCGGTCACCTGGTGCCGGTGACCCCTTGTGACCCGGTCACCTGGGGCCGGTGACCCCACGTGACCCGGTCACCTGGGGCCGGGGTGGTCATCGGAACCTGGGAACCAGGCAGGGTGCGCGAGATGACCGGGTGACCTGGGGCCGGGTTATCGACCTGTCCAGGGGACCCGGGCCGGGGACCCGACAGGACCCGGTGATCTGCGGCTGGGGTAAAAACCCGTCCCGGGGACCCGGGCTGGGTCCCGACATGCCTTGGTTACCTGGGGCCGGTGTCCCCACGTGACCCGCTGACCTGGGGCCGCTGACCCCACGTGACCCGGTCACCTGGGGCCGGTGTCCCCACGTGACCCGGTCACCTGGGGCCGGTGACCCCACGTGACCCGCTGACCTGGGGCCGGTGACCCCACGTGACCCGGTCACCTCGGGCCGGTGTCCCCACGTAACCCGGTCACCTGGTGCCGGTGACCCCACGTGACCCGGTCACCTGGGGCTGGTGACCCGGTCACCTGGGGCCGGTGACCCCACGTGACCCGGTCACCTGGGGCCGGTGACCCCACGTGACCCGGTCACCTGGGGCCGGTGACCCCACGTGACCCGGTCACCTGGGGCCGGTGACCCCATGTGACCCGGTGACCTGGGGCTGGTGTCCCCACGTGACCCGGTGACCTGGGGCCGGTGTCCCCACGTGACCCGGTCACCTGGGGCCGGTGTCCCCACGTGACCCGCTGACCTGGGGCCGGTGACCCCACGTGACCCGGTCACCTGGGGCCGGTGACCCCACGTGACCAGGTCACCTGGGGCCGGTGACCCCACGTGACCCGGTCAACTGGGGCCGGTGACCCCACGTGACCCGGTCACCTGGGGCCGGTGTTCCCACGTGACCCGGTCACCTGGGGCCGGTGACCCCACGTGACCCGGTCACCTGGGGCCGGTGACCCCACGTGACCCGGTCACCTGGGGCCGGTGACCGCACGTGACCCGGTCACCTGGGGCCGGTGACCCCACGTGACCAGGTCACCTGGGGCCGGTGACCCCACGTGACCCGGTCACCTGGGGCCGGTGACCCCACGTGACCCGGTCACCTGGGGCCGGTGTTCCCACGTGACCCGGTCACCTGGGGCCGGTGACCCCACGTGACCCGGTCACCTGGGGCCGGGGTGGTCATCGGAACCTGGGAACCAGGCCGGGTGCGCGAGATGACCGGGTGACCTGGGGCCGGGTTATCGACCTGTCCAGGGGACCCGGGCCGGGGACCCGACAGGACCCGGTGATCTGCGGCTGGGGTAAAAACCCGTCCCGGGGACCCGGGCTGGGTCCCGACATGCCTTGGTTACCTGGGGCCGGTGTCCCCACGTGACCCGCTGACCTGGGGCCGGTGACCCCACGTGACCCGGTCACCTGGGGCCGGTGTCCCCACGTGACCCGGTCACCTGGGGCCGGTGACCCCACGTGACCCGGTCACCTGGGGCCGGTGTTCCCACGTGACCCGGTCACCTGGGGCCGGTGACCCCACGTGACCCGGTCACCTGGGGCCGGTGACCCCACGTGACCCGGTCACCTGGGGCCGGTGACCGCACGTGACCCGGTCACCTGGGGCCGGTGACCCCACGTGACCCGGTCTCCTGGGGCCGGTGACCCCACGTGACCCGGTCACCTGGGGCCGGTGACCCCACGTGACCCGGTCACCTGGTGCCGGTGACCCCTTGTGACCCGGTCACCTGGGGCCGGTGTCCCCACGTGACCCGGTCACCTGGGGCCGGTGTCCCCACGTGACCCGGGGTCCTGGTGCCGGGGTGGTCATCGGAACCTGGGAACCAGGCCGGTTACCCGACACGACCCGGTGACCCGGGGCTGTGGTGTCGACGGACTCGTGGACCTGGGTTCGGGGTCCCGACCTGACACGGTGACCTGGGGCCGGTGTCCCCACGTGACCCGCTGACCTGGGGCCGGGGTCCCCACGTGACCCGCTGACCTGGGGCCGGTGACCCTACGTGACCCGCTGACCTGGGGCCGGTGACCCCGCGTGACCCGGTCACCTGGGGCCGGGGTCCCCACGGGACCCGGGGTCCTGGTGCCGGGGTGGTCACCGGAACGTGGGAACCAGGCCGGGTGCGCGACATGACCCGGTGACCTGGGGCCGGGTTAACGACCTGTCCAGGGGACCCGGGCCGGGGACCCGACAGGACCCGGTGGTCCTTCGCTGGTGTCCCGATGCAACCCGGGGACCCGGGCCCGGGCCCCCACGTGATCCAGTGATCCGGTGCTTTTGTCCCGATGCAACCCGGGGACCCGGGCCGGGGACCCGGTATGACTCCGTCTCCCGGGGCCGGGGTGGTCACCTGACACTGGTACCCGGGACAGCGACCCGACATGACCCCGTGACCCGGGGCCGGGGTGCCGACCTGTCCAGGGGACCCGACCCGGGTACCCGACAGGACCCGGTGATCTGCGGCTGGGGTAAAAACCCGTCCCGGGGACCCGGGCTGGGTCCCGACATGACCCGGTGACCTGGGGCTGTGGTGTCGACCGGACTCGGGGACCTGGTCCGGTGTCCCGTCATGACCCGGGGACCTGGGGTCGGGGTGGTCACCAGACCCTTGTACCCAGGCCGTTGACCCGACATGACCCTGTGACCCGGGGCCTGGGTAAAAATCCAACCCGGGGACCCGGGCATGGGACGTGACATGACCCGACCTGAGTCCGGGGTCCCGAACTGACCCGGTGACCTGGGTCCGGGGACTCGGTATGACCCGGTTACCTGGGGCCGGTGACCCCACGTGACCCGGTCACCTGGGGCCGGTGTCCCCACGTGACCCGCTGACCTGGGGCCGGTGACCCCACGTGACCCGGTCACCTGGGGCCGGTGTCCCCACGTGACCCGGTCACCTGGGGCCGGTGTCCCCACGTGACCCGCTGACCTGGGGCCGGTGACCCCACGTGACCCGGTCACCTGGGGCCGGTGTCCCCACGTGACCCGGTCACCTGGGGCCGGTGACCCCACGTGACCCGCTGACCTGGGGCCGGTGACCCCACGTGACCCGGTCACCTGGGGCCGGTGACCCCACGTGACCTGGTCACCTGGGGCCGGTGTCCCCACGTAACCCGGTCACCTGGGGCCGGTGACCCCACGTGACCCGGTCACCTGGGGCCGGTGACCCGGTCACCTGGGGCCGGTGACCCCACGTGACCCGGTCACCTGGGGCCGGTGACCCCACGTGACCCGCTCACCTGGGGCCGGTGACCCCACGTGACCCGGTCACCTGGGGCCGGTGACCCCACGTGACCCGGTGACCTGGGGCCGGTGTCCCCACGTGACCCGGTGACCTGGGGCCGGTGACCCCACGTGACCCGGTCACCTGGGGCCGGTGTCCCCACGTGACCCGCTGACCTGGGGCCGGTGACCCCACGTGACCCGGTCACCTGGGGCCGGTGACCCCACGTGACCAGGTCACCTGGGGCCGGTGACCCCACGTGACCCGGTCACCTGGGGCCGGTGACCCCACGTGACCCGGTCACCTTGGGCCGGTGTTCCCACGTGACCCGGTCACCTGGGGCCGGTGACCCTACGTGACCCGGTCACCTGGGGCCGGTGACCCCACGTGACCCGGTCACCTGGGTCCGGTGACCCCACGTGACCCGGTCACCTGGGGCCTGTGACCGCACGTGACCCGGTCACCTGGGGCCGGTGACCCCACGTGACCCGGTCACCTGGGGCCGGTGACCCCACGTGACCCGGTCACCTGGGGCCGGTGACCCCACGTGACCCGGTCACCTGGCGCCGGGGTGGTCATCGGAACCTGGGAACCAGGCCGGGTGCGCGAGATGACCGGGTGACCTGGGGCCGGGTTATCGACCTGTCCAGGGGACCCGGGCCGGGGACCCGACAGGACCCGGTGATCTGCGGCTGGGGTAAAAACCCGTCCCGGGGACCCGGGCTGGGTCCCGACATGCCTTGGTTACCTGGGGCCGGTGTCCCCACGTGACCCGCTGACCTGGGGCCGGTGACCCCACGTGACCCGGTCACCTGGGGCCGGTGTCCCCACGTGACCCGGTCACCTGGGGCCGGTGACCCCACGTGACCCGCTGACCTGGGGCCGGTGACCCCACGTGACCCGGTCACCTGGGGCCAGTGACCCCACGTGACCCGGTCACCTGGGGCCGGTGTCCCCACGTGACCCGCTGACCTGGGGCCGGTGACCCCACGTGACCCGGTCACCTGGGGCCGGTGACCCCACGTGACCCGCTCACCTGGGGCCGGTGACCCCACGTGACCCGGTCACCTGGGGCCGGTGACCCCACGTGACCCGGTGACCTGGTGCCGGTGTCCCCATGTGACCCGCTGACCTGGGGTCGGTGACCCCACGTGACCCGGTCACCTGGGGCCGGTTTCCCCACGTGACCCGGTCACCTGGGGCCGGTGACCCCACGTGACCCGCTGACCTGGGGCCGGTGACCCCACGTGACCCGCTGACCTGGGGCCGGTGACCCCACGTGACCCGGTCACCTGGGGCCGGTGACCCCACGTGACCGGGTCACCTGGGGCCGGTGACCCCACGTGACCCGGTGACCTGGGGCCGGTGTCCCCACGTGACCCAGAGTCCTAGTGCCGGGGTGGTCATCGGAACCTGGGAACCAGGCCGGTTACCCGACACGACCCGGTGACCCGGGGCTGTGGTGTCGACGGACTCGTGGACCTGGGTTCGGGGTCCCGACCTGACGCGGTGACCTGGGGCCGGTGTCCCCACGTGACCCGCTGACCTGGGGCCGGTGACCCCACGTGACCCGGTCACCTGGGGCCGGTGACCCCGCGTGACCCGGTCACCTGGGGCCGGGGTCCCCACGGGACCCGGGGTCCTGGTGCCGGGGTGGTCACCGGAACGTGGGAACCAGGCCGGGTGCGCGACATGACCCGGTGACCTGGGGCCGGGTTAACGACCTGTATAGGGGACCCGGGCCGGGGACCCGACAGGACCCGGTGGTCCTTCGCTGGTGTCCCGATGCAACCCGGGGACCCGGGCCCGGGCCCCCACGTGATCCAGTGATCCGGTGCTTTTGTCCCGATGCAACCCGGGGACCCGGGCCGGGGACCCGGTATGACTCCGTCTCCCGGGGCCGGGGTGGTCACCTGACACTGGTACCCGGGACAGCGACCCGACATGACCCCGTGACCCGGGGCCGGGGTGCCGACCTGTCCAGGGGACCCGACCCGGGTACCCGACAGGACCCGGTGATCTGCGGCTAGGGTAAAAACCCGTCCCGGGGACCCGGGCTGGGTCCCGACATGACCCGGTGACCTGGGGCTGTGGTGTCGACCGGACTCGGGGACCTGGTCCGGTGTCCCGTCATGACCCGGGGACCTGGGGTCGGGGTGGTCACCAGACCCTTGTACCCAGGCCGTTGACCCGACATGACCCTGTGACCCGGGGCCTGGGTAAAAATCCAACCCGGGGACCCGGGCATGGGACGTGACATGACCCGACCTGGGTCCGGGGTCCCGAACTGACCCGGTGACCTGGGTCCGGGGACTCGGTATGACCCGGTTACCTGGGTCCGGTGTCCCCACGTGACCCGGTCACCTGGGGCCGGTGACCCCACGTGACCAGGTCACCTGGGGCCGGTGACCCCACGTGACCCGGTCACCTGGGGCCGGTGACCCCACGTGACCCGGTCACCTGGGGCCGGTGACCCCACGTGACCCGGTCACCTGGGGCCGGTGTCCCCACGTGACCCGGTCACCTGGGGCCGGTGACCCCACGTGACCCGGTCACCTGGGGCCGGTGACCCCACGTGACCCGGTCACCTGGGGCCGGTGACCCCACGTGACCCGGTCACCTGGGGCCGGGGTGGTCATCGGAACCTGGGAACCAGGCCGGGTGCGCGAGATGACCGGGTGACCTGGGGCCGGGTTATCGACCTGTCCAGGGGACCCGGGCCGGGGACCCGACAGGACCCGGTGATCCGCGGCTGGGGTAAAAACCCGTCCCGGGGACCCGGGCTGGGTCCCGACATGCCTTGGTTACCTGGGGCTGGTGTCCCCACGTGACCCGCTGACCTGGGGCCGGTGACCCCACGTGACCCGGTCACCTGGGGCCGGTGTCCCCACGTGACCCGCTGACCTGGGGCCGGTGACCCCACGTGACCCGGTCACCTGGGGCCGGTGACCCCACGTGACCCGGTCACCTGGGGCCGGTGTCCCCACGTGACCCGGTCACCTGGGGCCGGTGACCCCACGTGACCCGGTCACCTGGGGCCGGTGACCCCACGTGACCCGGTCACCTGGGGCCGGTGTCCCCACGTGACCCGCTGACCTTGGGCCGGTGACCCCACGTGACCCGGTCACCTGGGGCCGGTGACCCCACGTGACCAGGTCACCTGGGGCCGGTGTCCCCACGTGACCCGCTGACCTGGGGCCGGTGACCCCACGTGACCCGGTCACCTGGGGCCGGTGTCCCCACGTGACCCGGTCACCTGGGGCCGGTGACCCCACGTGACCCGCTGACCTGGGGCCGGTGACCCCACGTGACCCGGTCACCTGGGGCCGGTGACCCCACGTGACCCGGTCACCTGGGGACGGTGACCCCACGTGACCGGGTCACCTGGGGCCGGTGACCCTACGTGACCCGCTGACCTGGGGCCGGTGTCCCCACGTGACCCGCTGACCTGGGGCCGGTGACCCCACGTGACCCGGTCACCTGGGGCCGGTGACCCCGCGTGACCCGGTCACCTGGGGCCGGGGTCCCCACGGGACCCGGGGTCCTGGTGCCGGGGTGGTCACCGGAACGTGGGAACCAGGCCGGGTGCGCGACATGACCCGGTGACCTGGGGCCGGGTTAACGACCTGTATAGGGGACCCGGGCCGGGGACCCGACAGGACCCGGTGGTCCTTCGCTGGTGTCCCGATGCAACCCGGGGACCCGGGCCCGGGCCCCCACGTGATCCAGTGATCCGGTGCTTTTGTCCCGATGCAACCTGGGGACCCGGGCCGGGGACCCGGTATGACTCCGTCTCCCGGGGCCGGGGTGGTCACCTGACACTGGTACCCGGGACAGCGACCCGACATGACCCCGTGACCCGGGGCCGGGGTGCCGACCTGTCCAGGGGACCCGACCCGGGTACCCGACAGGACCCGGTGATCTGCGGCTGGGGTAAAAACCCATCCCGGGGACCCGGGCTGGGTCCCGACATGACCCGGTGACCTGGGGCTGTGGTGTCGACCGGACTCGGGGACCTGGTCCGGTGTCCCGTCATGACCCGGGGACCTGGGGTCGGGGTGGTCACCAGACCCTTGTACCCAGGCCGTTGACCCGACATGACCCTGTGACCCGGGGCCTGGGTAAAAATCCAACCCGGGGACCCGGGCATGGGACGTGACATGACCCGACCTGGGTCCGGGGTCCCGAACTGACCCGGTGACCTGGGTCCGGGGACTCGGTATGACCCGGTTACCTGGGTCCGGTGTCCCCACGTGACCCGGTCACCTGGGGCCGGTGACCCCACGTGACCCGGTCACCTGGGGCCGGTGACCCCACGTGACCAGGTCACCTGGGGCCGGTGACCCCACGTGACCCGGTCACCTGGGGCCGGTGACCCCACGTGACCCGGTCACCTGGGGCCGGTGACCCCACGTGACCAGGTCACCTGGGGCCGGTGACCCCACGTGACCCGGTCACCTGGGGCCGGTGACCCCACGTGACCCGGTCACCTGGGGCCGGTGTCCCCACGTGACCCGGTCACCTGGGGCCGGTGACCCCACGTGACCCGGTCACCTGGGGCCGGTGACCCCACGTGACCCGGTCACCTGGGGCCGGTGACCCCACGTTACCAGGTCACCTGGGGCCGGTGACCCCACGTGACCCGGTCACCTGGGGCCGGTGTCCCCACGTGACCCGGTCACCTGGGGCCGGTGACCCCACGTGACCCGGTCACCTGGGGCCGGTGACCCCACGTGACCCGGTCACCTGGGGCCGGTGACCCCACGTGACCCGCTGACCTGGGGCCGGTGACCCCACGTGACCCGCTGACCTGGGGCCGGTGACCCCACGTGACCCGGTCACCTGGGGCCGGTGACCCCACGTGACCGGGTCACCTGGGGCCGGTGACCCCACGTGACCCGGTGACCTGGGGCCGGTGTCCCCACGTGACCCAGAGTCCTAGTGCCGGGGTGGTCATCGGAACCTGGGAACCAGGCCGGTTACCCGACACGACCCGGTGACCCGGGGCTGTGGTGTCGACGGACTCGTGGACCTGGGTTCGGGGTCCCGACCTGACGCGGTGACCTGGGGCCGGTGTCCCCACGTGACCCGCTGACCTGGGGCCGGTGACCCCACGTGACCCGGTCACCTGGGGCCGGTGACCCCGCGTGACCCGGTCACCTGGGGCCGGGGTCCCCACGGGACCCGGGGTCCTGGTGCCGGGGTGGTCACCGGAACGTGGGAACCAGGCCGGGTGCGCGACATGACCCGGTGACCTGGGGCCGGGTTAACGACCTGTATAGGGGACCCGGGCCGGGGACCCGACAGGACCCGGTGGTCCTTCGCTGGTGTCCCGATGCAACCCGGGGACCCGGGCCCGGGCCCCCACGTGATCCAGTGATCCGGTGCTTTTGTCCCGATGCAACCCGGGGACCCGGGCCGGGGACCCGGTATGACTCCGTCTCCCGGGGCCGGGGTGGTCACCTGACACTGGTACCCGGGACAGCGACCCGACATGACCCCGTGACCCGGGGCCGGGGTGCCGACCTGTCCAGGGGACCCGACCCGGGTACCCGACAGGACCCGGTGATCTGCGGCTGGGGTAAAAACCCGTCCCGGGGACCCGGGCTGGGTCCCGACATGACCCGGTGACCTGGGGCTGTGGTGTCGACCGGACTCGGGGACCTGGTCCGGTGTCCCGTCATGACCCGGGGACCTGGGGTCGGGGTGGTCACCAGACCCTTGTACCCAGGCCGTTGACCCGACATGACCCTGTGACCCGGGGCCTGGGTAAAAATCCAACCCGGGGACCCGGGCATGGGACGTGACATGACCCGACCTGGGTCCGGGGTCCCGAACTGACCCGGTGACCTGGGTCCGGGGACTCGGTATGACCCGGTTACCTGGGTCCGGTGTCCCCACGTGACCCGGTCACCTGGGGCCGGTGACCCCACGTGACCAGGTCACCTGGGGCCGGTGACCCCACGTGACCTGGTCACCTGGGGCCGGTGACCCCACGTGACCCGGTCACCTGGGGCCGGTGACCCCACGTGACCCGGTCACCTGGGGCCGGTGTCCCCACGTGACCCGGTCACCTGGGGCCGGTGACCCCACGTGACCCGGTCACCTGGGGCCGGTGACCCCACGTGACCCGGTCACCTGGGGCCGGTGACCCCACGTGACCCGGTCACCTGGGGCCGGGGTGGTCATCGGAACCTGGGAACCAGGCCGGGTGCGCGAGATGACCGGGTGACCTGGGGCCGGGTTATCGACCTGTCCAGGGGACCCGGGCCGGGGACCCGACAGGACCCGGTGATCTGCGGCTGGGGTAAAAACCCGTCCCGGGGACCCGGGCTGGGTCCCGACATGCCTTGGTTACCTGGGGCTGGTGTCCCCACGTGACCCGCTGACCTGGGGCCGGTGACCCCACGTGACCCGGTCACCTGGGGCCGGTGTCCCCACGTGACCCTCTGACCTGGGGCCGGTGACCCCACGTGACCCGCTGACCTGGGGCCGGTGACCCCACGTGACCCGGTCACCTGGGGCCGGTGACCCCACGTGACCCGGTCACCTGGGGCCGGTGTCCCCACGTGACCCGGTCACCTGGGGCCGGTGACCCCACGTGACCCGGTCACCTGGGGCCGGTGACCCCACGTGACCCGGTCACCTGGGGCCGGTGTCCCCACGTGACCCGCTGACCTTGGGCCGGTGACCCCACGTGACCCGGTCACCTGGGGCCGGTGACCCCACGTGACCCGCTCACCTGGGGCCGGTGACCCCACGTGACCCGGTCACCTGGGGCCGGTGACCCCACGTGACCAGGTCACCTGGGGCCGGTGTCCCCACGTGACCCGCTGACCTGGGGCCGGTGACCCCACGTGACCCGGTCACCTGGGGCCGGTGTCCCCACGTGACCCGGTCACCTGGGGCCGGTGACCCCACGTGACCCGCTGACCTGGGGCCGGTGACCCCACGTGACCCGGTCACCTGGGGCCGGTGACCCCACGTGACCCGGTCACCTGGGGACGGTGACCCCACGTGACCGGGTCACCTGGGGCCGGTGACCCTACGTGACCCGCTGACCTGGGGCCGGTGTCCCCACGTGACCCGCTGACCTGGGGCCGGTGACCCCACGTGACCCGGTCACCTGGGGCCGGTGACCCCGCGTGACCCGGTCACCTGGGGCCGGGGTCCCCACGGGACCCGGGGTCCTGGTGCCGGGGTGGTCACCGGAACGTGGGAACCAGGCCGGGTGCGCGACATGACCCGGTGACCTGGGGCCGGGTTAACGACCTGTATAGGGGACCCGGGCCGGGGACCCGACAGGACCCGGTGGTCCTTCGCTGGTGTCCCGATGCAACCCGGGGACCCGGGCCCGGGCCCCCACGTGATCCAGTGATCCGGTGCTTTTGTCCCGATGCAACCTGGGGACCCGGGCCGGGGACCCGGTATGACTCCGTCTCCCGGGGCCGGGGTGGTCACCTGACACTGGTACCCGGGACAGCGACCCGACATGACCCCGTGACCCGGGGCCGGGGTGCCGACCTGTCCAGGGGACCCGACCCGGGTACCCGACAGGACCCGGTGATCTGCGGCTGGGGTAAAAACCCATCCCGGGGACCCGGGCTGGGTCCCGACATGACCCGGTGACCTGGGGCTGTGGTGTCGACCGGACTCGGGGACCTGGTCCGGTGTCCCGTCATGACCCGGGGACCTGGGGTCGGGGTGGTCACCAGACCCTTGTACCCAGGCCGTTGACCCGACATGACCCTGTGACCCGGGGCCTGGGTAAAAATCCAACCCGGGGACCCGGGCATGGGACGTGACATGACCCGACCTGGGTCCGGGGTCCCGAACTGACCCGGTGACCTGGGTCCGGGGACTCGGTATGACCCGGTTACCTGGGTCCGGTGTCCCCACGTGACCCGGTCACCTGGGGCCGGTGACCCCACGTGACCCGGTCACCTGGGGCCGGTGACCCCACGTGACCAGGTCACCTGGGGCCGGTGACCCCACGTGACCCGGTCACCTGGGGCCGGTGACCCCACGTGACCCGGTCACCTGGGGCCGGTGACCCCACGTGACCCGGTCACCTGGGGCCGGTGACCCCACGTGACCAGGTCACCTGGGGCCGGTGACCCCACGTGACCCGGTCACCTGGGGCCGGTGACCCCACGTGACCCGGTCACCTGGGGCCGGTGTCCCCACGTGACCCGGTCACCTGGGGCCGGTGACCCCACGTGACCCGGTCACCTGGGGCCGGTGACCCCACGTGACCCGGTCACCTGGGGCCGGTGACCCCACGTTACCAGGTCACCTGGGGCCGGTGACCCCACGTGACCCGGTCACCTGGGGCCGGTGACCCCACGTGACCCGGTCACCTGGGGCCGGTGTCCCCACGTGACCCGGTCACCTGGGGCCGGTGACCCCACGTGACCCGGTCACCTGGGGCCGGTGACCCCACGTGACCCGGTCACCTGGGGCCGGTGACCCCACGTGACCCGCTGACCTGGGGCCGGTGACCCCACGTGACCAGGTCACCTGGGGCCGGTGACCCCACGTGACCCGGTCACCTGGGGCCGGTGACCCCACGTGACCAGATGACCTGGGGCTGGTGTCCCCACGTGACCCGGTCACCTGGGGCCGGTGTCCCCACGTGACCCGGGGTCCTGGTGCCGGGGTGGTCATCGGAACCTGGGAACCAGGCCGGTTACCCGACACGACCCGGTAACCCGGGGCTGTGGTGTCGACGGACTCGTGGACCTGGGTTCGGGGTCCCGACCTGACGCGGTGACCTGGGGCCGGTGACCCCACGTGACCCGGTCACCTGGGGCCGGTGACCCCACGTGACCCGGTCACCTGGGGCCGGTGTCCCCACGTGACCAGGTCACCTGGGGCCGGTGACCCCACGTGACCCGGTCACCTGGGGCCGGTGTCCCCACGTGACCCGCTGACCTGGGGCCGGTGACCCCACGTGACCCGGTCACCTGGGGCCGGTGACCCCACGTGACCCGCTCACCTGGGGCCGGTGACCCCACGTGACCCGGTCACCTGGGGCCGGTGACCCCACGTGACCCGGTCACCTGGGGCCGGTGTCCCCACGTGACCCGCTGACCTGGGGCCGGTGACCCCACGTGACCCGCTGACCTGGGGCCGGTGTCCCCACGTGACCCGGTCACCTGGGGCCGGTGACCCCACGTGACCCGCTGACCTGGGGCCGGTGACCCCACGTGACCCGGTCACCTGGGGCCGGTGACCCCACGTGACCCAGTCACCTGGGGACGGTGACCCCACGTGACCGGGTCACCTGGGGCCGGTGACCCTACGTGACCCGCTGACCTGGGGCCGGTGTCCCCACGTGACCCGCTGACCTGGGGCCGGTGACCCCACGTGACCCGGTCACCTGGGGCCGGTGACCCCGCGTGACCCGGTCACCTGGGGCCGGGGTCCCCACGGGACCCGGGGTCCTGGTGCCGGGGTGGTCACCGGAACGTGGGAACCAGGCCGGGTGCGCGACATGACCCGGTGACCTGGGGCCGGGTTAACGACCTGTATAGGGGACCCGGGCCGGGGACCCGACAGGACCCGGTGGTCCTTCGCTGGTGTCCCGATGCAACCCGGGGACCCGGGCCCGGGCCCCCACGTGATCCAGTGATCCGGTGCTTTTGTCCCGATGCAACCTGGGGACCCGGGCCGGGGACCCGGTATGACTCCGTCTCCCGGGGCCGGGGTGGTCACCTGACACTGGTACCCGGGACAGCGACCCGACATGACCCCGTGACCCGGGGCCAAGGTGCCGACCTGTCCAGGGGACCCGACCCGGGTACCCGACAGGACCCGGTGATCTGCGGCTGGGGTAAAAACCCATCCCGGGGACCCGGGCTGGGTCCCGACATGACCCGGTGACCTGGGGCTGTGGTGTCGACCGGACTCGGGGACCTGGTCCGGTGTCCCGTCATGACCCGGGGACCTGGGGTCGGGGTGGTCACCAGACCCTTGTACCCAGGCCGTTGACCCGACATGACCCTGTGACCCGGGGCCTGGGTAAAAATCCAACCCGGGGACCCGGGCATGGGACGTGACATGACCCGACCTGGGTCCGGGGTCCCGAACTGACCCGGTGACCTGGGTCCGGGGACTCGGTATGACCCGGTTACCTGGGTCCGGTGTCCCCACGTGACCCGGTCACCTGGGGCCGGTGACCCCACGTGACCCGGTCACCTGGGGCCGGTGACCCCACATGACCCGGTCACCTGGGGCCGGTGACCCCACGTGACCCGGTCACCTGGGGCCGGTGACCCCACGTGACCCGGTCACCTGGGGCCGGTGACCCCACGTGACCCGGTCACCTGGGGCCGGTGTCCCCACGTGACCCGGTCACCTGGGGCCGGTGACCCCACGTGACCCGGTCACCTGGGGCCGGTGACCCCACGTGACCCGGTCACCTGGGGCCGGTGTTCCCACGTGACCCGGTCACCTGGGGCCGGTGACCCCACGTGACCCGGTCACCTGGGGCCGGGGTGGTCATCGGAACCTGGGAACCAGGCCGGGTGCGCGAGATGACCGGGTGACCTGGGGCCGGGTTATCGACCTGTCCAGGGGACCCGGGCCGGGGACCCGACAGGACCCGGTTATCTGCGGCTGGGGTAAAAACCCGTCCCGGGGACCCGGGCTGGGTCCCGACATGCCTTGGTTACCTGGGGCCGGTGTCCCCACGTGACCCGCTGACCTGGGGCCGGTGACCCCACGTGACCCGGTCACCTGGGGCCGGTGTCCCCACGTGACCCTCTGACCTGGGGCCGGTGACCCCACGTGACCCGGTCACCTGGGGCCGGTGACACCACGTGACCCGCTCACCTGGGGCCGGTGACCCCACGTGACCCGGTCACCTGGGGCCGGTGACCCCACGTGACCCGGTCACCTGGGGCCGGTGTCCCCACGTGACCCGGTCACCTGGGGCCGGTGACCCCACGTGACCCGGTCACCTGGGGCCGGTGACCCCACGTGACCCGGTCACCTGGGGCCGGTGTCCCCACGTGACCCGGTCACCTGGGGCCAGTGACCCCACGTGACCCGGTCACCTGGGGCCGGTGACCCCACGTGACCCGGTCACCTGGGGCCGGTGACCCCACGTGACCCGGTCACCTGGGGCCGGGGTGGTCATCGGAACCTGGGAACCAGGCCGGTTGCGCGAGATGACCGGGTGACCTGGGGCCGGGTTATCGACCTGTCCAGGGGACCCGGGCCGGGGACCCGACAGGACCCGGTGATCTGCGGCTGGGGTAAAAACCCGTCCCGGGGACCCGGGCTGGGTCCCGACATGCCTTGGTTACCTGGGGCCGGTGTCCCCACGTGACCCGCTGACCTGGGGCCGGTGACCCCACGTGACCCGGTCACCTGGGGCCGGTGTCCCCACGTGACCCTCTGACCTGGGGCCGGTGACCCCACGTGACCCGCTGACCTGGGGCCGGTGACCCCACGTGACCCGCTGACCTGGGGCCGGTGACCCCACGTGACCCGGTCACCTGGGGCCGGTGACCCCACGTGACCCGGTCACCTGGGGCCGGTGTCCCCACGTGACCCGGTCACCTGGGGCCGGTGACCCCACGTGACCCGGTCACCTGGGGCCGGTGACCCCACGTGACCCGGTCACCTGGGGCCGGTGTCCCCACGTGACCCGCTGACCTGGGGCCGGTGACCCCACGTGACCCGGTCACCTGGGGCCGGTGACCCCACGTGACCCGCTCACCTGGGGCCGGTGACCCCACGTGACCCGGTCACCTGGGGCCGGTGACCCCACGTGACCAGGTCACCTGGGGCCGGTGTCCCCACGTGACCCGCTGACCTGGGGCCGGTGACCCCACGTGACCCGGTCACCTGGGGCCGGTGTCCCCACGTGACCCGGTCACCTGGGGCCGGTGACCCCACGTGACCCGCTGACCTGGGGCCGGTGACCCCACGTGACCCGGTCACCTGGGGCCGGTGACCCCACGTGACCCGGTCACCTGGGGACGGTGACCCCACGTGACCGGGTCACCTGGGGCCGGTGACCCTACGTGACCCGCTGACCTGGGGCCGGTGTCCCCACGTGACCCGCTGACCTGGGGCCGGTGACCCCACGTGACCCGGTCACCTGGGGCCGGTGACCCCGCGTGACCCGGTCACCTGGGGCCGGGGTCCCCACGGGACCCGGGGTCCTGGTGCCGGGGTGGTCACCGGAACGTGGGAACCAGGCCGGGTGCGCGACATGACCCGGTGACCTGGGGCCGGGTTAACGACCTGTATAGGGGACCCGGGCCGGGGACCCGACAGGACCCGGTGGTCCTTCGCTGGTGTCCCGATGCAACCCGGGGACCCGGGCCCGGGCCCCCACGTGATCCAGTGATCCGGTGCTTTTGTCCCGATGCAACCTGGGGACCCGGGCCGGGGACCCGGTATGACTCCGTCTCCCGGGGCCGGGGTGGTCACCTGACACTGGTACCCGGGACAGCGACCCGACATGACCCCGTGACCCGGGGCCGGGGTGCCGACCTGTCCAGGGGACCCGACCCGGGTACCCGACAGGACCCGGTGATCTGCGGCTGGGGTAAAAACCCATCCCGGGGACCCGGGCTGGGTCCCGACATGACCCGGTGACCTGGGGCTGTGGTGTCGACCGGACTCGGGGACCTGGTCCGGTGTCCCGTCATGACCCGGGGACCTGGGGTCGGGGTGGTCACCAGACCCTTGTACCCAGGCCGTTGACCCGACATGACCCTGTGACCCGGGGCCTGGGTAAAAATCCAACCCGGGGACCCGGGCATGGGACGTGACATGACCCGACCTGGGTCCGGGGTCCCGAACTGACCCGGTGACCTGGGTCCGGGGACTCGGTATGACCCGGTTACCTGGGTCCGGTGTCCCCACGTGACCCGGTCACCTGGGG
This sequence comes from Somateria mollissima, assembly GCA_951411735.1. Classification (NCBI taxonomy): domain Eukaryota; kingdom Metazoa; phylum Chordata; class Aves; order Anseriformes; family Anatidae; genus Somateria; species Somateria mollissima. Next base: position 479,780 of record CATOCB010000161.1, read on the forward strand.
CCGGTGACCCCACGTGACCAGGTCACCTGGGGCCGGTGACCCCACGTGACCCGGTCACCTGGGGCCGGTGACCCCACGTGACCCGGTCACCTGGGGCTGGTGTCCCCACGTGACCCGGTCACCTGGGGCCGGTGTCCCCACGTGACCCGGGGTCCTGGTGCCGGGGTGGTCATCGGAACCTGGGAACCAGGCCGGTTACCCGACACGACCCGGTAACCCGGGGCTGTGGTGTCGACGGACTCGTGGACCTGGGTTCGGGGTCCCGACCTGACGCGGTGACCTGGGGCCGGTGACCCCACGTGACCCGGTCACCTGGGGCCGGTGACCCCACGTGACCCGGTCACCTGGGGCCGGTGTCCCCACGTGACCAGGTCACCTGGGGCCGGTGACCCCACGTGACCCGGTCACCTGGGGCCGGTGACCCCACGTGACCCGGTCACCTGGGGCCGGTGTCCCCACGTGACCCGCTGACCTGGGGCCGGTGACCCCACGTGACCCGGTCACCTGGGGCCGGTGACCCCACGTGACCCGCTCACCTGGGGCCGGTGACCCCACGTGACCCGGTCACCTGGGGCCGGTGTCCCCACGTGACCCGCTGACCTGGGGCCGGTGACCCCACGTGACCCGCTGACCTGGGGCCGGTGTCCCCACGTGACCCGGTCACCTGGGGCCGGTGACCCCACGTGACCCGCTGACCTGGGGCCGGTGACCCCACGTGACCCGGTCACCTGGGGCCGGTGACCCCACGTGACCCAGTCACCTGGGGACGGTGACCCCACGTGACCGGGTCACCTGGGGCCGGTGACCCTACGTGACCCGCTGACCTGGGGCCGGTGTCCCCACGTGACCCGCTGACCTGGGGCCGGTGACCCCACGTGACCCGGTCACCTGGGGCCGGTGACCCCGCGTGACCCGGTCACCTGGGGCCGGGGTCCCCACGGGACCCGGGGTCCTGGTGCCGGGGTGGTCACCGGAACGTGGGAACCAGGCCGGGTGCGCGACATGACCCGGTGACCTGGGGCCGGGTTAACGACCTGTATAGGGGACCCGGGCCGGGGACCTGACAGGACCCGGTGGTCCTTCGCTGGTGTCCCGATGCAACCCGGGGACCCGGGCCCGGGCCCCCACGTGATCCAGTGATCCGGTGCTTTTGTCCCGATGCAACCTGGGGACCCGGGCCGGGGACCCGGTATGACTCCGTCTCCCGGGGCCGGGGTGGTCACCTGACACTGGTACCCGGGACAGCGACCCGACATGACCCCGTGACCCGGGGCCAAGGTGCCGACCTGTCCAGGGGACCCGACCCGGGTACCCGACAGGACCCGGTGATCTGCGGCTGGGGTAAAAACCCATCCCGGGGACCCGGGCTGGGTCCCGACATGACCCGGTGACCTGGGGCTGTGGTGTCGACCGGACTCGGGGACCTGGTCCGGTGTCCCGTCATGACCCGGGGACCTGGGGTCGGGGTGGTCACCAGACCCTTGTACCCAGGCCGTTGACCCGACATGACCCTGTGACCCGGGGCCTGGGTAAAAATCCAACCCGGGGACCCGGGCATGGGACGTGACATGACCCGACCTGGGTCCGGGGTCCCGAACTGACCCGGTGACCTGGGTCCGGGGACTCGGTATGACCCGGTTACCTGGGTCCGGTGTCCCCACGTGACCCGGTCACCTGGGGCCGGTGACCCCACGTGACCCGGTCACCTGGGGCCGGTGACCCCACATGACCCGGTCACCTGGGGCCGGTGACCCCACGTGACCCGGTCACCTGGGGCCGGTGACCCCACGTGACCCGGTCACCTGGGGCCGGTGACCCCACGTGACCCGGTCACCTGGGGCCGGTGACCCCACGTGACCCGGTCACCTGGGGCCGGTGTCCCCACGTGACCCGGTCACCTGGGGCCGGTGACCCCACGTGACCCGGTCACCTGGGGCCGGTGACCCCACGTGACCCGGTCACCTGGGGCCGGTGTTCCCACGTGACCCGGTCACCTGGGGCCGGTGACCCCACGTGACCCGGTCACCTGGGGCCGGGGTGGTCATCGGAACCTGGGAACCAGGCCGGGTGCGCGAGATGACCGGGTGACCTGGGGCCGGGTTATCGACCTGTCCAGGGGACCCGGGCCGGGGACCCGACAGGACCCGGTGATCTGCGGCTGGGGTAAAAACCCGTCCCGGGGACCCGGGCTGGGTCCCGACATGCCTTGGTTACCTGGGGCCGGTGTCCCCACGTGACCCGCTGACCTGGGGCCGGTGACCCCACGTGACCCGGTCACCTGGGGCCGGTGTCCCCACGTGACCCTCTGACCTGGGGCCGGTGACCCCACGTGACCCGGTCACCTGGGGCCGGTGACACCACGTGACCCGCTGACCTGGGGCCGGTGACCCCACGTGACCCGGTCACCTGGGGCCGGTGACCCCACGTGACCCGGTCACCTGGGGCCGGTGTCCCCACGTGACCCGGTCACCTGGGGCCGGTGACCCCACGTGACCCGGTCACCTGGGGCCGGTGACCCCACGTGACCCGGTCACCTGGGGCCGGTGTCCCCACGTGACCCGGTCACCTGGGGCCAGTGACCCCACGTGACCCGGTCACCTGGGGCCGGTGACCCCACGTGACCCGGTCACCTGGGGCCGGTGACCCCACGTGACCCGGTCACCTGGGGCCGGGGTGGTCATCGGAACCTGGGAACCAGGCCGGTTGCGCGAGATGACCGGGTGACCTGGGGCCGGGTTATCGACCTGTCCAGGGGACCCGGGCCGGGGACCCGACAGGACCCGGTGATCTGCGGCTGGGGTAAAAACCCGTCCCGGGGACCCGGGCTGGGTCCCGACATGCCTTGGTTACCTGGGGCCGGTGTCCCCACGTGACCCGCTGACCTGGGGCCGGTGACCCCACGTGACCCGGTCACCTGGGGCCGGTGTCCCCACGTGACCCTCTGACCTGGGGCCGGTGACCCCACGTGACCCGCTGACCTGGGGCCGGTGACCCCACGTGACCCGGTCACCTGGGGCCGGTGACCCCACGTGACCCGGTCACCTGGGGCCGGTGTCCCCACGTGACCCGGTCACCTGGGGCCGGTGACCCCACGTGACCCGGTCACCTGGGGCCGGTGACCCCACGTGACCCGGTCACCTGGGGCCGGTGTCCCCACGTGACCCGCTGACCTGGGGCCGGTGACCCCACGTGACCCGGTCACCTGGGGCCGGTGACCCCACGTGACCCGCTCACCTGGGGCCGGTGACCCCACGTGACCCGGTCACCTGGGGCCGGTGACCCCACGTGACCAGGTCACCTGGGGCCGGTGTCCCCACGTGACCCGCTGACCTGGGGCCGGTGACCCCACGTGACCCGGTCACCTGGGGCCGGTGTCCCCACGTGACCCGGTCACCTGGGGCCGGTGACCCCACGTGACCCGCTGACCTGGGGCCGGTGACCCCACGTGACCCGGTCACCTGGGGCCGGTGACCCCACGTGACCCGGTCACCTGGGGACGGTGACCCCACGTGACCGGGTCACCTGGGGCCGGTGACCCTACGTGACCCGCTGACCTGGGGCCGGTGTCCCCACGTGACCCGCTGACCTGGGGCCGGTGACCCCACGTGACCCGGTCACCTGGGGCCGGTGACCCCGCGTGACCCGGTCACCTGGGGCCGGGGTCCCCACGGGACCCGGGGTCCTGGTGCCGGGGTGGTCACCGGAACGTGGGAACCAGGCCGGGTGCGCGACATGACCCGGTGACCTGGGGCCGGGTTAACGACCTGTATAGGGGACCCGGGCTGGGGACCCGACAGGACCCGGTGGTCCTTCGCTGGTGTCCCGATGCAACCCGGGGACCCGGGCCCGGGCCCCCACGTGATCCAGTGATCCGGTGCTTTTGTCCCGATGCAACCTGGGGACCCGGGCCGGGGACCCGGTATGACTCCGTCTCCCGGGGCCGGGGTGGTCACCTGACACTGGTACCCGGGACAGCGACCCGACATGACCCCGTGACCCGGGGCCGGGGTGCCGACCTGTCCAGGGGACCCGACCCGGGTACCCGACAGGACCCGGTGATCTGCGGCTGGGGTAAAAACCCATCCCGGGGACCCGGGCTGGGTCCCGACATGACCCGGTGACCTGGGGCTGTGGTGTCGACCGGACTCGGGGACCTGGTCCGGTGTCCCGTCATGACCCGGGGACCTGGGGTCGGGGTGGTCACCAGACCCTTGTACCCAGGCCGTTGACCCGACATGACCCTGTGACCCGGGGCCTGGGTAAAAATCCAACCCGGGGACCCGGGCATGGGACGTGACATGACCCGACCTGGGTCCGGGGTCCCGAACTGACCCGGTGACCTGGGTCCGGGGACTCGGTATGACCCGGTTACCTGGGTCCGGTGTCCCCACGTGACCCGGTCACCTGGGGCCGGTGACCCCACGTGACCAGGTCACCTGGGGCCGGTGACCCCACGTGACCAGGTCACCTGGGGCCGGTGACCCCACGTGACCCGGTCACCTGGGGCCGGTGACCCCACGTGACCCGGTCACCTGGGGCCGGTGACCCCACGTGACCCGGTCACCTGGGGCCGGTGTCCCCACGTGACCCGGTCACCTGGGGCCGGTGACCCCACGTGACCCGGTCACCTGGGGCCGGTGACCCCACGTGACCCGGTCACCTGGGGCCGGTGACCCCACGTGACCAGGTCACCTGGGGCCGGTGACCCCACGTGACCCGGTCACCTGGGGCCGGTGACCCCACGTGACCCGGTCACCTGGGGCCGGTGTCCCCACGTGACCCGGTCACCTGGGGCCGGTGACCCCACGTGACCCGGTCACCTGGGGCCGGTGACCCCACGTGACCCGGTCACCTGGGGCCGGTGACCCCACGTGACCCGGTCACCTGGGGCCGGTGTCCCCACGTGACCAGGTCACCTGGGGCCGGTGACCCCACGTGACCCGGTCACCTGGGGCCGGTGACCCCACGTGACCCGGTCACCTGGGGCCGGTGTCCCCACGTGACCCGGTCACCTGGGGCCGGTGACCCCACGTGACCCGGTCACCTGGGGCCGGTGACCCCACGTGACCCGGTCACCTGGGGCTGGTGACCCCACGTGACCCGCTGACCTGGGGCCGGTGACCCCACGTGACCAGGTCACCTGGGGCCGGTGACCCCACGTGACCCGGTCACCTGGGGCCGGTGACCCCACGTGACCCGGTCACCTGGGGCCGGTGACCCCACGTGACCAGATGACCTGGGGCTGGTGTCCCGACGTGACCCGGTCACCTGGGGCCGGTGTCCCCACGTGACCCGGGGTCCTGGTGCCGGGGTGGTCATCGGAACCTGGGAACCAGGCCGGTTACCCGACACGACCCGGTAACCCAGGGCTGTGGTGTCGACGGACTCGTCGACCTGGGTTCGGGGTCCCGACCTGACGCGGTGACCTGGGGCCGGTGACCCCACGTGACCCGGTCACCTGGGGCCGGTGACCCCACGTGACCCGGTCACCTGGGGCCGGTGTCCCCACGTGACCCGGTCACCTGGGGCCGGTGACCCCACGTGACCCGGTCACCTGGGGCCGGTGACCCCACGTGACCCGGTCACCTGGGGCCGGTGTCCCCACGTGACCCGCTGACCTGGGGCCGGTGACCCCACGTGACCCGGTCACCTGGGGCCGGTGACCCCACGTGACCCGCTCACCTGGGGCCGGTGACCCCACGTGACCCGGTCACCTGGGGCCGGTGACCCCACGTGACCAGGTCACCTGGGGCCGGTGTCCCCACGTGACCCGCTGACCTGGGGCCGGTGACCCCACGTGACCCGGTCACCTGGGGCCGGTGTCCCCACGTGACCCGGTCACCTGGGGCCGGTGACCCCACGTGACCCGCTGACTTGGGGCCGGTGACCCCACGTGACCCGGTCACCTGGGGCCGGTGACCCCACGTGACCCGGTCACCTGGGGACGGTGACCCCACGTGACCGGGTCACCTGGGGCCGGTGACCCTACGTGACCCGCTGACCTGGGGCCGGTGTCCCCACGTGACCCGCTGACCTGGGGCCGGTGACCCCACGTGACCCGGTCACCTGGGGCCGGTGACCCCGCGTGATCCGGTCACCTGGGGCCGGGGTCCCCACGGGACCCGGGGTCCTGGTGCCGGGGTGGTCACCGGAACGTGGGAACCAGGCCGGGTGCGCGACATGACCCGGTGACCTGGGGCCGGGTTAACGACCTGTATAGGGGACCCGGGCCGGGGACCCGACAGGACCCGGTGGTCCTTCGCTGGTGTCCCGATGCAACCCGGGGACCCGGGCCCGGGCCCCCACGTGATCCAGTGATCCGGTGCTTTTGTCCCGATGCAACCTGGGGACCCGGGCCGGGGACCCGGTATGACTCCGTCTCCCGGGGCCGGGGTGGTCACCTGACACTGGTACCCGGGACAGCGACCCGACATGACCCCGTGACCCGGGGCCGGGGTGCCGACCTGTCCAGGGGACCCGACCCGGGTACCCGACAGGACCCGGTGATCTGCGGCTGGGGTAAAAACCCATCCCGGGGACCCGGGCTGGGTCCCGACATGACCCGGTGACCTGGGGCTGTGGTGTCGACCGGACTCGGGGACCTGGTCCGGTGTCCCGTCATGACCCGGGGACCTGGGGTCGGGGTGGTCACCAGACCCTTGTACCCAGGCCGTTGACCCGACATGACCCTGTGACCCGGGGCCTGGGTAAAAATCCAACCCGGGGACCCGGGCATGGGACGTGACATGACCCGACCTGGGTCCGGGGTCCCGAACTGACCCGGTGACCGGGGTCCGGGGACTCGGTATGACCCGGTTACCTGGGTCCGGTGTCCCCACGTGACCCGGTCACCTGGGGCCGGTGACCCCACGTGACCAGGTCACCTGGGGCCGGTGACCCCACGTGACCCGGTCACCTGGGGCCGGTGACCCCACGTGACCAGATGACCTGGGGCTGGTGTCCCCACGTGACCCGGTCACCTGGGGCCGGTGTCCCCACGTGACCCGGGGTCCTGGTGCCGGGGTGGTCATCGGAACCTGGGAACCAGGCCGGTTACCCGACACGACCCGGTAACCCGGGGCTGTGGTGTCGACGGACTCGTGGACCTGGGTTCGGGGTCCCGACCTGACGCGGTGACCTGGGGCCGGTGACCCCACGTGACCCGGTCACCTGGGGCCGGTGACCCCACGTGACCCGGTCACCTGGGGCCGGTGTCCCCACGTGACCAGGTCACCTGGGGCCGGTGACCCCACGTGACCCGGTCACCTGGGGCCGGTGACCCCACGTGACCCGGTCACCTGGGGCCGGTGTCCCCACGTGACCCGCTGACCTGGGGCCGGTGACCCCACGTGACCCGGTCACCTGGGGCCGGTGACCCCACGTGACCCGCTCACCTGGGGCCGGTGACCCCACGTGACCCGGTCACCTGGGGCCGGTGACCCCACGTGACCCGGTCACCTGGGGCCGGTGTCCCCACGTGACCCGCTGACCTGGGGCCGGTGACCCCACGTGACCCGCTGACCTGGGGCCGGTGTCCCCACGTGACCCGGTCACCTGGGGCCGGTGACCCCACGTGACCCGCTGACCTGGGGCCGGTGACCCCACGTGACCCGGTCACCTGGGGCCGGTGACCCCACGTGACCCAGTCACCTGGGGACGGTGACCCCACGTGACCGGGTCACCTGGGGCCGGTGACCCTACGTGACCCGCTGACCTGGGGCCGGTGTCCCCACGTGACCCGCTGACCTGGGGCCGGTGACCCCACGTGACCCGGTCACCTGGGGCCGGTGACCCCGCGTGACCCGGTCACCTGGGGCCGGGGTCCCCACGGGACCCGGGGTCCTGGTGCCGGGGTGGTCACCGGAACGTGGGAACCAGGCCGGGTGCGCGACATGACCCGGTGACCTGGGGCCGGGTTAACGACCTGTATAGGGGACCCGGGCCGGGGACCCGACAGGACCCGGTGGTCCTTCGCTGGTGTCCCGATGCAACCCGGGGACCCGGGCCCGGGCCCCCACGTGATCCAGTGATCCGGTGCTTTTGTCCCGATGCAACCTGGGGACCCGGGCCGGGGACCCGGTATGACTCCGTCTCCCGGGGCCGGGGTGGTCACCTGACACTGGTACCCGGGACAGCGACCCGACATGACCCCGTGACCCGGGGCCAAGGTGCCGACCTGTCCAGGGGACCCGACCCGGGTACCCGACAGGACCCGGTGATCTGCGGCTGGGGTAAAAACCCATCCCGGGGACCCGGGCTGGGTCCCGACATGACCCGGTGACCTGGGGCTGTGGTGTCGACCGGACTCGGGGACCTGGTCCGGTGTCCCGTCATGACCCGGGGACCTGGGGTCGGGGTGGTCACCAGACCCTTGTACCCAGGCCGTTGACCCGACATGACCCTGTGACCCGGGGCCTGGGTAAAAATCCAACCCGGGGACCCGGGCATGGGACGTGACATGACCCGACCTGGGTCCGGGGTCCCGAACTGACCCGGTGACCTGGGTCCGGGGACTCGGTATGACCTGGTTACCTGGGTCCGGTGTCCCCACGTGACCCGGTCACCTGGGGCCGGTGACCCCACGTGACCCGGTCACCTGGGGCCGGTGACCCCACGTGACCCGGTCACCTGGGGCCGGTGACCCCACGTGACCCGGTCACCTGGGGCCGGTGACCCCACGTGACCCGGTCACCTGGGGCCGGTGTCCCCACGTGACCCGGTCACCTGGGGCCGGTGACCCCACGTGACCCGGTCACCTGGGGCCGGTGACCCCACGTGACCCGGTCACCTGGGGCCGGTGTTCCCACGTGACCCGGTCACCTGGGGCCGGTGACCCCACGTGACCCGGTCACCTGGGGCCGGGGTGGTCATCGGAACCTGGGAACCAGGCCGGGTGCGCGAGATGACCGGGTGACCTGGGGCCGGGTTATCGACCTGTCCAGGGGACCCGGGCCGGGGACCCGACAGGACCCGGTGATCTGCGGCTGGGGTAAAAACCCGTCCCGGGGACCCGGGCTGGGTCCCGACATGCCTTGGTTACCTGGGGCCGGTGTCCCCACGTGACCCGCTGACCTGGGGCCGGTGACCCCACGTGACCCGGTCACCTGGGGCCGGTGTCCCCACGTGACCCTCTGACCTGGGGCCGGTGACCCCACGTGACCCGGTCACCTGGGGCCGGTGACACCACGTGACCCGCTGACCTGGGGCCGGTGACCCCACGTGACCCGGTCACCTGGGGCCGGTGACCCCACGTGACCCGGTCACCTGGGGCCGGTGTCCCCACGTGACCCGGTCACCTGGGGCCGGTGACCCCACGTGACCCGGTCACCTGGGGCCGGTGACCCCACGTGACCCGGTCACCTGGGGCCGGTGTCCCCACGTGACCCGGTCACCTGGGGCCAGTGACCCCACGTGACCCGGTCACCTGGGGCCGGTGACCCCACGTGACCCGGTCACCTGGGGCCGGTGACCCCACGTGACCCGGTCACCTGGGGCCGGGGTGGTCATCGGAACCTGGGAACCAGGCCGGTTGCGCGAGATGACCGGGTGACCTGGGGCCGGGTTATCGACCTGTCCAGGGGACCCGGGCCGGGGACCCGACAGGACCCGGTGATCTGCGGCTGGGGTAAAAACCCGTCCCGGGGACCCGGGCTGGGTCCCGACATGCCTTGGTTACCTGGGGCCGGTGTCCCCACGTGACCCGCTGACCTGGGGCCGGTGACCCCACGTGACCCGGTCACCTGGGGCCGGTGTCCCCACGTGACCCTCTGACCTGGGGCCGGTGACCCCACGTGACCCGCTGACCTGGGGCCGGTGACCCCACGTGACCCGCTGACCTGGGGCCGGTGACCCCACGTGACCCGGTCACCTGGGGCCGGTGACCCCACGTGACCCGGTCACCTGGGGCCGGTGTCCCCACGTGACCCGGTCACCTGGGGCCGGTGACCCCACGTGACCCGGTCACCTGGGGCCGGTGACCCCACGTGACCCGGTCACCTGGGGCCGGTGTCCCCACGTGACCCGCTGACCTGGGGCCGGTGACCCCACGTGACCCGGTCACCTGGGGCCGGTGACCCCACGTGACCCGCTCACCTGGGGCCGGTGACCCCACGTGACCCGGTCACCTGGGGCCGGTGACCCCACGTGACCAGGTCACCTGGGGCCGGTGTCCCCACGTGACCCGCTGACCTGGGGCCGGTGACCCCACGTGACCCGGTCACCTGGGGCCGGTGTCCCCACGTGACCCGGTCACCTGGGGCCGGTGACCCCACGTGACCCGCTGACCTGGGGCCGGTGACCCCACGTGACCCGGTCACCTGGGGCCGGTGACCCCACGTGACCCGGTCACCTGGGGACGGTGACCCCACGTGACCGGGTCACCTGGGGCCGGTGACCCTACGTGACCCGCTGACCTGGGGCCGGTGTCCCCACGTGACCCGCTGACCTGGGGCCGGTGACCCCACGTGACCCGGTCACCTGGGGCCGGTGACCCCGCGTGACCCGGTCACCTGGGGCCGGGGTCCCCACGGGACCCGGGGTCCTGGTGCCGGGGTGGTCACCGGAACGTGGGAACCAGGCCGGGTGCGCGACATGACCCGGTGACCTGGGGCCGGGTTAACGACCTGTATAGGGGACCCGGGCCGGGGACCCGACAGGACCCGGTGGTCCTTCGCTGGTGTCCCGATGCAACCCGGGGACCCGGGCCCGGGCCCCCACGTGATCCAGTGATCCGGTGCTTTTGTCCCGATGCAACCTGGGGACCCGGGCCGGGGACCCGGTATGACTCCGTCTCCCGGGGCCGGGGTGGTCACCTGACACTGGTACCCGGGACAGCGACCCGACATGACCCCGTGACCCGGGGCCGGGGTGCCGACCTGTCCAGGGGACCCGACCCGGGTACCCGACAGGACCCGGTGATCTGCGGCTGGGGTAAAAACCCATCCCGGGGACCCGGGCTGGGTCCCGACATGACCCGGTGACCTGGGGCTGTGGTGTCGACCGGACTCGGGGACCTGGTCCGGTGTCCCGTCATGACCCGGGGACCTGGGGTCGGGGTGGTCACCAGACCCTTGTACCCAGGCCGTTGACCCGACATGACCCTGTGACCCGGGGCCTGGGTAAAAATCCAACCCGGGGACCCGGGCATGGGACGTGACATGACCCGACCTGGGTCCGGGGTCCCGAACTGACCCGGTGACCTGGGTCCGGGGACTCGGTATGACCCGGTTACCTGGGTCCGGTGTCCCCACGTGACCCGGTCACCTGGGGCCGGTGACCCCACGTGACCAGGTCACCTGGGGCCGGTGACCCCACGTGACCAGGTCACCTGGGGCCGGTGACCCCACGTGACCCGGTCACCTGGGGCCGGTGACCCCACGTGACCCGGTCACCTGGGGCCGGTGACCCCACGTGACCCGGTCACCTGGGGCCGGTGTCCCCACGTGACCCGGTCACCTGGGGCCGGTGACCCCACGTGACCCGGTCACCTGGGGCCGGTGACCCCACGTGACCCGGTCACCTGGGGCCGGTGACCCCACGTGACCAGGTCACCTGGGGCCGGTGACCCCACGTGACCCGGTCACCTGGGGCCGGTGACCCCACGTGACCCGGTCACCTGGGGCCGGTGTCCCCACGTGACCCGGTCACCTGGGGCCGGTGACCCCACGTGACCCGGTCACCTGGGGCCGGTGACCCCACGTGACCCGGTCACCTGGGGCCGGTGACCCCACGTGACCCGGTCACCTGGGGCCGGTGACCCCACGTGACCAGGTCACCTGGGGCCGGTGACCCCACGTGACCCGGTCACCTGGGGCCGGTGACCCCACGTGACCCGGTCACCTGGGGCCGGTGTCCCCACGTGACCCGGTCACCTGGGGCCGGTGACCCCACGTGACCCGGTCACCTGGGGCCGGTGACCCCACGTGACCCGGTCACCTGGGGCTGGTGACCCCACGTGACCCGCTGACCTGGGGCCGGTGACCCCACGTGACCAGGTCACCTGGGGCCGGTGACCCCACGTGACCCGGTCACCTGGGGCCGGTGACCCCACGTGACCAGATGACCTGGGGCTGGTGTCCCGACGTGACCCGGTCACCTGGGGCCGGTGTCCCCACGTGACCCGGGGTCCTGGTGCCGGGGTGGTCATCGGAACCTGGGAACCAGGCCGGTTACCCGACACGACCCGGTAACCCAGGGCTGTGGTGTCGACGGACTCGTCGACCTGGGTTCGGGGTCCCGACCTGACGCGGTGACCTTGGCCCGGTGACCCCACGTGACCCGGTCACCTGGGGCCGGTGACCCCACGTGACCCGGTCACCTGGGGCCGGTGTCCCCACGTGACCCGGTCACCTGGGGCCGGTGACCCCACGTGACCCGGTCACCTGGGGCCGGTGACCCCACGTGACCCGGTCACCTGGGGCCGGTGTCCCCACGTGACCCGCTGACCTGGGGCCGGTGACCCCACGTGACCCGGTCACCTGGGGCCGGTGACCCCACGTGACCCGCTCACCTGGGGCCGGTGACCCCACGTGACCCGGTCACCTGGGGCCGGTGACCCCACGTGACCAGGTCACCTGGGGCCGGTGTCCCCACGTGACCCGCTGACCTGGGGCCGGTGACCCCACGTGACCCGGTCACCTGGGGCCGGTGTCCCCACGTGACCCGGTCACCTGGGGCCGGTGACCCCACGTGACCCGCTGACTTGGGGCCGGTGACCCCACGTGACCCGGTCACCTGGGGCCGGTGACCCCACGTGACCCGGTCACCTGGGGACGGTGACCCCACGTGACCGGGTCACCTGGGGCCGGTGACCCTACGTGACCCGCTGACCTGGGGCCGGTGTCCCCACGTGACCCGCTGACCTGGGGCCGGTGACCCCACGTGACCCGGTCACCTGGGGCCGGTGACCCCGCGTGATCCGGTCACCTGGGGCCGGGGTCCCCACGGGACCCGGGGTCCTGGTGCCGGGGTGGTCACCGGAACGTGGGAACCAGGCCGGGTGCGCGACATGACCCGGTGACCTGGGGCCGGGTTAACGACCTGTATAGGGGACCCGGGCCGGGGACCCGACAGGACCCGGTGGTCCTTCGCTGGTGTCCCGATGCAACCCGGGGACCCGGGCCCGGGCCCCCACGTGATCCAGTGATCCGGTGCTTTTGTCCCGATGCAACCTGGGGACCCGGGCCGGGGACCCGGTATGACTCCGTCTCCCGGGGCCGGGGTGGTCACCTGACACTGGTACCCGGGACAGCGACCCGACATGACCCCGTGACCCGGGGCCGGGGTGCCGACCTGTCCAGGGGACCCGACCCGGGTACCCGACAGGACCCGGTGATCTGCGGCTGGGGTAAAAACCCATCCCGGGGACCCGGGCTGGGTCCCGACATGACCCGGTGACCTGGGGCTGTGGTGTCGACCGGACTCGGGGACCTGGTCCGGTGTCCCGTCATGACCCGGGGACCTGGGGTCGGGGTGGTCACCAGACCCTTGTACCCAGGCCGTTGACCCGACATGACCCTGTGACCCGGGGCCTGGGTAAAAATCCAACCCGGGGACCCGGGCATGGGACGTGACATGACCCGACCTGGGTCCGGGGTCCCGAACTGACCCGGTGACCGGGGTCCGGGGACTCGGTATGACCCGGTTACCTGGGTCCGGTGTCCCCACGTGACCCGGTCACCTGGGGCCGGTGACCCCACGTGACCCGGTCACCTGGGGCCGGTGACCCCACGTGACCAGGTCACCTGGGGCCGGTGACCCCACGTGACCCGGTCACCTGGGGCCGGTGACCCCACGTGACCCGGTCACCTGGGGCCGGTGACCCCACGTGACCCGGTCACCTGGGGCCGGTGTCCCCACGTGACCCGGTCACCTGGGGCCGGTGACCCCACGTGACCCGGTCACCTGGGGCCGGTGACCCCACGTGACCCGCTGACCTGGGGCCGGTGACCCCACGTGACCCGGTCACCTGGGGCCGGTGACCCCACGTGACCCGGTCACCTGGGGCCGGTGTCCCCACGTGACCAGGTCACCTGGGGCCGGTGACCCCACGTGACCCGGTCACCTGGGGCCGGTGTCCCCACGTGACCCGGTCACCTGGGGCCGGTGACCCCACGTGACCCGGTCACCTGGGGCCGGTGACCCCACGTGACCCGGTCACCTGGGGCCGGTGACCCCACGTGACCCGCTGACCTGGGGCCGGTGACCCCACGTGACCAGGTCACCTGGGGCCGGTGACCCCACGTGACCCGGTCACCTGGGGCCGGTGACCCCACGTGACCAGATGACCTGGGGCTGGTGTCCCCACGTGACCCGGTCACCTGGGGCCGGTGTCCCCACGTGACCCGGGGTCCTGGTGCCGGGGTGGTCATCGGAACCTGGGAACCAGGCCGGTTACCCGACACGACCCGGTAACCCGGGGCTGTGGTGTCGACGGACTCGTGGACCTGGGTTCGGGGTCCCGACCTGACGCGGTGACCTGGGGCCGGTGACCCCACGTGACCCGGTCACCTGGGGCCGGTGACCCCACGTGACCCGGTCACCTGGGGCCGGTGACCCCACGTGACCCGGTCACCTGGTGCCGGTGACCCCACGTGACCCGGTCACCTGGGGCCGGTGACCCCACGTGACCCGGTCACCTGGGGCCGGTGTCCCCACGTGACCCGGTCACCTGGGGCCGGTGACCCCACGTGACCCGGTCACCTGGGGCCGGTGACCCCACGTGACCCGGTGACCTGGGGCCGGTGTCCCCACGTGACTCGCTGACCTGGGGCCGGTGACCCCACGTGACCCGGTCACCTGGGGCCGGTGTCCCCACGTGACCCGGTCACCTGGGGCCGGTGACCCCACGTGACCCGCTGACCTGGGGCCGGTGACCCCACGTGACCCGGTCACCTGGGGCCGGTGACCCCACGTGACCCGGTCACCTGGGGCCGGTGTCCCCACGTGACCCGGTCACCTGGTGCCGGTGACCCCACGTGACCCGGTCACCTGGGGCCGGTGACCCCACGTGACCCGGTCACCTGGGGCCGGTGTCCCCACGTGACCCGCTGACCTGGGGCCGGTGACCCCACGTGACCCGGTCACCTGGGGCCGGTGACCCCACGTGACCCGCTCACCTGGGGCCGGTGACCCCACGTGACCCGGTCACCTGGGGCCGGTGACCCCACGTGACCCGGTGACCTGGGGCCGGTGACCCCACGTGACCCGGTGACCTGGGGCCGGTGTCCCCACGTGACCCGCTGACCTGGGGCCGGTGACCCCACGTGACCCGGTCACCTGGGGCCGGTGACCCCACGTGACCCGGTCACCTGGGGCCGGTGACCCCACGTGACCCGCTGACCTGGGGCCGGTGACCCCACGTGACCCGGTCACCTGGGGCCGGTGACCCCACGTGACCCGGTCACCTGGGGCCGGTGACCCCACGTGACCGGGTCACCTGGGGCCGGTGACCCTACGTGACCCGGTGACCTGGGGCCGGTGTCCCCACGTGACCCAGAGTCCTAGTGCCGGGGTGGTCATCGGAACCTGGGAACCAGGCCGGTTACCCGACACGACCCGGTAACCCGGGGCTGTGGTGTCGACGGACTCGTGGACCTGGGTTCGGGGTCCCGACCTGACGCGGTGACCTGGGGCCGGTGTCCCCACGTGACCCGCTGACCTGGGGCCGGTGTCCCCACGTGACCCGCTGACCTGGGGCCGGTGACCCCACGTGACCCGGTCACCTGGGGCCGGTGACCCCGCGTGACCCGGTCACCTGGGGCCGGGGTCCCCACGGGACCCGGGGTCCTGGTGCCGGGGTGGTCACCGGAACGTGGGAACCAGGCCGGGTGCGCGACATGACCCGGTGACCTGGGGCCGGGTTAACGACCTGTCCAGGGGACCCGGGCCGGGGACCCGACAGGACCCGGTGGTCCTTCGCTGGTGTCCCGATGCAACCCGGGGACCCGGGCCGGGGACCCGGTATGACTCCGTCTCCCGGGGCCGGGGTGGTCACCTGACACTGGTACCCGGGACAGCGACCCGACATGACCCCGTGACCCGGGGCCGGGGTGCCGACCTGTCCAGGGGACCCGACCCGGGTACCCGACAGGACCCGGTGATCTGCGGCTGGGGTAAAAACCCGTCCCGGGGACCCGGGCTGGGTCCCGACATGACCCGGTGACCTGGGGCTGTGGTGTCGACCGGACTCGGGGACCTGGTCCGGTGTCCCGTCATGACCCGGGGACCTGGGGTCGGGGTGGTCACCAGACCCTTGTACCCAGGCCGTTGACCCGACATGACCCTGTGACCCGGGGCCTGGGTAAAAATCCAACCCGGGGACCCGGGCATGGGACGTGACATGACCCGACCTGGGTCCGGGGTCCCGAACTGACCCGGTGACCTGGGTCCGGGGACTCGGTATGACCCGGTTACCTGGGTCCGGTGTCCCCACGTGACCCGGTCACCTGGGGCCGGTGACCCCACGTGACCCGCTCACCTGGGGCCGGTGACCCCACGTGACCCGGTGACCTGGGGCCGGTGACCCCACGTGACCCGGTGACCTGGGGCCGGTGTCCCCACGTGACCCGGTGACCTGGGGCCGGTGACCCCACGTGACCCGGTCACCTGGGGCCGGTGTCCCCACGTGACCCGGTCACCTGGGGCCGGTGACCCCACGTGACCCGGTCACCTGGGGCCGGTGACCCCACGTGACCAGGTCACCTGGGGCCGGTGACCCCACGTGACCCGGTCACCTGGGGCAGGTGACCCCACGTGACCCGGTCACCTGGGGCCGGTGTTCCCACGTGACCCGGTCACCTGGGGCCGGTGACCCCACGTGACCCGGTCACCTGGGGCCGGTGACCCCACGTGACCCGGTCACCTGGGGCCGGTGACCCCACGTGACCCGGTCACCTGGGGCCGGTGACCCCACGTGACCCGGTCACCTGGGGCCGGTGACCGCACGTGACCCGGTCACCTGGGGCCGGTGACCCCACGTGACCCGGTCACCTGGGGCCGGTGACCCCACGTGACCCGGTCACCTGGGGCCGGTGACCGCACGTGACCCGGTCACCTGGGGCCGGTGACCCCACGTGACCCGGTCACCTGGGGCCGGTGACCCCACGTGACCCGGTCACCCGGGGCCGGTGACCCCACGTGACCCGGTCACCTGGGGCCGGGGTGGTCATCGGAACCTGGGAACCAGGCCGGGTGCGCGAGATGACCGGGTGACCTGGGGCCGGGTTATCGAACTGTCCAGGGGACCCGGGCCGGGGACCCGACAGGACCCGGTGATCTGCGGCTGGGGTAAAAACCCGTCCCGGGGACCCGGGCTGGGTCCCGACATGCCTTGGTTACCTGGGGCCGGTGTCCCCACGTGACCCGCTGACCTGGGGCCGGTGACCCCACGTGACCCGGTCACCTGGGGCCGGTGTCCCCACGTGACCCGGTCACCTGGGGCCGGTGACCCCACGTGACCCGGTCACCTGGGGCCGGTGACCCCACGTGACCCGCTGACCTGGGGCCGGTGACCCCACGTGACCCGGTCACCTGGGGCCGGTGACCCCACGTGACCCGGTCACCTGGGGCCGGTGTCCCCACGTGACCCGGTCACCTGGTGCCGGTGACCCCACGTGACCCGGTCACCTGGGGCCGGTGACCCCACGTGACCCGGTCACCTGGGGCCGGTGTCCCCACGTGACCCGCTGACCTGGGGCCGGTGACCCCACGTGACCCGGTCACCTGGGGCCGGTGACCCCACGTGACCCGCTCACCTGGGGCCGGTGACCCCACGTGACCCGGTCACCTGGGGCCGGTGACCCCCCGTGACCCGGTGACCTGGGGCCGGTGTCCCCACGTGACCCGCTGACCTGGGGCCGGTGACCCCACGTGACCCGGTCACCTGGGGCCGGTGACCCCACGTGACCCGGTCACCTGGGGCCGGTGACCCCACGTGACCCGCTGACCTGGGGCCGGTGACCCCACGTGACCCGGTCACCTGGGGCCGGTGACCCCACGTGACCGGGTCACCTGGGGCCGGTGACCCTACGTGACCCGGTGACCTGGGGCTGGTGTCCCCACGTGACCCAGAGTCCTAGTGCCGGGGTGGTCATCGGAATCTGGGAACCAGGCCGGTTACCCGACACGACCCGGTGACCCGGGGCTGTGGTGTCGACGGACTCGTGGACCTGGGTTCGGGGTCCCGACCTGACGCGGTGACCTGGGGCCGGTGTCCCCACGTGACCCGCTGACCTGGGGCCGGTGACCCCACGTGACCCGGTCACCTGGGGCCGGTGACCCCGCGTGACCCGGTCACCTGGGGCCGGGGTCCCCACGGGACCCGGGGTCCTGGTGCCGGGGTGGTCACCGGAACGTGGGAACCAGGCCGGGTGCGCGACATGACCCGGTGACCTGGGGCCGGGTTAACGACCTGTCCAGGGGACCCGGGCCGGGGACCCGACAGGACCCGGTGGTCCTTCGCTGGTGTCCCGATGCAACCCGGGGACCCGGGCCCGGGCCCCCACGTGACCCAGTGATCCGGTGCTTTTGTCCCGATGCAACCCGGGGACCCGGGCCGGGGACCCGGTATGACTCCGTCTCCCGGGGCCGGGGTGGTCACCTGACACTGGTACCCGGGACAGCAACCCGACATGACCCCGTGACCCGGGGCCGGGGTGCCGACCTGTCCAGGGGACCCGACCCGGGTACCCGACAGGACCCGGTGATCTGCGGCTGGGGTAAAAACCCGTCCCGGGGACCCGGGCTGGGTCCCGACATGACCCGGTGACCTGGGGCTGTGGTGTCGACCGGACTCAGGGACCTGGTCCGGTGTCCCGTCATGACCCGGGGACCTGGGGTCGGGGTGGTCACCAGACCCTTGTACCCAGGCCGTTGACCCGACATGACCCTGTGACCCGGGGCCTGGGTAAAAATCCAACCCGGGGACCCGGGCATGGGACGTGACATGACCCGACCTGGGTCCGGGGTCCCGAACTGACCCGGTGACCTGGGTCCGGGGACTCGGTATGACCCGGTTACCTGGGTCCGGTGTCCCCACGTGACCCGGTCACCTGGGGCCGGTGACCCCACGTGACCCGGTCACCTGGGGCCGGTGACCCCACGTGACCCGGTCACCTGGGGCCGGTGACCCCACGTGACCCGGTCACCTGGGGCCGGTGTCCCCACGTGACCCGGTCACCTGGGGCCGGTGACCCCACGTGACCCGGTCACCTGGGGCCGGTGTCCCCACGTGACCCGGTCACCTGGGGCCGGTGACCCCACGTGACCCGGTCACCTGGGGCCGGGGTGGTCATCGGAACCTGGGAACCAGGCCGGGTGCGCGAGATGACCGGGTGACCTGGGGCCGGGTTATCGACCTGTCCAGGGGACCCGACCCGGGTACCCGACAGGACCCGGTGATCTGCGGCTGGGGTAAAAACCCGTCCCGGGGACCCGGGCTGGGTCCCGACATGACCCGGTGACCTGGGGCTGTGGTGTCGACCGGACTCGGGGACCTGGTCCGGTGTCCCGTCATGACCCGGGGACCTGGGGTCGGGGTGGTCACCAGACCCTTGTACCCAGGCCGTTGACCCGACATGACCCTGTGACCCGGGGCCTGGGTAAAAATCCAACCCGGGGACCCGGGCATGGGACGTGACATGACCCGACCTGGGTCCGGGGTCCCGAACTGACCCGGTGACCTGGGTCCGGGGACTCGGTATGACCCGGTTACCTGGGTCCGGTGTCCCCACGTGACCCGGTCACCTGGGGCCGGTGACCCCACGTGACCCGGTCACCTGGGGCCGGTGACCCCACGTGACCAGGTCACCTGGGGCCGGTGACCCCACGTGACCCGGTCACCTGGGGCCGGTGACCCCACGTGACCCGGTCACCTGGTACCGGTGACCCCACGTGACCCGGTCACCTGGGGCCGGTGAACCCACGTGACCCGGTCACCTGGGGCCGGTGTCCCCACGTGACCCGGTCACCTGGGGCCGGTGACCCCACGTGACCCGGTCACCTGGGGCCGGTGACCCCACGTGACCCGGTCACCTGGGGCCGGTGACCCCACGTGACCAGGTCACCTGGGGCCGGTGACCCCACGTGACCCGGTCAACTGGGGCCGGTGACCCCACGTGACCCGGTCACCTGGGGCCGGTGTCCCCACGTGACCCGGTCACCTGGGGCCGGTGACCCCACGTGACCCGGTCACCTGGGGCCGGTGACCCCACGTGACCCGGTCACCTGGGGCCGGTGACCCCACGTGACCCGGTCACCTGGGGCCGGTGACCCCACGTGACCCGATGACCTGGGGCCGGTGTCCCCACGTGACCCGGTCACCTGGGGCCGGTGTCCCCACGTGACCCGGGGTCCTTGTGCCGGGGTGGTCATCGGAACCTTGGAACCAGGCCGGTTACCCGACACGACCCGGTGACCCGGGGCTGTGGTGTCGACGGACTCGTGGACCTGGGTTCGGGGTCCCGACCTGACGCGGTGACCTGGGGCCGGTGTCCCCACGTGACCCGCTGACCTGGGGCCGGTGTCCCCACGTGACCCGCTGACCTGGGGCCGGTGACCCCACGTGACCCGGTCACCTGGGGCCGGTGACCCCGCGTGACCCGGTCACCTGGGGCCGGGGTCCCCACGGGACCCGGGGTCCTGGTGCCGGGGTGGTCACCGGAACGTGGGAACCAGGCCGGGTGCGCGACATGACCCGGTGACCTGGGGCCGGGTTAACGACCTGTCCAGGGGACCCGGGCCGGGGACCCGACAGGACCCGGTGGTCCTTCGCTGGTGTCCCGATGCAACCCGGGGACCCGGGCCCGGGCCCCCACGTGATCCAGTGATCCGGTGCTTTTGTCCCGATGCAACCTGGGGACCCGGGCCGGGGACCCGGTATGACTCCGTCTCCCGGGGCCGGGGTGGTCACCTGACACTGGTACCCGGGACAGCGACCCGACATGACCCCGTGACCCGGGGCCGGGGTGCCGACCTGTCCAGGGGACCCGACCCGGGTACCCGACAGGACCCGGTGATCTGCGGCTGGGGTAAAAACCCGTCCCGGGGACCCGGGCTGGGTCTCGACATGCCTTGGTTACCTGGGGCCGGTGTCCCCACGTGACCCGCTGACCTGGGGCCGGTGACCCCACGTGACCCGGTCACCTGGGGCCGGTGTCCCCACGTGACCCGGTCACCTGGGGCCGGTGACCCCACGTGACCCGCTGACCTGGGGCCGGTGACCCCACGTGACCCGGTCACCTGGGGCCGGTGACCCCACGTGACCCGGTCACCTGGGGCCGGTGTCCCCACGTGACCCGGTCACCTGGTGCCGGTGACCCCACGTGACCCGGTCACCTGGGGCCGGTGACCCCACGTGACCCGGTCACCTGGGGCCGGTGTCCCCACGTGACCCGCTGACACGGGGCCGGTGACCCCACGTGACCCGGTCACCTGGGGCCGGTGACCCCACGTGACCCGCTCACCTGGGGCCGGTGACCCCTCGTGACCCGGTCACCTGGGGCCGGTGACCCCACGTGACCCGGTGACCTGGGGCCGGTGTCCCCACGTGACCCGCTGACCTGGGGCCGGTGACCCCACGTCACCCGGTCACCTGGGGCCGGTGTCCCCACGTGACCCGGTCACCTGGGGCCGGTGACCCCACGTGACCCGCTGACCTGGGGCCGGTGACCCCACGTGACCCGCTGACCTGGGGCCGGTGACCCCACGTGACCCGGTCACCTGGGGCCGGTGACCCCACGTGACCGGGTCACCTGGGGCCGGTGACCCCACGTGACCCGGTGACCTGGGGCCGGTGTCCCCACGTGACCCAGAGTCCTAGTGCCGGGGTGGTCATCGGAACCTGGGAACCAGGCCGGTTACCCGACACGACCCGGTGACCCGGGGCTGTGGTGTCGACGGACTCGTGGACCTGGGTTCGGGGTCCCGACCTGACGCGGTGACCTGGGGCCGGTGTCCCCACGTGACCCGCTGACCTGGGGCCGGTGTCCCCACGTGACCCGCTGACCTGGGGCCGGTGACCCCACGTGACCCGGTCACCTGGGGCCGGTGACCCCGCGTGACCCGGTCACCTGGGGCCGGGGTCCCCACGGGACCCGGGGTCCTGGTGCCGGGGTGGTCACCGGAACGTGGGAACCAGGCCGGGTGCGCGACATGACCCGGTGACCTGGGGCCGGGTTAACGACCTGTATAGGGGACCCGGGCCGGGGACCCGACAGGACCCGGTGGTCCTTCGCTGGTGTCCCGATGCAACCCGGGGACCCGGGCCCGGGCCCCCACGTGATCCAGTGATCCGGTGCTTTTGTCCCGATGCAACCTGGGGACCCGGGCCGGGGACCCGGTATGACTCCGTCTCCCGGGGCCGGGGTGGTCACCTGACACTGGTACCCGGGACAGCGACCCGACATGACCCCGTGACCCGGGGCCGGGGTGCCGACCTGTCCAGGGGACCCGACCCGGGTACCCGACAGGACCCGGTGATCTGCGGCTGGGGTAAAAACCCGTCCCGGGGACCCGGGCTGGGTCCCGACATGACCCGGTGACCTGGGGCTGTGGTGTCGACCGGACTCGGGGACCTGGTCCGGTGTCCCGTCATGACCCGGGGACCTGGGGTCGGGGTGGTCACCAGACCCTTGTACTCAGGCCGTTGACCCGACATGACCCTGTGACCCGGGGCCTGGGTAAAAATCCAACCCGGGGACCCGGGCATGGGACGTGACATGACCCGACCTGGGTCCGGGGTACCGAACTGACCCGGTGACCTGGGTCCGGGGACTCGGTATGACCCGGTTACCTGGGTCCGGTGTCCCCACGTGACCCGGTCACCTGGGGCCGGTGACCCCACGTGACCCGGTCACCTGGGGCCGGTGACCCCACGTGACCAGGTCACCTGGGGCCGGTGACCCCACGTGACCCGCTCACCTGGGGCCGGTGACCCCACGTGACCCGGTCACCTGGGGCCGGTGACCCCACGTGACCCGGTCACCTGGGGCCGGTGTCCCCACGTGACCCGGTCACCTGGGGCCGGTGACCCCACGTGACCCGGTCACCTGGGGCCGGTGACCCCATGTGACCCGGTCACCTGGGGCCGGTGACCCCACGTGACCCTGTCACCTGGGGCCGGGGTGGTCATCGGAACCTGGGAACCAGGCCGGGTGCGCGAGATGACCGGGTGACCTGGGACAGGTTATCGACCTGTCCAGGGGACCCGGGCCGGGGACCCGACAGGACCCGGTGATCTGCGGCTGGGGTAAAAACCCGTCCCGGGGACCCGGGCTGGGTCCCGACATGCCTTGGTTACCTGGGGCCGGTGTCCCCACGTGACCCGCTGACCTGGGGCCGGTGACCCCACGTGACCCGGTCACCTGGGGCCGGTGTCCCCACGTGACCCTCTGACCTGGGGCCGGTGACCCCACGTGACCCGCTGACCTGGGGCCGGTGACCCCACGTGACCCGGTCACCTGGGGCTGGTGACCCCACGTGACCCGCTGACCTGGGGCCGGTGTCCCCACGTGACCCGGTCACCTGGGGCCGGTGACCCCACGTGACCCGGTCACCTGGTGCCGGTGACCCCACGTGACCCGGTGACCTGGGGCCGGTGTCCCCACGTGACCCGCTGACCTGGGGCCGGTGACCCCACGTGACCCGGTCACCTGGGGCCGGTGACCCCACGTGACCCGGTCACCTGGGGCCGGTGACCCCACGTGACCCGCTGACCTGGGGCCGGTGACCCCACGTGACCCGGTCACCTGGGGCCGGTGACCCCACGTGACCCGGTCACCTGGGGCCGGTGACCCCACGTGACCGGGTCACCTGGGGCCGGTGACCCTACGTGACCCGGTGACCTGGGGCCGGTGTCCCCACGTGACCCAGAGTCCTAGTGCCGGGGTGGTCATCGGAACCTGGGAACCAGGCCGGTTACCCGACACGACCCGGTAACCCGGGGCTGTGGTGTCGACGGACTCGTGGACCTGGGTTCGGGGTCCCGACCTGACGCGGTGACCTGGGGCCGGTGTCCCCACGTGACCCGCTGACCTGGGGCCGGTGTCCCCACGTGACCCGCTGACCTGGGGCCGGTGACCCCACGTGACCCGGTCACCTGGGGCCGGTGACCCCGCGTGACCCGGTCACCTGGGGCCGGGGTCCCCACGGGACCCGGGGTCCTGGTGCCGGGGTGGTCACCGGAACGTGGGAACCAGGCCGGGTGCGCGACATGACCCGGTGACCTGGGGCCGGGTTAACGACCTGTCCAGGGGACCCGGGCCGGGGACCCGACAGGACCCGGTGGTCCTTCGCTGGTGTCCCGATGCAACCCGGGGACCCGGGCCGGGGACCCGGTATGACTCCGTCTCCCGGGGCCGGGGTGGTCACCTGACACTGGTACCCGGGACAGCGACCCGACATGACCCCGTGACCCGGGGCCGGGGTGCCGACCTGTCCAGGGGACCCGACCCGGGTACCCGACAGGACCCGGTGATCTGCGGCTGGGGTAAAAACCCGTCCCGGGGACCCGGGCTGGGTCCCGACATGACCCGGTGACCTGGGGCTGTGGTGTCGACCGGACTCGGGGACCTGGTCCGGTGTCCCGTCATGACCCGGGGACCTGGGGTCGGGGTGGTCACCAGACCCTTGTACCCAGGCCGTTGACCCGACATGACCCTGTGACCCGGGGCCTGGGTAAAAATCCAACCCGGGGACCCGGGCATGGGACGTGACATGACCCGACCTGGGTCCGGGGTCCCGAACTGACCCGGTGACCTGGGTCCGGGGACTCGGTATGACCCGGTTACCTGGGTCCGGTGTCCCCACGTGACCCGGTCACCTGGGGCCGGTGACCCCACGTGACCCGCTCACCTGGGGCCGGTGACCCCACGTGACCCGGTCACCTGGGGCCGGTGACCCCACGTGACCCGGTGACCTGGGGCCGGTGTCCCCACGTGACCCGGTGACCTGGGGCCGGTGACCCCACGTGACCCGGTCACCTGGGGCCGGTGTCCCCACGTGACCCGGTCACCTGGGGCCGGTGACCCCACGTGACCCGGTCACCTGGGGCCGGTGACCCCACGTGACCAGGTCACCTGGGGCCGGTGACCCCACGTGACCCGGTCACCTGGGGCAGGTGACCCCACGTGACCCGGTCACCTGGGGCCGGTGTTCCCACGTGACCCGGTCACCTGGGGCCGGTGACCCCACGTGACCCGGTCACCTGGGGCCGGTGACCCCACGTGACCCGGTCACCTGGGGCCGGTGACCCCACGTGACCCGGTCACCTGGGGCCGGTGACCCCACGTGACCCGGTCACCTGGGGCCGGTGACCGCACGTGACCCGGTCACCTGGGGCCGGTGACCCCACGTGACCCGGTCACCTGGGGCCGGTGACCCCACGTGACCCGGTCACCTGGGGCCGGTGACCGCACGTGACCCGGTCACCTGGGGCCGGTGACCCCACGTGACCCGGTCACCTGGGGCCGGTGACCCCACGTGACCCGGTCACCCGGGGCCGGTGACCCCACGTGACCCGGTCACCTGGGGCCGGGGTGGTCATCGGAACCTGGGAACCAGGCCGGGTGCGCGAGATGACCGGGTGACCTGGGGCCGGGTTATCGAACTGTCCAGGGGACCCGGGCCGGGGACCCGACAGGACCCGGTGATCTGCGGCTGGGGTAAAAACCCGTCCCGGGGACCCGGGCTGGGTCCCGACATGCCTTGGTTACCTGGGGCCGGTGTCCCCACGTGACCCGCTGACCTGGGGCCGGTGACCCCACGTGACCCGGTCACCTGGGGCCGGTGTCCCCACGTGACCCGGTCACCTGGGGCCGGTGACCCCACGTGACCCGGTCACCTGGGGCCGGTGACCCCACGTGACCCGCTGACCTGGGGCCGGTGACCCCACGTGACCCGGTCACCTGGGGCCGGTGACCCCACGTGACCCGGTCACCTGGGGCCGGTGTCCCCACGTGACCCGGTCACCTGGTGCCGGTGACCCCACGTGACCCGGTCACCTGGGGCCGGTGACCCCACGTGACCCGGTCACCTGGGGCCGGTGTCCCCACGTGACCCGCTGACCTGGGGCCGGTGACCCCACGTGACCCGGTCACCTGGGGCCGGTGACCCCACGTGACCCGCTCACCTGGGGCCGGTGACCCCACGTGACCCGGTCACCTGGGGCCGGTGACCCCCCGTGACCCGGTGACCTGGGGCCGGTGTCCCCACGTGACCCGCTGACACGGGGCCGGTGACCCCACGTGACCCGGTCACCTGGGGCCGGTGACCCCACGTGACCCGGTCACCTGGGGCCGGTGACCCCACGTGACCCGCTGACCTGGGGCCGGTGACCCCACGTGACCCGGTCACCTGGGGCCGGTGACCCCACGTGACCGGGTCACCTGGGGCCGGTGACCCTACGTGACCCGGTGACCTGGGGCTGGTGTCCCCACGTGACCCAGAGTCCTAGTGCCGGGGTGGTCATCGGAATCTGGGAACCAGGCCGGTTACCCGACACGACCCGGTGACCCGGGGCTGTGGTGTCGACGGACTCGTGGACCTGGGTTCGGGGTCCCGACCTGACGCGGTGACCTGGGGCCGGTGTCCCCACGTGACCCGCTGACCTGGGGCCGGTGACCCCACGTGACCCGGTCACCTGGGGCCGGTGACCCCGCGTGACCCGGTCACCTGGGGCCGGGGTCCCCACGGGACCCGGGGTCCTGGTGCCGGGGTGGTCACCGGAACGTGGGAACCAGGCCGGGTGCGCGACATGACCCGGTGACCTGGGGCCGGGTTAACGACCTGTCCAGGGGACCCGGGCCGGGGACCCGACAGGACCCGGTGGTCCTTCGCTGGTGTCCCGATGCAACCCGGGGACCCGGGCCCGGGCCCCCACGTGACCCAGTGATCCGGTGCTTTTGTCCCGATGCAACCCGGGGACCCGGGCCGGGGACCCGGTATGACTCCGTCTCCCGGGGCCGGGGTGGTCACCTGACACTGGTACCCGGGACAGCAACCCGACATGACCCCGTGACCCGGGGCCGGGGTGCCGACCTGTCCAGGGGACCCGACCCGGGTACCCGACAGGACCCGGTGATCTGCGGCTGGGGTAAAAACCCGTCCCGGGGACCCGGGCTGGGTCCCGACATGACCCGGTGACCTGGGGCTGTGGTGTCGACCGGACTCAGGGACCTGGTCCGGTGTCCCGTCATGACCCGGGGACCTGGGGTCGGGGTGGTCACCAGACCCTTGTACCCAGGCCGTTGACCCGACATGACCCTGTGACCCGGGGCCTGGGTAAAAATCCAACCCGGGGACCCGGGCATGGGACGTGACATGACCCGACCTGGGTCCGGGGTCCCGAACTGACCCGGTGACCTGGGTCCGGGGACTCGGTATGACCCGGTTACCTGGGTCCGGTGTCCCCACGTGACCCGGTCACCTGGGGCCGGTGACCCCACGTGACCCGGTCACCTGGGGCCGGTGACCCCACGTGACCCGGTGACCTGGGGCCGGTGACCCCACGTGACCCGGTCACCTGGGGCCGGTGTCCCCACGTGACCCGGTCACCTGGGGCCGGTGACCCCACGTGACCCGGTCACCTGGGGCCGGTGTCCCCACGTGACCCGGTCACCTGGGGCCGGTGACCCCACGTGACCCGGTCACCTGGGGCCGGGGTGGTCATCGGAACCTGGGAACCAGGCCGGGTGCGCGAGATGACCGGGTGACCTGGGGCCGGGTTATCGACCTGTCCAGGGGACCCGACCCGGGTACCCGACAGGACCCGGTGATCTGCGGCTGGGGTAAAAACCCGTCCCGGGGACCCGGGCTGGGTCCCGACATGACCCGGTGACCTGGGGCTGTGGTGTCGACCGGACTCGGGGACCTGGTCCGGTGTCCCGTCATGACCCGGGGACCTGGGGTCGGGGTGGTCACCAGACCCTTGTACCCAGGCCGTTGACCCGACATGACCCTGTGACCCGGGGCCTGGGTAAAAATCCAACCCGGGGACCCGGGCATGGGACGTGACATGACCCGACCTGGGTCCGGGGTCCCGAACTGACCCGGTGACCTGGGTCCGGGGACTCGGTATGACCCGGTTACCTGGGTCCGGTGTCCCCACGTGACCCGGTCACCTGGGGCCGGTGACCCCACGTGACCCGGTCACCTGGGGCCGGTGACCCCACGTGACCAGGTCACCTGGGGCCGGTGACCCCACGTGACCCGGTCACCTGGGGCCGGTGACCCCACGTGACCCGGTCACCTGGTACCGGTGACCCCACGTGACCCGGTCACCTGGGGCCGGTGAACCCACGTGACCCGGTCACCTGGGGCCGGTGTCCCCACGTGACCCGGTCACCTGGGGCCGGTGACCCCACGTGACCCGGTCACCTGGGGCCGGTGACCCCACGTGACCCGGTCACCTGGGGCCGGTGACCCCACGTGACCAGGTCACCTGGGGCCGGTGACCCCACGTGACCCGGTCAACTGGGGCCGGTGACCCCACGTGACCCGGTCACCTGGGGCCGGTGTCCCCACGTGACCCGGTCACCTGGGGCCGGTGACCCCACGTGACCCGGTCACCTGGGGCCGGTGACCCCACGTGACCCGGTCACCTGGGGCCGGTGACCCCACGTGACCCGGTCACCTGGTGCCGGTGACCCCACGTGACCCGGTCACCTGGGGCCGGTGACCCCACGTGACCCGATGACCTGGGGCCGGTGTCCCCACGTGACCCGGTCACCTGGGGCCGGTGTCCCCACGTGACCCGGGGTCCTTGTGCCGGGGTGGTCATCGGAACCTTGGAACCAGGCCGGTTACCCGACACGACCCGGTGACCCGGGGCTGTGGTGTCGACGGACTCGTGGACCTGGGTTCGGGGTCCCGACCTGACGCGGTGACCTGGGGCCGGTGTCCCCACGTGACCCGCTGACCTGGGGCCGGTGTCCCCACGTGACCCGCTGACCTGGGGCCGGTGACCCCACGTGACCCGGTCACCTGGGGCCGGTGACCCCGCGTGACCCGGTCACCTGGGGCCGGGGTCCCCACGGGACCCGGGGTCCTGGTGCCGGGGTGGTCACCGGAACGTGGGAACCAGGCCGGGTGCGCGACATGACCCGGTGACCTGGGGCCGGGTTAACGACCTGTCCAGGGGACCCGGGCCGGGGACCCGACAGGACCCGGTGGTCCTTCGCTGGTGTCCCGATGCAACCCGGGGACCCGGGCCCGGGCCCCCACGTGATCCAGTGATCCGGTGCTTTTGTCCCGATGCAACCTGGGGACCCGGGCCGGGGACCCGGTATGACTCCGTCTCCCGGGGCCGGGGTGGTCACCTGACACTGGTACCCGGGACAGCGACCCGACATGACCCCGTGACCCGGGGCCGGGGTGCCGACCTGTCCAGGGGACCCGACCCGGGTACCCGACAGGACCCGGTGATCTGCGGCTGGGGTAAAAACCCGTCCCGGGGACCCGGGCTGGGTCTCGACATGCCTTGGTTACCTGGGGCCGGTGTCCCCACGTGACCCGCTGACCTGGGGCCGGTGACCCCACGTGACCCGGTCACCTGGGGCCGGTGTCCCCACGTGACCCGGTCACCTGGGGCCGGTGACCCCACGTGACCCGCTGACCTGGGGCCGGTGACCCCACGTGACCCGGTCACCTGGGGCCGGTGACCCCACGTGACCCGGTCACCTGGGGCCGGTGTCCCCACGTGACCCGGTCACCTGGTGCCGGTGACCCCACGTGACCCGGTCACCTGGGGCCGGTGACCCCACGTGACCCGGTCACCTGGGGCCGGTGTCCCCACGTGACCCGCTGACACGGGGCCGGTGACCCCACGTGACCCGGTCACCTGGGGCCGGTGACCCCACGTGACCCGCTCACCTGGGGCCGGTGACCCCTCGTGACCCGGTCACCTGGGGCCGGTGACCCCACGTGACCCGGTGACCTGGGGCCGGTGTCCCCACGTGACCCGCTGACCTGGGGCCGGTGACCCCACGTCACCCGGTCACCTGGGGCCGGTGTCCCCACGTGACCCGGTCACCTGGGGCCGGTGACCCCACGTGACCCGCTGACCTGGGGCCGGTGACCCCACGTGACCCGGTCACCTGGGGCCGGTGACCCCACGTGACCGGGTCACCTGGGGCCGGTGACCCCACGTGACCCGGTGACCTGGGGCCGGTGTCCCCACGTGACCCAGAGTCCTAGTGCCGGGGTGGTCATCGGAACCTGGGAACCAGGCCGGTTACCCGACACGACCCGGTGACCCGGGGCTGTGGTGTCGACGGACTCGTGGACCTGGGTTCGGGGTCCCGACCTGACGCGGTGACCTGGGGCCGGTGTCCCCACGTGACCCGCTGACCTGGGGCCGGTGTCCCCACGTGACCCGCTGACCTGGGGCCGGTGACCCCACGTGACCCGGTCACCTGGGGCCGGTGACCCCGCGTGACCCGGTCACCTGGGGCCGGGGTCCCCACGGGACCCGGGGTCCTGGTGCCGGGGTGGTCACCGGAACGTGGGAACCAGGCCGGGTGCGCGACATGACCCGGTGACCTGGGGCCGGGTTAACGACCTGTATAGGGGACCCGGGCCGGGGACCCGACAGGACCCGGTGGTCCTTCGCTGGTGTCCCGATGCAACCCGGGGACCCGGGCCCGGGCCCCCACGTGATCCAGTGATCCGGTGCTTTTGTCCCGATGCAACCTGGGGACCCGGGCCGGGGACCCGGTATGACTCCGTCTCCCGGGGCCGGGGTGGTCACCTGACACTGGTACCCGGGACAGCGACCCGACATGACCCCGTGACCCGGGGCCGGGGTGCCGACCTGTCCAGGGGACCCGACCCGGGTACCCGACAGGACCCGGTGATCTGCGGCTGGGGTAAAAACCCGTCCCGGGGACCCGGGCTGGGTCCCGACATGACCCGGTGACCTGGGGCTGTGGTGTCGACCGGACTCGGGGACCTGGTCCGGTGTCCCGTCATGACCCGGGGACCTGGGGTCGGGGTGGTCACCAGACCCTTGTACTCAGGCCGTTGACCCGACATGACCCTGTGACCCGGGGCCTGGGTAAAAATCCAACCCGGGGACCCGGGCATGGGACGTGACATGACCCGACCTGGGTCCGGGGTACCGAACTGACCCGGTGACCTGGGTCCGGGGACTCGGTATGACCCGGTTACCTGGGTCCGGTGTCCCCACGTGACCCGGTACCTGGGGCCGGTGACCCCACGTGACCCGGTCACCTGGGGCCGGTGACCCCACGTGACCAGGTCACCTGGGGCCGGTGACCCCACGTGACCCGCTCACCTGGGGCCGGTGACCCCACGTGACCCGGTCACCTGGGGCCGGTGACCCCACGTGACCCGGTCACCTGGGGCCGGTGTCCCCACGTGACCCGGTCACCTGGGGCCGGTGACCCCACGTGACCCGGTCACCTGGGGCCGGTGACCCCATGTGACCCGGTCACCTGGGGCCGGTGACCCCACGTGACCCTGTCACCTGGGGCCGGGGTGGTCATCGGAACCTGGGAACCAGGCCGGGTGCGCGAGATGACCGGGTGACCTGGGACAGGTTATCGACCTGTCCAGGGGACCCGGGCCGGGGACCCGACAGGACCCGGTGATCTGCGGCTGGGGTAAAAACCCGTCCCGGGGACCCGGGCTGGGTCCCGACATGCCTTGGTTACCTGGGGCCGGTGTCCCCACGTGACCCGCTGACCTGGGGCCGGTGACCCCACGTGACCCGGTCACCTGGGGCCGGTGTCCCCACGTGACCCTCTGACCTGGGGCCGGTGACCCCACGTGACCCGCTGACCTGGGGCCGGTGACCCCACGTGACCCGGTCACCTGGGGCTGGTGACCCCACGTGACCCGCTGACCTGGGGCCGGTGTCCCCACGTGACCCGGTCACCTGGGGCCGGTGACCCCACGTGACCCGGTCACCTGGGGCCGGTGACCCCACGTGACCCGGTGACCTGGGGCCGGTGTCCCCACGTGACCCGCTGACCTGGGGCCGGTGACCTCACGTGACCCGGTCACCTGGGGCCGGTGACCCCACGTGACCCGCTCACCTGGGGCCGGTGACCCCACGTGACACGGTCACCTGGGGCCGGTGACCCCACGTGACCAGGTCACCTGGGGCCGGTGTCCCCACGTGACCCGCTGACCTGGGGCCGGTGACCCCACGTGACCCGGTCACCTGGGGCCGGTGTCCCCACGTGACCTGGTCACCTGGGGCCGGTGACCCCACGTGACCCGCTGACCTGGGGCCGGTGTTCCCACGTGACCCGGTCACCTGGGGCCGGTGTTCCCACGTGACCCGGTCACCTGGGGCCGGTGACCCCACGTGACCGGGTCACCTGGGGCCGGTGACCCTACGTGACCCGGTGACCTGGGGCCGGTGTCCCCACGTGACCCAGAGTCCTAGTGCCTGGGTGGTCATCGGAACCTGGGAACCAGGCCGGTTACCCGACACGACCCGGTGACCCGGGGCTGTGGTGTCGACGGACTCGTGGACCTGGGTTCGGGGTCCCGACCTGACGCGGTGACCTGGGGCCGGTGTCCCCACGTGACCCGCTGAACTGGGGCTGGTGTCCCCACGTGACCCGCTGACCTGGGGCCGGTGACCCCACGTGACCCGGTCACCTGGGGCCGGTGACCCCGCGTGACCCGGTCACCTGGGGCCGGGGTCCCCACGGGTCCCGGGGTCCTGGTGCCGGGGTGGTCACCGGAACGTGGGAACCAGGCCGGGTGCGCGACATGACCCGGTGACCTGGGGCCGGGTTAACGACCTGTCCAGGGGACCCGGGCCGGGGACCCGACAGGACCCGGTGGTCCTTCGCTGGTGTCCCGATGCAACCCGGGGACCCGGGCCCGGGCCCCCACGTGATCCAGTGATCCGGTGCTTTTGTCCCGATGCAACCCGGGGACCCGGGCCGGGGACCCGGTATGACTCCGTCTCCCGGGGCCGGGGTGGTCACCTGACACTGGTACCCGGGACAGCGACCCGACATAACCCCGTGACCCGGGGCCGGGGTGCCGACCTGTCCAGGGGACCCGACCCGGGTACCCGACAGGACCCGGTGATCTGCGGCTGGGGTAAAAACCCGTCCCGGGGACCCGGGCTGGGTCCCGACATGACCCGGTGACCCGGGGCTGTGGTGTCGACGGACTCGTGGACCTGGGTTCGGGGTCCAGACCTGACGCGGTGACCTGGGGCCGGTGTCCCCACGTGACCCGCTGACCTGGGGCCGGGGTCCCCACGTGACCCGCTGACCTGGGACCGGTGACCCCACGTGACCCGGTCACCTGGGGCCGGTGACCCCGCGTGACCCGGTCACCTGGGGCCGGGGTCCCCACGGGACCCGGGGTCCTGGTGCCGGGGTGGTCACCGGAACGTGGGAACCAGGCCGGGTGCGCGACATGACCCGGTGACCTGGGGCCGGGTTAACGACCTGTCCAGGGGACCCGGGCCGGGGACCCGACAGGACCCGGTGGTCCTTCGCTGGTGTCCCGATGCAACCCGGGGACCCGGGCCCGGGCCCCCACGTGATCCAGTGATCCGGTGCTTTTGTCCCGATGCAACCTGGGGACCCGGGCCGGGGACCCGGTATGACTCCGTCTCCCGGGGCCGGGGTGGTCACCTGACACTGGTACCCGGGACAGCGACCCGACATGACCCCGTGACCCGGGGCCGGGGTGCCGACCTGTCCAGGGGACCCGACCCGGGTACCCGACAGAACCCGGTGATCTGCGGCTGGGGTAAAAACCCATCCCGGGGACCCGGGCTGGGTCCCGACATGACCCGGTGACCTGGGGCTGTGGTGTCGACCGGACTCGGGGACCTGGTCCGGTGTCCCGTCATGACCCGGGGACCTGGGGTCGGGGTAGTCACCAGACCCTTGTACCCAGGCCGTTGACCCGACATGACCCTGTGACCCGGGGCCTGGGTAAAAATCCAACCCGGGGACCCGGGCATGGGACGTGACATGACCCGACCTGGGTCCGGGGTCCCGAACTGACCCGGTGACCTGGGTCCGGGGACTCGGTATGACCCGGTTACCTGGGTCCGGTGTCCCCACGTGACCCGGTCACCTGGGGCCGGTGACCCCACGTGACCCGGTCACCTGGGGCCGGTGACCCCACGTGACCAGGTCACCTGGGGCCGGTGACCCCACGTGACCCGGTCACCTGGGGCCGGTGACCCCACGTGACCCGGTCACCTGGGGCCGGTGACCCCACGTGACCCGGTCACCTGGGGCCGGTGTCCCCACGTGACCCGGTCACCTGGGGCCGGTGACCCCACGTGACCCGGTCACCTGGGGCCGGTGACCCCACGTGACCCGGTCACCTGGGGCCGGTGACCCCACGTGACCCGCTGACCTGGGGCCGGTGACCCCACGTGACCCGGTCACCTGGGGCCGGTGACCCCACGTGACCCGGTCACCTGGGGCCGGTGACCCCACGTGACCCGGTCACCTGGGGCCGGTGACCCCACGTGACCCGGTCACCTGGGGCCGGTGACCCCACGTGACCCGGTCACCTAGGGCCGGTGTCCCCACGTGACCCGGTCACCTGGGGCCGGTGACCCCACGTGACCCGGTCACCTGGGGCCGGTGACCCCACGTGACCAGGTCACCTGGGGCCGGTGACCCCACGTGACCCGGTCACCTGGGGCCGGTGACCCCACGTGACCCGGTCACCTGGGGCCGGTGTCCCCACGTGACCCGGTCACCTGGGGCCGGTGACCCCACGTGACCCGGTCACCTGGGGCCGGTGACCCCACGTGACCCGCTGAACTGGGGCCGGTGACCCCACGTGACCAGGTCACCTGGGGCCGGTGACCCCACGTGACCCGGTCACCTGGGGCCGGTGACCCCACGTGACCAGATGACCTGGGCTGGTGTCCCCACGTGACCCGGTCACCTGGGGCCGGTGTCCCCACGTGACCCGGGGTCCTGGTGCCGGGGTGGTCATCGGAACCTGGGAACCAGGCCGGTTACCCGACACGACCCGGTAACCCGGGGCTGTGGTGTCGACAGACTCGTGGACCTGGGTTCGGGATCCCGATCTGACGCGGTGACCTGGGGCCGGTGACCCCACGTGACCCGGTCACCTGGGGCCGGTGACCCCACGTGACCCGGTCACCTGGGGCCGGTGTCCCCACGTGACCCGGTCACCTCGTGCCGGTGACCCCACGTGACCCGGTCACCTGGGGCCGGTGACCCCACGTGACCCGGTCACCTGGGGCCGGTGACCCCACGTGACCCGGTCACCTGGGGCCGGTGACCCCACGTGACCCGGTCACCTGGGGCCGGTGACCCCACGTGACCCGGTCACCTGGGGCCGGTGTCCCCACGTGACTCGCTGACCTGGGGCCGGTGACCCCACGTGACCCGGTCACCTGGGGCCGGTGTCCCCACGTGACCCGCTGACCTGGGGCCGGTGACCCCACGTGACCCGGTCACCTGGGGCCGTTGACCCCACGTGACCCGCTGACCTGGGGCCGGTGACCCCACGTGACCCGGTCACCTGGGGCCGGTGACCCCACGTGACCCGGTCACCTGGGGCCGGTGACCCCACGTGACCAGGTCACCTGAGGCCGGTGACCCCACGTGACCCGGTCACCTGGGGCCGGTGACCCCACGTGACCCGGTCACCTGGGGCCGGTGTTCCCACGTGACCCGGTCACCTGGGGCCGGTGACCCCACGTGACCCGGTCACCTGGGGCCGGTGACCCCACGTGACCCGGTCACCTGGGGCCGGTGACCCCACGTGACCCGGTCACCTGGGGCCGGTGACCCCACGTGACCCGCTGAACTGGGGCCGGTGACCCCACGTGACCAGGTCACCTGGGGCCGGTGACCCCACGTGACCCGGTCACCTGGGGCCGGTGACCCCACGTGACCAGATGACCTGGGCTGGTGTCCCCACGTGACCCGGTCACCTGGGGCCGGTGTCCCCACGTGACCCGGGGTCCTGGTGCCGGGGTGGTCATCGGAACCTGGGAACCAGGCCGGTTACCCGACACGACCCGGTAACCCGGGGCTGTGGTGTCGACAGACTCGTGGACCTGGGTTCGGGATCCCGATCTGACGCGGTGACCTGGGGCCGGTGACCCCACGTGACCCGGTCACCTGGGGCCGGTGACCCCACGTGACCCGGTCACCTGGGGCCGGTGTCCCCACGTGACCCGGTCACCTCGTGCCGGTGACCCCACGTGACCCGGTCACCTGGGGCCGGTGACCCCACGTGACCCGGTCACCTGGGGCCGGTGACCCCACGTGACCCGGTCACCTGGGGCCGGTGACCCCACGTGACCCGGTCACCTGGGGCCGGTGACCCCACGTGACCAGATGACCTGGGCTGGTGTCCCCACGTGACCCGGTCACCTGGGGCCGGTGTCCCCACGTGACCCGGGGTCCTGGTGCCGGGGTGGTCATCGGAACCTGGGAACCAGGCCGGTTACCCGACACGACCCGGTAACCCGGGGCTGTGGTGTCGACAGACTCGTGGACCTGGGTTCGGGATCCCGATCTGACGCGGTGACCTGGGGCCGGTGACCCCACGTGACCCGGTCACCTGGGGCCGGTGACCCCACGTGACCCGGTCACCTGGGGCCGGTGTCCCCACGTGACCCGGTCACCTCGTGCCGGTGACCCCACGTGACCCGGTCACCTGGGGCCGGTGACCCCACGTGACCCGGTCACCTGGGGCCGGTGACCCCACGTGACCCGGTCACCTGGGGCCGGTGACCCCACGTGACCCGGTCACCTGGGGCCGGTGACCCCACGTGACCCGGTCACCTGGGGCCGGTGTCCCCACGTGACTCGCTGACCTGGGGCCGGTGACCCCACGTGACCCGGTCACCTGGGGCCGGTGTCCCCACGTGACCCGCTGACCTGGGGCCGGTGACCCCACGTGACCCGGTCACCTGGGGCCGTTGACCCCACGTGACCCGCTGACCTGGGGCCGGTGACCCCACGTGACCCGGTCACCTGGGGCCGGTGACCCCACGTGACCCGGTCACCTGGGGCCGGTGACCCCACGTGACCAGGTCACCTGAGGCCGGTGACCCCACGTGACCCGGTCACCTGGGGCCGGTGACCCCACGTGACCCGGTCACCTGGGGCCGGTGTTCCCACGTGACCCGGTCACCTGGGGCCGGTGACCCCACGTGACCCGGTCACCTGGGGCCGGTGACCCCACGTGACCCGGTCACCTGGGGCCGGTGACCCCACGTGACCCGGTCACCTGGGGCCGGTGACCCCACGTGACCCGCTGAACTGGGGCCGGTGACCCCACGTGACCAGGTCACCTGGGGCCGGTGACCCCACGTGACCCGGTCACCTGGGGCCGGTGACCCCACGTGACCAGATGACCTGGGCTGGTGTCCCCACGTGACCCGGTCACCTGGGGCCGGTGTCCCCACGTGACCCGGGGTCCTGGTGCCGGGGTGGTCATCGGAACCTGGGAACCAGGCCGGTTACCCGACACGACCCGGTAACCCGGGGCTGTGGTGTCGACAGACTCGTGGACCTGGGTTCGGGATCCCGATCTGACGCGGTGACCTGGGGCCGGTGACCCCACGTGACCCGGTCACCTGGGGCCGGTGACCCCACGTGACCCGGTCACCTGGGGCCGGTGTCCCCACGTGACCCGGTCACCTCGTGCCGGTGACCCCACGTGACCCGGTCACCTGGGGCCGGTGACCCCACGTGACCCGGTCACCTGGGGCCGGTGACCCCACGTGACCCGGTCACCTGGGGCCGGTGACCCCACGTGACCCGGTCACCTGGGGCCGGTGACCCCACGTGACCCGGTGACCTGGGGCCGGTGTCCCCACGTGACTCGCTGACCTGGGGCCGGTGACCCCACGTGACCCGGTCACCTGGGGCCGGTGTCCCCACGTGACCCGCTGACCTGGGGCCGGTGACCCCACGTGACCCGGTCACCTGGGGCCGGTGACCCCACGTGACCCGCTGACCTGGGGCCGGTGACCCCACGTGACCCGGTCACCTGGGGCCGGTGACCCCACGTGACCCGGTCACCTGGGGCCGGTGACCCCACGTGACCAGGTCACCTGAGGCCGGTGACCCCACGTGACCCGGTCACCTGGGGCCGGTGACCCCACGTGACCCGGTCACCTGGGGCCGGTGTTCCCACGTGACCCGGTCACCTGGGGCCGGTGACCCCACGTGACCCGGTCACCTGGGGCCGGTGACCCCACGTGACCCGGTCACCTGGGGCCGGTGACCGCACGTGACCCGGTCACCTGGGGCCGGTGACCCCACGTGACCCGGTCACCTAGGGCCGGTGACCCCACGTGACCCGGTCACCTGGGGCCGGTGACCCCACGTGACCCGGTCACCTGGTGCCGGTGACCCCTTGTGACCCGGTCACCTGGGGCCGGTGACCCCACGTGACCCGGTCACCTGGGGCCGGGGTGGTCATCGGAACCTGGGAACCAGGCCGGGTGCGCGAGATGACCGGGTGACCTGGGGCCGGGTTATCGACCTGTCCAGGGGACCCGGGCCGGGGACCCGACAGGACCCGGTGATCTGCGGCTGGGGTAAAAACCCGTCCCGGGGACCCGGGCTGGGTCCCGACATGCCTTGGTTACCTGGGGACGGTGTCCCCACGTGACCCGCTGACCTGGGGCCGGTGACCCCACGTGACCCGGTCACCTGGGGCCGGTGTCCCCACGTGACCCGGTCACCTGGGGCCGGTGACCCCACGTGACCCGGTCACCTGGGGCCGGTGACCCCACGTGACCCGCTGACCTGGGGCCGGTGACCCCACGTGACCCGGTCACCTGTGGCCGGTGACCCCACGTGACCCGGTCACCTGGGGCCGGTGTCCCCACGAGACCCGGTCACCTGGTGCCGGTGACCCCACGTGACCCGGTCACCTGGGGCCGGTGACCCCACGTGACCCGGTCACCTGGGGCCGGTGACCCCATGTGACCCGGTCACCTGGGGCCGGTGACCCCACGTGACCCGGTCACCTGGGGCCGGTGACCCCACGTGACCCGGTGACCTGGGGCCGGTGTCCCCACGTGACTCGCTGACCTGGGGCCGGTGACCCCACGTGACCCGGTCACCTGGGGCCGGTGTCCCCACGTGACCCGCTGACCTGGGGCCGGTGACCCCACGTGACCCGGTCACCTGGGGCCGGTGACCCCACGTGACCCGCTGACCTGGGGCCGGTGACCCCACGTGACCCGGTCACCTGGGGCCGGTGACCCCACGTGACCCGGTCACCTGGGGCCGGTGACCCCACGTGACCAGGTCACCTGAGGCCGGTGACCCCACGTGACCCGGTCACCTGGGGCCGGTGACCCCACGTGACCCGGTCACCTGGGGCCGGTGTTCCCACGTGACCCGGTCACCTGGGGCCGGTGACCCCACGTGACCCGGTCACCTGGGGCCGGTGACCCCACGTGACCCGGTCACCTGGGGCCGGTGACCGCACGTGACCCGGTCACCTGGGGCCGGTGACCCCACGTGACCCGGTCACCTGGGGCCGGTGACCCCACGTGACCCGGTCACCTGGGGCCGGTGACCCCACGTGACCCGGTCACCTGGTGCCGGTGACCCCTTGTGACCCGGTCACCTGGGGCCGGTGACCCCACGTGACCCGGTCACCTGGGGCCGGGGTGGTCATCGGAACCTGGGAACCAGGCCGGGTGCGCGAGATGACCGGGTGACCTGGGGCCGGGTTATCGACCTGTCCAGGGGACCCGGGCCGGGGACCCGACAGGACCCGGTGATCTGCGGCTGGGGTAAAAACCCGTCCCGGGGACCCGGGCTGGGTCCCGACATGCCTTGGTTACCTGGGGACGGTGTCCCCACGTGACCCGCTGACCTGGGGCCGGTGACCCCACGTGACCCGGTCACCTGGGGCCGGTGTCCCCACGTGACCCGGTCACCTGGGGCCGGTGACCCCACGTGACCCGGTCACCTGGGGCCGGTGACCCCACGTGACCCGCTGACCTGGGGCCGGTGACCCCACGTGACCCGGTCACCTGTGGCCGGTGACCCCACGTGACCCGGTCACCTGGGGCCGGTGTCCCCACGAGACCCGGTCACCTGGGGCCGGTGACCCCACGTGACCCGGTCACCTGGGGCCGGTGTCCCCACGTGACCCGCTGACCTGGGGCCGGTGACCCCACGTGACCCGGTCACCTGGGGCCGGTGACCCCACGTGACCCGCTCACCTGGGGCCGGTGACCCCACGTGACCCGGTGACCTGGGGCCGGTGTCCCCACGTGACCCGCTGACCTGGGGCCAGTGACCCCACGTGACCCGGTCACCTGGGGCCGGTGACCCCACGTGACCCGGTCACCTGGGGCCGGTGACCCCACGTGACCCGCTGACCTGGGGCCGGTGACCCCACGTGACCCGGTCACCTGGGGCCGGTGACCCCACGTGACCCGGTCACCTGGGGCCGGTGACCCCACGTGACCCGGTCACCTGGGGCCGGTGACCCCACGTGACCGGGTCACCTGGGGCCGGTGACCCTACGTGACCCGGTGACCTGGGGCCGGTGTCCCCACGTGACCCAGAGTCCTAGTGCCGGGGTGGTCATCTGAACCTGGGAACCAGGCCGGTTACCCGACACGACCCGGTGACCCGGGGCTGTGGTGTCGACGGACTCGTGGACCTGGGTTCGGGGTCCCGACCTGACGCGGTGACCTGGGGCCGGTGTCCCCACGTGACCCGCTGACCTGGGGCCGGTGACCCCACGTGACCCGGTCACCTGGGGCCGGTGACCCCGCGTGACCCGGTCACCTGGGGCCGGGGTCCCCACGGGACCCGGGGTCCTGGTGCCGGGGTGGTCACCGGAACGTGGGAACCAGGCCGGGTGCGCGACATGACCCGGTGACCTGGGGCCGGGTTAACGACCTGTATAGGGGACCCGGGCCGGGGACCCGACAGGACCCGGTGGTCCTTCGCTGGTGTCCCGATGCAACCCGGGGACCCGGGCCCGGGCCCCCACGTGATCCAGTGATCCGGTGCTTTTGTCCCGATGCAACCTGGGGACCCGGGCCGGGGACCCGGTATGACTCCGTCTCCCGGGGCCGGGGTGGTCACCTGACACTGGTACCCGGGACAGCGACCCGACATGACCCCGTGACCCGGGGCCGGGGTGCCGACCTGTCCAGGGGACCCGACCCGGGTACCCGACAGGACCCGGTGATCTGCGGCTGGGGTAAAAACCCGTCCCGGGGACCCGGGCTGGGTCCCGACATGACCCGGTGACCTGGGGCTGTGGTGTCGACCGGACTCGGGGACCTGGTCCGGTGTCCCGTCATGACCCGGGGACCTGGGGTCGGGGTGGTCACCAGACCCTTGTACCCAGGCCGTTGACCCGACATGACCCTGTGACCCGGGGCCTGGGTAAAAATCCAACCCGGGGACCCGGGCATGGGACGTGACATGACCCGACCTGGGTCCGGGGTCCCGAACTGACCCGGTGACCTGGGTCCGGGGACTCGGTATGACCCGGTTACCTGGGTCCGGTGTCCCCACGTGACCCGGTCACCTGGGGCCGGTGACCCCACGTGACCAGGTCACCTGGGGCCGGTGACCCCACGTGACCCGGTCACCTGGGGCCGGTGACCCCACGTGACCCGGTCACCTGGGGCCGGTGACCCCACGTGACCCGGTCACCTGGGGCCGGTGACCCCACGTGACCCGGTCACCTGGGGCCGGTGACCCCACGTGACCCGGTCACCTGGGGCCGGTGTCCCCACGTGACCCGGTCACCTGGGGCCGGTGACCCCACGTGACCCGGTCACCTGGGGCCGGTGACCCCACGTGACCCGGTCACCTGGGGCCGGTGACCCCACGTGACCCGGTCACCTGGGGCCGGGGTGGTCATCGGAACCTAGGAACCAGGCCGGGTGCGCGAGATGACCGGGTGACCTGGGGACAGGTTATTGACCTGTCCAGGGGACCCGGGCCGGGGACCCGACAGGACCCGGTGATCTGCGGCTGGGGTAAAAACCCGTCCCGGGGACCCGGGCTGGGTCCCGACATGCCTTGGTTACCTGGGGCCGGTGTCCCCACGTGACCCGCTGACCTGGGGCCGGTGACCCCACGTGACCCGGTCACCTGGGGCCGGTGTCCCCACGTGACCCTCTGACCTGGGGCCGGTGACCCCACGTGACCCGGTCACCTGGGGCCGGTGTCCCCACGTGACCCGCTGACCTGGGGCCGGTGACCCCACGTGACCCGGTCACCTGGGGCCGGTGACCCCACGTGACCCGCTCACCTGGGGCCGGTG
This sequence comes from Somateria mollissima, assembly GCA_951411735.1. NCBI lineage: Eukaryota > Metazoa > Chordata > Aves > Anseriformes > Anatidae > Somateria > Somateria mollissima. Next base: position 522,050 of record CATOCB010000161.1, read on the forward strand.
ACCCCACGTGACCCGGTGACCTGGGGCCGGTGTCCCCACGTGACCCGCTGACCTGGGGCCAGTGACCCCACGTGACCCGGTCACCTGGGGCCGGTGACCCCACGTGACCCGGTCACCTGGGGCCGGTGACCCCACGTGACCCGCTGACCTGGGGCCGGTGACCCCACGTGACCCGGTCACCTGGGGCCGGTGACCCCACGTGACCCGGTCACCTGGGGCCGGTGACCCCACGTGACCCGGTCACCTGGGGCCGGTGACCCCACGTGACCGGGTCACCTGGGGCCGGTGACCCTACGTGACCCGGTGACCTGGGGCCGGTGTCCCCACGTGACCCAGAGTCCTAGTGCCGGGGTGGTCATCTGAACCTGGGAACCAGGCCGGTTACCCGACACGACCCGGTGACCCGGGGCTGTGGTGTCGACGGACTCGTGGACCTGGGTTCGGGGTCCCGACCTGACGCGGTGACCTGGGGCCGGTGTCCCCACGTGACCCGCTGACCTGGGGCCGGTGACCCCACGTGACCCGGTCACCTGGGGCCGGTGACCCCGCGTGACCCGGTCACCTGGGGCCGGGGTCCCCACGGGACCCGGGGTCCTGGTGCCGGGGTGGTCACCGGAACGTGGGAACCAGGCCGGGTGCGCGACATGACCCGGTGACCTGGGGCCGGGTTAACGACCTGTATAGGGGACCCGGGCCGGGGACCCGACAGGACCCGGTGGTCCTTCGCTGGTGTCCCGATGCAACCCGGGGACCCGGGCCCGGGCCCCCACGTGATCCAGTGATCCGGTGCTTTTGTCCCGATGCAACCTGGGGACCCGGGCCGGGGACCCGGTATGACTCCGTCTCCCGGGGCCGGGGTGGTCACCTGACACTGGTACCCGGGACAGCGACCCGACATGACCCCGTGACCCGGGGCCGGGGTGCCGACCTGTCCAGGGGACCCGACCCGGGTACCCGACAGGACCCGGTGATCTGCGGCTGGGGTAAAAACCCGTCCCGGGGACCCGGGCTGGGTCCCGACATGACCCGGTGACCTGGGGCTGTGGTGTCGACCGGACTCGGGGACCTGGTCCGGTGTCCCGTCATGACCCGGGGACCTGGGGTCGGGGTGGTCACCAGACCCTTGTACCCAGGCCGTTGACCCGACATGACCCTGTGACCCGGGGCCTGGGTAAAAATCCAACCCGGGGACCCGGGCATGGGACGTGACATGACCCGACCTGGGTCCGGGGTCCCGAACTGACCCGGTGACCTGGGTCCGGGGACTCGGTATGACCCGGTTACCTGGGTCCGGTGTCCCCACGTGACCCGGTCACCTGGGGCCGGTGACCCCACGTGACCAGGTCACCTGGGGCCGGTGACCCCACGTGACCCGGTCACCTGGGGCCGGTGACCCCACGTGACCCGGTCACCTGGGGCCGGTGACCCCACGTGACCCGGTCACCTGGGGCCGGTGACCCCACGTGACCCGGTCACCTGGGGCCGGTGTCCCCACGTGACCCGGTCACCTGGGGCCGGTGACCCCACGTGACCCGGTCACCTGGGGCCGGTGACCCCACGTGACCCGGTCACCTGGGGCCGGTGACCCCACGTGACCCGGTCACCTGGGGCCGGGGTGGTCATCGGAACCTAGGAACCAGGCCGGGTGCGCGAGATGACCGGGTGACCTGGGGACAGGTTATTGACCTGTCCAGGGGACCCGGGCCGGGGACCCGACAGGACCCGGTGATCTGCGGCTGGGGTAAAAACCCGTCCCGGGGACCCGGGCTGGGTCCCGACATGCCTTGGTTACCTGGGGCCGGTGTCCCCACGTGACCCGCTGACCTGGGGCCGGTGACCCCACGTGACCCGGTCACCTGGGGCCGGTGTCCCCACGTGACCCTCTGACCTGGGGCCGGTGACCCCACGTGACCCGGTCACCTGGGGCCGGTGACCGCACGTGACCCGGTCACCTGGGGCCGGTGACCCCACGTGACCCGGTCACCTGGGGCCGGTGACCCCACGTGACCCGGTCACCTGGGGCCGGTGACCCCACGTGACCCGGTCACCTGGGGCCGGTGACCCCACGTGACCCGGTCACCTGGGGCCGGTGTCCCCACGTGACCCGCTGACCTGGGGCCGGTGACCCCACGTGACCCGGTCACCTGGGGCCGGTGACCCCACGTGACCCGCTCACCTGGGGCCGGTGACCCCACGTGACCCGCTGACCTGGGGCCGGTGACCCCACGTGACCAGGTCACCTGGGGCCGGTGTCCCCACGTGACCCGGTCACCTGGGGCCGGTGACCCCACGTGACCCGGTCACCTGGGGCCGGTGACCCCACGTGACCCGGTCACCTGGGGCCGGTGACCCCACGTGACCCGGTCACCTGGGGCCGGTGACCCTACGTGACCAGGTCACCTGGGGCCGGTGACCCCACGTGACCCGGTCACCTGGGGCCGGTGACCCCACGTGACCCGGTCACCTGGGGCCGGTGTTCCCACGTGACCCGGTCACCTGGGGCCGGTGACCCCACGTGACCCGGTCACCGGGGGCCGGTGACCCCACGTGACCCGGTCACCTGGGGCCGGTGTTCCCACGTGACCCGGTCACCTGGGGCCGGTGACCCCACGTGACCCGGTCACCGGGGGCCGGTGACCCCACGTGACCCGGTCACCTGGGGCCGGTGACCGCACGTGACCCGGTCACCTGGGGCCGGTGACCCCACGTGACCCGGTCACCTGGGGCCGGTGACCCCACGTGACCCGGTCACCTGGGGCCGGTGACCCCACGTGACCCGGTCACCTGGTGCCGGTGACCCCTTGTGACCCGGTCACCTGGGGCCGGTGACCCCACGTGACCCGGTCACCTGGGGCCGGGGTGGTCATCGGAACCTGGGAACCAGGCCGGGTGCGCGAGATGACCGGGTGACCTGGGGCCGGGTTATCGACCTGTCCAGGGGACCCGGGCCGGGGACCCGACAGGACCCGGTGATCTGCGGCTGGGGTAAAAACCCGTCCCGGGGACCCGGGCTGGGACCCGACATGCCTTGGTTACCTGGGGCCGGTGTCCCCACGTGACCCGCTGACCTGGGGCCGGTGACCCCACGTGACCCGGTCACCTGGGGCCGGTGTCCCCACGTGACCCGGTCACCTGGGGCCGGTGACCCCACGTGACCCGGTCACCTGGGGCCGGTGACCCCACGTGACCCGCTGACCTGGGGCCGGTGACCCCACGTGACCCGGTCACCTGTGGCCGGTGACCCCACGTGACCCGGTCACCTGGGGCCGGTGTCCCCACGTGACCCGGTCACCTGGTGCCGGTGACCCCACGTGACCCGGTCACCTGGGGCCGGTGACCCCACGTGACCCGGTCACCTGGGGCCGGTGTCCCCACGTGACCCGCTGACCTGGGGCCGGTGACCCCACGTGACCCGGTCACCTGGGGCCGGTGACCCCACGTGTCCGCTCACCTGGGGCCGGTGACCCCACGTGACCCGGTCACCTGGGGCCGGTGACCCCACGTGACCCGGTGACCTGGGGCCGGTTTCCCCACGTGACCCGCTGACCTGGGGCCGGTGACCCCACGTGACCCGGTCACCTGGGGCCGGTGACCCCACGTGACCCGGTCACCTGGGGCCGGTGACCCCACGTGACCCGCTGACCTGGGGCCGGTGACCCCACGTGACCGGGTCACCTGGGGCCGGTGACCCCACGTGACCCGGTCACCTGGGGCCGGTGACCCCACGTGACCCGGTCACCTGGGGCCGGTGACCCCACGTGACCCGCTGACCTGGGGCCGGTGACCCCACGTGACCCGCTCACCTGGGGCCGGTGACCCCGCGTGACCCGGTCACCTGGGGCCGGGGTCCCCACGATACCCGGGGTCCTGGTGCCGGGGTGGTCACCGGAACGTGGGAACCAGGCCGGGTGCGCGACATGATCCGGTGACCCTGGGCCAGGTTAACGACCTGTATAGGGGACCCGGGCCGGGGACCCGACAGGACCCGGTGGTCCTTCGCTGGTGTCCCGATGCAACCCGGGGACCCGGGCCCGGGCCCCCACGTGATCCAGTGATCCAGTGCTTTTGTCCCGATGCAACCTGGGGACCCGGGCCGGGGACCCGGTATGACTCCGTCTCCCGGGGCCTGGGTGGTCACCTGACACTGGTACCCGGGACAGCGACCCGACATGACCCCGTGACCCGGGGCCGGGGTGCCGACCTGTCCAGGGGACCCGACCCGGGTACCCGACAGGACCCGGTGATCTGCGGCTGGGGTAAAAACCCGTCCCGGGGACCCGGGCTGGGTCCCGACATGACCCGGTGACCTGGGGCTGTGGTGTCGACCGGACTCGGGGACCTGGTCCGGTGTCCCGTCATGACCCGGGGACCTGGGGCCGGGGTGGTCATCGGAACCTGGGAACCAGGCCGGGTGCGCGAGATGACCGGGTGACCTGGGGACAGGTTATCGACCTGTCCAGGGGACCCGGGCCGGGGACCCGACAGGACCCGGTGATCTGCGGCTGGGGTAAAAACCCGTCCCGGGGACCCGGGCTGGGTCCCGACATGCCTTGGTTACCTGGGGCCGGTGTCCCCACGTGACCCGCTGACCTGGGGCCGGTGACCCCACGTGACCCGGTCACCTGGGGCCGGTGTCCCCACGTGACCCTCTGACCTGGGGCCGGTGACCCCACGTGACCCGCTGACCTGGGGCCGGTGACCCCACGTGACCCGGTCACCTGGGGCCGGTGACCCCACGTGACCCGCTGACCTGGGGCCGGTGTCCCCACGTGACCCGGTCACCTGGGGCCGGTGACCCCACGTGACCCGGTCACCTGGGGCCGGTGACCCCACGTGACCCGGTCACCTGGGGCCGGTGTCCCCACGTGACCCGCTGACCTGGGGCCGGTGACCCCACGTGACCCGGTCACCTGGGGCCGGTGACCCCACGTGACCCGCTCACCTGGGGCCGGTGACCCCACGTGACCCGGTCACCTGGGGCCGGTGACCCCACGTGACCAGGTCACCTGGGGCCGGTGTCCCCACGTGACCCGGTCACCTGGGGCCGGTGTCCCCACGTGACCCGGTCACCTGGGGCCGGTGTCCCCACGTGACCCGGTCACCTGGGGCCGGTGACCCCACGTGACCCGCTGACCTGGGGCCGGTGACCCCACGTGACCCGGTCACCTGGGGCCGGTGACCCCACGTGACCCGGTCACCTGGGGCCGGTGACCCCACGTGACCGGGTCACCTGGGGCCGGTGACCCTACGTGACCCGGTGACCTGGGGCCGGTGTCCCCACGTGACCCAGAGTCCTAGTGCCTGGGTGGTCATCGGAACCTGGGAACCAGGCCGGTTACCCGACACGACCCGGTGACCCGGGGCTGTGGTGTCGACGGACTCGTGGACCTGGGTTCGGGGTCCCGACCTGACGCGGTGACCTGGGGCCGGTGTCCCCACGTGACCCGCTGACCTGGGGCTGGTGTCCCCACGTGACCCGCTGACCTGGGGCCGGTGACCCCACGTGACCCGGTCACCTGGGGCCGGTGACCCCGCGTGACCCGGTCACCTGGGGCCGGGGTCCCCACGGGTCCCGGGGTCCTGGTGCCGGGGTGGTCACCGGAACGTGGGAACCAGGCCGGGTGCGCGACATGACCCGGTGACCTGGGGCCGGGTTAACGACCTGTCCAGGGGACCCGGGCCGGGGACCCGACAGGACCCGGTGGTCCTTCGCTGGTGTCCCGATGCAACCCGGGGACCCGGGCCCGGGCCCCCACGTGATCCAGTGATCCGGTGCTTTTGTCCCGATGCAACCCGGGGACCCGGGCCGGGGACCCGGTATGACTCCGTCTCCCGGGGCCGGGGTGGTCACCTGACACTGGTACCCGGGACAGCGACCCGACATGACCCCGTGACCCGGGGCCGGGGTGCCGACCTGTCCAGGGGACCCGACCCGGGTACCCGACAGGACCCGGTGATCTGCGGCTGGGGTAAAAACCCGTCCCGGGGACCCGGGCTGGGTCCCGACATGCCTTGGTTACCTGGGGCCGGTGTCCCCACGTGACCCGCTGACCTGGGGCCGGTGACCCCACGTGACCCGGTCACCTGGGGCCGGTGTCCCCACGTGACCCGGTCACCTGGGGCCGGTGACCCCACGTGACCCGCTGACCTGGGGCCGGTGACCCCACGTGACCCGGTCACCTGGGGCCGGTGTCCCCACATGACCCGCTGACCTGGGGCCGGTGACCCCACGTGACCCGGTCACCTGGGGCCGGTGACCCCACGTGACCCGCTCACCTGGGGCCGGTGACCCCACGTGACCCGGTCACCTGGGGCCGGTGACCCCACGTGACCCGGTGACCTGGGGCCGGTGTCCCCACGTGACCCGCTGACCTGGGGCCGGTGACCCCACGTGACCCGGTCACCTGGGGCCGGTGTCCCCACGTGACCCGGTCACCTGGGGCCGGTGACCCCACGTGACCCGCTGACCTGGGGCCGGTGACCCCACGTGACCCGGTCACCTGGGGCCGGTGACCCCACGTGACCGGGTCACCTGGGGCCGGTGACCCCACGTGACCCGGTGACCTGGGGCCGGTGTCCCCACGTGACCCAGAGTCCTAGTGCCGGGGTGGTCATCGGAACCTGGGAACCAGGCCGGTTACCCGACACGACCCGGTGACCCGGGGCTGTGGTGTCGACGGACTCGTGGACCTGGGTTCGGGGTCCCGACCTGACGCGGTGACCTGGGGCCGGTGTCCCCACGTGACCCGCTGACCTGGGGCCGGTGTCCCCACGTGACCCGCTGACCTGGGGCCGGTGACCCCACGTGACCCGGTCACCTGGGGCCGGTGTCCCCACGTGACCCGGTCACCTGGGGCCGGTGACCCCACGTGACCCGCTGACCTGGGGCCGGTGACCCCACGTGACCCGGTCACCTGGGGCCGGTGACCCCACGTGACCCGGTCACCTGGGGCCGGTGACCCCACGTGACCGGGTCACCTGGGGCCGGTGACCCTACGTGACCCGGTGACCTCGGGCAGGTGTCCCCACGTGACCCAGAGTCCTAGTGCCTGGGTGGTCATCGGAACCTGGGAACCAGGCCGGTTACCCGACACGACCCGGTGACCCGGGGCTGTGGTGTCGACGGACTCGTGGACCTGGGTTCGGGGTCCCGACCTGACGCGGTGACCTGGGGCCGGTGTCCCCACGTGACCCGCTGACCTGGGGCTGGTGTCCCCACGTGACCCGCTGACCTGGGGCCGGTGACCCCACGTGACCCGGTCACCTGGGGCCGGTGACCCCGCGTGACCCGGTCACCTGGGGCCGGGGTCCCCACGGGTCCCGGGGTCCTGGTGCCGGGGTGGTCACCGGAACGTGGGAACCAGGCCGGGTGCGCGACATGACCCGGTGACCTGGGGCCGGGTTAACGACCTGTCCAGGGGACCCGGGCCGGGGACCCGACAGGACCCGGTGGTCCTTCGCTGGTGTCCCGATGCAACCCGGGGACCCGGGCCCGGGCCCCCACGTGATCCAGTGATCCGGTGCTTTTGTCCCGATGCAACCCGGGGACCCGGGCCGGGGACCCGGTATGACTCCGTCTCCCGGGGCCGGGGTGGTCACCTGACACTGGTACCCGGGACAGCGACCCGACATGACCCCGTGACCCGGGGCCGGGGTGCCGACCTGTCCAGGGGACCCGACCCGGGTACCCGACAGGACCCGGTGATCTGCGGCTGGGGTAAAAACCCGTCCCGGGGACCCGGGCTGGGTCCCGACATGCCTTGGTTACCTGGGGCCGGTGTCCCCACGTGACCCGCTGACCTGGGGCCGGTGACCCCACGTGACCCGGTCACCTGGGGCCGGTGTCCCCACGTGACCCGGTCACCTGGGGCCGGTGACCCCACGTGACCCGCTGACCTGGGGCCGGTGACCCCACGTGACCCGGTCACCTGGGGCCGGTGTCCCCACATGACCCGCTGACCTGGGGCCGGTGACCCCACGTGACCCGGTCACCTGGGGCCGGTGACCCCACGTGACCCGCTCACCTGGGGCCGGTGACCCCACGTGACCCGGTCACCTGGGGCCGGTGACCCCACGTGACCCGGTGACCTGGGGCCGGTGTCCCCACGTGACCCGCTGACCTGGGGCCGGTGACCCCACGTGACCCGGTCACCTGGGGCCGGTGTCCCCACGTGACCCGGTCACCTGGGGCCGGTGACCCCACGTGACCCGCTGACCTGGGGCCGGTGACCCCACGTGACCCGGTCACCTGGGGCCGGTGACCCCACGTGACCGGGTCACCTGGGGCCGGTGACCCCACGTGACCCGGTGACCTGGGGCCGGTGTCCCCACGTGACCCAGAGTCCTAGTGCCGGGGTGGTCATCGGAACCTGGGAACCAGGCCGGTTACCCGACACGACCCGGTGACCCGGGGCTGTGGTGTCGACGGACTCGTGGACCTGGGTTCGGGGTCCCGACCTGACGCGGTGACCTGGGGCCGGTGTCCCCACGTGACCCGCTGACCTGGGGCCGGTGTCCCCACGTGACCCGCTGACCTGGGGCCGGTGACCCCACGTGACCCGGTCACCTGGGGCCGGTGTCCCCACGTGACCCGGTCACCTGGGGCCGGTGACCCCACGAGACCCGCTGACCTGGGGCCGGTGACCCCACGTGACCCGGTCACCTGGGGCCGGTGACCCCACGTGACCCGGTCACCTGGGGCCGGTGACCCCACGTGACCGGGTCACCTGGGGCCGGTGACCCTACGTGACCCGGTGACCTCGGGCAGGTGTCCCCACGTGACCCAGAGTCCTAGTGCCTGGGTGGTCATCGGAACCTGGGAACCAGGCCGGTTACCCGACACGACCCGGTGACCCGGGGCTGTGGTGTCGACGGACTCGTGGACCTGGGTTCGGGGTCCCGACCTGACGCGGTGACCTGGGGCCGGTGTCCCCACGTGACCCGCTGACCTGGGGCTGGTGTCCCCACGTGACCCGCTGACCTGGGGCCGGTGACCCCACGTGACCCGGTCACCTGGGGCCGGTGACCCCGCGTGACCCGGTCACCTGGGGCCGGGGTCCCCACGGGTCCCGGGGTCCTGGTGCCGGGGTGGTCACCGGAACGTGGGAACCAGGCCGGGTGCGCGACATGACCCGGTGACCTGGGGCCGGGTTAACGACCTGTCCAGGGGACCCGGGCCGGGGACCCGACAGGACCCGGTGGTCCTTCGCTGGTGTCCCGATGCAACCCGGGGACCCGGGCCCGGGCCCCCACGTGATCCAGTGATCCGGTGCTTTTGTCCCGATGCAACCTGGGGACCCGGGCCGGGGACCCGGTATGACTCCGTCTCCCGGGGCCGGGGTGGTCACCTGACACTGGTACCCGGGACAGCGACCCGACATGACCCCGTGACCCGGGGCCGGGGTGCCGACCTGTCCAGGGGACCCGACCCGGGTACCCGACAGGACCCGGTGATCTGCGGCTGGGGTAAAAACCCGTCCCGGGGACCCGGGCTGGGTCCCGACATGCCTTGGTTACCTGGGGCCGGTGTCCCCACGTGACCCGCTGACCTGGGGCCGGTGACCCCACGTGACCCGGTCACCTGGGGCCGGTGTCCCCACGTGACCCGGTCACCTGGGGCCGGTGACCCCACGTGACCCGCTGACCTGGGGCCGGTGACCCCACGTGACCCGGTCACCTGGGGCCGGTGTCCCCACGTGACCCGGTCACCTGGTGCCGGTGACCCCACGTGACCCGGTCACCTGGGGCCGGTGTCCCCACGTGACCCGCTGACCTGGGGTCGGTGACCCCACGTGACCCGGTCACCTGGGGCCGGTGACCCCACGTGACCCGCTCACCTGGGGCCGGTGACCCCACGTGACCCGGTCACCTGGGGCCGGTGACCCCACGTGACCCGGTGACCTGGGGCCGGTGTCCCCACGTGACCCGCTGACCTGGGGCCGGTGACCCCACGTGACCCGGTCACCTGGGGCCGGTGTCCCCACGTGACCCGGTCACCTGGGGCCGGTGACCCCACGTGACCCGCTGACCTGGGGCCGGTGACCCCACGTGACCCGGTCACCTGGGGCCGGTGACCCCACGTGACCGGGTCACCTGGGGCCGGTGACCCCATGTGACCCGGTGACCTGGGGCCGGTGTCCCCACATGACCCAGTATCCTAGTGCCGGGGTGGTCATCGGAACCTGGGAACCAGGCCGGTTACCCGACACGACCCGGTGACCCGGGGCTGTGGTGTCGACGGACTCGTGGACCTGGGTTCGGGGTCCCGACCTGACGCGGTGACCTGGGGCCGGTGTCCCCACGTGACCCGCTGACCTGGGGCCGGTGTCCCCACGTGACCCGCTGACCTGGGGCCGGTGACCCCACGTGACCCGGTCACCTGGGGCCGGTGACCCCGCGTGACCCGGTCACCTGGGGCCGGGGTCCCCACGGGACCCGGGGTCCTGGTGCCGGGGTGGTCACCGGAACGTGGGAACCAGGCCGGGTGCGCGACATGACCCGGTGACCTGGGGCCGGGTTAACGACCTGTATAGGGGACCCGGGCCGGGGACCCGACAGGACCCGGTGGTCCTTCGCTGGTGTCCCGATGCAACCCGGGGACCCGGGCCCGGGCCCCCACGTGATATAGTGATCCGGTGCTTTTGTCCCGATGCAACCCGGGGACCCAGGCCGGGGACCCGGTATGACTCCGTCTCCCGGGGCCGGGGTGGTCACCTGACACTGGTACCCGGGACAGCGACCCGACATGACCCCGTGACCCGGGGCCGGGGTGCCGACCTGTCCAGGGGACCCGACCCGGGTACCCGACAGGACCCGGTGATCTGCGGCTGGGGTAAAAACCCGTCCCGGGGACCCGGGCTGGGTCCCGACATGACCCGGTGACCTGGGGCTGTGGTGTCGACCGGACTCGGGGACCTGGTCCGGTGTCCCGTCATGACCCGGGGACCTGGGGTCGGGGTGGTCACCAGACCCTTGTACCCAGGCCGTTGACCCGACATGACCCTGTGACCCGGGGCCTGGGTAAAAATCCAACCCGGGGACCCGGGCATGGGACGTGACATGACCCGACCTGGGTCCGGGGTCCCGAACTGACCCGGTGACCTGGGTCCGGGGACTCGGTATGACCCGGTTACCTGGGTCCGGTGTCCCCACGTGACCCGGTCACCTGGGGCCGGTGACCCCACGTGACCAGGTCACCTGGGGCCGGTGACCCCACGTGACCCGGTCACCTGGGGCCGGTGACCCCACGTGACCCGGTCACCTGGGGCCGGGGTGGTCATCGGAACCTGGGAACCAGGCCGGGTGCGCGAGATGACCGGGTGACCTGGGGCCGGGTTATCGACCTGTCCAGGGGACCCGGGCCGGGGACCCGACAGGACCCGGTGATCTGCGGCTGGGGTAAAAACCCGTCCCGGGGACCCGGGCTGGGTCCCGACATGCCTTGGTTACCTGGGGCCGGTGTCCCCACGTGACCCGCTGACCTGGGGCCGGTGACCCCACGTGACCCGGTCACCTGGGGCCGGTGTCCCCACGTGACCCTCTGACCTGGGGCCGGTGACCCCACGTGACCCGCTGACCTGGGGCCGGTGACCCCACGTGACCCGGTCACCTGGGGCCGGTGACCCCACGTGACCCGGTCACCTGGGGCCGGTGTCCCCACGTGACCCGGTCACCTGGGGCCGGTAACCCCACGTGACCCGGTCACCTGGGGCCGGTGACCCCACGTGACCCGGTCACCTGGGGCCGGTGTCCCCACGTGACCCGCTGACCTGGGGCCGGTGACCCCACGTGACCCGGTCACCTGGGGCCGGTGACCCCACGTGACCCGGTCACCTGGGGCCGGTGACCCCACGTGACCAGGTCACCTGGGGCCGGTGACCCCACGTGACCCGCTGACCTGGGGCCGGTGACCCCACGTGACCCGGTCACCTGGGGCCGGTGTCCCCACGTGACCCGGTCACCTGGGGCCGGTGACCCCACGTGACCCGCTGACCTGGGGCCGGTGACCCCACGTGACCGGGTCACCTGGGGCCGGTGACCCTACGTGACCCGGTGACCTGGGGCAGGTGTCCCCACGTGACCCAGAGTCCTAGTGCCTGGGTGGTCATCGGAACCTGGGAACCAGGCCGGTTACCCGACACGACCCGGTGACCCGGGGCTGTGGTGTCGACGGACTCGTGGACCTGGGTTCGGGGTCCCGACCTGACGCGGTGACCTGGGGCCGGTGTCCCCACGTGACCCGCTGACCTGGGGCCGGTGTCCCCACGTGACCCGCTGACCTGGGGCCGGTGACCCCACGTGACCCGGTCACCTGGGGCCGGGGTCCCCACGGGTCCCGGGGTCCTGGTGCCGGGGTGGTCACCGGAACGTGGGAACCAGGCCGGGTGCGCGACATGACCCGGTGACCTGGGGCCGGGTTAACGACCTGTCCAGGGGACCCGGGCCGGGGACCCGACAGGACCCGGTGGTCCTTCGCTGGTGTCCCGATGCAACCCGGGGACCCGGGCCCGGGCCCCCACGTGATCCAGTGATCCGGTGCTTTTGTCCCGATGCAACCCGGGGACCCGGGCCGGGGACCCGGTATGACTCCGTCTCCCGGGGCCGGGGTGGTCACCTGACACTGGTACCCGGGACAGCGACCCGACATGACCCCGTGACCCGGGGCCGGGGTGCCGACCTGTCCAGGGGACCCGACCCGGGTACCCGACAGGACCCGGTGATCTGCGGCTGGGGTAAAAACCCGTCCCAGGGACCCGGGCTGGGTCCCGACATGACCCGGTGACCCGGGGCTGTGGTGTCGACGGACTCGTGGACCTGGGTTCGGGGTCCCGACCTGACGCGGTGACCTGGGGCCGGTGTCCCCACGTGACCCGCTGACCTGGGGCCGGTGTCCCCATGTGACCCGGTCACCTGGGACCGGTGACCCCACGTGACCCGGTAACCTGGGGCCGGTGACCCCGCGTGACCCGGTCACCTGGGGCCGGGGTCCCCACGGGACCCGGGGTCCTGGTGCCGGGGTGGTCACCGGAACGTGGGAACCAGGCCGGGTGCGCGACATGACCCGGTGACCTGGGGCCGGGTTAACGACCTGTATAGGGGACCCGGGCCGGGGACCCGACAGGACCCGGTGGTCCTTCGCTGGTGTCCCGATGCAACCCGGGGACCCGGGCCCGGGCCCCCACGTGATCCAGTGATCCGGTGCTTTTGTCCCGATGCAACCCGGGGACCCAGGCCGGGGACCCGGTATGACTCCGTCTCCCGGGGCCGGGGTGGTCACCTGACACTGGTACCCGGGACAGCGACCCGACATGACCCCGTGACCCGGGGCCGGGGTGCCGACCTGTCCAGGGGACCCGACCCGGGTACCCGACAGGACCCGGTGATCTGCGGCTGGGGTAAAAACCCGTCCCGGGGACCCGGGCTGGGTCCCGACATGACCCGGTGACCTGGGGCTGTGGTGTCGACCGGACTCGGGGACCTGGTCCGGTGTCCCGTCATGACCCGGGGACCTGGGGTCGGGGTGGTCACCAGACCCTTGTACCCAGGCCGTTGACCCGACATGACCCTGTGACCCGGGGCCTGGGTAAAAATCCAACCCGGGGACCCGGGCATGGGACGTGACATGACCCGACCTGGGTCCGGGGTCCCGAACTGACCCGGTGACCTGGGTCCGGGGACTCGGTATGACCCGGTTACCTGGGTCCGGTGTCCCCACGTGACCCGGTCACCTGGGGCCGGTGACCCCACGTGACCCGCTCACCTGGGGCCGGTGACCCCACGTGACCCGGTCACCTGGGGCCGGTGACCCCACGTGACCCGGTCACCTGGGGCCGGTGACCCCACGTGACCCGGTGACCTGGGGCCGGTGTCCCCACGTGACCCAGAGTCCTAGTGCCGGGGTGGTCATCTGAACCTGGGAACCAGGCCGGTTACCCGACACGACCCGGTAACCCGGGGCTGTGGTGTCGACGGACTCGTGGACCTGGGTTCGGGGTCCCGACCTGACGCGGTGACCTGGGGCCGGTGTCCCCACGTGACCCGCTGACCTGGGGCCGGGGTCCCCACGTGACCCGCTGACCTGGGGCCGGTGACCCCACGTGACCCGGTCACCTGGGGCCGGTGACCCCGCGTGACCCGGTCACCTGGGGCCGGGGTCCCCACGGGACCCGGGGTCCTGGTGCCGGGGTGGTCACCGGAACGTGGGAACCAGGCCGGGTGCGCGACATGACCCGGTGACCTGGGGCCGGGTTAACGACCTGTCCAGGGGACCCGGGCCGGGGACCCGACAGGACCCGGTGGTCCTTCGCTGGTGTCCCGATGCAACCCGGGGACCCGGGCCCGGGCCCCCACGTGATCCAGTGATCCGGTGCTTTTGTCCCGATGCAACCCGGGGACCCGGGCCGGGGACCCGGTATGACTCCGTCTCCCGGGGCCGGGGTGGTCACCTGACACTGGTACCCGGGACAGCGACCCGACATGACCCCGTGACCCGGGGCCGGGGTGCCGACCTGTCCAGGGGACCCAACCCGGGTACCCGACAGGACCCGGTGATCTGCGGCTGGGGTAAAAACCCGTCCCGGGGACCCGGGCTGCGTCCCGACATGACCCGGTGACCTGGGGCTGTGGTGTCGACCGGACTCAGGGACCTGGTCCGGTGTCCCGTCATGACCCGGGGACCTGGGGTCGGGGTGGTCACCAGACCCTTGTACCCAGGCCGTTGACCCGACATGACCCTGTGACCCGGGGCCTGGGTAAAAATCCAACCCGGGGACCCGGGCATGGGACGTGACATGACCCGACCTGGGTCCGGGGTCCCGAACTGACCCGGTGACCTGGGTCCGGGGACTCGGTATGACCCGGTTACCTGGGTCCGGTGTCCCCACGTGACCCGGTCACCTGGGGCCGGTGACCCCACGTGACCAGGTCACCTGGGGCCGGTGACCCCACGTGACCCGGTCACCTGGGGCCGGTGACCCCACGTGACCCGGTCACCTGGGGCCGGTGACCCCACGTGACCCGGTCACCTGGGGCCGGTGACCCCACGTGACCCGGTCACCTGGGGCCGGTGACCCCACGTGACCCGGTCACCTGGGGCCGGTGTCCCCACGTGACCCGGTCACCTGGGGCCGGTGACCCCACGTGACCCGGTCACCTGGGGCCGGTGACCCCACGTGACCCGGTCACCTGGGGCCGGTGACCCCACGTGACCCGGTCACCTGGGGCCGGGGTGGTCATCGGAACCTAGGAACCAGGCCGGGTGCGCGAGATGACCGGGTGACCTGGGGACAGGTTATTGACCTGTCCAGGGGACCCGGGCCGGGGACCCGACAGGACCCGGTGATCTGCGGCTGGGGTAAAAACCCGTCCCGGGGACCCGGGCTGGGTCCCGACATGCCTTGGTTACCTGGGGCCGGTGTCCCCACGTGACCCGCTGACCTGGGGCCGGTGACCCCACGTGACCCGGTCACCTGGGGCCGGTGTCCCCACGTGACCCTCTGACCTGGGGCCGGTGACCCCACGTGACCCGGTCACCTGGGGCCGGTGTCCCCACGTGACCCGCTGACCTGGGGCCGGTGACCCCACGTGACCCGGTCACCTGGGGCCGGTGACCCCACGTGACCCGCTCACCTGGGGCCGGTGACCCCACGTGACCCGGTGACCTGGGGCCGGTGTCCCCACGTGACCCGCTGACCTGGGGCCAGTGACCCCACGTGACCCGGTCACCTGGGGCCGGTGACCCCACGTGACCCGGTCACCTGGGGCCGGTGACCCCACGTGACCCGCTGACCTGGGGCCGGTGACCCCACGTGACCCGGTCACCTGGGGCCGGTGACCCCACGTGACCCGGTCACCTGGGGCCGGTGACCCCACGTGACCCGGTCACCTGGGGCCGGTGACCCCACGTGACCGGGTCACCTGGGGCCGGTGACCCTACGTGACCCGGTGACCTGGGGCCGGTGTCCCCACGTGACCCAGAGTCCTAGTGCCGGGGTGGTCATCTGAACCTGGGAACCAGGCCGGTTACCCGACACGACCCGGTGACCCGGGGCTGTGGTGTCGACGGACTCGTGGACCTGGGTTCGGGGTCCCGACCTGACGCGGTGACCTGGGGCCGGTGTCCCCACGTGACCCGCTGACCTGGGGCCGGTGACCCCACGTGACCCGGTCACCTGGGGCCGGTGACCCCGCGTGACCCGGTCACCTGGGGCCGGGGTCCCCACGGGACCCGGGGTCCTGGTGCCGGGGTGGTCACCGGAACGTGGGAACCAGGCCGGGTGCGCGACATGACCCGGTGACCTGGGGCCGGGTTAACGACCTGTATAGGGGACCCGGGCCGGGGACCCGACAGGACCCGGTGGTCCTTCGCTGGTGTCCCGATGCAACCCGGGGACCCGGGCCCGGGCCCCCACGTGATCCAGTGATCCGGTGCTTTTGTCCCGATGCAACCTGGGGACCCGGGCCGGGGACCCGGTATGACTCCGTCTCCCGGGGCCGGGGTGGTCACCTGACACTGGTACCCGGGACAGCGACCCGACATGACCCCGTGACCCGGGGCCGGGGTGCCGACCTGTCCAGGGGACCCGACCCGGGTACCCGACAGGACCCGGTGATCTGCGGCTGGGGTAAAAACCCGTCCCGGGGACCCGGGCTGGGTCCCGACATGACCCGGTGACCTGGGGCTGTGGTGTCGACCGGACTCGGGGACCTGGTCCGGTGTCCCGTCATGACCCGGGGACCTGGGGTCGGGGTGGTCACCAGACCCTTGTACCCAGGCCGTTGACCCGACATGACCCTGTGACCCGGGGCCTGGGTAAAAATCCAACCCGGGGACCCGGGCATGGGACGTGACATGACCCGACCTGGGTCCGGGGTCCCGAACTGACCCGGTGACCTGGGTCCGGGGACTCGGTATGACCCGGTTACCTGGGTCCGGTGTCCCCACGTGACCCGGTCACCTGGGGCCGGTGACCCCACGTGACCAGGTCACCTGGGGCCGGTGACCCCACGTGACCCGGTCACCTGGGGCCGGTGACCCCACGTGACCCGGTCACCTGGGGCCGGTGACCCCACGTGACCCGGTCACCTGGGGCCGGTGACCCCACGTGACCCGGTCACCTGGGGCCGGTGTCCCCACGTGACCCGGTCACCTGGGGCCGGTGACCCCACGTGACCCGGTCACCTGGGGCCGGTGACCCCACGTGACCCGGTCACCTGGGGCCGGTGACCCCACGTGACCCGGTCACCTGGGGCCGGGGTGGTCATCGGAACCTAGGAACCAGGCCGGGTGCGCGAGATGACCGGGTGACCTGGGGACAGGTTATTGACCTGTCCAGGGGACCCGGGCCGGGGACCCGACAGGACCCGGTGATCTGCGGCTGGGGTAAAAACCCGTCCCGGGGACCCGGGCTGGGTCCCGACATGCCTTGGTTACCTGGGGCCGGTGTCCCCACGTGACCCGCTGACCTGGGGCCGGTGACCCCACGTGACCCGGTCACCTGGGGCCGGTGTCCCCACGTGACCCTCTGACCTGGGGCCGGTGACCCCACGTGACCCGGTCACCTGGGGCCGGTGACCGCACGTGACCCGGTCACCTGGGGCCGGTGACCCCACGTGACCCGGTCACCTGGGGCCGGTGACCCCACGTGACCCGGTCACCTGGGGCCGGTGACCCCACGTGACCCGGTCACCTGGGGCCGGTGACCCCACGTGACCCGGTCACCTGGGGCCGGTGTCCCCACGTGACCCGCTGACCTGGGGCCGGTGACCCCACGTGACCCGGTCACCTGGGGCCGGTGACCCCACGTGACCCGCTCACCTGGGGCCGGTGACCCCACGTGACCCGCTGACCTGGGGCCGGTGACCCCACGTGACCAGGTCACCTGGGGCCGGTGTCCCCACGTGACCCGGTCACCTGGGGCCGGTGACCCCACGTGACCCGGTCACCTGGGGCCGGTGACCCCACGTGACCCGGTCACCTGGGGCCGGTGACCCCACGTGACCCGGTCACCTGGGGCCGGTGACCCTACGTGACCAGGTCACCTGGGGCCGGTGACCCCACGTGACCCGGTCACCTGGGGCCGGTGACCCCACGTGACCCGGTCACCTGGGGCCGGTGTTCCCACGTGACCCGGTCACCTGGGGCCGGTGACCCCACGTGACCCGGTCACCGGGGGCCGGTGACCCCACGTGACCCGGTCACCTGGGGCCGGTGTTCCCACGTGACCCGGTCACCTGGGGCCGGTGACCCCACGTGACCCGGTCACCGGGGGCCGGTGACCCCACGTGACCCGGTCACCTGGGGCCGGTGACCGCACGTGACCCGGTCACCTGGGGCCGGTGACCCCACGTGACCCGGTCACCTGGGGCCGGTGACCCCACGTGACCCGGTCACCTGGGGCCGGTGACCCCACGTGACCCGGTCACCTGGTGCCGGTGACCCCTTGTGACCCGGTCACCTGGGGCCGGTGACCCCACGTGACCCGGTCACCTGGGGCCGGGGTGGTCATCGGAACCTGGGAACCAGGCCGGGTGCGCGAGATGACCGGGTGACCTGGGGACGGGTTATCGACCTGTCCAGGGGACCCGGGCCGGGGACCCGACAGGACCCGGTGATCTGCGGCTGGGGTAAAAACCCGTCCCGGGGACCCGGGCTGGGACCCGACATGCCTTGGTTACCTGGGGCCGGTGTCCCCACGTGACCCGCTGACCTGGGGCCGGTGACCCCACGTGACCCGGTCACCTGGGGCCGGTGTCCCCACGTGACCCGGTCACCTGGGGCCGGTGACCCCACGTGACCCGGTCACCTGGGGCCGGTGACCCCACGTGACCCGGTCACCTGGGGCCGGTGACCCCACGTGACCCGCTGACCTGGGGCCGGTGACCCCACGTGACCCGGTCACCTGTGGCCGGTGACCCCACGTGACCCGGTCACCTGGGGCCGGTGTCCCCACGTGACCCGGTCACCTGGTGCCGGTGACCCCACGTGACCCGGTCACCTGGGGCCGGTGACCCCACGTGACCCGGTCACCTGGGGCCGGTGTCCCCACGTGACCCGCTGACCTGGGGCCGGTGACCCCACGTGACCCGGTCACCTGGGGCCGGTGACCCCACGTGTCCGCTCACCTGGGGCCGGTGACCCCACGTGACCCGGTCACCTGGGGCCGGTGACCCCACGTGACCCGGTGACCTGGGGCCGGTTTCCCCACGTGACCCGCTGACCTGGGGCCGGTGACCCCACGTGACCCGGTCACCTGGGGCCGGTGACCCCACGTGACCCGGTCACCTGGGGCCGGTGACCCCACGTGACCCGCTGACCTGGGGCCGGTGACCCCACGTGACCGGGTCACCTGGGGCCGGTGACCCCACGTGACCCGGTCACCTGGGGCCGGTGACCCCACGTGACCCGGTCACCTGGGGCCGGTGACCCCACGTGACCCGCTGACCTGGGGCCGGTGACCCCACGTGACCCGGTCACCTGGGGCCGGTGACCCCGCGTGACCCGGTCACCTGGGGCCGGGGTCCCCACGGGACCCGGGGTCCTGGTGCCGGGGTGGTCACCGGAACGTGGGAACCAGGCCGGGTGCGCGACATGATCCGGTGACCTGGGGCCAGGTTAACGACCTGTATAGGGGACCCGGGCCGGGGACCCGACAGGACCCGGTGGTCCTTCGCTGGTGTCCCGATGCAACCCGGGGACCCGGGCCCGGGCCCCCACGTGATCCAGTGATCCAGTGCTTTTGTCCCGATGCAACCTGGGGACCCGGGCCGGGGACCCGGTATGACTCCGTCTCCCGGGGCCTGGGTGGTCACCTGACACTGGTACCCGGGACAGCGACCCGACATGACCCCGTGACCCGGGGCCGGGGTGCCGACCTGTCCAGGGGACCCGACCCGGGTACCCGACAGGACCCGGTGATCTGCGGCTGGGGTAAAAACCCGTCCCGGGGACCCGGGCTGGGTCCCGACATGACCCGGTGACCTGGGGCTGTGGTGTCGACCGGACTCGGGGACCTGGTCCGGTGTCCCGTCATGACCCGGGGACCTGGGGCCGGGGTGGTCATCGGAACCTGGGAACCAGGCCGGGTGCGCGAGATGACCGGGTGACCTGGGGACAGGTTATCGACCTGTCCAGGGGACCCGGGCCGGGGACCCGACAGGACCCGGTGATCTGCGGCTGGGGTAAAAACCCGTCCCGGGGACCCGGGCTGGGTCCCGACATGCCTTGGTTACCTGGGGCCGGTGTCCCCACGTGACCCGCTGACCTGGGGCCGGTGACCCCACGTGACCCGGTCACCTGGGGCCGGTGTCCCCACGTGACCCTCTGACCTGGGGCCGGTGACCCCACGTGACCCGCTGACCTGGGGCCGGTGACCCCACGTGACCCGGTCACCTGGGGCCGGTGACCCCACGTGACCCGCTGACCTGGGGCCGGTGTCCCCACGTGACCCGGTCACCTGGGGCCGGTGACCCCACGTGACCCGGTCACCTGGGGCCGGTGACCCCACGTGACCCGGTCACCTGGGGCCGGTGTCCCCACGTGACCCGCTGACCTGGGGCCGGTGACCCCACGTGACCCGGTCACCTGGGGCCGGTGACCCCACGTGACCCGCTCACCTGGGGCCGGTGACCCCACGTGACCCGGTCACCTGGGGCCGGTGACCCCACGTGACCAGGTCACCTGGGGCCGGTGTCCCCACGTGACCCGGTCACCTGGGGCCGGTGTCCCCACGTGACCCGGTCACCTGGGGCCGGTGTCCCCACGTGACCCGGTCACCTGGGGCCGGTGACCCCACGTGACCCGCTGACCTGGGGCCGGTGACCCCACGTGACCCGGTCACCTGGGGCCGGTGACCCCACGTGACCCGGTCACCTGGGGCCGGTGACCCCACGTGACCGGGTCACCTGGGGCCGGTGACCCTACGTGACCCGGTGACCTGGGGCCGGTGTCCCCACGTGACCCAGAGTCCTAGTGCCTGGGTGGTCATCGGAACCTGGGAACCAGGCCGGTTACCCGACACGACCCGGTGACCCGGGGCTGTGGTGTCGACGGACTCGTGGACCTGGGTTCGGGGTCCCGACCTGACGCGGTGACCTGGGGCCGGTGTCCCCACGTGACCCGCTGACCTGGGGCTGGTGTCCCCACGTGACCCGCTGACCTGGGGCCGGTGACCCCACGTGACCCGGTCACCTGGGGCCGGTGACCCCGCGTGACCCGGTCACCTGGGGCCGGGGTCCCCACGGGTCCCGGGGTCCTGGTGCCGGGGTGGTCACCGGAACGTGGGAACCAGGCCGGGTGCGCGACATGACCCGGTGACCTGGGGCCGGGTTAACGACCTGTCCAGGGGACCCGGGCCGGGGACCCGACAGGACCCGGTGGTCCTTCGCTGGTGTCCCGATGCAACCCGGGGACCCGGGCCCGGGCCCCCACGTGATCCAGTGATCCGGTGCTTTTGTCCCGATGCAACCCGGGGACCCGGGCCGGGGACCCGGTATGACTCCGTCTCCCGGGGCCGGGGTGGTCACCTGACACTGGTACCCGGGACAGCGACCCGACATGACCCCGTGACCCGGGGCCGGGGTGCCGACCTGTCCAGGGGACCCGACCCGGGTACCCGACAGGACCCGGTGATCTGCGGCTGGGGTAAAAACCCGTCCCGGGGACCCGGGCTGGGTCCCGACATGCCTTGGTTACCTGGGGCCGGTGTCCCCACGTGACCCGCTGACCTGGGGCCGGTGACCCCACGTGACCCGGTCACCTGGGGCCGGTGTCCCCACGTGACCCGGTCACCTGGGGCCGGTGACCCCACGTGACCCGCTGACCTGGGGCCGGTGACCCCACGTGACCCGGTCACCTGGGGCCGGTGTCCCCACATGACCCGCTGACCTGGGGCCGGTGACCCCACGTGACCCGGTCACCTGGGGCCGGTGACCCCACGTGACCCGCTCACCTGGGGCCGGTGACCCCACGTGACCCGGTCACCTGGGGCCGGTGACCCCACGTGACCCGGTGACCTGGGGCCGGTGTCCCCACGTGACCCGCTGACCTGGGGCCGGTGACCCCACGTGACCCGGTCACCTGGGGCCGGTGTCCCCACGTGACCCGGTCACCTGGGGCCGGTGACCCCACGTGACCCGCTGACCTGGGGCCGGTGACCCCACGTGACCCGGTCACCTGGGGCCGGTGACCCCACGTGACCGGGTCACCTGGGGCCGGTGACCCCACGTGACCCGGTGACCTGGGGCCGGTGTCCCCACGTGACCCAGAGTCCTAGTGCCGGGGTGGTCATCGGAACCTGGGAACCAGGCCGGTTACCCGACACGACCCGGTGACCCGGGGCTGTGGTGTCGACGGACTCGTGGACCTGGGTTCGGGGTCCCGACCTGACGCGGTGACCTGGGGCCGGTGTCCCCACGTGACCCGCTGACCTGGGGCCGGTGTCCCCACGTGACCCGCTGACCTGGGGCCGGTGACCCCACGTGACCCGGTCACCTGGGGCCGGTGTCCCCACGTGACCCGGTCACCTGGGGCCGGTGACCCCACGTGACCCGCTGACCTGGGGCCGGTGACCCCACGTGACCCGGTCACCTGGGGCCGGTGACCCCACGTGACCCGGTCACCTGGGGCCGGTGACCCCACGTGACCGGGTCACCTGGGGCCGGTGACCCTACGTGACCCGGTGACCTCGGGCAGGTGTCCCCACGTGACCCAGAGTCCTAGTGCCTGGGTGGTCATCGGAACCTGGGAACCAGGCCGGTTACCCGACACGACCCGGTGACCCGGGGCTGTGGTGTCGACGGACTCGTGGACCTGGGTTCGGGGTCCCGACCTGACGCGGTGACCTGGGGCCGGTGTCCCCACGTGACCCGCTGACCTGGGGCTGGTGTCCCCACGTGACCCGCTGACCTGGGGCCGGTGACCCCACGTGACCCGGTCACCTGGGGCCGGTGACCCCGCGTGACCCGGTCACCTGGGGCCGGGGTCCCCACGGGTCCCGGGGTCCTGGTGCCGGGGTGGTCACCGGAACGTGGGAACCAGGCCGGGTGCGCGACATGACCCGGTGACCTGGGGCCGGGTTAACGACCTGTCCAGGGGACCCGGGCCGGGGACCCGACAGGACCCGGTGGTCCTTCGCTGGTGTCCCGATGCAACCCGGGGACCCGGGCCCGGGCCCCCACGTGATCCAGTGATCCGGTGCTTTTGTCCCGATGCAACCCGGGGACCCGGGCCGGGGACCCGGTATGACTCCGTCTCCCGGGGCCGGGGTGGTCACCTGACACTGGTACCCGGGACAGCGACCCGACATGACCCCGTGACCCGGGGCCGGGGTGCCGACCTGTCCAGGGGACCCGACCCGGGTACCCGACAGGACCCGGTGATCTGCGGCTGGGGTAAAAACCCGTCCCGGGGACCCGGGCTGGGTCCCGACATGCCTTGGTTACCTGGGGCCGGTGTCCCCACGTGACCCGCTGACCTGGGGCCGGTGACCCCACGTGACCCGGTCACCTGGGGCCGGTGTCCCCACGTGACCCGGTCACCTGGGGCCGGTGACCCCACGTGACCCGCTGACCTGGGGCCGGTGACCCCACGTGACCCGGTCACCTGGGGCCGGTGTCCCCACATGACCCGCTGACCTGGGGCCGGTGACCCCACGTGACCCGGTCACCTGGGGCCGGTGACCCCACGTGACCCGCTCACCTGGGGCCGGTGACCCCACGTGACCCGGTCACCTGGGGCCGGTGACCCCACGTGACCCGGTGACCTGGGGCCGGTGTCCCCACGTGACCCGCTGACCTGGGGCCGGTGACCCCACGTGACCCGGTCACCTGGGGCCGGTGTCCCCACGTGACCCGGTCACCTGGGGCCGGTGACCCCACGTGACCCGCTGACCTGGGGCCGGTGACCCCACGTGACCCGGTCACCTGGGGCCGGTGACCCCACGTGACCGGGTCACCTGGGGCCGGTGACCCCACGTGACCCGGTGACCTGGGGCCGGTGTCCCCACGTGACCCAGAGTCCTAGTGCCGGGGTGGTCATCGGAACCTGGGAACCAGGCCGGTTACCCGACACGACCCGGTGACCCGGGGCTGTGGTGTCGACGGACTCGTGGACCTGGGTTCGGGGTCCCGACCTGACGCGGTGACCTGGGGCCGGTGTCCCCACGTGACCCGCTGACCTGGGGCCGGTGTCCCCACGTGACCCGCTGACCTGGGGCCGGTGACCCCACGTGACCCGGTCACCTGGGGCCGGTGTCCCCACGTGACCCGGTCACCTGGGGCCGGTGACCCCACGTGACCCGCTGACCTGGGGCCGGTGACCCCACGTGACCCGGTCACCTGGGGCCGGTGACCCCACGTGACCCGGTCACCTGGGGCCGGTGACCCCACGTGACCGGGTCACCTGGGGCCGGTGACCCTACGTGACCCGGTGACCTCGGGCAGGTGTCCCCACGTGACCCAGAGTCCTAGTGCCTGGGTGGTCATCGGAACCTGGGAACCAGGCCGGTTACCCGACACGACCCGGTGACCCGGGGCTGTGGTGTCGACGGACTCGTGGACCTGGGTTCGGGGTCCCGACCTGACGCGGTGACCTGGGGCCGGTGTCCCCACGTGACCCGCTGACCTGGGGCTGGTGTCCCCACGTGACCCGCTGACCTGGGGCCGGTGACCCCACGTGACCCGGTCACCTGGGGCCGGTGACCCCGCGTGACCCGGTCACCTGGGGCCGGGGTCCCCACGGGTCCCGGGGTCCTGGTGCCGGGGTGGTCACCGGAACGTGGGAACCAGGCCGGGTGCGCGACATGACCCGGTGACCTGGGGCCGGGTTAACGACCTGTCCAGGGGACCCGGGCCGGGGACCCGACAGGACCCGGTGGTCCTTCGCTGGTGTCCCGATGCAACCCGGGGACCCGGGCCCGGGCCCCCACGTGATCCAGTGATCCGGTGCTTTTGTCCCGATGCAACCTGGGGACCCGGGCCGGGGACCCGGTATGACTCCGTCTCCCGGGGCCGGGGTGGTCACCTGACACTGGTACCCGGGACAGCGACCCGACATGACCCCGTGACCCGGGGCCGGGGTGCCGACCTGTCCAGGGGACCCGACCCGGGTACCCGACAGGACCCGGTGATCTGCGGCTGGGGTAAAAACCCGTCCCGGGGACCCGGGCTGGGTCCCGACATGCCTTGGTTACCTGGGGCCGGTGTCCCCACGTGACCCGCTGACCTGGGGCCGGTGACCCCACGTGACCCGGTCACCTGGGGCCGGTGTCCCCACGTGACCCGGTCACCTGGGGCCGGTGACCCCACGTGACCCGCTGACCTGGGGCCGGTGACCCCACGTGACCCGGTCACCTGGGGCCGGTGTCCCCACGTGACCCGGTCACCTGGTGCCGGTGACCCCACGTGACCCGGTCACCTGGGGCCGGTGTCCCCACGTGACCCGCTGACCTGGGGTCGGTGACCCCACGTGACCCGGTCACCTGGGGCCGGTGACCCCACGTGACCCGCTCACCTGGGGCCGGTGACCCCACGTGACCCGGTCACCTGGGGCCGGTGACCCCACGTGACCCGGTGACCTGGGGCCGGTGTCCCCACGTGACCCGCTGACCTGGGGCCGGTGACCCCACGTGACCCGGTCACCTGGGGCCGGTGTCCCCACGTGACCCGGTCACCTGGGGCCGGTGACCCCACGTGACCCGCTGACCTGGGGCCGGTGACCCCACGTGACCCGGTCACCTGGGGCCGGTGACCCCACGTGACCGGGTCACCTGGGGCCGGTGACCCCATGTGACCCGGTGACCTGGGGCCGGTGTCCCCACATGACCCAGTATCCTAGTGCCGGGGTGGTCATCGGAACCTGGGAACCAGGCCGGTTACCCGACACGACCCGGTGACCCGGGGCTGTGGTGTCGACGGACTCGTGGACCTGGGTTCGGGGTCCCGACCTGACGCGGTGACCTGGGGCCGGTGTCCCCACGTGACCCGCTGACCTGGGGCCGGTGTCCCCACGTGACCCGCTGACCTGGGGCCGGTGACCCCACGTGACCCGGTCACCTGGGGCCGGTGACCCCGCGTGACCCGGTCACCTGGGGCCGGGGTCCCCACGGGACCCGGGGTCCTGGTGCCGGGGTGGTCACCGGAACGTGGGAACCAGGCCGGGTGCGCGACATGACCCGGTGACCTGGGGCCGGGTTAACGACCTGTATAGGGGACCCGGGCCGGGGACCCGACAGGACCCGGTGGTCCTTCGCTGGTGTCCCGATGCAACCCGGGGACCCGGGCCCGGGCCCCCACGTGATATAGTGATCCGGTGCTTTTGTCCCGATGCAACCCGGGGACCCAGGCCGGGGACCCGGTATGACTCCGTCTCCCGGGGCCGGGGTGGTCACCTGACACTGGTACCCGGGACAGCGACCCGACATGACCCCGTGACCCGGGGCCGGGGTGCCGACCTGTCCAGGGGACCCGACCCGGGTACCCGACAGGACCCGGTGATCTGCGGCTGGGGTAAAAACCCGTCCCGGGGACCCGGGCTGGGTCCCGACATGACCCGGTGACCTGGGGCTGTGGTGTCGACCGGACTCGGGGACCTGGTCCGGTGTCCCGTCATGACCCGGGGACCTGGGGTCGGGGTGGTCACCAGACCCTTGTACCCAGGCCGTTGACCCGACATGACCCTGTGACCCGGGGCCTGGGTAAAAATCCAACCCGGGGACCCGGGCATGGGACGTGACATGACCCGACCTGGGTCCGGGGTCCCGAACTGACCCGGTGACCTGGGTCCGGGGACTCGGTATGACCCGGTTACCTGGGTCCGGTGTCCCCACGTGACCCGGTCACCTGGGGCCGGTGACCCCACGTGACCAGGTCACCTGGGGCCGGTGACCCCACGTGACCCGGTCACCTGGGGCCGGTGACCCCACGTGACCCGGTCACCTGGGGCCGGGGTGGTCATCGGAACCTGGGAACCAGGCCGGGTGCGCGAGATGACCGGGTGACCTGGGGCCGGGTTATCGACCTGTCCAGGGGACCCGGGCCGGGGACCCGACAGGACCCGGTGATCTGCGGCTGGGGTAAAAACCCGTCCCGGGGACCCGGGCTGGGTCCCGACATGCCTTGGTTACCTGGGGCCGGTGTCCCCACGTGACCCGCTGACCTGGGGCCGGTGACCCCACGTGACCCGGTCACCTGGGGCCGGTGTCCCCACGTGACCCTCTGACCTGGGGCCGGTGACCCCACGTGACCCGCTGACCTGGGGCCGGTGACCCCACGTGACCCGGTCACCTGGGGCCGGTGACCCCACGTGACCCGGTCACCTGGGGCCGGTGTCCCCACGTGACCCGGTCACCTGGGGCCGGTAACCCCACGTGACCCGGTCACCTGGGGCCGGTGACCCCACGTGACCCGGTCACCTGGGGCCGGTGTCCCCACGTGACCCGCTGACCTGGGGCCGGTGACCCCACGTGACCCGGTCACCTGGGGCCGGTGACCCCACGTGACCCGGTCACCTGGGGCCGGTGACCCCACGTGACCAGGTCACCTGGGGCCGGTGACCCCACGTGACCCGCTGACCTGGGGCCGGTGACCCCACGTGACCCGGTCACCTGGGGCCGGTGTCCCCACGTGACCCGGTCACCTGGGGCCGGTGACCCCACGTGACCCGCTGACCTGGGGCCGGTGACCCCACGTGACCGGGTCACCTGGGGCCGGTGACCCTACGTGACCCGGTGACCTGGGGCAGGTGTCCCCACGTGACCCAGAGTCCTAGTGCCTGGGTGGTCATCGGAACCTGGGAACCAGGCCGGTTACCCGACACGACCCGGTGACCCGGGGCTGTGGTGTCGACGGACTCGTGGACCTGGGTTCGGGGTCCCGACCTGACGCGGTGACCTGGGGCCGGTGTCCCCACGTGACCCGCTGACCTGGGGCCGGTGTCCCCACGTGACCCGCTGACCTGGGGCCGGTGACCCCACGTGACCCGGTCACCTGGGGCCGGGGTCCCCACGGGTCCCGGGGTCCTGGTGCCGGGGTGGTCACCGGAACGTGGGAACCAGGCCGGGTGCGCGACATGACCCGGTGACCTGGGGCCGGGTTAACGACCTGTCCAGGGGACCCGGGCCGGGGACCCGACAGGACCCGGTGGTCCTTCGCTGGTGTCCCGATGCAACCCGGGGACCCGGGCCCGGGCCCCCACGTGATCCAGTGATCCGGTGCTTTTGTCCCGATGCAACCCGGGGACCCGGGCCGGGGACCCGGTATGACTCCGTCTCCCGGGGCCGGGGTGGTCACCTGACACTGGTACCCGGGACAGCGACCCGACATGACCCCGTGACCCGGGGCCGGGGTGCCGACCTGTCCAGGGGACCCGACCCGGGTACCCGACAGGACCCGGTGATCTGCGGCTGGGGTAAAAACCCGTCCCAGGGACCCGGGCTGGGTCCCGACATGACCCGGTGACCCGGGGCTGTGGTGTCGACGGACTCGTGGACCTGGGTTCGGGGTCCCGACCTGACGCGGTGACCTGGGGCCGGTGTCCCCACGTGACCCGCTGACCTGGGGCCGGTGTCCCCATGTGACCCGGTCACCTGGGACCGGTGACCCCACGTGACCCGGTAACCTGGGGCCGGTGACCCCGCGTGACCCGGTCACCTGGGGCCGGGGTCCCCACGGGACCCGGGGTCCTGGTGCCGGGGTGGTCACCGGAACGTGGGAACCAGGCCGGGTGCGCGACATGACCCGGTGACCTGGGGCCGGGTTAACGACCTGTATAGGGGACCCGGGCCGGGGACCCGACAGGACCCGGTGGTCCTTCGCTGGTGTCCCGATGCAACCCGGGGACCCGGGCCCGGGCCCCCACGTGATCCAGTGATCCGGTGCTTTTGTCCCGATGCAACCTGGGGACCCGGGCCGGGGACCCGGTATGACTCCGTCTCCCGGGGCCGGGGTGGTCACCTGACACTGGTACCCGGGACAGCGACCCGACATGACCCCGTGACCCGGGGCCGGGGTGCCGACCTGTCCAGGGGACCCGACCCGGGTACCCGACAGGACCCGGTGATCTGCGGTTGGGGTAAAAACCCATCCCGGGGACCCGGGCTGGGTCCCGACATGACCCGGTGACCTGGGGCTGTGGTGTCGACCGGACTCGGGGACCTGGTCCGGTGTCCCGTCATGACCCGGGGACCTGGGGTCGGGGTGGTCACCAGACCCTTGTACCCAGGCCGTTGACCCGACATGACCCTGTGACCCGGGGCCTGGGTAAAAATCCAACCCGGGGACCCGGGCATGGGACGTGACATGACCCGACCTGGGTCCGGGGTCCCGAACTGACCCGGTGACCTGGGTCCGGGGACTCGGTATGACCCGGTTACCTGGGTCCGGTGTCCCCACGTGACCCGGTCACCTGGGGCCGGTGACCCCACGTGACCCGCTCACCTGGGGCCGGTGACCCCACGTGACCCGGTCACCTGGGGCCGGTGACCCCACGTGACCCGGTCACCTGGGGCCGGTGACCCCACGTGACCCGGTGACCTGGGGCCGGTGTCCCCACGTGACCCAGAGTCCTAGTGCCGGGGTGGTCATCTGAACCTGGGAACCAGGCCGGTTACCCGACACGACCCGGTAACCCGGGGCTGTGGTGTCGACGGACTCGTGGACCTGGGTTCGGGGTCCCGACCTGACGCGGTGACCTGGGGCCGGTGTCCCCACGTTACCCGCTGACCTGGGGCCGGGGTCCCCACGTGACCCGCTGACCTGGGGCCGGTGACCCCACGTGACCCGGTCACCTGGGGCCGGTGACCCCGCGTGACCCGGTCACCTGGGGCCGGGGTCCCCACGGGACCCGGGGTCCTGGTGCCGGGGTGGTCACCGGAACGTGGGAACCAGGCCGGGTGCGCGACATGACCCGGTGACCTGGGGCCGGGTTAACGACCTGTCCAGGGGACCCGGGCCGGGGACCCGACAGGACCCGGTGGTCCTTCGCTGGTGTCCCGATGCAACCCGGGGACCCGGGCCCGGGCCCCCACGTGATCCAGTGATCCGGTGCTTTTGTCCCGATGCAACCCGGGGACCCGGGCCGGGGACCCGGTATGACTCCGTCTCCCGGGGCCGGGGTGGTCACCTGACACTGGTACCCGGGACAGCGACCCGACATGACCCCGTGACCCGGGGCCGGGGTGCCGACCTGTCCAGGGGACCCAACCCGGGTACCCGACAGGACCCGGTGATCTGCGGCTGGGGTAAAAACCCGTCCCGGGGACCCGGGCTGCGTCCCGACATGACCCGGTGACCTGGGGCTGTGGTGTCGACCGGACTCAGGGACCTGGTCCGGTGTCCCGTCATGACCCGGGGACCTGGGGTCGGGGTGGTCACCAGACCCTTGTACCCAGGCCGTTGACCCGACATGACCCTGTGACCCGGGGCCTGGGTAAAAATCCAACCCGGGGACCCGGGCATGGGACGTGACATGACCCGACCTGGGTCCGGGGTCCCGAACTGACCCGGTGACCTGGGTCCGGGGACTCGGTATGACCCGGTTACCTGGGTCCGGTGTCCCCACGTGACCCGGTCACCTGGGGCCGGTGACCCCACGTGACCAGGTCACCTGGGGCCGGTGACCCCACGTGACCCGGTCACCTGGTGCCGGTGACCCCACGTGACCCGGTCACCTGGGGCCGGTGACCCCACGTGACCCGGTCACCTGGGGCCGGTGTCCCCACGTGACCCGGTCACCTGGGGCCGGTGACCCCACGTGACCCGGTCACCTGGGGCCGGTGACCCCACGTGACCCGGTCACCTGGGGCCGGTGTTCCCACGTGACCCGGTCACCTGGGGCCGGTGACCCCACGTGACCCGGTCACCTGGGGCCGGGGTGGTCATCGGAACCTGGGAACCAGGCCGGGTGCGCGAGATGACCGGGTGACCTGGGGCCGGGTTATCGACCTGTCCAGGGGACCCGGGCCGGGGACCCGACAGGACCCGGTGATCTGCGGCTGGGGTAAAAACCCGTCCCGGGGACCCGGGCTGGGTCCCGACATGACCCGGTGACCTGGGGCTGTGGTGTCGACCGGACTCGGGGACCTGGTCCGGTGTCCCGTCATGACCCGGGGACCTGGGGTCGGGGTGGTCACCAGACCCTTGTACCCAGGCCGTTGACCCGACATGACCCAGTGACCCGGGGCCTGGGTAAAAATCCAACCCGGGGACCCGGGCATGGGACGTGACATGACCCGACCTGGGTCCGGGGTCCCGAACTGACCCGGTGACCTGGGTCCGGGGACTCGGTATGACCCGGTTACCTGGATCCGGTGTCCCCACGTGACCCGGTCACCTGGGGCCGGTGACCCCACGTGACCCGGTCACCTGGGGCCGGTGACCCCACGTGACCAGGTCACCTGGGGCCGGTGACCCCACGTGACCCGGTCACCTGGGGCCGGTGACCCCACGTGACCCGGTCACCTGGGGCCGGTGACCCCACGTGACCCGGTCACCTGGGGCCGGTGACCCCACGTGACCCGGTCACCTGGGGCCGGTGACCCCACGTGACCCGGTCACCTGGGGCCGGTGACCCCACGTGACCCGGTCACCTGGGGCCGGTGTCCCCACGTGACCCGGTCACCTGGGGCCGGTGACCCCACGTGACCCGGTCACCTGGGGCCGGTGACCCCACGTGACCCGGTCACCTGGGGCCGGTGACCCCACGTGACCCGGTCACCTGGGGCCGGTGTCCCCACGTGACCCGGTCACCTGGGGCCGGTGACCCCACGTGACCCGGTCACCTGGGGCCGGTGACCCCACGTGACCCGGTCACCTGGTGCCGGTGACCCCACGTGACCCGGTCACCTGGGGCCGGTGACCCCACGTGACCCGGTCACCTGGTGCCGGTGACCCCACGTGACCCGGTCACCTGGGGCCGGTGACCCCACGTGACCCGATGACCTGGGGCCGGTGTCCCCACGTGACCCGGTCACCTGGGGCCGGTGTCCCCACGTGACCCGGGGTCCTTGTGCCGGGGTGGTCATCGGAACCTTGGAACCAGGCCGGTTACCCGACACGACCCGGTGACCCGGGGCTGTGGTGTCGACGGACTCGTGGACCTGTGTTCGGGGTCCCGACCTGACGCGGTGACCTGGGGCCGGTGTCCCCACGTGACCCGCTGACCTGGGGCCGGTGACCCCACGTGACCCGGTCACCTGGGGCCGGTGTCCCCACGTGACCCGGTCACCTGGGGCCGGTGACCCCACGTGACCCGGTCACCTGGGGCCGGTGACCCCACGTGACCGGGTCACCTGGGGCCGGTGACCCCACGTGACCCGGTGACCTGGGGCCGGTGTCCCCACGTGACCCAGAGTCCTAGTGCCGGGGTGGTCATCGGAACCTGGGAACCAGGCCGGTTACCCGACACGACCCGGTGACCCGGGGCTGTGGTGTCGACGGACTCGTGGACCTGGGTTCGGGGTCCCGACCTGACGCGGTGACCTGGGGCCGGTGTCCCCACGTGACCCGCTGACCTGGGGCTGGTGTCCCCACGTGACCCGCTGACCTGGGGCCGGTGACCCCACGTGACCCGGTCACCTGGGGCCGGTGACCCCGCGTGACCCGGTCACCTGGGGCCGGGGTCCCCACGGGTCCCGGGGTCCTGGTGCCGGGGTGGTCACCGGAACGTGGGAACCAGGCCGGGTGCGCGACATGACCCGGTGACCTGGGGCCGGGTTAACGACCTGTCCAGGGGACCCGGGCCGGGGACCCGACAGGACCCGGTGGTCCTTCGCTGGTGTCCCGATGCAACCCGGGGACCCGGGCCCGGGCCCCCACGTGATCCAGTGATCCGGTGCTTTTGTCCCGATGCAACCTGGGGACCCGGGCCGGGGACCCGGTATGACTCCGTCTCCCGGGGCCGGGGTGGTCACCTGACACTGGTACCCGGGACAGCGACCCGACATGACCCCGTGACCCGGGGCCGGGGTGCCGACCTGTCCAGGGGACCCGACCCGGGTACCCGACAGGACCCGGTGATCTGCGGCTGGGGTAAAAACCCGTCCCGGGGACCCGGGCTGGGTCCCGACATGCCTTGGTTACCTGGGGCCGGTGTCCCCACGTGACCCGCTGACCTGGGGCCGGTGACCCCACGTGACCCGGTCACCTGGGGCCGGTGTCCCCACGTGACCCGGTCACCTGGGGCCGGTGACCCCACGTGACCCGCTGACCTGGGGCCGGTGACCCCACGTGACCCGGTCACCTGGGGCCGGTGTCCCCACGTGACCCGGTCACCTGGTGCCGGTGACCCCACGTGACCCGGTCACCTGGGGCCGGTGTCCCCACGTGACCCGCTGACCTGGGGTCGGTGACCCCACGTGACCCGGTCACCTGGGGCCGGTGACCCCACGTGACCCGCTCACCTGGGGCCGGTGACCCCACGTGACCCGGTGACCTGGGGCCGGTGTCCCCACGTGACCCGCTGACCTGGGGCCGGTGACCCCACGTGACCCGGTCACCTGGGGCCGGTGTCCCCACGTGACCCGGTCACCTGGGGCCGGTGACCCCACGTGACCCGCTGACCTGGGGCCGGTGACCCCACGTGACCCGGTCACCTGGGGCCGGTGACCCCACGTGACCGGGTCACCTGGGGCCGGTGACCCCATGTGACCCGGTGACCTGGGGCCGGTGTCCCCACGTGACCCAGTATCCTAGTGCCGGGGTGGTCATCGGAACCTGGGAACCAGGCCGGTTACCCGACACGACCCGGTGACCCGGGGCTGTGGTGTCGACGGACTCGTGGACCTGGGTTCGGGGTCCCGACCTGACGCGGTGACCTGGGGCCGGTGTCCCCACGTGACCCGCTGACCTGGGGCCGGTGTCCCCACGTGACCCGCTGACCTGGGGCCGGTGACCCCACGTGACCCGGTCACCTGGGGCCGGTGACCCCGCGTGACCCGGTCACCTGGGGCCGGGGTCCCCACGGGACCCGGGGTCCTGGTGCCGGGGTGGTCACCGGAACGTGGGAACCAGGCCGGGTGCGCGACATGACCCGGTGACCTGGGGCCGGGTTAACGACCTGTATAGGGGACCCGGGCCGGGGACCCGACAGGACCCGGTGGTCCTTCGCTGGTGTCCCGATGCAACCCGGGGACCCGGGCCCGGGCCCCCACGTGATATAGTGATCCGGTGCTTTTGTCCCGATGCAACCCGGGGACCCAGGCCGGGGACCCGGTATGACTCCGTCTCCCGGGGCCGGGGTGGTCACCTGACACTGGTACCCGGGACAGCGACCCGACATGACCCCGTGACCCGGGGCCGGGGTGCCGACCTGTCCAGGGGACCCGACCCGGGTACCCGACAGGACCCGGTGATCTGCGGCTGGGGTAAAAACCCGTCCCGGGGACCCGGGCTGGGTCCCGACATGACCCGGTGACCTGGGGCTGTGGTGTCGACCGGACTCGGGGACCTGGTCCGGTGTCCCGTCATGACCCGGGGACCTGGGGTCGGGGTGGTCACCAGACCCTTGTACCCAGGCCGTTGACCCGACATGACCCTGTGACCCGGGGCCTGGGTAAAAATCCAACCCGGGGACCCGGGCATGGGACGTGACATGACCCGACCTGGGTCCGGGGTCCCGAACTGACCCGGTGACCTGGGTCCGGGGACTCGGTATGACCCGGTTACCTGGGTCCGGTGTCCCCACGTGACCCGGTCACCTGGGGCCGGTGACCCCACGTGACCAGGTCACCTGGGGCCGGTGACCCCACGTGACCCGGTCACCTGGGGCCGGTGACCCCACGTGACCCGGTCACCTGGGGCCGGGGTGGTCATCGGAACCTGGGAACCAGGCCGGGTGCGCGAGATGACCGGGTGACCTGG
Organism: Somateria mollissima; assembly: GCA_951411735.1. Lineage (NCBI taxonomy): Eukaryota > Metazoa > Chordata > Aves > Anseriformes > Anatidae > Somateria > Somateria mollissima. Next base: position 556,901 of record CATOCB010000161.1, read on the forward strand.
GGCCGGGTTATAGACCTGTCCAGGGGACCCGGGCCGGGGACCCGACAGGACCCGGTGATCTGCGGCTGGGGTAAAAACCCGTCCCGGGGACCCGGGCTGGGTCCCGACATGCCTTGGTTACCTGGGGCCGGTGTCCCCACGTGACCCGCTGACCTGGGGCCGGTGACCCCACGTGACCCGGTCACCTGGGGCCGGTGTCCCCACGTGACCCTCTGACCTGGGGCCGGTGACCCCACGTGACCCGCTGACCTGGGGCCGGTGACCCCACGTGACCCGGTCACCTGGGGCCGGTGACCCCACGTGACCCGGTCACCTGGGGCCGGTGTCCCCACGTGACCCGGTCACCTGGGGCCGGTAACCCCACGTGACCCGGTCACCTGGGGCCGGTGACCCCACGTGACCCGGTCACCTGGGGCCGGTGTCCCCACGTGACCCGCTGACCTGGGGCCGGTGACCCCACGTGACCCGGTCACCTGGGGCCGGTGACCCCACGTGACCCGGTCACCTGGGGCCGGTGACCCCACGTGACCAGGTCACCTGGGGCCGGTGACCCCACGTGACCCGCTGACCTGGGGCCGGTGACCCCACGTGACCGGGTCACCTGGGGCCGGTGACCCTACGTGACCCGGTGACCTGGGGCAGGTGTCCCCACGTGACCCAGAGTCCTAGTGCCTGGGTGGTCATCGGAACCTGGGAACCAGGCTGGTTACCCGACACGACCCGGTGACCCGGGGCTGTGGTGTCGACGGACTCGTGGACCTGGGTTCGGGGTCCCGACCTGACGCGGTGACCTGGGGCCGGTGTCCCCACGTGACCCGCTGACCTGGGGCCGGTGTCCCCACGTGACCCGCTGACCTGGGGCCGGTGACCCCACGTGACCCGGTCACCTGGGGCCGGTGACCCCGCGTGACCCGGTCACCTGGGGCCGGGGTCCCCACGGGTCCCGGGGTCCTGGTGCCGGGGTGGTCACCGGAACGTGGGAACCAGGCCGGGTGCGCGACATGACCCGGTGACCTGGGGCCGGGTTAACGACCTGTCCAGGGGACCCGGGCCGGGGACCCGACAGGACCCGGTGGTCCTTCGCTGGTGTCCCGATGCAACCCGGGGACCCGGGCCCGGGCCCCCACGTGATCCAGTGATCCGGTGCTTTTGTCCCGATGCAACCCGGGGACCCGGGCCGGGGACCCGGTATGACTCCGTCTCCCGGGGCCGGGGTGGTCACCTGACACTGGTACCCGGGACAGCGACCCGACATGACCCCGTGACCCGGGGCCGGGGTGCCGACCTGTCCAGGGGACCCGACCCGGGTACCCGACAGGACCCGGTGATCTGCGGCTGGGGTAAAAACCCGTCCCAGGGACCCGGGCTGGGTCCCGACATGACCCGGTGACCCGGGGCTGTGGTGTCGACGGACTCGTGGACCTGGGTTCGGGGTCCCGACCTGACGCGGTGACCTGGGGCCGGTGTCCCCACGTGACCCGCTGACCTGGGGCCGGTGTCCCCATGTGACCCGGTCACCTGGGACCGGTGACCCCACGTGACCCGGTAACCTGGGGCCGGTGACCCCGCGTGACCCGGTCACCTGGGGCCGGGGTCCCCACGGGACCCGGGGTCCTGGTGCCGGGGTGGTCACCGGAACGTGGGAACCAGGCCGGGTGCGCGACATGACCCGGTGACCTGGGGCCGGGTTAACGACCTGTATAGGGGACCCGGGCCGGGGACCCGACAGGACCCGGTGGTCCTTCGCTGGTGTCCCGATGCAACCCGGGGACCCGGGCCCGGGCCCCCACGTGATCCAGTGATCCGGTGCTTTTGTCCCGATGCAACCTGGGGACCCGGGCCGGGGACCCGGTATGACTCCGTCTCCCGGGGCCGGGGTGGTCACCTGACACTGGTACCCGGGACAGCGACCCGACATGACCCCGTGACCCGGGGCCGGGGTGCCGACCTGTCCAGGGGACCCGACCCGGGTACCCGACAGGACCCGGTGATCTGCGGCTGGGGTAAAAACCCATCCCGGGGACCCGGGCTGGGTCCCGACATGACCCGGTGACCTGGGGCTGTGGTGTCGACCGGACTCGGGGACCTGGTCCGGTGTCCCGTCATGACCCGGGGACCTGGGGTCGGGGTGGTCACCAGACCCTTGTACCCAGGCCGTTGACCCGACATGACCCTGTGACCCGGGGCCTGGGTAAAAATCCAACCCGGGGACCCGGGCATGGGACGTGACATGACCCGACCTGGGTCCGGGGTCCCGAACTGACCCGGTGACCTGGGTCCGGGGACTCGGTATGACCCGGTTACCTGGGTCCGGTGTCCCCACGTGACCCGGTCACCTGGGGCCGGTGACCCCACGTGACCAGGTCACCCGGGGCCGGTGACCCCACGTGACCAGGTCACCTGGGGCCGGTGACCCCACATGACCCGGTCACCTGGGGCCGGTGACCCCACGTGACCCGGTCACCTGGGGCCGGTGAACCCACGTGACCCGGTCACCTGGGGCCGGTGACCCCACGTGACCCGGTCACCTGGGGCCGGTGACCCCACGTGACCCGGTCACCTGGGGCCGGTGACCCCACGTGACCCGGTCACCTGGGGCCGGTGACCCCACGTGACCCGGTCACCTGGGGCCGGTGTCCCCACGTGACCCGGTCACCTGGGGCCGGTGACCCCACGTGACCCGGTCACCTGGGGCCGGTGACCCCACGTGACCCGGTCACCTGGGGCCGGTGACCCCACGTGACCCGGTCACCTGGGGCCGGTGTCCCCACGTGACCCGGTCACCTGGGGCCGGTGACCCCACGTGACCCGGTCACCTGGGGCCGGTGACCCCACGTGACCCGGTCACCTGGGGCCGGTGACCCCACGTGACCCGCTGACCTGGGGCCGGTGACCCCACGTGACCAGGTCACCTGGGGCCGGTGACCCCACGTGACCCGGTCACCTGGGGCCGGTGACCCCACGTGACCAGATGACCTGGGGCTGGTGTCCCCACGTGACCCGGTCACCTGGGGCCGGTGTCCCCACGTGACCCGGGGTCCTGGTGCCGGGGTGGTCATCGGAACCTGGGAACCAGGCCGGTTACCCGACACGACCCGGTAACCCGGGGCTGTGGTGTCGACGGACTCGTGGACCTGGGTTCGGGGTCCCGACCTGACGCGGTGACCTGGGGCCGGTGACCCCACGTGACCGGGTCACCTGGGGCCGGTGACCCCACGTGACCCGGTCACCTGGGGCCGGTGACCCCACGTGACCCGGTCACCTGGGGCCGGTGTCCCCACGTGACCCGGTCACCTCGTGCCGGTGACCCCACGTGACCCGGTCACCTGGGGCCGGTGACCCCACGTGACCCGGTCACCTGGGGCCGGTGACCCCACGTGACCCGGTCACCTGGGGCCGGTGAACCCACGTGACCCGGTCACCTGGGGCCGGTGACCCCACGTGACCCGGTCACCTGGGGCCGGTGACCCCACGTGACCCGGTGACCTGGGGCCGGTGTCCCCACGTGACTCGCTGATCTGGGGCCGGTGTCCCCACGTGACCCGGTCACCTGGGGCCGGTGTCCCCACGTGACCCGGTCACCTGGGGCCGGTGACCCCACGTGACCCGCTGACCTGGGGCCGGTGACCCCACGTGACCCGGTCACCTGGGGCCGGTGACCCCACGTGACCCGGTCACCTGGGGCCGGTGTCCCCACGTGACCCGGTCACCTGGTGCTGGTGACCCCACGTGACCCGGTCACCTGGGGCCGGTGACCCCACGTGACCCGGTCACCTGGGGCCGGTGTCCCCACGTGACCCGCTGACCTGGGGCCGGTGACCCCACGTGACCCGGTCACCTGGGGCCGGTGACCCCACGTGACCCGCTCACCTGGGGCCGGTGACCCCACGTGACCCGGTCACCTGGGGCCGGTGACCCCACGTGACCCGGTCACCTGGGGCCGGTGACCCCACGTGACCCGGTGACCTGGGGCCGGTGTCCCCACGTGACCCAGAGTCCTAGTGCCGGGGTGGTCATCTGAACCTGGGAACCAGGCCGGTTACCCGACACGACCCGGTAACCCGGGGCTGTGGTGTCGACGGACTCGTGGACCTGGGTTCGGGGTCCCGACCTGACGCGGTGACCTGGGGCCGGTGTCCCCACGTGACCCGCTGACCTGGGGCCGGGGTCCCCACGTGACCCGCTGACCTGGGGCCGGTGACCCCACGTGACCCGGTCACCTGGGGCCGGTGACCCCGCGTGACCCGGTCACCTGGGGCCGGGGTCCCCACGGGACCCGGGGTCCTGGTGCCGGGGTGGTCACCGGAACGTGGGAACCAGGCCGGGTGCGCGACATGACCCGGTGACCTGGGGCCGGGTTAACGACCTGTCCAGGGGACCCGGGCCGGGGACCCGACAGGACCCGGTGGTCCTTCGCTGGTGTCCCGATGCAACCCGGGGACCCGGGCCCGGGCCCCCACGTGATCCAGTGATCCGGTGCTTTTGTCCCGATGCAACCCGGGGACCCGGGCCGGGGACCCGGTATGACTCCGTCTCCCGGGGCCGGGGTGGTCACCTGACACTGGTACCCGGGACAGCGACCCGACATGACCCCGTGACCCGGGGCCGGGGTGCCGACCTGTCCAGGGGACCCAACCCGGGTACCCGACAGGACCCGGTGATCTGCGGCTGGGGTAAAAACCCGTCCCGGGGACCCGGGCTGCGTCCCGACATGACCCGGTGACCTGGGGCTGTGGTGTCGACCGGACTCAGGGACCTGGTCCGGTGTCCCGTCATGACCCGGGGACCTGGGGTCGGGGTGGTCACCAGACCCTTGTACCCAGGCCGTTGACCCGACATGACCCTGTGACCCGGGGCCTGGGTAAAAATCCAACCCGGGGACCCGGGCATGGGACGTGACATGACCCGACCTGGGTCCGGGGTCCCGAACTGACCCGGTGACCTGGGTCCGGGGACTCGGTATGACCCGGTTACCTGGGTCCGGTGTCCCCACGTGACCCGGTCACCTGGGGCCGGTGACCCCACGTGACCAGGTCACCTGGGGCCGGTGACCCCACGTGACCCGGTCACCTGGTGCCGGTGACCCCACGTGACCCGGTCACCTGGGGCCGGTGACCCCACGTGACCCGGTCACCTGGGGCCGGTGTCCCCACGTGACCCGGTCACCTGGGGCCGGTGACCCCACGTGACCCGGTCACCTGGGGCCGGTGACCCCACGTGACCCGGTCACCTGGGGCCGGTGTTCCCACGTGACCCGGTCACCTGGGGCCGGTGACCCCACGTGACCCGGTCACCTGGGGCCGGGGTGGTCATCGGAACCTGGGAACCAGGCCGGGTGCGCGAGATGACCGGGTGACCTGGGGCCGGGTTATCGACCTGTCCAGGGGACCCGGGCCGGGGACCCGACAGGACCCGGTGATCTGCGGCTGGGGTAAAAACCCGTCCCGGGGACCCGGGCTGGGTCCCGACATGACCCGGTGACCTGGGGCTGTGGTGTCGACCGGACTCGGGGACCTGGTCCGGTGTCCCGTCATGACCCGGGGACCTGGGGTCGGGGTGGTCACCAGACCCTTGTACCCAGGCCGTTGACCCGACATGACCCAGTGACCCGGGGCCTGGGTAAAAATCCAACCCGGGGACCCGGGCATGGGACGTGACATGACCCGACCTGGGTCCGGGGTCCCGAACTGACCCGGTGACCTGGGTCCGGGGACTCGGTATGACCCGGTTACCTGGATCCGGTGTCCCCACGTGACCCGGTCACCTGGGGCCGGTGACCCCACGTGACCCGGTCACCTGGGGCCGGTGACCCCACGTGACCAGGTCACCTGGGGCCGGTGACCCCACGTGACCCGGTCACCTGGGGCCGGTGACCCCACGTGACCCGGTCACCTGGGGCCGGTGACCCCACGTGACCCGGTCACCTGGGGCCGGTGACCCCACGTGACCCGGTCACCTGGGGCCGGTGTCCCCACGTGACCCGGTCACCTGGGGCCGGTGACCCCACGTGACCCGGTCACCTGGGGCCGGTGACCCCACGTGACCAGGTCACCTGGGGCCGGTGACCCCACGTGACCCGGTCACCTGGGGCCGGTGACCCCACGTGACCCGGTCACCTGGGGCCGGTGTCCCCACGTGACCCGGTCACCTGGGGCCGGTGACCCCACGTGACCCGGTCACCTGGGGCCGGTGACCCCACGTGACCCGGTCACCTGGTGCCGGTGACCCCACGTGACCCGGTCACCTGGGGCCGGTGACCCCACGTGACCCGGTCACCTGGTGCCGGTGACCCCACGTGACCCGGTCACCTGGGGCCGGTGACCCCACGTGACCCGATGACCTGGGGCCGGTGTCCCCACGTGACCCGGTCACCTGGGGCCGGTGTCCCCACGTGACCCGGGGTCCTTGTGCCGGGGTGGTCATCGGAACCTTGGAACCAGGCCGGTTACCCGACACGACCCGGTGACCCGGGGCTGTGGTGTCGACGGACTCGTGGACCTGGGTTCGGGGTCCCGACCTGACGCGGTGACCTGGGGCCGGTGTCCCCACGTGACCCGCTGACCTGGGGCCGGTGACCCCACGTGACCCGGTCACCTGGGGCCGGTGTCCCCACGTGACCCGGTCACCTGGGGCCGGTGACCCCACGTGACCCGGTCACCTGGGGCCGGTGACCCCACGTGACCGGGTCACCTGGGGCCGGTGACCCCACGTGACCCGGTGACCTGGGGCCGGTGTCCCCACGTGACCCGGTCACCTGGGGCCGGTGACCCCACGTGACCCGGTCACCTGGGGCCGGTGACCCCACGTGACCCGGTCACCTGGGGCCGGTGACCCCGCGTGACCCGGTCACCTGGGGCCGGGGTCCCCACGGGTCCCGGGGTCCTGGTGCCGGGGTGGTCACCGGAACGTGGGAACCAGGCCGGGTGCGCGACATGACCCGGTGACCTGGGGCCGGGTTAACGACCTGTCCAGGGGACCCGGGCCGGGGACCCGACAGGACCCGGTGGTCCTTCGCTGGTGTCCCGATGCAACCCGGGGACCCGGGCCCGGGCCCCCACGTGATCCAGTGATCCGGTGCTTTTGTCCCGATGCAACCTGGGGACCCGGGCCGGGGACCCGGTATGACTCCGTCTCCCGGGGCCGGGGTGGTCACCTGACACTGGTACCCGGGACAGCGACCCGACATGACCCCGTGACCCGGGGCCGGGGTGCCGACCTGTCCAGGGGACCCGACCCGGGTACCCGACAGGACCCGGTGATCTGCGGCTGGGGTAAAAACCCGTCCCGGGGACCCGGGCTGGGTCCCGACATGCCTTGGTTACCTGGGGCCGGTGTCCCCACGTGACCCGCTGACCTGGGGCCGGTGACCCCACGTGACCCGCTGACCTGGGGCCGGTGACCCCACGTGACCCGGTCACCTGGGGCCGGTGTCCCCACGTGACCCGGTCACCTGGTGCCGGTGACCCCACGTGACCCGGTCACCTGGGGCCGGTGTCCCCACGTGACCCGCTGACCTGGGGTCGGTGACCCCACGTGACCTGGTCACCTGGGGCCGGTGACCCCACGTGACCCGCTCACCTGGGGCCGGTGACCCCACGTGACTCGGTCACCTGGGGCCGGTGACCCCACGTGACCCGGTGACCTGGGGCCGGTGTCCCCACGTGACCCGCTGACCTGGGGCCGGTGACCCCACGTGACCCGGTCACCTGGGGCCGGTGTCCCCACGTGACCCGGTCACCTGGGGCCGGTGACCCCACGTGACCCGCTCACCTGGGGCCGGTGACCCCACGTGACCCGGTCACCTGGGGCCGGTGACCCCACGTGACCGGGTCACCTGGGGCCGGTGACCCCATGTGACCCGGTGACCTGGGGCCGGTGTCCCCACGTGACCCAGTATCCTAGTGCCGGGGTGGTCATCGGAACCTGGGAACCAGGCCGGTTACCCGACACGACCCGGTGACCCGGGGCTGTGGTGTCGACGGACTCGTGGACCTGGGTTCGGGGTCCCGACCTGACGCGGTGACCTGGGGCCGGTGTCCCCACGTGACCCGCTGACCTGGGGCCGGTGTCCCCACGTGACCCGCTGACCTGGGGCCGGTGACCCCACGTGACCCGGTCACCTGGGGCCGGTGACCCCGCGTGACCCGGTCACCTGGGGCCGGGGTCCCCACGGGACCCGGGGTCCTGGTGCCGGGGTGGTCACCGGAACGTGGGAACCAGGCCGGGTGCGCGACATGACCCGGTGACCTGGGGCCGGGTTAACGACCTGTATAGGGGACCCGGGCCGGGGACCCGACAGGACCCGGTGGTCCTTCGCTGGTGTCCCGATGCAACCCGGGGACCCGGGCCCGGGCCCCCACGTGATATAGTGATCCGGTGCTTTTGTCCCGATGCAACCCGGGGACCCAGGCCGGGGACCCGGTATGACTCCGTCTCCCGGGGCCGGGGTGGTCACCTGACACTGGTACCCGGGACAGCGACCCGACATGACCCCGTGACCCGGGGCCGGGGTGCCGACCTGTCCAGGGGACCCGACCCGGGTACCCGACAGGACCCGGTGATCTGCGGCTGGGGTAAAAACCCGTCCCGGGGACCCGGGCTGGGTCCCGACATGACCCGGTGACCTGGGGCTGTGGTGTCGACCGGACTCGGGGACCTGGTCCGGTGTCCCGTCATGACCCGGGGACCTGGGGTCGGGGTGGTCACCAGACCCTTGTACCCAGGCCGTTGACCCGACATGACCCTGTGACCCGGGGCCTGGGTAAAAATCCAACCCGGGGACCCGGGCATGGGACGTGACATGACCCGACCTGGGTCCGGGGTCCCGAACTGACCCGGTGACCTGGGTCCGGGGACTCGGTATGACCCGGTTACCTGGGTCCGGTGTCCCCACGTGACCCGGTCACCTGGGGCCGGTGACCCCACGTGACCAGGTCACCTGGGGCCGGTGACCCCACGTGACCCGGTCACCTGGGGCCGGTGACCCCACGTGACCCGGTCACCTGGGGCCGGGGTGGTCATCGGAACCTGGGAACCAGGCCGGGTGCGCGAGATGACCGGGTGACCTGGGGCCGGGTTATAGACCTGTCCAGGGGACCCGGGCCGGGGACCCGACAGGACCCGGTGATCTGCGGCTGGGGTAAAAACCCGTCCCGGGGACCCGGGCTGGGTCCCGACATGCCTTGGTTACCTGGGGCCGGTGTCCCCACGTGACCCGCTGACCTGGGGCCGGTGACCCCACGTGACCCGGTCACCTGGGGCCGGTGTCCCCACGTGACCCTCTGACCTGGGGCCGGTGACCCCACGTGACCCGCTGACCTGGGGCCGGTGACCCCACGTGACCCGGTCACCTGGGGCCGGTGACCCCACGTGACCCGGTCACCTGGGGCCGGTGTCCCCACGTGACCCGGTCACCTGGGGCCGGTAACCCCACGTGACCCGGTCACCTGGGGCCGGTGACCCCACGTGACCCGGTCACCTGGGGCCGGTGTCCCCACGTGACCCGCTGACCTGGGGCCGGTGACCCCACGTGACCCGGTCACCTGGGGCCGGTGACCCCACGTGACCCGGTCACCTGGGGCCGGTGTCCCCACGTGACCCGGTCACCTGGGGCCGGTAACCCCACGTGACCCGGTCACCTGGGGCCGGTGACCCCACGTGACCCGGTCACCTGGGGCCGGTGTCCCCACGTGACCCGCTGACCTGGGGCCGGTGACCCCACGTGACCCGGTCACCTGGGGCCGGTGACCCCACGTGACCCGGTCACCTGGGGCCGGTGACCCCACGTGACCAGGTCACCTGGGGCCGGTGTCCCCACGTGACCCGCTGACCTGGGGCCGGTGACCCCACGTGACCCGGTCACCTGGGGCCGGTGTCCCCACGTGACCCGGTCACCTGGGGCCGGTGACCCCACGTGACCCGGTCACCTGGGGCCGGTGACCCCACGTGACCGGGTCACCTGGGGCCGGTGACCCTACGTGACCCGGTGACCTGGGGCAGGTGTCCCCACGTGACCCAGAGTCCTAGTGCCTGGGTGGTCATCGGAACCTGTGAACCAGGCCGGTTACCCGACACGACCCGGTGACCCGGGGCTGTGGTGTCGACGGACTCGTGGACCTGGGTTCGGGGTCCCGACCTGACGCGGTGACCTGGGGCCGGTGTCCCCACGTGACCCGCTGACCTGGGGCCGGTGTCCCCACGTGACCCGCTGACCTGGGGCCGGTGACCCCACGTGACCCGGTCACATGGGACCGGTGACCCCACGTGACCCGGTAACCTGGGGCCGGTGACCCCGCGTGACCCGGTCACCTGGGGCCGGGGTCCCCACGGGACCCGGGGTCCTGGTGCCGGGGTGGTCACCGGAACGTGGGAACCAGGCCGGGTGCGCGACATGACCCGGTGACCTGGGGCCGGGTTAACGACCTGTATAGGGGACCCGGGCCGGGGACCCGACAGGACCCGGTGGTCCTTCGCTGGTGTCCCGATGCAACCCGGGGACCCGGGCCCGGGCCCCCACGTGATCCAGTGATCCGGTGCTTTTGTCCCGATGCAACCTGGGGACCCGGGCCGGGGACCCGGTATGACTCCGTCTCCCGGGGCCGGGGTGGTCACCTGACACTGGTACCCGGGACAGCGACCCGACATGACCCCGTGACCCGGGGCCGGGGTGCCGACCTGTCCAGGGGACCCGACCCGGGTACCCGACAGGACCCGGTGATCTGCGGCTGGGGTAAAAACCCATCCCGGGGACCCGGGCTGGGTCCCGACATGACCCGGTGACCTGGGGCTGTGGTGTCGACCGGACTCGGGGACCTGGTCCAGTGTCCCGTCATGACCCGGGGACCTGGGGTCGGGGTGGTCACCAGACCCTTGTACCCAGGCCGTTGACCCGACATGACCCTGTGACCCGGGGCCTGGGTAAAAATCCAACCCGGGGACCCGGGCATGGGACGTGACATGACCCGACCTGGGTCCGGGGTCCCGAACTGACCCGGTGACCTGGGTCCGGGGACTCGGTATGACCCGGTTACCTGGGTCCGGTGTCCCCACGTGACCCGGTCACCTGGGGCCGGTGACCCCACGTGACCAGGTCACCCGGGGCCGGTGACCCCACGTGACCAGGTCACCTGGGGCCGGTGACCCCACGTGACCCGGTCACCTGGGGCCGGTGAACCCACGTGACCCGGTCACCTGGGGCCGGTGACCCCACGTGACCCGGTCACCTGGGCCGGTGACCCCACGTGACCCGGTCACCTGGGGCCGGTGACCCCACGTGACCCGGTCACCTGGGGCCGGTGACCCCACGTGACCCGGTCACCTGGGGCCGGTGTCCCCACGTGACCCGGTCACCTGGGGCCGGTGACCCCACGTGACCAGGTCACCTGGGGCCGGTGACCCCACGTGACCCGGTCACCTGGGGCCGGTGACCCCACGTGACCAGATGACCTGGGGCTGGTGTCCCCACGTGACCCGGTCACCTGGGGCCGGTGTCCCCACGTGACCCGGGGTCCTGGTGCCGGGGTGGTCATCGGAACCTGGGAACCAGGCCGGTTACCCGACACGACCCGGTAACCCGGGGCTGTGGTGTCGACGGACTCGTGGACCTGGGTTCGGGGTCCCGACCTGACGCGGTGACCTGGGGCCGGTGACCCCACGTGACCGGGTCACCTGGGGCCGGTGACCCCACGTGACCCGGTCACCTGGGGCCGGTGACCCCACGTGACCCGGTCACCTGGGGCCGGTGTCCCCACGTGACCCGGTCACCTCGTGCCGGTGACCCCACGTGACCCGGTCACCTGGGGCCGGTGACCCCACGTGACCCGGTCACCTGGGGCCGGTGTCCCCACGTGACCCGGTCACCTGGGGCCGGTGACCCCACGTGACCCGGTCACCTGGGGCCGGTGAACCCACGTGACCCGGTCACCTGGGGCCGGTGACCCCACGTGACCCGGTCACCTGGGGCCGGTGACCCCACGTGACCCGGTGACCTGGGGCCGGTGTCCCCACGTGACTCGCTGATCTGGGGCCGGTGTCCCCACGTGACCCGGTCACCTGGGGCCGGTGTCCCCACGTGACCCGGTCACCTGGGGCCGGTGACCCCACGTGACCCGCTGACCTGGGGCCGGTGACCCCACGTGACCCGGTCACCTGGGGCCGGTGACCCCACGTGACCCGGTCACCTGGGGCCGGTGTCCCCACGTGACCCGGTCACCTGGTGCTGGTGACCCCACGTGACCCGGTCACCTGGGGCCGGTGACCCCACGTGACCCGGTCACCTGGGGCCGGTGTCCCCACGTGACCCGCTGACCTGGGGCCGGTGACCCCACGTGACCCGGTCACCTGGGGCCGGTGACCCCACGTGACCCGCTCACCTGGGGCCGGTGACCCCACGTGACCCGGTCACCTGGGGCCGGTGACCCCACGTGACCCGCTGACCTGGGGCCGGTGACCCCACGTGACCCGGTGACCTGGGGCCGGTGTCCCCACGTGACCCAGAGTCCTAGTGCCGGGGTGGTCATCTGAACCTGGGAACCAGGCCGGTTACCCGACACGACCCGGTAACCCGGGGCTGTGGTGTCGACGGACTCGTGGACCTGGGTTCGGGGTCCCGACCTGACGCGGTGACCTGGGGCCGGTGTCCCCACGTGACCCGCTGACCTGGGGCCGGGGTCCCCACGTGACCCGCTGACCTGGGGCCGGTGACCCCACGTGACCCGGTCACCTGGGGCCGGTGACCCCGCGTGACCCGGTCACCTGGGGCCGGGATCCCCACGGGACCCGGGGTCCTGGTGCCGGGGTGGTCACCGGAACGTGGGAACCAGGCCGGGTGCGCGACATGACCCGGTGACCTGGGGCCGGGTTAACGACCTGTCCAGGGGACCCGGGCCGGGGACCCGACAGGACCCGGTGGTCCTTCGCTGGTGTCCCGATGCAACCCGGGGACCCGGGCCCGGGCCCCCACGTGATCCAGTGATCCGGTGCTTTTGTCCCGATGCAACCCGGGGACCCGGGCCGGGGACCCGGTATGACTCCGTCTCCCGGGGCCGGGGTGGTCACCTGACACTGGTACCCGGGACAGCGACCCGACATGACCCCGTGACCCGGGGCCGGGGTGCCGACCTGTCCAGGGGACCCAACCCGGGTACCCGACAGGACCCGGTGATCTGCGGCTGGGGTAAAAACCCGTCCCGGGGACCCGGGCTGCGTCCCGACATGACCCGGTGACCTGGGGCTGTGGTGTCGACCGGACTCAGGGACCTGGTCCGGTGTCCCGTCATGACCCGGGGACCTGGGGTCGGGGTGGTCACCAGACCCTTGTACCCAGGCCGTTGACCCGACATGACCCTGTGACCCGGGGCCTGGGTAAAAATCCAACCCGGGGACCCGGGCATGGGACGTGACATGACCCGACCTGGGTCCGGGGTCCCGAACTGACCCGGTGACCTGGGTCCGGGGACTCGGTATGACCCGGTTACCTGGGTCCGGTGTCCCCACGTGACCCGGTCACCTGGGGCCGGTGACCCCACGTGACCAGGTCACCTGGGGCCGGTGACCCCACGTGACCCGGTCACCTGGTGCCGGTGACCCCACGTGACCCGGTCACCTGGGGCCGGTGACCCCACGTGACCCGGTCACCTGGGGCCGGTGTCCCCACGTGACCCGGTCACCTGGGGCCGGTGACCCCACGTGACCCGGTCACCTGGGGCCGGTGACCCCACGTGACCCGGTCACCTGGGGCCGGTGTTCCCACGTGACCCGGTCACCTGGGGCCGGTGACCCCACGTGACCCGGTCACCTGGGGCCGGGGTGGTCATCGGAACCTGGGAACCAGGCCGGGTGCGCGAGATGACCGGGTGACCTGGGGCCGGGTTATCGACCTGTCCAGGGGACCCGGGCCGGGGACCCGACAGGACCCGGTGATCTGCGGCTGGGGTAAAAACCCGTCCCGGGGACCCGGGCTGGGTCCCGACATGACCCGGTGACCTGGGGCTGTGGTGTCGACCGGACTCGGGGACCTGGTCCGGTGTCCCGTCATGACCCGGGGACCTGGGGTCGGGGTGGTCACCAGACCCTTGTACCCAGGCCGTTGACCCGACATGACCCAGTGACCCGGGGCCTGGGTAAAAATCCAACCCGGGGACCCGGGCATGGGACGTGACATGACCCGACCTGGGTCCGGGGTCCCGAACTGACCCGGTGACCTGGGTCCGGGGACTCGGTATGACCCGGTTACCTGGATCCGGTGTCCCCACGTGACCCGGTCACCTGGGGCCGGTGACCCCACGTGACCCGGTCACCTGGGGCCGGTGACCCCACGTGACCAGGTCACCTGGGGCCGGTGACCCCACGTGACCCGGTCACCTGGGGCCGGTGACCCCACGTGACCCGGTCACCTGGGGCCGGTGACCCCACGTGACCCGGTCACCTGGGGCCGGTGACCCCACGTGACCCGGTCACCTGGGGCCGGTGACCCCACGTGACCCGGTCACCTGGGGCCGGTGACCCCACGTGACCCGGTCACCTGGGGCCGGTGTCCCCACGTGACCCGGTCACCTGGGGCCGGTGACCCCACGTGACCCGGTCACCTGGGGCCGGTGACCCCACGTGACCCGGTCACCTGGGGCCGGTGACCCCACGTGACCAGGTCACCTGGGGCCGGTGACCCCACGTGACCCGGTCACCTGGGGCCGGTGACCCCACGTGACCCAGTCACCTGGGGCCGGTGTCCCCACGTGACCCGGTCACCTGGGGCCGGTGACCCCACGTGACCCGGTCACCTGGGGCCGGTGACCCCACGTGACCCGGTCACCTGGTGCCGGTGACCCCACGTGACCCGGTCACCTGGGGCCGGTGACCCCACGTGACCCGATGACCTGGGGCCGGTGTCCCCACGTGACCCGGTCACCTGGGGCCGGTGTCCCCACGTGACCCGGGGTCCTTGTGCCGGGGTGGTCATCGGAACCTTGGAACCAGGCCGGTTACCCGACACGACCCGGTGACCCGGGGCTGTGGTGTCGACGGACTCGTGGACCTGGGTTCGGGGTCCCGACCTGACGCGGTGACCTGGGGCCGGTGTCCCCACGTGACCCGCTGACCTGGGGCCGGTGACCCCACGTGACCCGGTCACCTGGGGCCGGTGTCCCCACGTGACCCGGTCACCTGGGGCCGGTGACCCCACGTGACCCGCTGACCTAGGGGCCGGTGACCCCACGTGACCCAGTCACCTGGGGCCGGTGTCCCCACGTGACCCGGTCACCTGGTGCCGGTGACCCCACGTGACCCGGTCACCTGGGGCCGGTGTCCCCACGTGACCCGCTGACCTGGGGTCGGTGACCCCACGTGACCCGGTCACCTGGGGCCGGTGACCCCACGTGACCCGCTCACCTGGGGCCGGTGACCCCACGTGACCCGGTCACCTGGGGCCGGTGACCCCACGTGACCCGGCGACCTGGGGCCGGTGTCCCCACGTGACCCGCTGACCTGGGGCCGGTGACCCCACGTGACCCGGTCACCTGGGGCCGGTGTCCCCACGTGACCGGGTCACCTGGGGCCGGTGACCCCACGTGACCCGGTGACCTGGGGCCGGTGTCCCCACGTGACCCAGTATCCTAGTGCCGGGGTGGTCATCGGAACCTGGGAACCAGGCCGGTTACCCGACACGACCCGGTGACCCGGGGCTGTGGTGTCGACGGACTCGTGGACCTGGGTTCGGGGTCCCGACCTGACGCGGTGACCTGGGGCCGGTGTCCCCACGTGACCCGCTGACCTGGGGCCGGTGTCCCTACGTGACCCGCTGACCTGGGGCCGGTGACCCCACGTGACCCGGTCACCTGGGGCCGGTGACCCCGCGTGACCCGGTCACCTGGGGCCGGGGTCCCCACGGGACCCCGGGTCCTGGTGCCGGGGTGGTCACCGGAACGTGGGAACCAGGCCGGGTGCGCGACATGACCCGGTGACCTGGGGCCGGGTTAACGACCTGTATAGGGGACCCGGGCCGGGGACCCGACAGGACCCGGTGGTCCTTCGCTGGTGTCCCGATGCAACCCGGGGACCCGGGCCCGGGCCCCCACGTGATCCAGTGATCCGGTGCTTTTGTCCCGATGCAACCCGGGGACCCGGGCCGGGGACCCGGTATGACTCCGTCTCCCGGGGCCGGGGTGGTCACCTGACACTGGTACCCGGGACAGCGACCCAACATGACCCCGTGACCCGGGGCCGGGGTGCCGACCTGTCCAGGGGACCCGACCCGGGTACCCGACAGGACCCGGTGATCTGCGGCTGGGGTAAAAACCCGTCCCGGGGACCCGGGCTGGGTCCCGACATGACCCGGTGACCTGGGGCTGTGGTGTCGACCGGACTCGGGGACCTGGTCCGGTGTCCCGTCATGACCCGGGGACCTGGGGTCGGGGTGGTCACCAGACCCTTGTACCCAGGCCGTTGAGCCGACATGACCCTGTGACCCGGGGCCTGGGTAAAAATCCAACCCGGGGACCCGGGCATGGGACGTGACATGACCCGACCTGGGTCCGGGGTCCCGAACTGACCCGGTGACCTGGGTCCGGGGACTCGGTATGACCCGGTTACCTGGGTCCGGTGTCCCCACGTGACCCGGTCACCTGGGGCCGGTGACCCCACGTGACCCGGTCACCTGGGGCCGGTGACCCCACGTGACCCGGTCACCTGGGGCCGGTGACCCCACGTGACCAGGTCACCTGGGGCCGGTGACCCCACGTGACCCGGTCACCTGGGGCCGGTGACCCCACGTGACCCGGTCACCTGGGGCCGGTGTCCCCACGTGACCCGGTCACCTGGGGCCGGTGACCCCACGTGACCCGGTCACCTGGGGCCGGTGACCCCACGTGACCCGGTCACCTAGGGCCGGTGACCCCACGTGACCCGGTCACTTGGGGCCGGTGACCCCACGTGACCCGGTCACCTGGGGCCGGTGTCCCCACGTGACCCGGTCACCTGGGGCCGGTGACCCCACGTGACCCGGTCACCTGGGGCCGGTGACCCCACGTGACCCGGTCACCTGGGGCCGGTGACCCCACGTGACCAGGTCACCTGGGGCCGGTGACCCCACGTGACCCGGTCACCTGGGGCCGGTGACCCCACGTGACCCGGTCACCTGGGGCCGGTGTCCCCACGTGACCCGGTCACCTGGGGCCGGTGACCCCACGTGACCCGGTCACCTGGGGCCGGTGACCCCACGTGACCCGGTCACCTGGTGCCGGTGACCCCACGTGACCCGGTCACCTAGGGCCGGTGACCCCACGTGACCCGGTCACCTGGTGCCGGTGACCCCACGTGACCCGGTCACCTGGGGCCGGTGACCCCACGTGACCCGATGACCTGGGGCCGGTGTCCCCACGTGACCCGGTCACCTGGGGCCGGTGTCCCCACGTGACCCGGGGTCCTTGTGCCGGGGTGGTCATCGGAACCTTGGAACCAGGCCGGTTACCCGACACGACCCGGTGACCCGGGGCTGTGGTGTCGACGGACTCGTGGACCTGGGTTCGGGGTCCCGACCTGACGCGGTGACCTGGGGCCGGTGTCCCCACGTGACCCGCTGACCTGGGGCCGGTGACCCCACGTGACCCGGTCACCTGGGGCCGGTGTCCCCACGTGACCCGGTCACCTGGGGCCGGTGACCCCACGTGACCCGCTGACCTGGGGCCGGTGACCCCACGTGACCCGGTCACCTGGGGCCGGTGTCCCCACGTGACCCGGTCACCTGGTGCCGGTGACCCCACGTGACCCGGTCACCTGGGGCCGGTGTCCCCACGTGACCCGCTGACCTGGGGTCGGTGACCCCACGTGACCCGGTCACCTGGGGCCGGTGACCCCACGTGACCCGCTCACCTGGGGCCGGTGACCCCACGTGACCCGGTCACCTGGGGCCGGTGACCCCACGTGACCCGGTGACCTGGGGCCGGTGTCCCCACGTGACCCGCTGACCTGGGGCCGGTGACCCCACGTGACCCGGTCACCTGGGGCCGGTGTCCCCACGTGACCGGGTCACCTGGGGCCGGTGACCCCACGTGACCCGGTGACCTGGGGCCGGTGTCCCCACGTGACCCAGTATCCTAGTGCCGGGGTGGTCATCGGAACCTGGGAACCAGGCCGGTTACCCGACACGACCCGGTGACCCGGGGCTGTGGTGTCGACGGACTCGTGGACCTGGGTTCGGGGTCCCGACCTGACGCGGTGACCTGGGGCCGGTGTCCCCACGTGACCCGCTGACCTGGGGCCGGTGTCCCTACGTGACCCGCTGACCTGGGGCCGGTGACCCCACGTGACCCGGTCACCTGGGGCCGGTGACCCCGCGTGACCCGGTCACCTGGGGCCGGGGTCCCCACGGGACCCCGGGTCCTGCTGCCGGGGTGGTCACCGGAACGTGGGAACCAGGCCGGGTGCGCGACATGACCCGGTGACCTGGGGCCGGGTTAACGACCTGTATAGGGGACCCGGGCCGGGGACCCGACAGGACCCGGTGGTCCTTCGCTGGTGTCCCGATGCAACCCGGGGACCCGGGCCCGGGCCCCCACGTGATCCAGTGATCCGGTGCTTTTGTCCCGATGCAACCCGGGGACCCGGGCCGGGGACCCGGTATGACTCCGTCTCCCGGGGCCGGGGTGGTCACCTGACACTGGTACCCGGGACAGCGACCCGACATGACCCCGTGACCCGGGGCCGGGGTGCCGACCTGTCCAGGGGACCCGACCCGGGTACCCGACAGGACCCGGTGATCTGCGGCTGGGGTAAAAACCCGTCCCGGGGACCCGGGCTGGGTCCCGACATGACCCGGTGACCTGGGGCTGTGGTGTCGACCGGACTCGGGGACCTGGTCCGGTGTCCCGTCATGACCCGGGGACCTGGGGTCGGGGTGGTCACCAGACCCTTGTACCCAGGCCGTTGAGCCGACATGACCCTGTGACCCGGGGCCTGGGTAAAAATCCAACCCGGGGACCCGGGCATGGGACGTGACATGACCCGACCTGGGTCCGGGGTCCCGAACTGACCCGGTGACCTGGGTCCGGGGACTCGGTATGACCCGGTTACCTGGGTCCGGTGTCCCCACGTGACCCGGTCACCTGGGGCCGGTGACCCCACGTGACCCGGTCACCTGGGGCCGGTGACCCCACGTGACCAGGTCACCTGAGGCCGGTGACCCCACGTGACCCGGTCACCTGGGGCCGGTGACCCCACGTGACCCGGTCACCTGGGGCCGGTGACCCCACGTGACCCGGTCACCTGGGGCCGGTGACCCCACGTGACCCGGTCACCTGGGGCCGGTGACCCCACGTGACCCGGTCACCTGGGGCCGGGGTGGTCATCGGAACCTGGGAACCAGGCCGGGTGCGCGAGATGACCGGGTGACCTGGGGCCGGGTTATCGACCTGTCCAGGGGACCCGGGCCGGGGACCCGACAGGACCCGGTGATCTGCGGCTGGGGTAAAAACCCGTCCCGGGGACCCGGGCTGCGTCCCGACATGACCCGGTGACCTGGGGCTGTGGTGTCGACCGGACTCGGGGACCTGGTCCGGTGTCCCGTCATGACCCGGGGACCTGGGGTCGGGGTGGTCACCAGACCCTTGTACCCAGGCCGTTGACCCGACATGACCCTGTGACCCGGGGCCTGGGTAAAAATCCAACCCGGGGACCCGGGCATGGGACGTGACATGACCCGACCTGGGTCCGGGGTCCCGAACTGACCCGCTGACCTGGGTCCGGGGACTCGGTATGACCCGGTTACCTGGGTCCGGTGTCCCCACGTGACCCGGTCACCTGGGGCCGGTGACCCCACGTGACCCGGTCACCTGGGGCCGGTGACCCCACGTGACCCGGTCACCTGGGGCCGGTGACCCCACGTGACCCGGTCACCTGGGGCCGGTGTCCCCACGTGACCCGGTCACCTGGGGCCGGTGACCCCACGTGACCCGGTCACCTGGGGCCGGTGACCCCACGTGACCCGGTCACCTGGGGCCGGTGTCCCCACGTGACCCGGTCACCTGGGGCCGGTGACCCCACGTGACCCGGTCACCTGGGGCCGGTGACCCCACGTGACCCGGTCACCTGGGGCCGGTGACCCCACGTGACCCGCTGACCTGGGGCCGGTGACCCCACGTGACCAGGTCACCTGGGGCCGGTGACCCCACGTGACCCGGTCACCTGGGGCCGGTGACCCCACGTGACCAGATGACCTGGGGCTGGTGTCCCCACGTGACCCGGTCACCTGGGGCCGGTGTCCCCACGTGACCCGGGGTCCTGGTGCCGGGGTGGTCATCGGAACCTGGGAACCAGGCCGGTTACCCGACACGACCCGGTAACCCGGGGCTGTGGTGTCGACGGACTCGTGGACCTGGGTTCGGGGTCCCGACCTGACGCGGTGACCTGGGGCCGGTGACCCCACGTGACCGGGTCACCTGGGGCCGGTGACCCCACGTGACCCGGTCACCTGGGGCCGGTGACCCCACGTGACCCGGTCACCTGGGGCCGGTGTCCCCACGTGACCCGGTCACCTCGTGCCGGTGACCCCACGTGACCCGGTCACCTGGGGCCGGTGACCCCACGTGACCCGGTCACCTGGGGCCGGTGTCCCCACGTGACCCGGTCACCTGGGGCCGGTGACCCCACGTGACCCGGTCACCTGGGGCCGGTGAACCCACGTGACCCGGTCACCTGGGGCCGGTGACCCCACGTGACCCGGTCACCTGGGGCCGGTGACCCCACGTGACCCGGTGACCTGGGGCCGGTGTCCCCACGTGACTCGCTGATCTGGGGCCGGTGTCCCCACGTGACCCGGTCACCTGGGGTCGGTGTCCCCACGTGACCCGGTCACCTGGGGCCGGTGTCCCCACGTGACCCGG
This sequence comes from Somateria mollissima, assembly GCA_951411735.1. Lineage (NCBI taxonomy): Eukaryota > Metazoa > Chordata > Aves > Anseriformes > Anatidae > Somateria > Somateria mollissima. The sequence goes on from CATOCB010000161.1 coordinate 577,771, forward strand.
TCACCTGGGGCCGGTGACCCCACGTGACCCGGTCACCTGGGGCCGGTGACCCCACGTGACCCGGTCACCTGGGGCCGGTGACCCCACGTGACCAGGTCACCTGGGGCCGGTGACCCCACGTGACCCGGTCACCTGGGGCCGGTGACCCCACGTGACCCGGTCACCTGGGGCCGGTGTCCCCACGTGACCCGGTCACCTGGGGCCGGTGACCCCACGTGACCCGGTCACCTGGGGCCGGTGACCCCACGTGACCCGGTCACCTGGTGCCGGTGACCCCACGTGACCCGGTCACCTAGGGCCGGTGACCCCACGTGACCCGGTCACCTGGTGCCGGTGACCCCACGTGACCCGGTCACCTGGGGCCGGTGACCCCACGTGACCCGATGACCTGGGGCCGGTGTCCCCACGTGACCCGGTCACCTGGGGCCGGTGTCCCCACGTGACCCGGGGTCCTTGTGCCGGGGTGGTCATCGGAACCTTGGAACCAGGCCGGTTACCCGACACGACCCGGTGACCCGGGGCTGTGGTGTCGACGGACTCGTGGACCTGGGTTCGGGGTCCCGACCTGACGCGGTGACCTGGGGCCGGTGTCCCCACGTGACCCGCTGACCTGGGGCCGGTGACCCCACGTGACCCGGTCACCTGGGGCCGGTGTCCCCACGTGACCCGGTCACCTGGGGCCGGTGACCCCACGTGACCCGCTGACCTGGGGCCGGTGACCCCACGTGACCCGGTCACCTGGGGCCGGTGTCCCCACGTGACCCGGTCACCTGGTGCCGGTGACCCCACGTGACCCGGTCACCTGGGGCCGGTGTCCCCACGTGACCCGCTGACCTGGGGTCGGTGACCCCACGTGACCCGGTCACCTGGGGCCGGTGACCCCACGTGACCCGCTCACCTGGGGCCGGTGACCCCACGTGACCCGGTCACCTGGGGCCGGTGACCCCACGTGACCCGGTGACCTGGGGCCGGTGTCCCCACGTGACCCGCTGACCTGGGGCCGGTGACCCCACGTGACCCGGTCACCTGGGGCCGGTGTCCCCACGTGACCGGGTCACCTGGGGCCGGTGACCCCACGTGACCCGGTGACCTGGGGCCGGTGTCCCCACGTGACCCAGTATCCTAGTGCCGGGGTGGTCATCGGAACCTGGGAACCAGGCCGGTTACCCGACACGACCCGGTGACCCGGGGCTGTGGTGTCGACGGACTCGTGGACCTGGGTTCGGGGTCCCGACCTGACGCGGTGACCTGGGGCCGGTGTCCCCACGTGACCCGCTGACCTGGGGCCGGTGTCCCTACGTGACCCGCTGACCTGGGGCCGGTGACCCCACGTGACCCGGTCACCTGGGGCCGGTGACCCCGCGTGACCCGGTCACCTGGGGCCGGGGTCCCCACGGGACCCCGGGTCCTGCTGCCGGGGTGGTCACCGGAACGTGGGAACCAGGCCGGGTGCGCGACATGACCCGGTGACCTGGGGCCGGGTTAACGACCTGTATAGGGGACCCGGGCCGGGGACCCGACAGGACCCGGTGGTCCTTCGCTGGTGTCCCGATGCAACCCGGGGACCCGGGCCCGGGCCCCCACGTGATCCAGTGATCCGGTGCTTTTGTCCCGATGCAACCCGGGGACCCGGGCCGGGGACCCGGTATGACTCCGTCTCCCGGGGCCGGGGTGGTCACCTGACACTGGTACCCGGGACAGCGACCCGACATGACCCCGTGACCCGGGGCCGGGGTGCCGACCTGTCCAGGGGACCCGACCCGGGTACCCGACAGGACCCGGTGATCTGCGGCTGGGGTAAAAACCCGTCCCGGGGACCCGGGCTGGGTCCCGACATGACCCGGTGACCTGGGGTCGGGGTGGTCACCAGACCCTTGTACCCAGGCCGTTGAGCCGACATGACCCTGTGACCCGGGGCCTGGGTAAAAATCCAACCCGGGGACCCGGGCATGGGACGTGACATGACCCGACCTGGGTCCGGGGTCCCGAACTGACCCGGTGACCTGGGTCCGGGGACTCGGTATGACCCGGTTACCTGGGTCCGGTGTCCCCACGTGACCCGGTCACCTGGGGCCGGTGACCCCACGTGACCCGGTCACCTGGGGCCGGTGACCCCACGTGACCAGGTCACCTGAGGCCGGTGACCCCACGTGACCCGGTCACCTGGGGCCGGTGACCCCACGTGACCCGGTCACCTGGGGCCGGTGACCCCACGTGACCCGGTCACCTGGGGCCGGTGACCCCACGTGACCCGGTCACCTGGGGCCGGTGACCCCACGTGACCCGGTCACCTGGGGCCGGGGTGGTCATCGGAACCTGGGAACCAGGCCGGGTGCGCGAGATGACCGGGTGACCTGGGGCCGGGTTATCGACCTGTCCAGGGGACCCGGGCCGGGGACCCGACAGGACCCGGTGATCTGCGGCTGGGGTAAAAACCCGTCCCGGGGACCCGGGCTGCGTCCCGACATGACCCGGTGACCTGGGGCTGTGGTGTCGACCGGACTCGGGGACCTGGTCCGGTGTCCCGTCATGACCCGGGGACCTGGGGTCGGGGTGGTCACCAGACCCTTGTACCCAGGCCGTTGACCCGACATGACCCTGTGACCCGGGGCCTGGGTAAAAATCCAACCCGGGGACCCGGGCATGGGACGTGACATGACCCGACCTGGGTCCGGGGTCCCGAACTGACCCGCTGACCTGGGTCCGGGGACTCGGTATGACCCGGTTACCTGGGTCCGGTGTCCCCACGTGACCCGGTCACCTGGGGCCGGTGACCCCACGTGACCCGGTCACCTGGGGCCGGTGACCCCACGTGACCCGGTCACCTGGGGCCGGTGACCCCACGTGACCCGGTCACCTGGGGCCGGTGTCCCCACGTGACCCGGTCACCTGGGGCCGGTGACCCCACGTGACCCGGTCACCTGGGGCCGGTGACCCCACGTGACCCGGTCACCTGGGGCCGGTGTCCCCACGTGACCCGGTCACCTGGGGCCGGTGACCCCACGTGACCCGGTCACCTGGGGCCGGTGACCCCACGTGACCCGGTCACCTGGGGCCGGTGACCCCACGTGACCCGCTGACCTGGGGCCGGTGACCCCACGTGACCAGGTCACCTGGGGCCGGTGACCCCACGTGACCCGGTCACCTGGGGCCGGTGACCCCACGTGACCAGATGACCTGGGGCTGGTGTCCCCACGTGACCCGGTCACCTGGGGCCGGTGTCCCCACGTGACCCGGGGTCCTGGTGCCGGGGTGGTCATCGGAACCTGGGAACCAGGCCGGTTACCCGACACGACCCGGTAACCCGGGGCTGTGGTGTCGACGGACTCGTGGACCTGGGTTCGGGGTCCCGACCTGACGCGGTGACCTGGGGCCGGTGACCCCACGTGACCGGGTCACCTGGGGCCGGTGACCCCACGTGACCCGGTCACCTGGGGCCGGTGACCCCACGTGACCCGGTCACCTGGGGCCGGTGTCCCCACGTGACCCGGTCACCTCGTGCCGGTGACCCCACGTGACCCGCTCACCTGGGGCCGGTGACCCCACGTGACCCGGTCACCTGGGGCCGGTGTCCCCACGTGACCCGGTCACCTGGGGCCGGTGACCCCACGTGACCCGGTCACCTGGGGCCGGTGAACCCACGTGACCCGGTCACCTGGGGCCGGTGACCCCACGTGACCCGGTCACCTGGGGCCGGTGACCCCACGTGACCCGGTGACCTGGGGCCGGTGTCCCCACGTGACTCGCTGATCTGGGGCCGGTGTCCCCACGTGACCCGGTCACCTGGGGTCGGTGTCCCCACGTGACCCGGTCACCTGGGGCCGGTGACCCCACGTGACCCGCTGACCTGGGGCCGGTGACCCCACGTGACCCGGTCACCTGGGGCCGGTGTCCCCACGTAACCCGGTCACCTGGTGCCGGTGACCCCACGTGACCCGGTCACCTGGGGCCGGTGACCCCACGTGACCCGGTCACCTGGGGCCGGTGTCCCCACGTGACCCGCTGACCTGGGGCCGGTGACCCCACGTGACCCGGTCACCTGGGGCCGGTGACCCCACGTGACCCGCTCACCTGGGGCCGGTGACCCCACGTGACCCGGTCACCTGGGGCCGGTGACCCCACGTGACCCGGTCACCTGGGGCCGGTGACCCCACGTGACCCGGTGACCTGGGGCCGGTGTCCCCACGTGACCCAGAGTCCTAGTGCCGGGGTGGTCATCTGAACCTGGGAACCAGGCCGGTTACCCGACACGACCCGGTAACCCGGGGCTGTGGTGTCGACGGACTCGTGGACCTGGGTTCGGGGTCCCGACCTGACGCGGTGACCTGGGGCCGGTGTCCCCACGTGACCCGCTGACCTGGGGCCGGGGTCCCCACGTGACCCGCTGACCTGGGGCCGGTGACCCCACGTGACCCGGTCACCTGGGGCCGGTGACCCCGCGTGACCCGGTCACCTGGGGCCGGGGTCCCCACGGGACCCGGGGTCCTGGTGCCGGGGTGGTCACCGGAACGTGGGAACCAGGCCGGGTGCGCGACATGACCCGGTGACCTGGGGCCGGGTTAACGACCTGTCCAGGGGACCCGGGCCGGGGACCCGACAGGACCCGGTGGTCCTTCGCTGGTGTCCCGATGCAACCCGGGGACCCGGGCCCGGGCCCCCACGTGATCCAGTGATCCGGTGCTTTTGTCCCGATGCAACCCGGGGACCCGGGCCGGGGACCCGGTATGACTCCGTCTCCCGGGGCCGGGGTGGTCACCTGACACTGGTACCCGGGACAGCGACCCGACATGACCCCGTGACCCGGGGCCGGGGTGCCGACCTGTCCAGGGGACCCAACCCGGGTACCCGACAGGACCCGGTGATCTGCGGCTGGGGTAAAAACCCGTCCCGGGGACCCGGGCTGCGTCCCGACATGACCCGGTGACCTGGGGCTGTGGTGTCGACCGGACTCAGGGACCTGGTCCGGTGTCCCGTCATGACCCGGGGACCTGGGGTCGGGGTGGTCACCAGACCCTTGTACCCAGGCCGTTGACCCGACATGACCCTGTGACCCGGGGCCTGGGTAAAAATCCAACCCGGGGACCCGGGCATGGGACGTGACATGACCCGACCTGGGTCCGGGGTCCCGAACTGACCCGGTGACCTGGGTCCGGGGACTCGGTATGACCCGGTTACCTGGGTCCGGTGTCCCCACGTGACCCGGTCACCTGGGGCCGGTGACCCCACGTGACCAGGTCACCTGGGGCCGGTGACCCCACGTGACCCGGTCACCTGGTGCCGGTGACCCCACGTGACCCGGTCACCTGGGGCCGGTGACCCCACGTGACCCGGTCACCTGGGGCCGGTGTCCCCACGTGACCCGGTCACCTGGGGCCGGTGACCCCACGTGACCCGGTCACCTGGGGCCGGTGACCCCACGTGACCCGGTCACCTGGGGCCGGTGTTCCCACGTGACCCGGTCACCTGGGGCCGGTGACCCCACGTGACCCGGTCACCTGGGGCCGGGGTGGTCATCGGAACCTGGGAACCAGGCCGGGTGCGCGAGATGACCGGGTGACCTGGGGCCGGGTTATCGACCTGTCCAGGGGACCCGGGCCGGGGACCCGACAGGACCCGGTGATCTGCGGCTGGGGTAAAAACCCATCCCGGGGACCCGGGATGGGTCCCGACATGACCCGGTGACCTGGGGCTGTGGTGTCGACCGGACTCGGGGACCTGGTCCGGTGTCCCGTCATGACCCGGGGACCTGGGGTCGGGGTGGTCACCAGACCCTTGTACCCAGGCCGTTGACCCGACATGACCCAGTGACCCGGGGCCTGGGTAAAAATCCAACCCGGGGACCCGGGCATGGGACGTGACATGACCCGACCTGGGTCCGGGGTCCCGAACTGACCCGGTGACCTGGGTCCGGGGACTCGGTATGACCCGGTTACCTGGATCCGGTGTCCCCACGTGACCCGGTCACCTGGGGCCGGTGACCCCACGTGACCCGGTCACCTGGGGCCGGTGACCCCACGTGACCAGGTCACCTGGGGCCGGTGACCCCACGTGACCCGGTCACCTGGGGCCGGTGACCCCACGTGACCCGGTCACCTGGGGCCGGTGACCCCACGTGACCCGGTCACCTGGGGCCGGTGACCCCACGTGACCCGGTCACCTGGGGCCGGTGACCCCACGTGACCCGGTCACCTGGGGCCGGTGACCCCACGTGACCCGGTCACCTGGGGCCGGTGACCCCACGTGACCCGGTCACCTGGGGCCGGTGTCCCCACGTGACCCGGTCACCTGGGGCCGGTGACCCCACGTGACCCGGTCACCTGGGGCCGGTGACCCCACGTGACCCGGTCACCTGGGGCCGGTGACCCCACGTGACCAGGTCACCTGGGGCCGGTGACCCCACGTGACCCGGTCACCTGGGGCCGGTGACCCCACGTGACCCGGTCACCTGGGGCCGGTGTCCCCACGTGACCCGGTCACCTGGGGCCGGTGACCCCACGTGACCCGGTCACCTGGGGCCGGTGACCCCACGTGACCCGGTCACCTGGTGCCGGTGACCCCACGTGACCCGGTCACCTGGGGCCGGTGACCCCACGTGACCCGGTCACCTGGGGCCGGTGACCCCACGTGACCCGATGACCTGGGGCCGGTGTCCCCACGTGACCCGGTCACCTGGGGCCGGTGTCCCCACGTGACCCGGGGTCCTTGTGCCGGGGTGGTCATCGGAACCTTGGAACCAGGCCGGTTACCCGACACGACCCGGTGACCCGGGGCTGTGGTGTCGACGGACTCGTGGACCTGGGTTCGGGGTCCCGACCTGACGCGGTGACCTGGGGCCGGTGTCCCCACGTGACCCGCTGACCTGGGGCCGGTGACCCCACGTGACCCGGTCACCTGGGGCCGGTGACCCCACGTGACCCGGTCACCTGGGGCCGGTGACCCCACGTGACCCGCTGACCTGGGGCCGGTGACCCCACGTGACCCGGTCACCTGGGGCCGGTGTCCCCACGTGACCCGGTCACCTGGTGCCGGTGACCCCACGTGACCCGGTCACCTGGGGCCGGTGTCCCCACGTGACCCGCTGACCTGGGGTCGGTGACCCCACGTGACCCGGTCACCTGGGGCCGGTGACCCCACGTGACCCGCTCACCTGGGGCCGGTGACCCCACGTGACCCGGTCACCTGGGGCCGGTGACCCCACGTGACCCGGTGACCTGGGGCCGGTGTCCCCACGTGACCCGCTGACCTGGGGCCGGTGACCCCACGTGACCCGGTCACCTGGGGCCGGTGTCCCCACGTGACCGGGTCACCTGGGGCCGGTGACCCCACGTGACCCGGTGACCTGGGGCCGGTGTCCCCACGTGACCCAGTATCCTAGTGCCGGGGTGGTCATCGGAACCTGGGAACCAGGCCGGTTACCCGACACGACCCGGTGACCCGGGGCTGTGGTGTCGACGGACTCGTGGACCTGGGTTCGGGGTCCCGACCTGACGCGGTGACCTGGGGCCGGTGTCCCCACGTGACCCGCTGACCTGGGGCCGGTGTCCCTACGTGACCCGCTGACCTGGGGCCGGTGACCCCACGTGACCCGGTCACCTGGGGCCGGTGACCCCGCGTGACCCGGTCACCTGGGGCCGGGGTCCCCACGGGACCCCGGGTCCTGGTGCCGGGGTGGTCACCGGAACGTGGGAACCAGGCCGGGTGCGCGACATGACCCGGTGACCTGGGGCCGGGTTAACGACCTGTATAGGGGACCCGGGCCGGGGACCCGACAGGACCCGGTGGTCCTTCGCTGGTGTCCCGATGCAACCCGGGGACCCGGGCCCGGGCCCCCACGTGATCCAGTGATCCGGTGCTTTTGTCCCGATGCAACCCGGGGACCCGGGCCGGGGACCCGGTATGACTCCGTCTCCCGGGGCCGGGGTGGTCACCTGACACTGGTACCCGGGACAGCGACCCGACATGACCCCGTGACCCGGGGCCGGGGTGCCGACCTGTCCAGGGGACCCGACCCGGGTACCCGACAGGACCCGGTGATCTGCGGCTGGGGTAAAAACCCGTCCCGGGGACCCGGGCTGGGTCCCGACATGACCCGGTGACCTGGGGCTGTGGTGTCGACCGGACTCGGGGACCTGGTCCGGTGTCCCGTCATGACCCGGGGACCTGGGGTCGGGGTGGTCACCAGACCCTTGTACCCAGGCCGTTGAGCCGACATGACCCTGTGACCCGGGGCCTGGGTAAAAATCCAACCCGGGGACCCGGGCATGGGACGTGACATGACCCGACCTGGGTCCGGGGTCCCGAACTGACCCGGTGACCTGGGTCCGGGGACTCGGTATGACCCGGTTACCTGGGTCCGGTGTCCCCACGTGACCCGGTCACCTGGGGCCGGTGACCCCACGTGACCCGGTCACCTGGGGCCGGTGACCCCACGTGACCAGGTCACCTGAGGCCGGTGACCCCACGTGACCCGGTCACCTGGGGCCGGTGACCCCACGTGACCCGGTCACCTGGGGCCGGTGACCCCACGTGACCCGGTCACCTGGGGCCGGTGACCCCACGTGACCCGGTCACCTGGGGCCGGTGACCCCACGTGACCCGGTCACCTGGGGCCGGGGTGGTCATCGGAACCTGGGAACCAGGCCGGGTGCGCGAGATGACCGGGTGACCTGGGGCCGGGTTATCGACCTGTCCAGGGGACCCGGGCCGGGGACCCGACAGGACCCGGTGATCTGCGGCTGGGGTAAAAACCCGTCCCGGGGACCCGGGCTGCGTCCCGACATGACCCGGTGACCTGGGGCTGTGGTGTCGACCGGACTCGGGGACCTGGTCCGGTGTCCCGTCATGACCCGGGGACCTGGGGTCGGGGTGGTCACCAGACCCTTGTACCCAGGCCGTTGACCCGACATGACCCTGTGACCCGGGGCCTGGGTAAAAATCCAACCCGGGGACCCGGGCATGGGACGTGACATGACCCGACCTGGGTCCGGGGTCCCGAACTGACCCGGTGACCTGGGTCCGGGGACTCGATATGACCCGGTTACCTGGGTCCGGTGTCCCCACGTGACCCGGTCACCTGGGGCCGGTGACCCCACGTGACCCGGTCACCTGGGGCCGGTGACCCCACGTGACCAGGTCACCTGGGGCCGGTGACCCCACGTGACCCGGTCACCTGGGGCCGGTGACCCCACGTGACCCGGTCACCTGGGGCCGGTGACCCCACGTGACCCGGTCACCTGGGGCCGGTGACCCCACGTGACCCGGTCACCTGGGGCCGGTGTCCCCACGTGACCCGGTCACCTGGGGCCGGTGACCCCACGTGACCCGGTCACCTGGGGCCGGTGACCCCACGTGACCCGGTCACCTGGGGCCGGTGACCCCACGTGACCCGGTCACCTGGGGCCGGGGTGGTCATCGGAACCTGGGAACCAGGCCGGGTGCGCGAGATGACCGGGTGACCTGGGGCCGGGTTATCGACCTGTCCAGGGGACCCGGGCCGGGGACCCGACAGGACCCGGTGATCTGCGGCTGGGGTAAAAACCCGTCCCGGGGACCCGGGCTGCGTCCCGACATGACCCGGTGACCTGGGGCTGTGGTGTCGACCGGACTCGGGGACCTGGTCCGGTGTCCCGTCATGACCCGGGGACCTGGGGTCGGGGTGGTCACCAGACCCTTGTACCCAGGCCGTTGACCCGACATGACCCTGTGACCCGGGGCCTGGGTAAAAATCCAACCCGGGGACCCGGGCATGGGACGTGACATGACCCGACCTGGGTCCGGGGTCCCGAACTGACCCGCTGACCTGGGTCCGGGGACTCGGTATGACCCGGTTACCTGGGTCCGGTGTCCCCACGTGACCCGGTCACCTGGGGCCGGTGACCCCACGTGACCCGGTCACCTGGGGCCGGTGACCCCACGTGACCAGGTCACCTGGGGCCGGTGACCCCACGTGACCCGGTCACCTGGGGCCGGTGACCCCACGTGACCCGGTCACCTGGGGCCGGTGACCCCACGTGACCCGGTCACCTGGGGCCGGTGACCCCACGTGACCCGGTCACCTGGGGCCGGTGACCCCACGTGACCCGGTCACCTGGGGCCGGTGACCCCACGTGACCCGATGACCTGGGGCCGGTGACCCCACGTGACCCGGTCACCTGGGGCCGGTGACCCCACGTGACCCGATGACCTGGGGCCGGTGACCCCACGTGACCCGGTCACCTGGGGCCGGTGACCCCACGTGACCCGGTCACCTGGGGCCGGTGACCCCACGTGACCCGGTCACCTGGGGCCGGGGTGGTCATCGGAACCTGGGAACCAGGCCGGGTGCGCGAGATGACCGGGTGACCTGGGGCCGGGTTATCGACCTGTCCAGGGGACCCGGGCCGGGGACCCGACAGGACCCGGTGATCTGCGGCTGGGGTAAAAACCCGTCCCGGGGACCCGGGCTGCGTCCCGACATGACCCGGTGACCTGGGGCTGTGGTGTCGACCGGACTCGGGGACCTGGTCCGGTGTCCCGTCATGACCCGGGGACCTGGGGTCGGGGTGGTCACCAGACCCTTGTACCCAGGCCGTTGACCCGACATGACCCTGTGACCCGGGGCCTGGGTAAAAATCCAACCCGGGGACCCGGGCATGGGACGTGACATGACCCGACCTGGGTCCGGGGTCCCGAACTGACCCGGTGACCTGGGTCCGGGGACTCGGTATGACCCGGATACCTGGGTCCGGTATCCCCACGTGACCCGGTCACCTGGGGCCGGTGACCCCACGTGACCCGGTCACCTGGGGCCGGTGACCCCACGTGACCCGGTCACCTGGGGCCGGTGACCCCACGTGACCCGGTCACCTGGGGCCGGTGACCCCACGTGACCCGGTCACCTGGGGCCGGTGTCCCCACGTGACCCGGTCACCTGGGGCCGGTGACCCCACGTGACCCGGTCACCTGGGGCCGGTGTCCCCACGTGACCCGGTCACCTGGGGCCGGTGACCCCACGTGACCCGGTCACCTGGGGCCGGTGACCCCACGTGACCCGGTCACCTGTGGCCGGTGACCCCACGTGACCCGGTCACCTGGGGCCGGTGACCCCACGTGACCCGGTCACCTGGGGCCGGTGACCCCACGTGACCCGGTCACCTGGGGCCGGTGACCCCACGTGACCCGGTCACCTGGGGCCGGTGACCCCACGTGACCCGATGACCTGGGGCCGGTGTCCCCACGTGACCCGGTCACCTGGGGCCGGTGTCCCCACGTGACCCGGGGTCCTTGTGCCGGGGTGGTCATCGGAACCTTGGAACCAGGCCGGTTACCCGACACGACCCGGTGACCCGGGGCTGTGGTGTCGACGGACTCGTGGACCTGGGTTCGGGGTCCCGACCTGACGCGGTGACCTGGGGCCGGTGTCCCCACGTGACCCGCTGACCTGGGGCCGGTGACCCCACGTGACCCGGTCACCTGGGGCCGGTGACCCCACGTGACCCGGTCACCTGGGGCCGGTGACCCCACGTGACCCGCTGACCTGGGGCCGGTGACCCCACGTGACCCGGTCACCTGGGGCCGGTGTCCCCACGTGACCCGGTCACCTGGTGCCGGTGACCCCACGTGACCCGGTCACCTGGGGCCGGTGTCCCCACGTGACCCGCTGACCTGGGGTCGGTGACCCCACGTGACCCGGTCACCTGGGGCCGGTGACCCCACGTGACCCGCTCACCTGGGGCCGGTGACCCCACGTGACCCGGTCACCTGGGGCCGGTGACCCCACGTGACCCGGTGACCTGGGGCCGGTGTCCCCACGTGACCCGCTGACCTGGGGCCGGTGACCCCACGTGACCCGGTCACCTGGGGCCGGTGTCCCCACGTGACCGGGTCACCTGGGGCCGGTGACCCCACGTGACCCGGTGACCTGGGGCCGGTGTCCCCACGTGACCCAGTATCCTAGTGCCGGGGTGGTCATCGGAACCTGGGAACCAGGCCGGTTACCCGACACGACCCGGTGACCCGGGGCTGTGGTGTCGACGGACTCGTGGACCTGGGTTCGGGGTCCCGACCTGACGCGGTGACCTGGGGCCGGTGTCCCCACGTGACCCGCTGACCTGGGGCCGGTGTCCCTACGTGACCCGCTGACCTGGGGCCGGTGACCCCACGTGACCCGGTCACCTGGGGCCGGTGACCCCGCGTGACCCGGTCACCTGGGGCCGGGGTCCCCACGGGACCCCGGGTCCTGGTGCCGGGGTGGTCACCGGAACGTGGGAACCAGGCCGGGTGCGCGACATGACCCGGTGACCTGGGGCCGGGTTAACGACCTGTATAGGGGACCCGGGCCGGGGACCCGACAGGACCCGGTGGTCCTTCGCTGGTGTCCCGATGCAACCCGGGGACCCGGGCCCGGGCCCCCACGTGATCCAGTGATCCGGTGCTTTTGTCCCGATGCAACCCGGGGACCCGGGCCGGGGACCCGGTATGACTCCGTCTCCCGGGGCCGGGGTGGTCACCTGACACTGGTACCCGGGACAGCGACCCGACATGACCCCGTGACCCGGGGCCGGGGTGCCGACCTGTCCAGGGGACCCGACCCGGGTACCCGACAGGACCCGGTGATCTGCGGCTGGGGTAAAAACCCGTCCCGGGGACCCGGGCTGGGTCCCGACATGACCCGGTGACCTGGGGCTGTGGTGTCGACCGGACTCGGGGACCTGGTCCGGTGTCCCGTCATGACCCGGGGACCTGGGGTCGGGGTGGTCACCAGACCCTTGTACCCAGGCCGTTGAGCCGACATGACCCTGTGACCCGGGGCCTGGGTAAAAATCCAACCCGGGGACCCGGGCATGGGACGTGACATGACCCGACCTGGGTCCGGGGTCCCGAACTGACCCGGTGACCTGGGTCCGGGGACTCGGTATGACCCGGTTACCTGGGTCCGGTGTCCCCACGTGACCCGGTCACCTGGGGCCGGTGACCCCACGTGACCCGGTCACCTGGGGCCGGTGACCCCACGTGACCAGGTCACCTGAGGCCGGTGACCCCACGTGACCCGGTCACCTGGGGCCGGTGACCCCACGTGACCCGGTCACCTGGGGCCGGTGACCCCACGTGACCCGGTCACCTGGGGCCGGTGACCCCACGTGACCCGGTCACCTGGGGCCGGTGACCCCACGTGACCCGGTCACCTGGGGCCGGGGTGGTCATCGGAACCTGGGAACCAGGCCGGGTGCGCGAGATGACCGGGTGACCTGGGGCCGGGTTATCGACCTGTCCAGGGGACCCGGGCCGGGGACCCGACAGGACCCGGTGATCTGCGGCTGGGGTAAAAACCCGTCCCGGGGACCCGGGCTGCGTCCCGACATGACCCGGTGACCTGGGGCTGTGGTGTCGACCGGACTCGGGGACCTGGTCCGGTGTCCCGTCATGACCCGGGGACCTGGGGTCGGGGTGGTCACCAGACCCTTGTACCCAGGCCGTTGACCCGACATGACCCTGTGACCCGGGGCCTGGGTAAAAATCCAACCCGGGGACCCGGGCATGGGACGTGACATGACCCGACCTGGGTCCGGGGTCCCGAACTGACCCGGTGACCTGGGTCCGGGGACTCGATATGACCCGGTTACCTGGGTCCGGTGTCCCCACGTGACCCGGTCACCTGGGGCCGGTGACCCCACGTGACCCGGTCACCTGGGGCCGGTGACCCCACGTGACCAGGTCACCTGGGGCCGGTGACCCCACGTGACCCGGTCACCTGGGGCCGGTGACCCCACGTGACCCGGTCACCTGGGGCCGGTGACCCCACGTGACCCGGTCACCTGGGCCCGGTGACCCCACGTGACCCGGTCACCTGGGGCCGGTGTCCCCACGTGACCCGGTCACCTGGGGCCGGTGACCCCACGTGACCCGGTCACCTGGGGCCGGTGACCCCACGTGACCCGGTCACCTGGGGCCGGTGACCCCACGTGACCCGGTCACCTGGGGCCGGGGTGGTCATCGGAACCTGGGAACCAGGCCGGGTGCGCGAGATGACCGGGTGACCTGGGGCCGGGTTATCGACCTGTCCAGGGGACCCGGGCCGGGGACCCGACAGGACCCGGTGATCTGCGGCTGGGGTAAAAACCCGTCCCGGGGACCCGGGCTGCGTCCCGACATGACCCGGTGACCTGGGGCTGTGGTGTCGACCGGACTCGGGGACCTGGTCCGGTGTCCCGTCATGACCCGGGGACCTGGGGTCGGGGTGGTCACCAGACCCTTGTACCCAGGCCGTTGACCCGACATGACCCTGTGACCCGGGGCCTGGGTAAAAATCCAACCCGGGGACCCGGGCATGGGACGTGACATGACCCGACCTGGGTCCGGGGTCCCGAACTGACCCGCTGACCTGGGTCCGGGGACTCGGTATGACCCGGTTACCTGGGTCCGGTGTCCCCACGTGACCCGGTCACCTGGGGCCGGTGACCCCACGTGACCCGGTCACCTGGGGCCGGTGACCCCACGTGACCAGGTCACCTGGGGCCGGTGACCCCACGTGACCCGGTCACCTGGGGCCGGTGACCCCACGTGACCCGGTCACCTGGGGCCGGTGACCCCACGTGACCCGGTCACCTGGGGCCGGTGACCCCACGTGACCCGGTCACCTGGGGCCGGTGACCCCACGTGACCCGGTCACCTGGGGCCGGTGACCCCACGTGACCCGGTCACCTGGGGCCGGTGACCCCACGTGACCCGGTCACCTGGGGCCGGTGACCCCACGTGACCCGATGACCTGGGGCCGGTGACCCCACGTGACCCGGTCACCTGGGGCCGGTGACCCCACGTGACCCGGTCACCTGGGGCCGGTGACCCCACGTGACCCGGTCACCTGGGGCCGGGGTGGTCATCGGAACCTGGGAACCAGGCCGGGTGCGCGAGATGACCGGGTGACCTGGGGCCGGGTTATCGACCTGTCCAGGGGACCCGGGCCGGGGACCCGACAGGACCCGGTGATCTGCGGCTGGGGTAAAAACCCGTCCCGGGGACCCGGGCTGCGTCCCGACATGACCCGGTGACCTGGGGCTGTGGTGTCGACCGGACTCGGGGACCTGGTCCGGTGTCCCGTCATGACCCGGGGACCTGGGGTCGGGGTGGTCACCAGACCCTTGTACCCAGGCCGTTGACCCGACATGACCCTGTGACCCGGGGCCTGGGTAAAAATCCAACCCGGGGACCCGGGCATGGGACGTGACATGACCCGACCTGGGTCCGGGGTCCCGAACTGACCCGGTGACCTGGGTCCGGGGACTCGATATGACCCGGTTACCTGGGTCCGGTGTCCCCACGTGACCCGGTCACCTGGGGCCGGTGACCCCACGTGACCCGGTCACCTGGGGCCGGTGACCCCACGTGACCAGGTCACCTGGGGCCGGTGACCCCACGTGACCCGGTCACCTGGGGCCGGTGACCCCACGTGACCCGGTCACCTGGGGCCGGTGACCCCACGTGACCCGGTCACCTGGGCCCGGTGACCCCACGTGACCCGGTCACCTGGGGCCGGTGTCCCCACGTGACCCGGTCACCTGGGGCCGGTGACCCCACGTGACCCGGTCACCTGGGGCCGGTGACCCCACGTGACCCGGTCACCTGGGGCCGGTGACCCCACGTGACCCGGTCACCTGGGGCCGGGGTGGTCATCGGAACCTGGGAACCAGGCCGGGTGCGCGAGATGACCGGGTGACCTGGGGCCGGGTTATCGACCTGTCCAGGGGACCCGGGCCGGGGACCCGACAGGACCCGGTGATCTGCGGCTGGGGTAAAAACCCGTCCCGGGGACCCGGGCTGCGTCCCGACATGACCCGGTGACCTGGGGCTGTGGTGTCGACCGGACTCGGGGACCTGGTCCGGTGTCCCGTCATGACCCGGGGACCTGGGGTCGGGGTGGTCACCAGACCCTTGTACCCAGGCCGTTGACCCGACATGACCCTGTGACCCGGGGCCTGGGTAAAAATCCAACCCGGGGACCCGGGCATGGGACGTGACATGACCCGACCTGGGTCCGGGGTCCCGAACTGACCCGCTGACCTGGGTCCGGGGACTCGGTATGACCCGGTTACCTGGGTCCGGTGTCCCCACGTGACCCGGTCACCTGGGGCCGGTGACCCCACGTGACCCGGTCACCTGGGGCCGGTGACCCCACGTGACCAGGTCACCTGGGGCCGGTGACCCCACGTGACCCGGTCACCTGGGGCCGGTGACCCCACGTGACCCGGTCACCTGGGGCCGGTGACCCCACGTGACCCGGTCACCTGGGGCCGGTGACCCCACGTGACCCGGTCACCTGGGGCCGGTGACCCCACGTGACCCGGTCACCTGGGGCCGGTGACCCCACGTGACCCGGTCACCTGGGGCCGGTGACCCCACGTGACCCGGTCACCTGGGGCCGGTGACCCCACGTGACCCGATGACCTGGGGCCGGTGACCCCACGTGACCCGGTCACCTGGGGCCGGTGACCCCACGTGACCCGGTCACCTGGGGCCGGTGACCCCACGTGACCCGGTCACCTGGGGCCGGGGTGGTCATCGGAACCTGGGAACCAGGCCGGGTGCGCGAGATGACCGGGTGACCTGGGGCCGGGTTATCGACCTGTCCAGGGGACCCGGGCCGGGGACCCGACAGGACCCGGTGATCTGCGGCTGGGGTAAAAACCCGTCCCGGGGACCCGGGCTGCGTCCCGACATGACCCGGTGACCTGGGGCTGTGGTGTCGACCGGACTCGGGGACCTGGTCCGGTGTCCCGTCATGACCCGGGGACCTGGGGTCGGGGTGGTCACCAGACCCTTGTACCCAGGCCGTTGACCCGACATGACCCTGTGACCCGGGGCCTGGGTAAAAATCCAACCCGGGGACCCGGGCATGGGACGTGACATGACCCGACCTGGGTCCGGGGTCCCGAACTGACCCGGTGACCTGGGTCCGGGGACTCGGTATGACCCGGATACCTGGGTCCGGTATCCCCACGTGACCCGGTCACCTGGGGCCGGTGACCCCACGTGACCCGGTCACCTGGGGCCGGTGACCCCACGTGACCCGGTCACCTGGGGCCGGTGACCCCACGTGACCCGGTCACCTGGGGCCGGTGACCCCACGTGACCCGGTCACCTGGGGCCGGTGACCCCACGTGACCCGGTCACCTGGGGCCGGTGTCCCCACGTGACCCGGTCACCTGGGGCCGGTGACCCCACGTGACCCGGTCACCTGGGGCCGGTGTCCCCACGTGACCCGGTCACCTGGGGCCGGTGACCCCACGTGACCCGGTCACCTGGGGCCGGTGACCCCACGTGACCCGGTCACCT
Organism: Somateria mollissima; assembly: GCA_951411735.1. Lineage (NCBI taxonomy): Eukaryota > Metazoa > Chordata > Aves > Anseriformes > Anatidae > Somateria > Somateria mollissima. Next base: position 595,078 of record CATOCB010000161.1, read on the forward strand.
GTGGCCGGTGACCCCACGTGACCCGGTCACCTGGGGCCGGTGACCCCACGTGACCCGGTCACCTGGGGCCGGTGACCCCACGTGACCCGGTCACCTGGGGCCGGTGACCCCACGTGACCCGGTCACCTGGGGCCGGTGACCCCACGTGACCCGGTCACCTGGGGCCGGTGACCCCACGTGACCCGATGACCTGGGGCCGGTGTCCCCACGTGACCCGGTCACCTGGGGCCGGTGTCCCCACGTGACCCGGGGTCCTTGTGCCGGGGTGGTCATCGGAACCTTGGAACCAGGCCGGTTACACGACACGACCCGGTGACCCGGGGCTGTGGTGTCGACGGACTCGTGGACCTGGGTTCGGGGTCCCGACCTGACGCGGTGACCTGGGGCCGGTGTCCCCACGTGACCCGCTGACCTGGGGCCGGTGTCCCCACGTGACCCGCTGACCTGGGGCCGGTGACCCCACGTGACCCGGTCACCTGGGACCGGTGACCCCGCGTGACCCGGGGTCCTGGTGCCGGGGTGGTCACCGGAACGTGGGAACCAGGCCGGGTGCGCGACATGACCCGGTGACCTGGGGCCGGGTTAACGACCTGTCCAGGGGACCCGGGCCGGGGACCCGACAGGACCCGGTGGTCCTTCGCTGGTGTCCCGATGCAACCCGGGACCCGGGCCCGGGCCCCCACGTGACCCAGTGATCCGGTGCTTTTGTCCCGATGCAACCTGGGGACCCGGGCCGGGGACCCGGTATGACTCCGTCTCCCGGGGCCGGGGTGGTCACCTGACACTGGTACCCGGGACAGCGACCCGACATGACCCCGTGACCCGGGGCCGGGGTGCCGACCTGTCCAGGGGACCCGACCCGGGTACCCGACAGGACCCGGTGATCTGCGGCTGGGGTAAAAACCCATCCCGGGGACCCGGGCTGGGTCCCGACATGACCCGGTGACCTGGGGCTGTGGTGTCGACCGGACTCGGGGACCTGGTCCGGTGTCCCGTCATGACCCGGGGACCTGGGGTCGGGGTGGTCACCAGACCCTTGTACCCAGGCCGTTGACCCGACATGACCCTGTGACCCGGGGCCTGGGTAAAAATCCAACCCGGGGACCCGGGCATGGGACGTGACATGACCCGACCTGGGTCCGGGGTCCCGAACTGACCCGGTGACCTGGGTCCGGGGACTCGGTATGACCCGGTTACCTGGGTCCGGTGTCCCCACGTGACCAGGTTACCTGGGTCCGGTGTCCCCACGTGACCAGGTCACCTGGGGCCGGTGTCCCCACGTGACCAGGTCACCTGGGGCCGGTGACCCCACGTGACCCGGTCACCTGGGTCCGGTGTCCCCACGTGACCCGCTGACCTGGGGCCGGTGACCCCACGTGACCCGCTGACCTGGGGCCGGTGACCCCACGTGACCCGGTCACCTGGGGCCGGTGACCCCACGTGACCCGGTCACCTGGGGCCGGTGACCCCACGTGACCCGGTCACCTGGGGCCGGTGTCCCCACGTGACCCGCTGACCTGGGGCCGGTGACCCCACGTGACCCGGTCACCTGGGGCCGGTGACCCCACGTGACCCGCTGACCTGGGGCCGGTGACCCCACGTGACCCGGTCACCTGGGGCCGGTGACCCCACGTGACCCGGTCACCTGGGGCCGGTGACCCCACGTGACCGGGTCACCTGGGGCCGGTGACCCTACGTGACCCGGTGACCTGGGGCCGGTGTCCCCACGTGACCCAGAGTCCTAGTGCCGGGGTGGTCATCGGAACCTGGGAACCAGGCCGGTTACCCGACACGACCCGGTGACCCGGGGCTGTGTTGTCGACGGACTCTTGGACCTGGGTTCGGGGTCCCGACCTGACGCGGTGACCTGGGGCCGGTGTCCCCACGTGACCTGCTGACCTGGGGCCGGTGACCCCACGTGACCCGGTCACCTGGGGCCGGTGACCCCACGTGACCCGGTCACCTGGGGCCGGTGACCCCACGTGACCCGGTCACCTGGGGCCGGTGACCCCACGTGACCCGGTCACCTGGGGCCGGGGTGGTCATCGGAACCTGGGAACCAGGCCGGGTGCGCGAGATGACCGGGTGACCTGGGGCCGGGTTATCGACCTGTCCAGGGGACCCGGGCCGGGGACCCGACAGGACCCGGTGATCTGCGGCTGGGGTAAAAACCCGTCCCGGGGACCCGGGCTGCGTCCCGACATGACCCGGTGACCTGGGGCTGTGGTGTCGACCGTACTCAGGGACCTGGTCCGGTGTCCCGTCATGACCCGGGGACCTGGGGTCGGGGTGGTCACCAGACCCTTGTACCCAGGCCGTTGACCCGACATGACCCTGTGACCCGGGGCCTGGGTAAAAATCCAACTCGGGGACCCGGGCATGGGACGTGACATGACCCGACCTGGGTCCGGGGTCCCGAACTGACCCGGTGACCTGGGTCCGGGGACTCGGTATGACCCGGTTACCTGGGTCCGGTGTCCCCACGTGACCCGGTCACCTGGGGCCGGTGACCCCACGTGACCCGGTCACCTGGGGCCGGTGACCCCACGTGACCAGGTCACCTGGGGCCGGTGACCCCACGTGACCCGGTCACCTGGTGCCGGTGACCCCACGTGACCCGGTCACCTGGGGCCGGTGACCCCACGTGACCCGGTCACCTGGGGCCGGTGACCCCACGTGACCCGGTCACCTGGGGCCGGTGTCCCCACGTGACCCGGTCACCTGGGGCCGGTGACCCCACGTGACCCGGTCACCTGGGGCCGGTGACCCCACGTGACCCGGTCACCTGGGGCCGGTGACCCCACGTGACCCGGTCACCTGGGGCCGGTGACCCCACGTGACCCGGTCACCTGGGGCTGGGGTGGTCATCGGAACCTGGGAACCAGGCCGGGTGCGCGAGATGACCGGGTGACCTGGGGCCGGGTTATCGACCTGTCCAGGGGACCCGGGCTGGGTCCCGACATGACCCGGTGACCTGGGGCTGTGGTGTCGAGCGGACTCGGGGACCTGGTCCGGTGTCCCGTCATGACCCGGGGACCTGGGGTCGGGGTGGTCACCAGACCCTTGTACCCAGGCCGTTGACCCGACATGACCCTGTGACCCGGGGCCTGGGTAAAAATCCAACCCGGGGACCCGGGCATGGGACGTGACATGACCCGACCTGGGTCCGGGGTCCCGAACTGACCCGGTGACCTGGGTCCGGGGACTCGGTATGACCCGGTTACCTGGGTCCGGTGTCCCCACGTGACCCGGTCACCTGGGGCCGGTGACCCCACGTGACCCGGTCACCTGGGGCCGGTGACCCCACGTGACCAGGTCACCTGGGGCCGGTGACCCCACGTGACCCGGTCACCTGGGGCCGGTGACCCCACGTGACCCGGTCACCTGGGGCCGGTGACCCCACGTGACCCGGTCACCTGGGGCCGGTGACCCCACGTGACCCGGTCACCTGGGGCCGGTGTCCCCACGTGACCCGGTCACCTGGGGCCGGTGTCCCCACGTGACCCGGTCACCTGGGGCCGGTGACCCCACGTGACCCGGTCACCTGGGGCCGGTGACCCCACGTGACCAGGTCACCTGGGGCCGGTGACCCCACGTGACCCGGTCACCTGGGGCCGGTGTCCCCACGTGACCCGGTCACCTGGGGCCGGTGTCCCCACGTGACCCGGTCACCTGGGGCCGGTGACCCCACGTGACCCGGTCACCTGGGGCTGGTGACCCCACGTGACCCGGTCACCTGGTGCCGGTGACCCCACGTGACCCGGTCACCTGGGGCCGGTGACCCCACGTGACCCGGTCACCTGGGGCCGGTGACCCCACGTGACCCGGTCACCTGGGGCCGGTGACCCCACGTGACCCGATGACCTGGGGCCGGTGTCCCCACGTGACCCGGTCACCTGGGGCCGGTGTCCCCACGTGACCCGGGGTCCTTGTGCCGGGGTGGTCATCGGAACCTTGGAACCAGGCTGGTTACCCGACACGACCTGGTGACCCGGGGCTGTGGTGTCGACGGACTCGTGGACCTGGGTTCGGGGTCCCGACCTGACGCGGTGACCTGGGGCCGGTGTCCCCACGTGACCCGCTGACCTGGGGCCGGTGTCCCCACGTGACCCGGTGACCTGGGGCCGGTGACCCCACGTGACCCGGTCACCTGGGGCCGGTGACCCCGCGTGACCCGGGGTCCTGGTGCCGGGGTGGTCACCGGAACGTGGGAACCAGGCCGGGTGCGCGACATGACCCGGTGACCTGGGGCCGGGTTAACGACCTGTCCAGGGGACCCGGGCCGGGGACCCGACAGGACCCGGTGGTCCTTCGCTGGTGTCCCGATGCAACCCGGGACCCGGGCCCGGGCCCCCACGTGACCCAGTGATCCGGTGCTTTTGTCCCGATGCAACCCGGGGACCCGGGCCGGGGACCCGGTATGACTCCGTCTCCCGGGGCCGGGGTGGTCACCTGACACTGGTACCCGGGACAGCGACCCGACATGACCCCGTGACCCGGGGCCGGGGTGCCGACCTGTCCAGGGGACCCGACCCGGGTACCCGACAGGACCCGGTGATCTGCGGCTGGGGTAAAAACCCGTCCCGGGGACCCGGGCTGGGTCCCGACATGACCCGGTGACCTGGGGCTGTGGTGTCGACCGGACTCGGGGACCTGGTCCGGTGTCCCGTCATGACCCGGGGACCTGGGGTCGGGGTGGTGACCAGACCCTTGTACCCAGGCCGTTGACCCGACATGACCCTGTGACCCGGGGCCTGGGTAAAAATCCAACCCGGGGACCCGGGCATGGGACGTGACATGACCCGACCTGGGTCCGGGGTCCCGAACTGACCCGGTGACCTGGGTCCGGGGACTCGGTATGACCCGGTTACCTGGGTCCGGTGTCCCCACGTGACCAGGTCACCTGGGGCCGGTGTCCCCACGTGACCCGGTCACCTGGGGCCGGGGTGGTCATCGGAACCTGGGAACCAGGCCGGGTGCGCGAGATGACCGGGTGACCTGGGGCCGGGTTATCGACCTGTCCAGGGGACCCGACCCGGGTACCCGACAGGACCCGGTGATCTGCGGCTGGGGTAAAAACCCGTCCCGGGGACCCGGGCTGGGTCCCGACATGACCCGGTGACCTGGGGCTGTGGTGTCGACCGGACTCGGGGACCTGGTCCGGTGTCCCGTCATGACCCGGGGACCTGGGGTCGGGGTGGTCACCAGACCCTTGTACCCAGGCCGTTGACCCGACATGACCCTGTGACCCGGGGCCTGGGTAAAAATCCAACCCGGGGACCCGGGCATGGGACGTGACATGACCCGACCTGGGTCCGGGGTCCCGAACTGACCCGGTGACCTGGGTCCGGGGACTCGGTATGACCCGGTTACCTGGGTCCGGTGTCCCCACGTGACCAGGTCACCTGGGGCCGGTGTCCCCACGTGACCCGGTCACCTGGGGCCGGTGACCCCACGTGACCCGCTGACCTGGGGCCGGTGAACCCACGTGACCCGGTCACCTGGTGCCGGTGACCCCACGTGACCCGCTGACCTGGGGCCGGTGACCCCACGTGACCCGGTCACCTGGGGCCGGTGTCCCCACGTGACCCGGTCACCTGGGGCCGGTGACCCCACGTGACCCGCTGACCTGGGGCCGGTGACCCCACGTGACCCGCTGACCTGGGGCCGGTGACCCCACGTGACCCGGTCACCTGGGGCCGGTGTCCCCACGTGACCCGGTCACCTGGGGCCGGTGACCCCACGTGACCCGCTGACCTGGGGCCGGTGACCCCACGTGACCCGGTCACCTGGGGCCGGTGACCCCACGTGACCCGGTCACCTGGGGCCGGTGACCCCACGTGACCCGGTCACCTGGGGCCGGTGTCCCCACGTGACCCGCTGACCTGGGGCCGGTGACCCCACGTGACCCGGTCACCTGGGGCCGGTGACCCCACGTGACCCGGTCACCTGGGGCCGGTGACCCCACGTGACCCGGTCACCTGGGGCCGGTGACCCCACGTGACCCGGTCACCTGGGGCCGGTGACCCCACGTGACCGGGTCACCTGGGGCCGGTGACCCTACGTGACCCGGTGACCTGGGGCCGGTGTCCCCACGTGACCCAGAGTCCTAGTGCCGGGGTGGTCATCGGAACCTGGGAACCAGGCCGGTTACCCGACACGACCCGGTGACCCGGGGCTGTGTTGTCGACGGACTCTTGGACCTGGGTTCGGGGTCCCGACCTGACGCGGTGACCTGGGGCCGGTGTCCCCACGTGACCCGCTGACCTGGGGCCGGTGACCCCACGTGACCCGGTCACCTGGGGCCGGTGACCCCGCGTGACCCGGTCACCTGGGGCCGGGGTCCCCACGGGACCCGGGGTCCTGGTGCCGGGGTGGTCACCGGAACGTGGGAACCAGGCCGGGTGCGTGACATGACCCGGTGACCTGGGGCCGGGTTAACGACCTGTATAGGGGACCCGGGCCGGGGACCCGACAGGACCCGGTGGTCCTTCGCTGGTGTCCCGATGCAACCCGGGGACCCGGGCCCGGGCCCCCACGTGACCCAGTGATCCGGTGCTTTTGTCCCGATGCAACCCGGGGACCCGGGCCGGGGACCCGGTATGACTCCGTCTCCCGGGGCCGGGGTGGTCACCTGACACTGGTACCCAGGACAGCGACCCGACATGACCCCGTGACCCGGGGCCGGGGTGCCGACCTGTCCAGGGGACCCGACCCGGGTACCCGACAGGACCCGGTGATCTGCGGCTGGGGTAAAAACCCGTCCCGGGGACCCGGGCTGCGTCCCGACATGACCCGGTGACCTGGGGCTGTGGTGTCGAGCGGACTCGGGGACCTGGTCCGGTGTCCCGTCATGACCCGGGGACCTGGGGTCGGGGTGGTCACCAGACCCTTGTACCCAGGCCGTTGACCCGACATGACCCTGTGACCCGGGGCCTGGGTAAAAATCCAACCCGGGCACCCGGGCATGGGACGTGACATGACCCGACCTGGGTCCGGGGTCCCGAACTGACCCGGTGACCTGGGTCCGGGGACTCGGTATGACCCGGTTACCTGGGTCCGGTGTCCCCACGTGACCCGGTCACCTGGGGCCGGTGACCCCACGTCACCCGGTCACCTGGGGCCGGTGACCCCACGTGACCAGGTCACCTGGGGCCGGTGACCCCACGTGACCCGGTCACCTGGTGCCGGTGACCCCACGTGACCCGGTCACCTGGGGCCGGTGACCCCACGTGACCCGGTCACCTGGGGCCGGTGACCCCACGTGACCCGGTCACCTGGGGCCGGTGTCCCCACGTGACCCGGTCACCTGGGGCCGGTGACCCCACGTGACCCGGTCACCTGGGGCCGGTGACCCCACGTGACCCGGTCACCTGGGGCCGGTGACCCCACGTGACCCGGTCACCTGGGGCCGGTGACCCCACGTGACCCGGTCACCTGGGGCCGGGGTGGTCATCGGAACCTGGGAACCAGGCCGGGTGCGCGAGATGACCGGGTGACCTGGGGCCGGGTTATCGACCTGTCCAGGGGACCCGGGCCGGGGACCCGACAGGACCCGGTGATCTGCGGCTGGGGTAAAAACCCGTCCCGGGGACCCGGGCTGGGTCCCGACATGACCCGGTGACCTGGGGCTGTGGTGTCGACCGGACTCGGGGACCTGGTCCGGTGTCCCGTCATGACCCGGGGACCTGGGGTCGGGGTGGTCACCAGACCCTTGTACCCAGGCCGTTGACCCGACATGACCCTGTGACCCGGGGCCTGGGTAAAAATCCAACCCGGGGACCCGGGCATGGGACGTGACATGACCCGACCTGGGTCCGGGGTCCCGAACTGACCCGGTGACCTGGGTCCGGGGACTCGGTATGACCCGGTTACCTGGGTCCGGTGTCCCCACGTGACCCGGTCACCTGGGGCCGGTGACCCCACGTGACCCGGTCACCTGGGGCCGGTGACCCCACGTGACCAGGTCACCTGGGGCCGGTGACCCCACGTGACCCGGTCACCTGGGGCCGGTGACCCCACGTGACCCGGTCACCTGGGGCCGGTGACCCCACGTGACCCGGTCACCTGGGGCCGGTGACCCCACGTGACCCGGTCACCTGGGGCCGGTGACCCCACGTGACCCGGTCACCTGGGGCCGGTGACCCCACGTGACCAGGTCACCTGGGGCCGGTGACCCCACGTGACCCGGTCACCTGGGGCCGGTGACCCCACGTGACCCGGTCACCTGGGGCCGGTGACCCCACGTGACCCGGTCACCTGGGGCCGGTGACCCCACGTGACCCGGTCACCTGGTGCCGGTGACCCCACGTGACCCGGTCACCTGGGGCCGGTGTCCCCACGTGACCCGGTCACCTGGGGCCGGTGACCCCACGTGACCCGGTCACCTGGGGCCGGTGACCCCACGTGACCCGGTCACCTGGTGCCGGTGACCCCACGTGACCCGGTCACCTGGGGCCGGTGACCCCACGTGACCCGCTGACCTGGTGCCGGTGACCCCACGTGACCCGGTCACCTGGGGCCGGTGACCCCACGTGACCCGATGACCTGGGGCCGGTGTCCCCACGTGACCCGGTCACCTGGGGCCGGTGTCCCCACGTGACCCGGGGTCCTTGTGCCGGGGTGGTCATCGGAACCTTGGAACCAGGCCGGTTACCCGACACGACCCGGTGACCCGGGGCTGTGGTGTCGACGGACTCGTGGACCTGGGTTCGGGGTCCCGACCTGACGCGGTGACCTGGGGCCGGTGTCCCCACGTGACCCGCTGACCTGGGGCCGGTGTCCCCACGTGACCCGCTGACCTGGGGCCGGTGACCCCACGTGACCCGGTCACCTGGGGCCGGTGACCCCGCGTGACCCGGGGTCCTGGTGCCGGGGTGGTCACCGGAACGTGGGAACCAGGCCGGGTGCGCGACATGACCCGGTGACCTGGGGCCGGGTTACCGACCTGTCCAGGGGACCCGGGCCGGGGACCCGACAGGACCCGGTGGTCCTTCGCTGGTGTCCCGATGCAACCCGGGACCCGGGCCCGGGCCCCCACGTGACCCAGTGATCCGGTGCTTTTGTCCCGATGCAACCCGGGGACCCGGGCCGGGGACCCGGTATGACTCCGTCTCCCGGGGCCGGGGTGGTCACCTGACACTGGTACCCGGGACAGCGACCCGACATGACCCCGTGACCCGGGGCCGGGGTGCCGACCTGTCCAGGGGACCCGACCCGGGTACCCGACAGGACCCGGTGATCTGCGGCTGGGGTAAAAACCCGTCCCGGGGACCCGGGCTGGGTCCCGACATGACCCGGTGACCTGGGGCTGTGGTGTCGACCGGACTCGGGGACCTGGTCCGGTGTCCCGTCATGACCCGGGGACCTGGGGTCGGGGTGGTCACCAGACCCTTGTACCCAGGCCGTTGACCCGACATGACCCTGTGACCCGGGGCCTGGGTAAAAATCCAACCCGGGGACCCGGGCATGGGACGTGACATGACCCGACCTGGGTCCGGGGTCCCGAACTGACCCGGTGACCTGGGTCCGGGGACTCGGTATGACCCGGTTACCTGGGTCCGGTGTCCCCACGTGACCAGGTCACCTGGGGCCGGTGTCCCCACGTGACCCGGTCACCTGGGGCCGGGGTGGTCATCGGAACCTGGGAACCAGGCCGGGTGCGCGAGATGACCGGGTGACCTGGGGCCGGGTTATCGACCTGTCCAGGGGACCCGACCCGGGTACCCGACAGGACCCGGTGATCTGCGGCTGGGGTAAAAACCCGTCCCGGGGACCCGGGCTGGGTCCCGACATGACCCGGTGACCTGGGGCTGTGGTGTCGACCGGACTCGGGGACCTGGTCCGGTGTCCCGTCATGACCCGGGGACCTGGGGTCGGGGTGGTCACCAGACCCTTGTACCCAGGCCGTTGACCCGACATGACCCTGTGACCCGGGGCCTGGGTAAAAATCCAACCCGGGGACCCGGGCATGGGACGTGACATGACCCGACCTGGGTCCGGGGTCCCGAACTGACCCGGTGACCTGGGTCCGGGGACTCGGTATGACCCGGTTACCTGGGTCCGGTGTCCCCACGTGACCAGGTCACCTGGGGCCGGTGTCCCCACGTGACCCGGTCACCTGGTGCCGGTGACCCCACGTGACCCGCTGACCTGGGGCCGGTGAACCCACGTGACCCGGTCACCTGGTGCCGGTGACCCCACGTGACCCGCTGACCTGGGGCCGGTGACCCCACGTGACCCGGTCACCTGGGGCCGGTGTCCCCACGTGACCCGGTCACCTGGGGCCGGTGACCCCACGTGACCCGCTGACCTGGGGCCGGTGACCCCACGTGACCCGCTGACCTGGGGCCGGTGACCCCACGTGACCCGGTCACCTGGGGCCGGTGTCCCCACGTGACCCTCTGACCTGGGGCCGGTGACCCCACGTGACCCGCTGACCTGGGGCCGGTGACCCCACGTGACCCGGTCACCTGGGGCCGGTGACCCCACGTGACCCGGTCACCTGGGGCCGGTGTCCCCACGTGACCCGCTGACCTGGGGCCGGTGACCCCACGTGACCCGGTCACCTGGGGCCGGTGACCCCACGTGACCCGGTCACCTGGGGCCGGTGACCCCACGTGACCCGGTCACCTGGGGCCGGTGACCCCACGTGACCGGGTCACCTGGGGCCGGTGACCCTACGTGACCCGGTGACCTGGGGCCGGTGTCCCCACGTGACCCAGAGTCCTAGTGCCGGGGTGGTCATCGGAACCTGGGAACCAGGCCGGTTACCCGACACGACCCGGTGACCCGGGGCTGTGTTGTCGACGGACTCTTGGACCTGGGTTCGGGGTCCCGACCTGACGCGGTGACCTGGGGCCGGTGTCCCCACGTGACCCGCTGACCTGGGGCCGGTGACCCCACGTGACCCGGTCACCTGGGGCCGGTGACCTCGCGTGACCCGGTCACCTGGGGCCGGGGTCCCCACGGGACCCGGGGTCCTGGTGCCGGGGTGGTCACCGGAACGTGGGAACCAGGCCGGGTGCGTGACATGACCCGGTGACCTGGGGCCGGGTTAACGACCTGTATAGGGGACCCGGGCCGGGGACCCGACAGGACCCGGTGGTCCTTCGCTGGTGTCCCGATGCAACCCGGGGACCCGGGCCCGGGCCCCCACGTGACCCAGTGATCCGGTGCTTTTGTCCCGATGCAACCCGGGGACCCGGGCCGGGGACCCGGTATGACTCCGTCTCCCGGGGCCGGGGTGGTCACCTGACACTGGTACCCAGGACAGCGACCCGACATGACCCCGTGACCCGGGGCCGGGGTGCCGACCTGTCCAGGGGACCCGACCCGGGTACCCGACAGGACCCGGTGATCTGCGGCTGGGGTAAAAACCCGTCCCGGGGACCCGGGCTGCGTCCCGACATGACCCGGTGACCTGGGGCTGTGGTGTCGAGCGGACTCGGGGACCTGGTCCGGTGTCCCGTCATGACCCGGGGACCTGGGGTCGGGGTGGTCACCAGACCCTTGTACCCAGGCCGTTGACCCGACATGACCCTGTGACCCGGGGCCTGGGTAAAAATCCAACCCGGGCACCCGGGCATGGGACGTGACATGACCCGACCTGGGTCCGGGGTCCCGAACTGACCCGGTGACCTGGGTCCGGGGACTCGGTATGACCCGGTTACCTGGGTCCGGTGTCCCCACGTGACCCGGTCACCTGGGGCCGGTGACCCCACGTGACCCGGTCACCTGGGGCCGGTGACCCCACGTGACCAGGTCACCTGGGGCCGGTGACCCCACGTGACCCGGTCACCTGGTGCCGGTGACCCCACGTGACCCGGTCACCTGGGGCCGGTGACCCCACGTGACCCGGTCACCTGGGGCCGGTGACCCCACGTGACCCGGTCACCTGGGGCCGGTGTCCCCACGTGACCCGGTCACCTGGGGCCGGTGACCCCACGTGACCCGGTCACCTGGGGCCGGTGACCCCACGTGACCCGGTCACCTGGGGCCGGTGACCCCACGTGACCCGGTCACCTGGGGCCGGTGACCCCACGTGACCCGGTCACCTGGGGCCGGGGTGGTCATCGGAACCTGGGAACCAGGCCGGGTGCGCGAGATGACCGGGTGACCTGGGGCCGGGTTATCGACCTGTCCAGGGGACCCGGGCCGGGGACCCGACAGGACCCGGTGATCTGCGGCTGGGGTAAAAACCCGTCCCGGGGACCCGGGCTGGGTCCCGACATGACCCGGTGACCTGGGGCTGTGGTGTCGAGCGGACTCGGGGACCTGGTCCGGTGTCCCGTCATGACCCGGGGACCTGGGGTCGGGGTGGTCACCAGACCCTTGTACCCAGGCCGTTGACCCGACATGACCCTGTGACCCGGGGCCTGGGTAAAAATCCAACCCGGGGACCCGGGCATGGGACGTGACATGACCCGACCTGGGTCCGGGGTCCCGAACTGACCCGGTGACCTGGGTCCGGGGACTCGGTATGACCCGGTTACCTGGGTCCGGTGTCCCCACGTGACCCGGTCACCTGGGGCCGGTGACCCCACGTGACCCGGTCACCTGGGGCCGGTGTCCCCACGTGACCCGGTCAACTGGGGCCGGTGTCCCCACGTGACCCGGTCACCTGGGGCCGGTGACCCCACGTGACCCGGTCACCTGGGGCCGGTGACCCCACGTGACCAGGTCACCTGGGGCCGGTGACCCCACGTGACCCGGTCACCTGGGGCCGGTGACCCCACGTGACCCGGTCACCTGGGGCCGGTGTCCCCACGTGACCCGGTCACCTGGGGCCGGTGACCCCACGTGACCCGGTCACCTGGGGCCGGTGACCCCACGTGACCCGGTCACCTGGGGCCGGTGACCTCACGTGACCCGGTCACCTGGGGCCGGTGACCCCACGTGACCCGGTGACCTGGGGCCGGTGACCCCACGTGACCCGGTCACCTGGTGCCGGTGACCCCACGTGACCCGGTCACCTGGGGCCGGTGGCCCCACGTGACCCGATGACCTGGGGCCGGTGTCCCCACGTGACCCGGTCACCTGGGGCCGGTGTCCCCACGTGACCCGGGGTCCTGGTGCCGGGGTGGTCATCGGAACCTTGGAACCAGGCCGGTTACCCGACACGACCCGGTGACCCGGGGCTGTGGTGTCGACGGACTCGTGGACCTGGGTTCGGGGTCCCGACCTGACGCGGTGACCTGGGGCCGTTGACCCCACGTGACCGGGTCACCTGGGGCCGGTGACCCCACGTGACCCGGTCACCTGGGGCCGGTGACCCCACGTGACCCGGTCACCTGGGGCCGGTGTCCCCACGTGACCCGGTCACCTGGTGCCGGTGACCCCACGTGACCCGGTCACCTGGGGCCGGTGACCCCACGTGACCCGGTCACCTGGGGCCGGTGTCCCCACGTGACCCGGTCACCTGGGGCCGGTGACCCCACGTGACCCGGTCACCTGGGGCCGGTGACCCCACGTGACCCGGTCACCTGGGGCCGGTGACCCCACGTGACCCGGTCACCTGGGGCCGGTGTCCCCACGTGACCCGCTGACCTGGGGCCGGTGACCCCACGTGACCCGGTCACCTGGGGCCGGTGACCCCACGTGACCCGCTCACCTGGGGCCGGTGACCCCACGTGACCCGGTCACCTGGGGCCGGTGACCCCACGTGACCCGGTCACCTGGGGCCGGTGACCCCACGTGACCCGGTGACCTGGGGCCGGTGTCCCCACGTGACCCAGAGTCCTAGTGCCGGGGTGGTCATCTGAACCTGGGAACCAGGCCGGTTACCCGACACGACCCGGTAACCCGGGGCTGTGGTGTCGACGGACTCGTGGACCTGGGTTCGGGGTCCCGACCTGACGCGGTGACCTGGGGCCGGTGTCCCCACGTGACCCGCTGACCTGGGGCCGGGGTCCCCACGTGACCCGCTGACCTGGGGCCGGTGACCCCACGTGACCCGGTCACCTGGGGCCGGTGACCTCGCGTGACCCGGTCACCTGGGGCCGGGGTCCCCACGGGACCCGGGGTCCTGGTGCCGGGGTGGTCACCGGAACGTGGGAACCAGGCCGGGTGCGTGACATGACCCGGTGACCTGGGGCCGGGTTAACGACCTGTATAGGGGACCCGGGCCGGGGACCCGACAGGACCCGGTGGTCCTTCGCTGGTGTCCCGATGCAACCCGGGGACCCGGGCCCGGGCCCCCACGTGACCCAGTGATCCGGTGCTTTTGTCCCGATGCAACCCGGGGACCCGGGCCGGGGACCCGGTATGACTCCGTCTCCCGGGGCCGGGGTGGTCACCTGACACTGGTACCCAGGACAGCGACCCGACATGACCCCGTGACCCGGGGCCGGGGTGCCGACCTGTCCAGGGGACCCGACCCGGGTACCCGACAGGACCCGGTGATCTGCGGCTGGGGTAAAAACCCGTCCCGGGGACCCGGGCTGCGTCCCGACATGACCCGGTGACCTGGGGCTGTGGTGTCGAGCGGACTCGGGGACCTGGTCCGGTGTCCCGTCATGACCCGGGGACCTGGGGTCGGGGTGGTCACCAGACCCTTGTACCCAGGCCGTTGACCCGACATGACCCTGTGACCCGGGGCCTGGGTAAAAATCCAACCCGGGCACCCGGGCATGGGACGTGACATGACCCGACCTGGGTCCGGGGTCCCGAACTGACCCGGTGACCTGGGTCCGGGGACTCGGTATGACCCGGTTACCTGGGTCCGGTGTCCCCACGTGACCCGGTCACCTGGGGCCGGTGACCCCACGTGACCCGGTCACCTGGGGCCGGTGACCCCACGTGACCCGGTCACCTGGTGCCGGTGACCCCACGTGACCCGGTCACCTGGGGCCGGTGACCCCACGTGACCCGGTCACCTGGGGCCGGTGTCCCCACGTGACCCGGTCACCTGGGGCCGGTGACCCCACGTGACCCGGTCACCTGGGGCCGGTGACCCCACGTGACCCGGTCACCTGGGGCCGGTGTTCCCACGTGACCCGGTCACCTGGGGCCGGTGACCCCACGTGACCCGGTCACCTGGGGCCGGGGTGGTCATCGGAACCTGGGAACCAGGCCGGGTGCGCGAGATGACCGGGTGACCTGGGGCCGGGTTATCGACCTGTCCAGGGGACCCGGGCCGGGGACCCGACAGGACCCGGTGATCTGCGGCTGGGGTAAAAACCCGTCCCGGGGACCCGGGCTGGGTCCCGACATGACCCGGTGACCTGGGGCTGTGGTGTCGACCGGACTCGGGGACCTGGTCCGGTGTCCCGTCATGACCCGGGGACCTGGGGTCGGGGTGGTCACCAGACCCTTGTACCCAGGCCGTTGACCCGACATGACCCAGTGACCCGGGGCCTGGGTAAAAATCCAACCCGGGGACCCGGGCATGGGACGTGACATGACCCGACCTGGGTCCGGGGTCCCGAACTGACCCGGTGACCTGGGTCCGGGGACTCGGTATGACCCGGTTACCTGGATCCGGTGTCCCCACGTGACCCGGTCACCTGGGGCCGGTGACCCCACGTGACCCGGTCACCTGGGGCCGGTGACCCCACGTGACCAGGTCACCTGGGGCCGGTGACCCCACGTGACCCGGTCACCTGGTGCCGGTGACCCCACGTGACCCGCTGACCTGGGGCCGGTGACCCCACGTGACCCGGTCACCTGGGGCCGGTGTCCCCACGTGACCCGGTCACCTGGGGCCGGTGACCCCACGTGACCCGGTCACCTGGGGCCGGTGACCCCACGTGACCCGGTCACCTGGGGCCGGTGACCCCACGTGACCCGGTCACCTGGGGCCGGTGTCCCCACGTGACCCGGTCACCTGGGGCCGGTGACCCCACGTGACCCGGTCACCTGGGGCCGGTGACCCCACGTGACCCGGTCACCTGGGGCCGGTGACCCCACGTGACCAGGTCACCTGGGGCCGGTGACCCCACGTGACCCGGTCACCTGGGGCCGGTGACCCCACGTGACCCGGTCACCTGGGGCCGGTGTCCCCACGTGACCCGGTCACCTGGGGCCGGTGACCCCACGTGACCCGGTCACCTGGGGCCGGTGACCCCACGTGACCCGGTCACCTGGTGCCGGTGACCCCACGTGACCCGGTCACCTGGGGCCGGTGACCCCACGTGACCCGGTCACCTGGTGCCGGTGACCCCACGTGACCCGGTCACCTGGGGCCGGTGACCCCACGTGACCCGATGACCTGGGGCCGGTGTCCCCACGTGACCCGGTCACCTGGGGCCGGTGTCCCCACGTGACCCGGGGTCCTTGTGCCGGAGTGGTCATCGGAACCTTGGAACCAGGCCGGTTACCCGACACGACCCGGTGACCCGGGGCTGTGGTGTCGACGGACTCGTGGACCTGGGTTCGGGGTCCCGACCTGACGCGGTGACCTGGGGCCGGTGTCCCCACGTGACCCGCTGACCTGGGGCCGGTGACCCCACGTGACCCGGTCACCTGGGGCCGGTGTCCCCACGTGACCCGGTCACCTGGGGCCGGTGACCCCACGTGACCCGCTGACCTGGGGCCGGTGACCCCACGTGACCCGGTCACCTGGGGCCGGTGTCCCCACGTGACCCCGTCACCTGGTGCCGGTGACCCCACGTGACCCGGTCACCTGGGGCCGGTGTCCCCACGTGACCCGCTGACCTGGGGTCGGTGACCCCACGTGACCCGGTCACCTGGGGCCGGTGACCCCACGTGACCCGGTCACCTGGGGCCGGTGACCCCACGTGACCCGGTCACCTGGGGCCGGTAACCCCACGTGACCCGGTGACCTGGGGCCGGTGTCCCCACGTGACCCGCTGACCTGGGGCCGGTGACCCCACGTGACCCGGTCACCTGGGGCCGGTGTCCCCACGTGACCGGGTCACCTGGGGCCGGTGACCCCACGTGACCCGGTGACCTGGGGCCGGTGTCCCCACGTGACCCAGTATCCTAGTGCCGGGGTGGTCATCGGAACCTGGGAACCAGGCCGGTTACCCGACACGACCCGGTGACCCGGGGCTGTGGTGTCGACGGACTCGTGGACCTGGGTTCGGGGTCCCGACCTGACGCGGTGACCTGGGGCCGGTGTCCCCACGTGACCCGCTGACCTGGGGCCGGTGTCCCTACGTGACCCGCTGACCTGGGGCCGGTGACCCCACGTGACCCGGTCACCTGGGGCCGGTGACCCCGCGTGACCCGGTCACCTGGGGCCGGGGTCCCCACGGGACCCCGGGTCCTGGTGCCGGGGTGGTCACCGGAACGTGGGAACCAGGCCGGGTGCGCGACATGACCCGGTGACCTGGGGCCGGGTTAACGACCTGTATAGGGGACCCGGGCCGGGGACCCGACAGGACCCGGTGGTCCTTCGCTGGTGTCCCGATGCAACCCGGGGACCCGGGCCCGGGCCCCCACGTGATCCAGTGATCCGGTGCTTTTGTCCCGATGCAACCCGGGGACCCGGGCCGGGGACCCGGTATGACTCCGTCTCCCGGGGCCGGGGTGGTCACCTGACACTGGTACCCGGGACAGCGACCCGACATGACCCCGTGACCCGGGGCCGGGGTGCCGACCTGTCCAGGGGACCCGACCCGGGTACCCGACAGGACCCGGTGATCTGCGGCTGGGGTAAAAACCCGTCCCGGGGAC
The DNA here is from genome assembly GCA_951411735.1 of Somateria mollissima. Taxonomy (NCBI): domain Eukaryota; kingdom Metazoa; phylum Chordata; class Aves; order Anseriformes; family Anatidae; genus Somateria; species Somateria mollissima. Next base: position 612,718 of record CATOCB010000161.1, read on the forward strand.
CCGGGCTGCGTCCCGACATGACCCGGTGACCTGGGGCTGTGGTGTCGACCGGACTCGGGGACCTGGTCCGGTGTCCCGTCATGACCCGGGGACCTGGGGTCGGGGTGGTCACCAGACCCTTGTACCCAGGCCGTTGAGCCGACATGACCCTGTGACCCGGGGCCTGGGTAAAAATCCAACCCGGGGACCCGGGCATGGGACGTGACATGACCCGACCTGGGTCCGGGGTCCCGAACTGACCCGGTGACCTGGGTCCGGGGACTCGGTATGACCCGGATACCTGGGTCCGGTGTCCCCACGTGACCCGGTCACCTGGGGCCGGTGACCCCACGTGACCCGGTCACCTGGGGCCGGTGACCCCACGTGACCAGGTCACCTGAGGCCGGTGACCCCACGTGACCCGGTCACCTGGGGCCGGTGACCCCACGTGACCCGGTCACCTGGGGCCGGTGACCCCACGTGACCCGGTCACCTGGGGCCGGTGACCCCACGTGACCCGGTCACCTGGGGCCGGTGACCCCACGTGACCCGGTCACCTGGGGCCGGGGTGGTCATCGGAACCTGGGAACCAGGCCGGGTGCGCGAGATGACCGGGTGACCTGGGGCCGGGTTATCGACCTGTCCAGGGGACCCGGGCCGGGGACCCGACAGGACCCGGTGATCTGCGGCTGGGGTAAAAACCCGTCCCGGGGACCCGGGCTGCGTCCCGACATGACCCGGTGACCTGGGGCTGTGGTGTCGACCGGACTCGGGGACCTGGTCCGGTGTCCCGTCATGACCCGGGGACCTGGGGTCGGGGTGGTCACCAGACCCTTGTACCCAGGCCGTTGACCCGACATGACCCTGTGACCCGGGGCCTGGGTAAAAATCCAACCCGGGGACCCGGGCATGGGACGTGACATGACCCGACCTGGGTCCGGGGTCCCGAACTGACCCGGTGACCTGGGTCCGGGGACTCGATATGACCCGGTTACCTGGGTCCGGTGTCCCCACGTGACCCGGTCACCTGGGGCCGGTGACCCCACGTGACCCGGTCACCTGGGGCCGGTGACCCCACGTGACCAGGTCACCTGGGGCCGGTGACCCCACGTGACCCGGTCACCTGGGGCCGGTGACCCCACGTGACCCGGTCACCTGGGGCCGGTGACCCCACGTGACCCGGTCACCTGGGGCCGGTGACCCCACGTGACCCGGTCACCTGGGGCCGGTGTCCCCACGTGACCCGGTCACCTGGGGCCGGTGACCCCACGTGACCCGGTCACCTGGGGCCGGTGACCCCACGTGACCCGGTCACCTGGGGCCGGTGACCCCACGTGACCCGGTCACCTGGGGCCGGGGTGGTCATCGGAACCTGGGAACCAGGCCGGGTGCGCGAGATGACCGGGTGACCTGGGGCCGGGTTATCGACCTGTCCAGGGGACCCGGGCCGGGGACCCGACAGGACCCGGTGATCTGCGGCTGGGGTAAAAACCCGTCCCGGGGACCCGGGCTGGGTCCCGACATGACCCGGTGACCTGGGGCTGTGGTGTCGACCGGACTCGGGGACCTGGTCCGGTGTCCCGTCATGACCCGGGGACCTGGGGTCGGGGTGGTCACCAGACCCTTGTACCCAGGCCGTTGACCCGACATGACCCTGTGACCCGGGGCCTGGGTAAAAATCCAACCCGGGGACCCGGGCATGGGACGTGACATGACCCGACCTGGGTCCGGGGTCCCGAACTGACCCGCTGACCTGGGTCCGGGGACTCGGTATGACCCGGTTACCTGGGTCCGGTGTCCCCACGTGACCCGGTCACCTGGGGCCGGTGACCCCACGTGACCCGGTCACCTGGGGCCGGTGACCCCACGTGACCAGGTCACCTGGGGCCGGTGACCCCACGTGACCCGGTCACCTGGGGCCGGTGACCCCACGTGACCCGGTCACCTGGGGCCGGTGACCCCACGTGACCCGGTCACCTGGGGCCGGTGACCCCACGTGACCCGGTCACCTGGGGCCGGTGACCCCACGTGACCCGGTCACCTGGGGCCGGTGACCCCACGTGACCCGGTCACCTGGGGCCGGTGACCCCACGTGACCCGGTCACCTGGGGCCGGTGACCCCACGTGACCCGGTCACCTGGGGCCGGTGACCCCACGTGACCCGATGACCTGGGGCCGGTGACCCCACGTGACCCGGTCACCTGGGGCCGGTGACCCCACGTGACCCGGTCACCTGGGGCCGGTGACCCCACGTGACCCGGTCACCTGGGGCCGGGGTGGTCATCGGAACCTGGGAACCAGGCCGGGTGCGCGAGATGACCGGGTGACCTGGGGCCGGGTTATCGACCTGTCCAGGGGACCCGGGCCGGGGACCCGACAGGACCCGGTGATCTGCGGCTGGGGTAAAAACCCGTCCCGGGGACCCGGGCTGCGTCCCGACATGACCCGGTGACCTGGGGCTGTGGTGTCGACCGGACTCGGGGACCTGGTCCGGTGTCCCGTCATGACCCGGGGACCTGGGGTCGGGGTGGTCACCAGACCCTTGTACCCAGGCCGTTGACCCGACATGACCCTGTGACCCGGGGCCTGGGTAAAAATCCAACCCGGGGACCCGGGCATGGGACGTGACATGACCCGACCTGGGTCCGGGGTCCCGAACTGACCCGGTGACCTGGGTCCGGGGACTCGGTATGACCCGGATACCTGGGTCCGGTGTCCCCACGTGACCCGGTCACCTGGGGCCGGTGACCCCACGTGACCCGGTCACCTGGGGCCGGTGACCCCACGTGACCCGGTCACCTGGGGCCGGTGACCCCACGTGACCCGGTCACCTGGGGCCGGTGACCCCACGTGACCCGGTCACCTGGGGCCGGTGTCCCCACGTGACCCGGTCACCTGGGGCCGGTGACCCCACGTGACCCGGTCACCTGGGGCCGGTGTCCCCACGTGACCTGGTCACCTGGGGCCGGTGACCCCACGTGACCCGGTCACCTGGGGCCGGTGACCCCACGTGACCCGGTCACCTGGGGCCGGTGACCCCACGTGACCCGGTCACCTGGGGCCGGTGACCCCACGTGACCCGGTCACCTGGGGCCGGTGACCCCACGTGACCCGATGACCTGGGGCCGGTGTCCCCACGTGACCCGGTCACCTGGGGCCGGTGTCCCCACGTGACCCGGGGTCCTTGTGCCGGGGTGGTCATCGGAACCTTGGAACCAGGCCGGTTACCCGACACGACCCGGTGACCCGGGGCTGTGGTGTCGACGGACTCGTGGACCTGGGTTCGGGGTCCCGACCTGACGCGGTGACCTGGGGCCGGTGTCCCCACGTGACCCGCTGACCTGGGGCCGGTGTCCCCACGTGACCCGCTGACCTGGGGCCGGTGACCCCACGTGACCCGGTCACCTGGGGCCGGTGACCCCGCGTGACCCGGGGTCCTGGTGCCGGGGTGGTCACCGGAACGTGGGAACCAGGCCGGGTGCGCGACATGACCCGGTGACCTGGGGCCGGGTTAACGACCTGTCCAGGGGACCCGGGCCGGGGACCCGACAGGACCCGGTGGTCCTTCGCTGGTGTCCCGATGCAACCCGGGACCCGGGCCCGGGCCCCCACGTGACCCAGTGATCCGGTGCTTTTGTCCCGATGCAACCCAGGGACCCGGGCCGGGGACCCGGTATGACTCCGTCTCCCGGGGCCGGGGTGGTCACCTGACACTGGTACCCGGGACAGCGACCCGACATGACCCCGTGACCCGGGGCCGGGGTGCCGACCTGTCCAGGGGACCCGACCCGGGTACCCGACAGGACCCGGTGATCTGCGGCTGGGGTAAAAACCCGTCCCGGGGACCCGGGCTGGGTCCCGACATGACCCGGTGACCTGGGGCTGTGGTGTCGACCGGACTCGGGGACCTGGTCCGGTGTCCCGTCATGACCCGGGGACCTGGGGTCGGGGTGGTCACCAGACCCTTGTACCCAGGCCGTTGACCCGACATGACCCTGTGACCCGGGGCCTGGGTAAAAATCCAACCCGGGGACCCGGGCATGGGACGTGACATGACCCGACCTGGGTCCGGGGTCCCGAACTGACCCGGTGACCTGGGTCCGGGGACTCGGTATGACCCGGTTACCTGGGTCCGGTGTCCCCACGTGACCAGGTTACCTGGGTCCGGTGTCCCCACGTGACCAGGTCACCTGGGGCCGGTGTCCCCACGTGACCAGGTCACCTGGGGCCGGTGACCCCACGTGACCCGGTCACCTGGGGCCGGTGTCCCCACGTGACCCGCTGACCTGGGGCCGGTGACCCCACGTGACCCGCTGACCTGGGGCCGGTGACCCCACGTGACCCGGTCACCTGGGGCCGGTGTCCCCACGTGACCCGGTCACCTGGGGCCGGTGACCCCACGTGACCCGGTCACCTGGGGCCGGTGACCCCACGTGACCCGCTGACCTGGGGCCGGTGACCCCACGTGACCCGGTCACCTGGGGCCGGTGACCCCACGTGACCCGGTCACCTGGGGCCGGTGACCCCACGTGACCCGGTCACCTGGGGCCGGTGTCCCCACGTGACCCGCTGACCTGGGGCCGGTGACCCCACGTGACCCGGTCACCTGGGGCCGGTGACCCCACGTGACCCGGTCACCTGGGGCCGGTGACCCCACGTGACCCGGTCACCTGGGGCCGGTGACCCCACGTGACCGGGTCACCTGGGGCCGGTGACCCTACGTGACCCGGTGACCTGGGGCCGGTGTCCCCACGTGACCCAGAGTCCTAGTGCCGGGGTGGTCATCGGAACCTGGGAACCAGGCCGGTTACCCGACACGACCCGGTGACCCGGGGCTGTGTTGTCGACGGACTCTTGGACCTGGGTTCGGGGTCCCGACCTGACGCGGTGACCTGGGGCCGGTGTCCCCACGTGACCCGCTGACCTGGGGCCGGTGACCCCACGTGACCCGGTCACCTGGGGCCGGTGACCCCACGTGACCCGGTCACCTGGGGCCGGTGACCCCACGTGACCCGGTCACCTGGGGCCGGTGACCCCACGTGACCCGGTCACCTGGGGCCGGGGTGGTCATCGGAACCTGGGAACCAGGCCGGGTGCGCGAGATGACCGGGTGACCTGGGGCCGGGTTATCGACCTGTCCAGGGGACCCGGGCCGGGGACCCGACAGGACCCGGTGATCTGCGGCTGGGGTAAAAACCCGTCCCGGGGACCCGGGCTTCGTCCCGACATGACCCGGTGACCTGGGGCTGTGGTGTCGACCGGACTCGGGGACCTGGTCCGGTGTCCCGTCATGACCCGGGGACCTGGGGTCGGGGTGGTCACCAGACCCTTGTACCCAGGCCGTTGACCCGACATGACCCTGTGACCCGGGGCCTGGGTAAAAATCCAACCCGGGGACCCGGGCATGGGACGTGACATGACCCGACCTGGGTCCGGGGTCCCGAACTGACCCGGTGACCTGGGTCCGGGGACTCGATATGACCCGGTTACCTGGGTCCGGTGTCCCCACGTGACCCGGTCACCTGGGGCCGGTGACCCCACGTGACCCAGTCACCTGGGGCCGGTGACCCCACGTGACCAGATCACCTGGGGCCGGTGACCCCACGTGACCCGGTCACCTGGGGCCGGTGACCCCACGTGACCCGGTCACCTGGGGCCGGTGACCCCACGTGACCCGGTCACCTGGGGCCGGTGACCCCACGTGACCCGGTCACCTGGGGCCGGTGTCCCCACGTGACCCGGTCACCTGGGGCCGGTGACCCCACGTGACCCGGTCACCTGGGGCCGGTGACCCCACGTGACCGGGTCACCTGGGGCCGGTGACCCTACGTGACCCGGTGACCTGGGGCCGGTGTCCCCACGTGACCCAGAGTCCTAGTGCCGGGGTGGTCATCGGAACCTGGGAACCAGGCCGGTTACCCGACACGACCCGGTGACCCGGGGCTGTGTTGTCGACGGACTCTTGGACCTGGGTTCGGGGTCCCGACCTGACGCGGTGACCTGGGGCCGGTGTCCCCACGTGACCCGCTGACCTGGGGCCGGTGACCCCACGTGACCCGGTCACCTGGGGCCGGTGACCCCACGTGACCCGGTCACCTGGGGCCGGTGACCCCACGTGACCCGGTCACCTGGGGCCGGTGACCCCACGTGACCCGGTCACCTGGGGCCGGGGTGGTCATCGGAACCTGGGAACCAGGCCGGGTGCGCGAGATGACCGGGTGACCTGGGGCCGGGTTATCGACCTGTCCAGGGGACCCGGGCCGGGGACCCGACAGGACCCGGTGATCTGCGGCTGGGGTAAAAACCCGTCCCGGGGACCCGGGCTGCGTCCCGACATGACCCGGTGACCTGGGGCTGTGGTGTCGACCGGACTCGGGGACCTGGTCCGGTGTCCCGTCATGACCCGGGGACCTGGGGTCGGGGTGGTCACCAGACCCTTGTACCCAGGCCGTTGACCCGACATGACCCTGTGACCCGGGGCCTGGGTAAAAATCCAACCCGGGGACCCGGGCATGGGACGTGACATGACCCGACCTGGGTCCGGGGTCCCGAACTGACCCGGTGACCTGGGTCCGGGGACTCGATATGACCCGGTTACCTGGGTCCGGTGTCCCCACGTGACCCGGTCACCTGGGGCCGGTGACCCCACGTGACCCGGTCACCTGGGGCCGGTGACCCCACGTGACCAGATCACCTGGGGCCGGTGACCCCACGTGACCCGGTCACCTGGGGCCGGTGACCCCACGTGACCCGGTCACCTGGGGCCGGTGACCCCACGTGACCCGGTCACCTGGGGCCGGTGACCCCACGTGACCCGGTCACCTGGGGCCGGTGTCCCCACGTGACCCGGTCACCTGGGGCCGGTGACCCCACGTGACCCGGTCACCTGGGGCCGGTGACCCCACGTGACCCGGTCACCTGGGGCCGGTGACCCCACGTGACCCGGTCACCTGGGGCCGGGGTGGTCATCGGAACCTGGGAACCAGGCCGGGTGCGCGAGATGACCGGGTGACCTGGGGCCGGGTTATCGACCTGTCCAGGGGACCCGGGCCGGGGACCCGACAGGACCCGGTGATCTGCGGCTGGGGTAAAAACCCGTCCCGGGGACCCGGGCTGCGTCCCGACATGACCCGGTGACCTGGGGCTGTGGTGTCGACCGGACTCGGGGACCTGGTCCGGTGTCCCGTCATGACCCGGGGACCTGGGGTCGGGGTGGTCACCAGACCCTTGTACCCAGGCCGTTGACCCGACATGACCCTGTGACCCGGGGCCTGGGTAAAAATCCAACCCGGGGACCCGGGCATGGGACGTGACATGACCCGACCTGGGTCCGGGGTCCCGAACTGACCCGCTGACCTGGGTCCGGGGACTCGGTATGACCCGGTTACCTGGGTCCGGTGTCCCCACGTGACCCGGTCACCTGGGGCCGGTGACCCCACGTGACCCGGTCACCTGGGGCCGGTGACCCCACGTGACCAGGTCACCTGGGGCCGGTGACCCCACGTGACCCGGTCACCTGGGGCCGGTGACCCCACGTGACCCGGTCACCTGGGGCCGGTGTCCCCACGTGACCCGGTCACCTGGGGCCGGTGACCCCACGTGACCCGGTCACCTGGGGCCGGTGACCCCACGTGACCCGGTCACCTGGGGCCGGTGACCCCACGTGACCCGGTCACCTGGGGCCGGTGACCCCACGTGACCCGGTCACCTGGGGCCGGTGACCCCACGTGACCCGGTCACCTGGGGCCGGGGTGGTCATCGGAACCTGGGAACCAGGCCGGGTGCGCGAGATGACCGGGTGACCTGGGGCCGGGTTATCGACCTGTCCAGGGGACCCGGGCCGGGGACCCGACAGGACCCGGTGATCTGCGGCTGGGGTAAAAACCCGTCCCGGGGACCCGGGCTGCGTCCCGACATGACCCGGTGACCTGGGGCTGTGGTGTCGACCGGACTCGGGGACCTGGTCCGGTGTCCCGTCATGACCCGGGGACCTGGGGTCGGGGTGGTCACCAGACCCTTGTACCCAGGCCGTTGACCCGACATGACCCTGTGACCCGGGGCCTGGGTAAAAATCCAACCCGGGGACCCGGGCATGGGACGTGACATGACCCGACCTGGGTCCGGGGTCCCGAACTGACCCGCTGACCTGGGTCCGGGGACTCGGTATGACCCGGTTACCTGGGTCCGGTGTCCCCACGTGACCCGGTCACCTGGGGCCGGTGACCCCACGTGACCCGGTCACCTGGGGCCGGTGACCCCACGTGACCAGGTCACCTGGGGCCGGTGACCCCACGTGACCCGGTCACCTGGGGCCGGTGACCCCACGTGACCCGGTCACCTGGGGCCGGTGTCCCCACGTGACCCGGTCACCTGGGGCCGGTGACCCCACGTGACCCGGTCACCTGGGGCCGGTGACCCCACGTGACCCGGTCACCTGGGGCCGGTGACCCCACGTGACCCGGTCACCTGGGGCCGGTGACCCCACGTGACCCGGTCACCTGGGGCCGGTGACCCCACGTGACCCGGTCACCTGGGGCCGGTGACCCCACGTGACCCGGTCACCTGGGGCCGGTGACCCCACGTGACCCGGTCACCTGGGGCCGGTGACCCCACGTGACCCGATGACCTGGGGCCGGTGACCCCACGTGACCCGGTCACCTGGGGCCGGTGACCCCACGTGACCCGGTCACCTGGGGCCGGTGACCCCACGTGACCAGGTCACCTGGGGCCGGTGACCCCACGTGACCCGGTCACCTGGGGCCGGTGACCCCACGTGACCCGGTCACCTGGGGCCGGTGTCCCCACGTGACCCGGTCACCTGGGGCCGGTGACCCCACGTGACCCGGTCACCTGGGGCCGGTGACCCCACGTGACCCGGTCACCTGGGGCCGGTGACCCCACGTGACCCGGTCACCTGGGGCCGGTGACCCCACGTGACCCGGTCACCTGGGGCCGGTGACCCCACGTGACCCGGTCACCTGGGGCCGGTGACCCCACGTGACCCGGTCACCTGGGGCCGGGGTGGTCATCGGAACCTGAGAACCAGGCCGGGTGCGCGAGATGACCGGGTGACCTGGGGCCGGGTTATCGACCTGTCCAGGGGACCCGGGCCGGGGACCCGACAGGACCCGGTGATCTGCGGCTGGGGTAAAAACCCGTCCCGGGGACCCGGGCTGCGTCCCGACATGACCCGGTGACCTGGGGCTGTGGTGTCGACCGGACTCGGGGACCTGGTCCGGTGTCCCGTCATGACCCGGGGACCTGGGGTCGGGGTGGTCACCAGACCCTTGTACCCAGGCCGTTGACCCGACATGACCCTGTGACCCGGGGCCTGGGTAAAAATCCAACCCGGGGACCCGGGCATGGGACGTGACATGACCCGACCTGGGTCCGGGGTCCCGAACTGACCCGGTGACCTGGGTCCGGGGACTCGGTATGACCCGGATACCTGGGTCCGGTGTCCCCACGTGACCCGGTCACCTGGGGCCGGTGACCCCACGTGACCCGGTCACCTGGGGCCGGTGACCCCACGTGACCAGGTCACCTGGGGCCGGTGACCCCACGTGACCCGGTCACCTGGGGCCGGTGACCCCACGTGACCCGGTCACCTGGGGCCGGTGACCCCACGTGACCCGGTCACCTGGGGCCGGTGTCCCCACGTGACCCGGTCACCTGGGGCCGGTGACCCCACGTGACCCGGTCACCTGGGGCCGGTGACCCCACGTGACCCGGTCACCTGGGGCCGGTGACCCCACGTGACCCGGTCACCTGGGGCCGGTGACCCCACGTGACCCGGTCACCTGGGGCCGGTGACCCCACGTGACCCGGTCACCTGGGGCCGGTGACCCCACGTGACCCGGTCACCTGGGGCCGGTGACCCCACGTGACCCGATGACCTGGGGCCGGTGTCCCCACGTGACCCGGTCACCTGGGGCCGGTGTCCCCACGTGACCCGGGGTCCTTGTGCCGGGGTGGTCATCGGAACCTTGGAACCAGGCCGGTTACCCGACACGACCCGGTGACCCGGGGCTGTGGTGTCGACGGACTCGTGGACCTGGGTTCGGGGTCCCGACCTGACGCGGTGACCTGGGGCCGGTGTCCCCACGTGACCCGCTGACCTGGGGCCGGTGTCCCCACGTGACCCGCTGACCTGGGGCCGGTGACCCCACGTGACCCGGTCACCTGGGGCCGGTGACCCCGCGTGACCCGGGGTCCTGGTGCCGGGGTGGTCACCGGAACGTGGGAACCAGGCCGGGTGCGCGACATGACCCGGTGACCTGGGGCCGGGTTAACGACCTGTCCAGGGGACCCGGGCCGGGGACCCGACAGGACCCGGTGGTCCTTCGCTGGTGTCCCGATGCAACCCGGGACCCGGGCCCGGGCCCCCACGTGACCCAGTGATCCGGTGCTTTTGTCCCGATGCAACCCAGGGACCCGGGCCGGGGACCCGGTATGACTCCGTCTCCCGGGGCCGGGGTGGTCACCTGACACTGGTACCCGGGACAGCGACCCGACATGACCCCGTGACCCGGGGCCGGGGTGCCGACCTGTCCAGGGGACCCGACCCGGGTACCCGACAGGACCCGGTGATCTGCGGCTGGGGTAAAAACCCGTCCCGGGGACCCGGGCTGGGTCCCGACATGACCCGGTGACCTGGGGCTGTGGTGTCGACCGGACTCGGGGACCTGGTCCGGTGTCCCGTCATGACCCGGGGACCTGGGGTCGGGGTGGTCACCAGACCCTTGTACCCAGGCCGTTGACCCGACATGACCCTGTGACCCGGGGCCTGGGTAAAAATCCAACCCGGGGACCCGGGCATGGGACGTGACATGACCCGACCTGGGTCCGGGGTCCCGAACTGACCCGGTGACCTGGGTCCGGGGACTCGGTATGACCCGGTTACCTGGGTCCGGTGTCCCCACGTGACCAGGTTACCTGGGTCCGGTGTCCCCACGTGACCAGGTCACCTGGGGCCGGTGTCCCCACGTGACCAGGTCACCTGGGGCCGGTGACCCCACGTGACCCGGTCACCTGGGGCCGGTGTCCCCACGTGACCCGCTGACCTGGGGCCGGTGACCCCACGTGACCCGCTGACCTGGGGCCGGTGACCCCACGTGACCCGGTCACCTGGGGCCGGTGTCCCCACGTGACCCGGTCACCTGGGGCCGGTGACCCCACGTGACCCGGTCACCTGGGGCCGGTGACCCCACGTGACCCGCTGACCTGGGGCCGGTGACCCCACGTGACCCGGTCACCTGGGGCCGGTGACCCCACGTGACCCGGTCACCTGGGGCCGGTGACCCCACGTGACCCGGTCACCTGGGGCCGGTGTCCCCACGTGACCCGCTGACCTGGGGCCGGTGACCCCACGTGACCCGGTCACCTGGGGCCGGTGACCCCACGTGACCCGGTCACCTGGGGCCGGTGACCCCACGTGACCCGGTCACCTGGGGCCGGTGACCCCACGTGACCCGGTCACCTGGGGCCGGTGACCCCACGTGACCGGGTCACCTGGGGCCGGTGACCCTACGTGACCCGGTGACCTGGGGCCGGTGTCCCCACGTGACCCAGAGTCCTAGTGCCGGGGTGGTCATCGGAACCTGGGAACCAGGCCGGTTACCCGACACGACCCGGTGACCCGGGGCTGTGTTGTCGACGGACTCTTGGACCTGGGTTCGGGGTCCCGACCTGACGCGGTGACCTGGGGCCGGTGTCCCCACGTGACCCGCTGACCTGGGGCCGGTGACCCCACGTGACCCGGTCACCTGGGGCCGGTGACCCCGCGTGACCCGGTCACCTGGGGCCGGGGTCCCCACGGGACCCGGGGTCCTGGTGCCGGGGTGGTCACCGGAACGTGGGAACCAGGCCGGGTGCGTGACATGACCCGGTGACCTTGCGCCGGGTTAACGACCTGTATAGGGGACCCGGGCCGGGGACCCGACAGGACCCGGTGGTCCTTCGCTGGTGTCCCGATGCAACCCGGGGACCCGGGCCCGGGCCCCCACGTGACCCAGTGATCCGGTGCTTTTGTCCCGATGCAACCCGGGGACCCGGGCCGGGGACCCGGTATGACTCCGTCTCCCGGGGCCGGGGTGGTCACCTGACACTGGTACCCGGGACAGCGACCCGACATGACCCCGTGACCCGGGGCCGGGGTGCCGACCTGTCCAGGGGACCCGACCCGGGTACCCGACAGGACCCGGTGATCTGCGGCTGGGGTAAAAACCCGTCCCGGGGACCCGGGCTGCGTCCCGACATGACCCGGTGACCTGGGGCTGTGGTGTCGACCGTACTCAGGGACCTGGTCCGGTGTCCCGTCATGACCCGGGGACCTGGGGTCGGGGTGGTCACCAGACCCTTGTACCCAGGCCGTTGACCCGACATGACCCTGTGACCCGGGGCCTGGGTAAAAATCCAACCCGGGCACCCGGGCATGGGACGTGACATGACCCGACCTGGGTCCGGGGTCCCGAACTGACCCGGTGACCTGGGTCCGGGGACTCGGTATGACCCGGTTACCTGGGTCCGGTGTCCCCACGTGACCCGGTCACCTGGGGCCGGTGACCCCACGTGACCCGGTCACCTGGGGCCGGTGACCCCACGTGACCAGGTCACCTGGGGCCGGTGACCCCACGTGACCCGGTCACCTGGTGCCGGTGACCCCACGTGACCCGGTCACCTGGGGCCGGTGACCCCACGTGACCCGGTCACCTGGGGCCGGTGACCCCACGTGACCCGGTCACCTGGGGCCGGTGTCCCCACGTGACCCGGTCACCTGGGGCCGGTGACCCCACGTGACCCGGTCACCTGGGGCCGGTGACCCCACGTGACCCGGTCACCTGGGGCCGGTGACCCCACGTGACCCGGTCACCTGGGGCCGGTGACCCCACGTGACCCGGTCACCTGGGGCCGGGGTGGTCATCGGAACCTGGGAACCAGGCCGGGTGCGCGAGATGACCGGGTGACCTGGGGCCAGGTTATCGACCTGTCCAGGGGACCCGGGCTGGGTCCCGACAGGACCCGGTGACCTGGGGCTGTGGTGTCGAGCGGACTCGGGGACCTGGTCCGGTGTCCCGTCATGACCCGGGGACCTGGGGTCGGGGTGGTCACCAGACCCTTGTACCCAGGCCGTTGACCCGACATGACCCTGTGACCCGGGGCCTGGGTAAAAATCCAACCCGGGGACCCGGGCATGGGACGTGACATGACCCGACCTGGGTCCGGGGTCCCGAACTGACCCGGTGACCTGGGTCCGGGGACTCGGTATGACCCGGTTACCTGGGTCCGGTGTCCCCACGTGACCCGGTCACCTGGGGCCGGTGACCCCACGTGACCCGGTCACCTGGGGCCGGTGACCCCACGTGACCAGGTCACCTGGGGCCGGTGACCCCACGTGACCCGGTCACCTGGGGCCGGTGACCCCACGTGACCCGGTCACCTGGGGCCGGTGACCCCACGTGACCCGGTCACCTGGGGCCGGTGACCCCACGTGACCCGGTCACCTGGGGCCGGTGACCCCACGTGACCCGGTCACCTGGGGCCGGTGACCCCACGTGACCCGGTCACCTGGGGCCGGTGTCCCCACGTGACCCGGTCACCTGGTGCCGGTGTCCCCACGTGACCCGGTCACCTGGGGCCGGTGACCCCACGTGACCCGGTCACCTGGGGCCGGTGACCCCACGTGACCAGGTCACCTGGGGCCGGTGACCCCACGTGACCCGGTCACCTGGGGCCGGTGTCCCCACGTGACCCGGTCACCTGGGGCCGGTGACCCCACGTGACCCGGTCACCTGGTGCCGGTGACCCCACGTGACCCGGTCACCTGGGGCCGGTGACCCCACGTGACCCGGTCACCTGGGGCCGGTGACCCCACGTGACCCGGTCACCTGGGGCCGGTGACCCCACGTGACCCGATGACCTGGGGCCGGTGTCCCCACGTGACCCGGTCACCTGGGGCCGGTGTCCCCACGTGACCCGGGGTCCTTGTGCCGGGGTGGTCATCGGAACCTTGGAACCAGGCTGGTTACCCGACACGACCTGGTGACCCGGGGCTGTGGTGTCGACGGACTCGTGGACCTGGGTTCGGGGTCCCGACCTGACGCGGTGACCTGGGGCCGGTGTCCCCACGTGACCCGCTGACCTGGGGCCGGTGTCCCCACGTGACCCGCTGACCTGGGGCCGGTGACCCCACGTGACCCGGTCACCTGGGGCCGGTGACCCCGCGTGACCCGGGGTCCTGGTGCCGGGGTGGTCACCGGAACGTGGGAACCAGGCCGGGTGCGCGACATGACCCGGTGACCTGGGGCCGGGTTAACGACCTGTCCAGGGGACCCGGGCCGGGGACCCGACAGGACCCGGTGGTCCTTCGCTGGTGTCCCGATGCAACCCGGGACCCGGGCCCGGGCCCCCACGTGACCCAGTGATCCGGTGCTTTTGTCCCGATGCAACCCGGGGACCCGGGCCGGGGACCCGGTATGACTCCGTCTCCCGGGGCCGGGGTGGTCACCTGACACTGGTACCCGGGACAGCGACCCGACATGACCCCGTGACCCGGGGCCGGGGTGCCGACCTGTCCAGGGGACCCGACCCGGGTACCCGACAGGACCCGGTGATCTGCGGCTGGGGTAAAAACCCGTCCCGGGGACCCGGGCTGGGTCCCGACATGACCCGGTGACCTGGGGCTGTGGTGTCGACCGGACTCGGGGACCTGGTCCGGTGTCCCGTCATGACCCGGGGACCTGGGGTCGGGGTGGTGACCAGACCCTTGTACCCAGGCCGTTGACCCGACATGACCCTGTGACCCGGGGCCTGGGTAAAAATCCAACCCGGGGACCCGGGCATGGGACGTGACATGACCCGACCTGGGTCCGGGGTCCCGAACTGACCCGGTGACCTGGGTCCGGGGACTCGGTATGACCCGGTTACCTGGGTCCGGTGTCCCCACGTGACCAGGTCACCTGGGGCCGGTGTCCCCACGTGACCCGGTCACCTGGGGCCGTGGTGGTCATCGGAACCTGGGAACCAGGCCGGGTGCGCGAGATGACCGGGTGACCTGGGGCCGGGTTATCGACCTGTCCAGGGGACGGGACCCGTTTACCCGACAGGACCCGGTGATCTGCGGCTGGGGTAAAAACCCGTCCCGGGGACCCGGGCTGGGTCCCGACATGACCCGGTGACCTGGGGCTGTGGTGTCGACCGGACTCGGGGACCTGGTCCGGTGTCCCGTCATGACCCGGGGACCTGGGGTCGGGGTGGTCACCAGACCCTTGTACCCAGGCCGTTGACCCGACATGACCCTGTGACCCGGGGCCTGGGTAAAAATCCAACCCGGGGACCCGGGCATGGGACGTGACATGACCCGACCTGGGTCCGGGGTCCCGAACTGACCCGGTGACCTGGGTCCGGGGACTCGGTATGACCCGGTTACCTGGGTCCGGTGTCCCCACGTGACCAGGTCACCTGGGGCCGGTGTCCCCACGTGACCCGGTCACCTGGTGCCGGTGACCCCACGTGACCCGCTGACCTGGGGCCGGTGAACCCACGTGACCCGGTCACCTGGTGCCGGTGACCCCACGTGACCCGCTGACCTGGGGCCGGTGACCCCACGTGACCCGGTCACCTGGGGCCGGTGTCCCCACGTGACCCGGTCACCTGGGGCCGGTGACCCCACGTGACCCGCTGACCTGGGGCCGGTGACCCCACGTGACCCGCTGACCTGGGGCCGGTGACCCCACGTGACCCGGTCACCTGGGGCCGGTGTCCCCACGTGACCCGGTCACCTGGGGCCGGTGACCCCACGTGACCCGCTGACCTGGGGCCGGTGACCCCACGTGACCCGGTCACCTGGGGCCGGTGACCCCACGTGACCCGGTCACCTGGGGCCGGTGACCCCACGTGACCCGGTCACCTGGGGCCGGTGTCCCCACGTGACCCGCTGACCTGGGGCCGGTGACCCCACGTGACCCGGTCACCTGGGGCCGGTGACCCCACGTGACCCGGTCACCTGGGGCCGGTGACCCCACGTGACCCGGTCACCTGGGGCCGGTGACCCCACGTGACCCGGTCACCTGGGGCCGGTGACCCCACGTGACCGGGTCACCTGGGGCCGGTGACCCTACGTGACCCGGTGACCTGGGGCCGGTGTCCCCACGTGACCCAGAGTCCTAGTGCCGGGGTGGTCATCGGAACCTGGGAACCAGGCCGGTTACCCGACACGACCCGGTGACCCGGGGCTGTGTTGTCGACGGACTCTTGGACCTGGGTTCGGGGTCCCGACCTGACGCGGTGACCTGGGGCCGGTGTCCCCACGTGACCCGCTGACCTGGGGCCGGTGACCCCACGTGACCCGGTCACCTGGGGCCGGTGACCCCGCGTGACCCGGTCACCTGGGGCCGGGGTCCCCACGGGACCCGGGGTCCTGGTGCCGGGGTGGTCACCGGAACGTGGGAACCAGGCCGGGTGCGTGACATGACCCGGTGACCTGGGGCCGGGTTAACGACCTGTATAGGGGACCCGGGCCGGGGACCCGACAGGACCCGGTGGTCCTTCGCTGGTGTCCCGATGCAACCCGGGGACCCGGGCCCGGGCCCCCACGTGACCCAGTGATCCGGTGCTTTTGTCCCGATGCAACCCGGGGACCCGGGCCGGGGACCCGGTATGACTCCGTCTCCCGGGGCCGGGGTGGTCACCTGACACTGGTACCCAGGACAGCGACCCGACATGACCCCGTGACCCGGGGCCGGGGTGCCGACCTGTCCAGGGGACCCGACCCGGGTACCCGACAGGACCCGGTGATCTGCGGCTGGGGTAAAAACCCGTCCCGGGGACCCGGGCTGCGTCCCGACATGACCCGGTGACCTGGGGCTGTGGTGTCGAGCGGACTCGGGGACCTGGTCCGGTGTCCCGTCATGACCCGGGGACCTGGGGTCGGGGTGGTCACCAGACCCTTGTACCCAGGCCGTTGACCCGACATGACCCTGTGACCCGGGGCCTGGGTAAAAATCCAACCCGGGCACCCGGGCATGGGACGTGACATGACCCGACCTGGGTCCGGGGTCCCGAACTGACCCGGTGACCTGGGTCCGGGGACTCGGTATGACCCGGTTACCTGGGTCCGGTGTCCCCACGTGACCCGGTCACCTGGGGCCGGTGACCCCACGTGACCCGGTCACCTGGGGCCGGTGACCCCACGTGACCAGGTCACCTGGGGCCGGTGACCCCACGTGACCCGGTCACCTGGTGCCGGTGACCCCACGTGACCCGGTCACCTGGGGCCGGTGACCCCACGTGACCCGGTCACCTGGGGCCGGTGACCCCACGTGACCCGGTCACCTGGGGCCGGTGTCCCCACGTGACCCGGTCACCTGGGGCCGGTGACCCCACGTGACCCGGTCACCTGGGGCCGGTGACCCCACGTGACCCGGTCACCTGGGGCCGGTGACCCCACGTGACCCGGTCACCTGGGGCCGGTGACCCCACGTGACCCGGTCACCTGGGGCCGGGGTGGTCATCGGAACCTGGGAACCAGGCCGGGTGCGCGAGATGACCGGGTGACCTGGGGCCGGGTTATCGACCTGTCCAGGGGACCCGGGCCGGGGACCCGACAGGACCCGGTGATCTGCGGCTGGGGTAAAAACCCGTCCCGGGGACCCGGGCTGGGTCCCGACATGACCCGGTGACCTGGGGCTGTGGTGTCGAGCGGACTCGGGGACCTGGTCCGGTGTCCCGTCATGACCCGGGGACCTGGGGTCGGGGTGGTCACCAGACCCTTGTACCCAGGCCGTTGACCCGACATGACCCTGTGACCCGGGGCCTGGGTAAAAATCCAACCCGGGGACCCGGGCATGGGACGTGACATGACCCGACCTGGGTCCGGGGTCCCGAACTGACCCGGTGACCTGGGTCCGGGGACTCGGTATGACCCGGTTACCTGGGTCCGGTGTCCCCACGTGACCCGGTCACCTGGGGCCGGTGACCCCACGTGACCCGGTCACCTGGGGCCGGTGACCCCACGTGACCAGGTCACCTGGGGCCGGTGACCCCACGTGACCCGGTCACCTGGGGCCGGTGACCCCACGTGACCCGGTCACCTGGGGCCGGTGACCCCACGTGACCCGGTCACCTGGGGCCGGTGACCCCACGTGACCCGGTCACCTGGGGCCGGTGACCCCACGTGACCAGGTCACCTGGGGCCGGTGACCCCACGTGACCCGGTCACCTGGGGCCGGTGACCCCACGTGACCCGGTCACCTGGGGCCGGTGTCCCCACGTGACCCGGTCACCTGGGGCCGGTGACCCCACGTGACCCGGTCACCTGGGGCCGGTGACCCCACGTGACCCGGTCACCTGGTGCCGGTGACCCCACGTGACCCGGTCACCTGGGGCCGGTGTCCCCACGTGACCCGGTCACCTGGGGCCGGTGACCCCACGTGACCCGGTCACCTGGGGCCGGTGACCCCACGTGACCCGGTCACCTGGTGCCGGTGACCCCACGTGACCCGGTGACCTGGGGCCGGTGACCCCACGTGACCCGGTCACCTGGTGCCGGTGACCCCACGTGACCCGGTCACCTGGGGCCGGTGACCCCACGTGACCCGATGACCTGGGGCCGGTGTCCCCACGTGACCCGGTCACCTGGGGCCGGTGTCCCCACGTGACCCGGGGTCCTGGTGCCGGGGTGGTCATCGGAACCTTGGAACCAGGCCGGTTACCCGACACGACCCGGTGACCCGGGGCTGTGGTGTCGACGGACTCGTGGACCTGGGTTCGGGGTCCCGACCTGACGCGGTGACCTGGGGCCGTTGACCCCACGTGACCGGGTCACCTGGGGCCGGTGACCCCACGTGACCCGGTCACCTGGGGCCGGTGACCCCACGTGACCCGGTCACCTGGGGCCGGTGTCCCCACGTGACCCGGTCACCTGGTGCCGGTGACCCCACGTGACCCGGTCACCTGGGGCCGGTGACCCCACGTGACCCGGTCACCTGGGGCCGGTGTCCCCACGTGACCCGGTCACCTGGGGCCGGTGACCCCACGTGACCCGGTCACCTGGGGCCGGTGACCCCACGTGACCCGGTCACCTGGGGCCGGTGACCCCACGTGACCCGGTCACCTGGGGCCGGTGTCCCCACGTGACTCGCTGACCTGGGGCCGGTGACCTCACGTGACCCGGTCACCTGGGGCCGGTGACCCCACGTGACCCGGTCACCTGGGGCCGGTGACCCCACGTGACCCGCTGACCTGGGGCCGGTGACCCCACGTGACCCGGTCACCTGGGGCCGGGGTCCCCACGGGACCCGGGGTCCTGGTGCCGGGGTGGTCACCGGAACCTGGGAACCAGGCCGGTTACCTGACACGACCCGGTGACCTGGGGCCGGGTTAACGACCTATCCAGGGGACCCGGGCCGGGGACCCGACAGGACCCGGTAGTCCTTCGCTGGTGTCCCGATGCAACCCGGGGACCCGGGCCGGGGACCCGGTATGACTCCGTCTCCCGGGGCCGGGGTGGTCACCTGACACTGGTACCCGGGACAGCGACCCGACATGACCCCGTGACCCGGGGCCGGGGTGCCGACCTGTCCAGGGGACCCGACCCGGGTACCCGACAGGACCCGGTGATCTGCGGCTGGGGTAAAAACCCGTCCCGGGGACCCGGGCTGGGTCCCGACATGACCCGGTGACCTGGGGCTGTGGTGTCGACCGGACTCGGGGACCTGGTCCGGTGTCCCGTCATGACCCGGGGACCTGGGGTCGGGGTGGTGACCAGACCCTTGTACCCAGGCCGTTGACCCGACATGACCCTGTGACCCGGGGCCTGGGTAAAAATCCAACCCGGGGACCCGGGCATGGGACGTGACATGACCCGACCTGGGTCCGGGGTCCCGAACTGACCCGGTGACCTGGGTCCGGGGACTCGGTATGACCCGGTTACCTGGGTCCGGTGTCCCCACGTGACCAGGTCACCTGGGGCCGGTGTCCGCACGTGACCCGGTCACCTGGGGCCGGGGTGGTCATCGGAACCTGGGAACCAGGCCGGGTGCGCGAGATGACCGGGTGACCTGGGGCCGGGTTATCGACCTGTCCAGGGGACCCGACCCGGGTACCCGACAGGACCCGGTGATCTGCGGCTGGGGTAAAAACCCGTCCCGGGGACCCGGGCTGGGTCCCGACATGACCCGGTGACCTGGGGCTGTGGTGTCGACCGGACTCGGGGACCTGGTCCGGTGTCCCGTCATGACCCGGGGACCTGGGGTCGGGGTGGTCACCAGACCCTTGTACCCAGGCCGTTGACCCGACATGACCCTGTGACCCGGGGCCTGGGTAAAAATCCAACCCGGGGACCCGGGCATGGGACGTGACATGACCCGACCTGGGTCCGGGGTCCCGAACTGACCCGGTGACCTGGGTCCGGGGACTCGGTATGACCCGGTTACCTGGGTCCGGTGTCCCCACGTGACCAGGTCACCTGGGGCCGGTGTCCCCACGTGACCCGGTCACCTGGTGCCGGTGACCCCACGTGACCCGCTGACCTGGGGCCGGTGAACCCACGTGACCCGGTCACCTGGTGCCGGTGACCCCACGTGACCCGCTGACCTGGGGCCGGTGACCCCACGTGACCCGGTCACCTGGGGCCGGTGTCCCCACGTGACCCGGTCACCTGGGGCCGGTGACCCCACGTGACCCGCTGACCTGGGGCCGGTGACCCCACGTGACCCGCTGACCTGGGGCCGGTGACCCCACGTGACCCGGTCACCTGGGGCCGGTGTCCCCACGTGACCCGGTCACCTGGGGCCGGTGACCCCACGTGACCCGCTGACCTGGGGCCGGTGACCCCACGTGACCCGGTCACCTGGGGCCGGTGACCCCACGTGACCCGGTCACCTGGGGCCGGTGACCCCACGTGACCCGGTCACCTGGGGCCGGTGTCCCCACGTGACCCGCTGACCTGGGGCCGGTGACCCCACGTGACCCGGTCACCTGGGGCCGGTGACCCCACGTGACCCGGTCACCTGGGGCCGGTGACCCCACGTGACCCGGTCACCTGGGGCCGGTGACCCCACGTGACCCGGTCACCTGGGGCCGGTGACCCCACGTGACCGGGTCACCTGGGGCCGGTGACCCTACGTGACCCGGTGACCTGGGGCCGGTGTCCCCACGTGACCCAGAGTCCTAGTGCCGGGGTGGTCATCGGAACCTGGGAACCAGGCCGGTTACCCGACACGACCCGGTGACCCGGGGCTGTGTTGTCGACGGACTCTTGGACCTGGGTTCGGGGTCCCGACCTGACGCGGTGACCTGGGGCCGGTGTCCCCACGTGACCCGCTGACCTGGGGCCGGTGACCCCACGTGACCCGGTCACCTGGGGCCGGTGACCCCGCGTGACCCGGTCACCTGGGGCCGGGGTCCCCACGGGACCCGGGGTCCTGGTGCCGGGGTGGTCACCGGAACGTGGGAACCAGGCCGGGTGCGTGACATGACCCGGTGACCTGGGGCCGGGTTAACGACCTGTATAGGGGACCCGGGCCGGGGACCCGACAGGACCCGGTGGTCCTTCGCTGGTGTCCCGATGCAACCCGGGGACCCGGGCCCGGGCCCCCACGTGACCCAGTGATCCGGTGCTTTTGTCCCGATGCAACCCGGGGACCCGGGCCGGGGACCCGGTATGACTCCGTCTCCCGGGGCCGGGGTGGTCACCTGACACTGGTACCCAGGACAGCGACCCGACATGACCCCGTGACCCGGGGCCGGGGTGCCGACCTGTCCAGGGGACCCGACCCGGGTACCCGACAGGACCCGGTGATCTGCGGCTGGGGTAAAAACCCGTCCCGGGGACCCGGGCTGCGTCCCGACATGACCCGGTGACCTGGGGCTGTGGTGTCGAGCGGACTCGGGGACCTGGTCCGGTGTCCCGTCATGACCCGGGGACCTGGGGTCGGGGTGGTCACCAGACCCTTGTACCCAGGCCGTTGACCCGACATGACCCTGTGACCCGGGGCCTGGGTAAAAATCCAACCCGGGCACCCGGGCATGGGACGTGACATGACCCGACCTGGGTTCGGGGTCCCGAACTGACCCGGTGACCTGGGTCCGGGGACTCGGTATGACCCGGTTACCTGGGTCCGGTGTCCCCACGTGACCCGGTCACCTGGGGCCGGTGACCCCACGTGACCCGGTCACCTGGGGCCGGTGACCCCACGTGACCAGGTCACCTGGGGCCGGTGACCCCACGTGACCCGGTCACCTGGTGCCGGTGACCCCACGTGACCCGGTCACCTGGGGCCGGTGACCCCACGTGACCCGGTCACCTGGGGCCGGTGACCCCACGTGACCCGGTCACCTGGGGCCGGTGTCCCCACGTGACCCGGTCACCTGGGGCCGGTGACCCCACGTGACCCGGTCACCTGGGGCCGGTGACCCCACGTGACCCGGTCACCTGGGGCCGGTGACCCCACGTGACCCGGTCACCTGGGGCCGGTGACCCCACGTGACCCGGTCACCTGGGGCCGGTGACCCCACGTGACCCGGTCACCTGGGGCCGGTGACCCCACGTGACCAGGTCACCTGGGGCCGGTGACCCCACGTGACCCGGTCACCTGGGGCCGGTGACCCCACGTGACCCGGTCACCTGGGGCCGGTGTCCCCACGTGACCCGGTCACCTGGGGCCGGTGACCCCACGTGACCCAGTCACCTGGGGCCGGTGACCCCACGTGACCCGGTCACCTGGTGCCGGTGACCCCACGTGACCCGGTCACCTGGGGCCGGTGTCCCCACGTGACCCGGTCACCTGGGGCCGGTGACCCCACGTGACCCGGTCACCTGGGGCCGGTGACCCCACGTGACCCGGTCACCTGGTGCCGGTGACCCCACGTGACCCGGTCACCTGGGGCCGGTGACCCCACGTGACCCGGTCACCTGGGGCCGGTGACCCCACGTGACCCGGTCACCTGGGGCCGGTGACCCCACGTGACCCGATGACCTGGGGCCGGTGTCCCCACGTGACCCGGTCACCTGGGGCCGGTGTCCCCACGTGACCCGGGGTCCTTGTGCCGGGGTGGTCATCGGAACCTTGGAACCAGGCCGGTTACCCGACACGACCCGGTGACCCGGGGCTGTGGTGTCGACGGACTCGTGGACCTGGGTTCGGGGTCCCGACCTGACGCGGTGACCTGGGGCCGGTGTCCCCACGTGACCCGCTGACCTGGGGCCGGTGTCCCCACGTGACCCGCTGACCTGGGGCCGGTGACCCCACGTGACCCGGTCACCTGGGGCCGGTGACCCCGCGTGACCCGGGGTCCTGGTGCCGGGGTGGTCACCGGAACGTGGGAACCAGGCCGGGTGCGCGACATGACCCGGTGACCTGGGGCCGGGTTACCGACCTGTCCAGGGGACCCGGGCCGGGGACCCGACAGGACCCGGTGGTCCTTCGCTGGTGTCCCGATGCAACCCGGGACCCGGGCCCGGGCCCCCACGTGACCCAGTGATCCGGTGCTTTTGTCCCGATGCAACCCGGGGACCCGGGCCGGGGACCCGGTATGACTCCGTCTCCCGGGGCCGGGGTGGTCACCTGACACTGGTACCCGGGACAGCGACCCGACATGACCCCGTGACCCGGGGCCGGGGTGCCGACCTGTCCAGGGGACCCGACCCGGGTACCCGACAGGACCCGGTGATCTGCGGCTGGGGTAAAAACCCGTCCCGGGGACCCGGGCTGGGTCCCGACATGACCCGGTGACCTGGGGCTGTGGTGTCGACCGGACTCGGGGACCTGGTCCGGTGTCCCGTCATGACCCGGGGACCTGGGGTCGGGGTGGTCACCAGACCCTTGTACCCAGGCCGTTGACCCGACATGACCCTGTGACCCGGGGCCTGGGTAAAAATCCAACCCGGGGACCCGGGCATGGGACGTGACATGACCCGACCTGGGTCCGGGGTCCCGAACTGACCCGGTGACCTGGGTCCGGGGACTCGGTATGACCCGGTTACCTGGGTCCGGTGTCCCCACGTGACCAGGTCACCTAGGGCCGGTGTCCCCACGTGACCCGGTCACCTGGGGCCGGTGAACCCACGTGACCCGGTCACCTGGGGCCGGTGTCCCCACGTGACCCGGTCACCTGGGGCCGGTGACCCCACGTGACCCGGTCACCTGGGGCCGGTGACCCCACGTGACCCGGTCACCTGGGGCCGGTGACCCCACGTGACCCGGTCACCTGGGGCCGGTGACCCCACGTGACCCGGTCACCTGGTGCCGGTGTCCCCACGTGACCCGGTCACCTGGGGCCGGTGACCCCACGTGACCCGGTCACCTGGGGCCGGTGACCCCACGTGACCCGGTCACCTGGGGCCGGTGTCCCCACGTGACCCGGTCACCTGGGGCCGGTGACCCCACGTGACCCGGTCACCTGGGGCCGGTGTCCCCACGTGACCCGGTCACCTGGGGCCGGTGACCCCACGTGACCAGGTCACCTGGGGCCGGTGACCCCACGTGACCCGGTCACCTGGGGCCGGTGACCCCACGTGACCCGGTCACCTGGGGCCGGTGTCCCCACGTGACCCGGTCACCTGGGGCCGGTGACCCCACGTGACCCGGTCACCTGGGGCCGGTGACCCCACGTGACCCGGTCACCTGGGGCCGGTGACCTCACGTGACCCGGTCACCTGGGGCCGGTGACCCCACGTGACCCGGTGACCTGGGGCCGGTGACCCCACGTGACCCGGTCACCTGGTGCCGGTGACCCCACGTGACCCGGTCACCTGGGGCCGGTGACCCCACGTGACCCGATGACCTGGGGCCGGTGTCCCCACGTGACCCGGTCACCTGGGGCCGGTGTCCCCACGTGACCCGGGGTCCTGGTGCCGGGGTGGTCATCGGAACCTTGGAACCAGGCCGGTTACCCGACACGACCCGGTGACCCGGGGCTGTGGTGTCGACGGACTCGTGGACCTGGGTTCGGGGTCCCGACCTGACGCGGTGACCTGGGGCCGTTGACCCCACGTGACCGGGTCACCTGGGGCCGGTGACCCCACGTGACCCGGTCACCTGGGGCCGGTGACCCCACGTGACCCGGTCACCTGGGGCCGGTGTCCCCACGTGACCCGGTCACCTGGTGCCGGTGACCCCACGTGACCCGGTCACCTGGGGCCGGTGACCCCACGTGACCCGGTCACCTGGGGCCGGTGTCCCCACGTGACCCGGTCACCTGGGGCCGGTGACCCCACGTGACCCGGTCACCTGGGGCCGGTGACCCCACGTGACCCGGTCACCTGGGGCCGGTGACCCCACGTGACCCGGTCACCTGGGGCCGGTGTCCCCACGTGACTCGCTGACCTGGGGCCGGTGACCTCACGTGACCCGGTCACCTGGGGCCGGTGTCGCCACGTGACCCGGTCACCTGGGGCCGGTGACCCCACGTGACCCGCTGACCTGGGGCCGGTGACCCCACGTGACCCGGTCACCTGGGGCCGGTGACCCCACGTGACCCGGTCACCTGGTGCCGGTGACCCCACGTGACCCGGTCACCTGGGGCCGGTGACCCCACGTGACCCGGTCACCTGGGGCCGGTGACCCCACGTGATCCGGTCACCTGGGGCCGGTGACCCCACGTGACCCTCTGACCTGGGGCCTGTGTCCCCATGTGACCCAGAGTCCTGGTGCCGGGGTGGTCATCGGAACCTGGGAACCAGGCCGGTTACCCGACACGACCCGGTGACCCGGGGCTGTGGTGTCGACGGACTCGTGGACCTGGGTTCGGGGTCCCGACCTGACGCGGTGACCTGGGGCCGGTGTCCCCACGTGACCCGCTGACCTGGGGCCGGTGACCCCACGTGACACGCTGACATGGGGCCGGTGACCCCGCGTGACCCGGTCACCTGGGGCCGGGGTCCCCACGGGACCCGGGGTCCTGGTGCCGGGGTGGTCACCGGAACGTGGGAACCAGGCCGGGTGCGCGACATGACCCGGTGACCTGGGGCCGGGTTAACGACCTGTATAGGGGACCCGGGCCGGGGACCCGACAGGACCCGGTGGTCCTTCGCTGGTGTCCCGATGCAACCCGGGGACCCGGGCCCGGGCCCCCACGTGACCCAGTGATCCGGTGCTTTTGTCCCGATGCAACCCGGGGACCCGGGCCGGGGACCCGGTATGACTCCGTCTCCCGGGGCCGGGGTGGTCACCTGACACTGGTACCCGGGACAGCGACCCGACATGACCCCGTGACCCGGGGCCGGGGTGCCGACCTGTCCAGGGGACCCGACCCGGGTACCCGACAGGACCCGGTGATCTGCGGCTGGGGTAAAAACCCGTCCCGGGGACCCGGGCTGGGTCCCGACATGACCCGGTGACCTGGGGCTGTGGTGTCGACCGGACTCGGGGACCTGGTCCGGTGTCCCGTCATGACCCGGGGACCTGGGGTCGGGGTGGTCACCAGACCCTTGTACCCAGGCCGTTGACCCGACATGACCCTGTGACCCGGGGCCTGGGTAAAAATCCAACCCGGGGACCCGGGCATGGGACGTGACATGACCCGACCTGGGTCCGGGGTCCCGAACTGACCCGGTGACCTGGGTCCGGGGACTCGGTATGACCCGGTTACCTGGGTCCGGTGTCCCCACGTGACCAGGTCACCTGGGGCCGGTGACCCCACGTGACCCGGTCACCTGGGGCCGGTGACCCCACGTGACCCGGTCACCTGGGGCCGGTGTTCCCACGTGACCCGGTCACCTGGGGCCGGTGACCCCACGTGACCCGGTCACCTGGGGCCGGTGACCCCACGTGACCCGGTCACCTGGGGCCGGTGACCCCACGTGACCCGGTCACCTGGGGCCGGTGACCGCACGTGACCCGGTCACCTGGGGCCGGTGACCCCACGTGACCCGGTCACCTGGGGCCGGTGACCCCACGTGACCCGGTCACCTGGGGCCGGTGACCCCACGTGACCCGGTCACCTGGGGCCGGTGACCCCACGTGACCCGGTCACCTGGGGCCGGTGTCCCCACGTGACCCGGTCACCTGGGGCCGGTGACCCCACGTGACCCGGTCACCTGGGGCCGGTGACCCCACGTGACCAGGTCACCTGGGGCCGGTGACCCCACGTGACCCGGTCACCTGGGGCCGGTGACCCCACGTGACCCGGTCACCTGGGGCCGGTGTCCCCACGTGACCCGGTCACCTGGGGCCGGTGACCCCACGTGACCCGGTCACCTGGGGCCGGTGACCCCACGTGACCCGGTCACCTGGGGCCGGTGACCTCACGTGACCCGGTCACCTGGGGCCGGTGACCCCACGTGACCCGGTCACCTGGGGCCGGTGACCCCACGTGACCAGGTCACCTGGTGCCGGTGACTCCACGTGACCCGGTCACCTGGGGCCGGTGACCCCACGTGACCCGGTCACCTGGGGCCGGGGTGGTCATCGGAACCTGGGAACCAGGCCGGGTGCGCGAGATGACCGGGTGACCTGGGGCCGGGTTATCGACCTGTCCAGGGGACCCGGGCCGGGGACCCGACAGGACCCGGTGATCTGCGGCTGGGGTAAAAACCCGTCCCGGGGACCCGGGCTGGGTCCCGACATGCCTTGGTTACCTGGGGCCGGTGTCCCCACGTGACCCGCTGACCTGGGGCCGGTGACCCCACGTGACCCGGTCACCTGGGGCCGGTGACCCCACGTGACCCGGTCACCTGGGGCCGGTGACCCCACGTGACCCGCTGACCTGGGGCCGGTGACCCCACGTGACCCGGTCACCTGGGGCCGGTGTCCCCACGTGACCCGGTCACCTGGTGCCGGTGACCCCACGTGACCCGGTCACCTGGGGCCGGTGACCCCACGTGACCCGGTCACCTGGGGCCGGTGACCCCACGTGACCCGGTCACTTGAGGCCGGTGACCCCACGTGACCCGGTGACCTGGTGCCGGTGTCCCCACGTGACCCGCTGACCTGGGGCCGGTGACCCCACGTGACCCGGTCACCTGGGGCCGGTGACCCCACGTGACCCGGTCACCTGGGGCCGGTGACCCCACGTGACCCGGTCACCTGGGGCCGGTGACCCCACGTGACCCGGTCACCTGGGGCCGGTGACCCCACGTGACCGGGTCACCTGGGGCCGGTGACCCTACGTGACCCGGTGACCTGGGGCCGGTGTCCCCACGTGACCCAGAGTCCTAGTGCCGGGGTGGTCATCGGAACCTGGGAACCAGGCCGGTTACCCGACACGACCCGGTGACCCGGGGCTGTGGTGTCGACGGACTCGTGGACCTGGGTTCGGGGTCCCGACCTGACGCGGTGACCTGGGGCCGGTGTCCCCACGTGACCCGCTGACCTGGGGCCGGTGACCCCACGTGACCCGGTCACCTGGGGCCGGTGACCCCGCGTGACCCGGTCACCTGGGGCCGGGGTCCCCACGGGACCCGGGGTCCTGGTGCCGGGGTGGTCACCGGAACGTGGGAACCAGGCCGGGTGCGCGACATGACCCGGTGACCTGGGGCCGGGTTAACGACCTGTCCAGGGGACCCGGGCCGGGGACCCGACAGGACCCGGTGGTCCTTCGCTGGTGTCCCGATGCAACCCGGGGACCCGGGCCCGGGCCCCCACGTGACCCAGTGATCCGGTGCTTTTGTCCCGATGCAACCCGGGGACCCGGGCCGGGGACCCGGTATGACTCCGTCTCCCGGGGCCGGGGTGGTCACCTGACACTGGTACCCGGGACAGCGACCCGACATGACCCCGTGACCCGGGGCCGGGGTGCCGACCTGTCCAGGGGACCCGACCCGGGTACCCGACAGGACCCGGTGATCTGCGGCTGGGGTAAAAACCCGTCCCGGGGACCCGGGCTGCGTCCCGACATGACCCGGTGACCTGGGGCTGTGGTGTCGACCGGACTCAGGGACCTGGTCCGGTGTCCCGTCATGACCCGGGGACCTGGGGTCGGGGTGGTCACCAGACCCTTGTACCCAGGCCGTTGACCCGACATGACCCTGTGACCCGGGGCCTGGGTAAAAATCCAACCCGGGGACCCGGGCATGGGACGTGACATGACCCGACCTGGGTCCGGGGTCCCGAACTGACCCGGTGACCTGGGTCCGGGGACTCGGTATGACCCGGTTACCTGGGTCCGGTGTCCCCACGTGACCCGGTCACCTGGGGCCGGTGACCCCACGTGACCCGGTCACCTGGGGCCGGTGACCCCACGTGACCCGGTCACCTGGGGCCGGTGACCCCACGTGACCCGGTCACCTGGGGCCGGTGACCCCACGTGACCCGGTCACCTGGGGCCGGTGACCCCACGTGACCCGGTCACCTGGGGCCGGTGTCCCCACGTGACCCGGTCACCTGGGGCCGGTGACCCCACGTGACCAGGTCACCTGGGGCCGGTGACCCCACGTGACCCGGTCACCTGGGGCCGGTGTCCCCACGTGACCCGGTCACCTGGGGCCGGTGACCCCACGTGACCCGGTCACCTGGGGCCGGTGACCTCACGTGACCCGGTCACCTGGGGCCGGTGACCCCACGTGACCCGGTGACCTGGGGCCGGTGACCCCACGTGACCCGGTCACCTGGTGCCGGTGACCCCACGTGACCCGGTCACCTGGGGCCGGTGACCCGACGTGACCCGATGACCTGGGGCCGGTGTCCCCACGTGACCCGGTCACCTGGGGCCGGTGTCCCCACGTGACCCGGGGTCCTGGTGCCGGGGTGGTCATCGGAACCTTGGAACCAGGCCGGTTACCCGACACGACCCGGTGACCCGGGGCTGTGGTGTCGACGGACTCGTGGACCTGGGTTCGGGGTCCCGACCTGACGCGGTGACCTGGGGCCGTTGACCCCACGTGACGGGGTCACCTGGGGCCGGTGACCCCACGTGACCCGGTCACCTGGGGCCGGTGACCCCACGTGACCCGGTCACCTGGGGCCGGTGTCCCCACGTGACCCGGTCACCTGGTGCCGGTGACCCCACGTGACCCGGTCACCTGGGGCCGGTGACCCCACGTGACCCGGTCACCTGGGGCCGGTGTCCCCACGTGACCCGGTGACCTGGGGCCGGTGACCCCACGTGACCCGGTCACCTGGGGCCGGTGACCCCACGTGACCCGGTCACCTGGGGCCGGTGTCCCCACGTGACCCGGTCACCTGGTGCCGGTGACCCCACGTGACCCGGTCACCTGGGGCCGGTGACCCCACGTGACCCGGTCACCTGGGGCCGGTGTCCCCACGTGACCCGGTCACCTGGGGCCGGTGACCCCACGTGACCCGGTCACCTGGGGCCGGTGACCCCACGTGACCCGGTGACCTGGGGCCGGTGTCCCCACGTGACTCGCTGACCTGGGGCCGGTGACCCCACGTGACCCGGTCACCTGGGGCCGGTGACCCCACGTGACCCGGTCACCTGGGGCCGGTGACCCCACGTGACCTGGTCACCTGGGGCCGGTGACCCCACGTGACCCGGTCACCTGGGGCCGGTGACCCCACGTGACCGGGTCACCTGGGGCCGGTGATCCTACGTGACCCGGTGACCTGGGTCCGGGGACTCGGTATGACCCGGTTACCTGGGTCCGGTGTCCCCACGTGACCAGGTCACCTGGGGCCGGTGACCCCACGTGACCCGGTCACCTGGGGCCGGTGACCCCACGTGACCCGGTCACCTGGGGCCGGTGTTCCCACGTGACCGGGTCACCTGGGGCCGGTTACCCCACGTGACCCGGTCACCTGGGGCCGGTGACCCCACGTGACCCGGTCACCTGGGGCCGGTGACCCCACGTGACCCG
This sequence comes from Somateria mollissima, assembly GCA_951411735.1. Classification (NCBI taxonomy): domain Eukaryota; kingdom Metazoa; phylum Chordata; class Aves; order Anseriformes; family Anatidae; genus Somateria; species Somateria mollissima. The sequence goes on from CATOCB010000161.1 coordinate 643,451, forward strand.
GTCACCTGGGGCCGGTGACCCCACGTGACCCGGTCACCTGGGGCCGGTGACCCCACGTGACCCGGTCACCTGGGGCCGGTGACCCCACGTGACCCGGTCACCTGGGGCCGGTGACCCCACGTGACCCGGTCACCTGGGGCCGGTGACCTCACGTGACCCGGTCACCTGGGGCCGGTGACCCCACGTGACCCGGTCACCTGGGGCCGGTGACCCCACGTGACCAGGTCACCTGGTGCCGGTGACCCCACGTGACCCGGTCACCTGGGGCCGGTGACCCCACGTGACCCGGTCACCTGGGGCCGGGGTGGTCATCGGAACCTGGGAACCAGGCCGGGTGCGCGAGATGACGGGGTGACCTGGGGCCGGGTTATCGACCTGTCCAGGGGACCCGGGCCGGGGACCCGACAGGACCCGGTGATCTGCGGCTGGGGTAAAAACCCGTCCCGGGGACCCGGGCTGGGTCCCGACATGCCTTGGTTACCTGGGGCCGGTGTCCCCACGTGACCCGCTGACCTGGGGCCGGTGACCCCACGTGACCCGGTCACCTGGGGCCGGTGACCCCACGTGACCCGCTGACCTGGGGCCGGTGACCCCACGTGACCCGGTCACCTGGGGCCGGTGTCCCCACGTGACCCGGTCACCTGGTGCCGGTGTCCCCACGTGACCCGGTCACCTGGGGCCGGTGACCCCACGTGACCCGGTCACCTGGGGCCGGTGACCCCACGTGACCCGGTCACCTGGGGCCGGTGACCCCACGTGACCCGGTGACCTGGGGCCGGTGTCCCCACGTGACCCGCTGACCTGGGGCCGGTGACCCCACGTGACCCAGAGTCCTAGTGCCGGGGTGGTCATCGGAACCTGGGAACCAGGCCGGTTACCCGACACGACCCGGTGACCCGGGGCTGTGGTGTCGACGGACTCGTGGACCTGGGTTCGGGGTCCCGACCTGACGCGGTGACCTGGGGCCGGTGTCCCCACGTGACCCGCTGACCTGGGGCCGGTGACCCCACGTGACCCGGTCACCTGGGGCCGGTGACCCCGCGTGACCCGGTCACCTGGGGCCGGGGTCCCCACGGGACCCGGGGTCCTGGTGCCGGGGTGGTCACCGGAACGTGGGAACCAGGCCGGGTGCGCGACATGACCCGGTGACCTGGGGCCGGGTTAACGACCTGTATAGGGGACCCGGGCCGGGGACCCGACAGGACCCGGTGGTCCTTCGCTGGTGTCCCGATGCAACCCGGGACCCGGGCCCGGGCCCCCACGTGACCCAGTGATCCGGTGCTTTTGTCCCGATGCAACCCGGGGACCCGGGCCGGGGACCCGGTATGACTCCGTCTCCCGGGGCCGGGGTGGTCACCTGACACTGGTACCCGGGACAGCGACCCGACATGACCCCGTGACCCGGGGCCGGGGTGCCGACCTGTCCAGGGGACCCGACCCGGGTACCCGACAGGACCCGGTGATCTGCGGCTGGGGTAAAAACCCGTCCCGGGGACCCGGGCTGCGTCCCGACATGACCCGGTGACCTGGGGCTGTGGTGTCGACCGGACTCAGGGACCTGGTCCGGTGTCCCGTCATGACCCGGGGACCTGGGGTCGGGGTGGTCACCAGACCCTTGTACCCAGGCCGTTGACCCGACATGACCCTGTGACCCGGGGCCTGGGTAAAAATCCAACCCGGGGACCCGGGCATGGGACGTGACATGACCCGACCTGGGTCCGGGGTCCCGAACTGACCCGGTGACCTGGGTCCGGGGACTCGGTATGACCCGGTTACCTGGGTCCGGTGTCCCCACGTGACCCGGTCACCTGGGGCCGGTGACCCCACGTGACCAGGTCACCTGGGGCTGGTGACCCCACGTGACCCGGTCACCTGGGGCCGGTGACCCCACGTGACCCGGTCACCTGGGGCCGGTGACCCCACGTGACCCGGTCACCTGGGGCCGGTGTCCCCACGTGACCCGGTCACCTGGGGCCGGTGACCCCACGTGACCAGGTCACCTGTGGCCGGTGACCCCACGTGACCCGGTCACCTGGGGCCGGTGACCCCACGTGACCCGGTCACCTGGGGCCGGTGACCCCACGTGACCCGGTCACCTGGGGCCGGTGACCCCACGTGACCCGGTCACCTGGGGCCGGTGACCTCACGTGACCCGGTCACCTGGGGCCGGTGACCCCACGTGACCCGGTGACCTGGGGCCGGTGACCCCACGTGACCCGGTCACCTGGTGCCGGTGACCCCACGTGACCCGGTCACCTGGGGCCGGTGACCCCACGTGACCCGATGACCTGGGGCCGGTGACCCCACGTGACCCGGTCACCTGGGGCCGGTGTCCCCACGTGACCCGGGGTCCTGGTGCCGGGGTGGTCATCGGAACCTTGGAACCAGGCCGGTTACCCGACACGACCCGGTGACCCGGGGCTGTGGTGTCGACGGACTCGTGGACCTGGGTTCGGGGTCCCGACCTGACGCGGTGACCTGGGGCCGTTGACCCCACGTGACCGGGTCACCTGGGGCCGGTGACCCCACGTGACCCGGTCACCTGGGGCCGGTGACCCCACGTGACCCGGTCACCTGGGGCCGGTGTCCCCACGTGACCCGGTCACCTGGTGCCGGTGACCCCACGTGACCCGGTCACCTGGGGCCGGTGACCCCACGTGACCCGGTCACCTGGGGCCGGTGTCCCCACGTGACCCGGTCACCTGGGGCCGGTGACCCCACGTGACCCGGTCACCTGGGGCCGGTGACCCCACGTGACCCGGTCACCTGGGGCCGGTGACCCCACGTGACCCGGTGACCTGGGGCCGGTGTCCCCACGTGACTCGCTGACCTGGGGCCGGTGACCTCACGTGACCCGGTCACCTGGGGCCGGTGTCCCCACGTGACCCGGTCACCTGGGGCCGGTGACCCCACGTGACCCGCTGACCTGGGGCCGGTGACCCCACGTGACCCGGTCACCTGGGGCCGGTGACCCCACGTGACCCGGTCACCTGGGGCCGGTGACCCCACGTGACCCGGTCACCTGGGGCCGGTGACCCCACGTGACCAGGTCACCTGGGGCCGGTGACCCTACGTGACCCGGTCACCTGGGTCCGGGGACTCGGTATGACCCGGTTACCTGGGTCCGGAGTCCCCACGTGACCAGGTCACCTGGGGCCGGTGACCCCACGTGACCCGGTCACCTGGGGCCGGTGACCCCACGTGACCCGGTCACCTGGGGCCGGTGTTCCCACGTGACCGGGTCACCTGGGGCCGGTGACCCCACGTGACCCGGTCACCTGGGGCCGGTGACCCCACGTGACCCGGTCACCTGGGGCCGGTGACCCCACGTGACCCGGTCACCTGGGGCCGGTGACCGCACGTGACCCGGTCACCTGGGGCCGGTGACCCCACGTGACCCGGTCACCTGGGGCCGGTGACCCCACGTGACCCGGTCACCTGGGGCCGGTGACCCCACGTGACCCGGTCACCTGGGGCCGGTGACCCCACGTGACCCGGTCACCTGGGGCCGGTGACCCCACGTGACCCGGTCACCTGGGGCCGGTGTCCCCACGTGACCCGGTCACCTGGGGCCGGTGACCCCACGTGACCCGGTCACCTGGGGCCGGTGACCCCACGTGACCAGGTCACCTGGGGCCGGTGACCCCACGTGACCCGGTCACCTGGGGCCGGTGACCCCACGTGACCCGGTCACCTGGGGCCGGTGTCCCCACGTGACCCGGTCACCTGGGGCCGGTGACCCCACGTGACCCGGTCACCAGGGGCCGGTGACCCCACGTGACCCGGTCACCTGGGGCCGGTGACCTCACGTGACCCGGTCACCTGGGGCCGGTGACCCCACGTGACCCGGTCACCTGGGGCCGGTGACCCCACGTGACCAGGTCACCTGGGGCCGGTGACCCCACGTGACCCGGTCACCTGGGGCCGGTGACCCCACGTGACCCGGTCACCTGGGGCCGGGGTGGTCATCGGAACCTGGGAACCAGGCCGGGTGCGCGAGATGACCGGGTGACCTGGGGCCGGGTTATCGACCTGTCCAGGGGACCCGGGCCGGGGACCCGACAGGACCCGGTGATCTGCGGCTGGGGTAAAAACCCGTCCCGGGGACCCGGGCTGGGTCCCGACATGCCTTGGTTACCTGGGGCCGGTGTCCCCACGTGACCCGCTGACCTGGGGCCGGTGACCCCACGTGACCCGGTCACCTGGGGCCGGTGACCCCACGTGACCCGCTGACCTGGGGCCGGTGACCCCACGTGACCCGCTGACCTGGGGCCGGTGACCCCACGTGACCCGGTCACCTGGGGCCGGTGTCCCCACGTGACCCGGTCACCTGCTGCCGGTGACCCCACGTGACCCGGTCACCTGGGGCCGGTGACCCCACGTGACCCGGTCACCTGGGGCCGGTGACCCCACGTGACCCGGTGACCTGGGGCCGGTGTCCCCACGTGACCCGCTGACCTGGGGCCGGTGACCCCACGTGACCCGGTCACCTGGGGCCGGTGACCCCACGTGACCCGGTCACCTGGGGCCGGTGACCCCACGTGACCCGGTCACCTGGGGCCGGTGTCCCCACGTGACCCGGTCACCTGGGGCCGGTGACCCCACGTGACCCGGTCACCTGGGGCCGGTAACCCCGCGTGACCCGGTCACCTGGGGCCGGGGTCCCCACGGGACCCGGGGTCCTGGTGCCGGGGTGGTCATCGGAACCTGGGAACCAGGCCGGTTACCCGACACGACCCGGTGACCCGGGGCTGTGGTGTCGACGGACTCGTGGACCTGGGTTCGGGGTCCCGACCTGACGCGGTGACCTGGGGCCGGTGTCCCCACGTGACCCGCTGACCTGGGGCCGGTGACCCCACGTGACCCGGTCACCTGGGGCCGGTGACCCCGCGCGACCCGGTCACCTGGGGCCGGGGTCCCCACGGGACCCGGGGTCCTGGTGCCGGGGTGGTCACCGGAACGTGGGAACCAGGCCGGGTGCGTGACATGACCCGGTGACCTGGGGCCGGGTTAACGACCTGTATAGGGGACCCGGGCCGGGGACCCGACAGGACCCGGTGGTCCTTCGCTGGTGTCCCGATGCAACCCGGGGACCCGGGCCCGGGCCCCCACGTGACCCAGTGATCCGGTGCTTTTGTCCCGATGCAACCCGGGGACCCGGGCCGGGGACCCGGTATGACTCCGTCTCCCGGGGCCGGGGTGGTCACCTGACACTGGTACCCGGGACAGCGACCCGACATGACCCCGTGACCCGGGGCCGGGGTGCCGACCTGTCCAGGGGACCCGACCCGGGTACCCGACAGGACCCGGTGATCTGCGGCTGGGGTAAAAACCCGTCCCGGGGACCCGGGCTGCGTCCCGACATGACCCGGTGACCTGGGGCTGTGGTGTCGACCGGACTCAGGGACCTGGTCCGGTGTCCCGTCATGACCCGGGGACCTGGGGTCGGGGTGGTCACCAGACCCTTGTACCCAGGCCGTTGACCCGACATGACCCTGTGACCCGGGGCCTGGGTAAAAATCCAACCCGGGGACCCGGGCATGGGACGTGACATGACCCGACCTGGGTCCGGGGTCCCGAACTGACCCGGTGACCTGGGTCCGGGGACTCGGTATGACCCGGTTACCTGGGTCCGGTGTCCCCACGTGACCCGGTCACCTGGGGCCGGTGACCCCACGTGACCCGGTCACCTGGGGCCGGTGACCCCACGTGACCCGGTCACCTGGGGCCGGTGACCCCACGTGACCCGGTCACCTGGGGCCGGTGTCCCCACGTGACCCGGTCACCTGGGGCCGGTGTCCCCACGTGACCCGGTCACCTGGGGCCGGTGACCCCACGTGACCCGGTCACCTGGGGCCGGTGACCCCACGTGACCCGGTCACCTGGGGCCGGTGACCCCACGTGACCCGGTCACCTGGGGCCGGGGTGGTCATCGGAACCTGGGAACCAGGCCGGGTGCGCGAGATGACCGGGTGACCTGGGGCCGGGTTATCGACCTGTCCAGGGGACCCGGGCCGGGGACCCGACAGGACCCGGTGATCTGCGGCTGGGGTAAAAACCCGTCCCGGGGACCCGGGCTGCGTCCCGACATGACCCGGTGACCTGGGGCTGTGGTGTCGACCGGACTCGGGGACCTGGTCCGGTGTCCCGTCATGACCCGGGGACCTGGGGTCGGGGTGGTCACCAGACCCTTGTACCCAGGCCGTTGACCCGACATGACCCTGTGACCCGGGGCCTGGGTAAAAATCCAACCCGGGGACCCGGGCATGGGACGTGACATGACCCGACCTGGGTCCGGGGTCCCGAACTGACCCGGTGACCTGGGTCCGGGGACTCGGTATGACCCGGTTACCTGGGTCCGGTGTCCCCACGTGACCCGGTCACCTGGGGCCGGTGACCCCACGTGACCCGGTCACCTGGGGCCGGTGACCCCACGTGACCAGGTCACCTGGGGCCGGTGACCCCACGTGACCCGGTCACCTGGGGCCGGTGACCCCACGTGACCCGGTCACCTGGGGCCGGTGACCCCACGTGACCCGGTCACCTGGGGCCGGTGACCCCACGTGACCCGGTCACCTGGGGCCGGTGACCCCACGTGACCCGGTCACCTGGGGCCGGTGACCCCACGTGACCCGGTCACCTGGGGCCGGTGACCCCACGTGACCCGGTCACCTGGGGCCGGTGACCCCTTGTGACCCGGTCACCTGGGGCCGGTGACCCCACGTGACCCGGTCACCTGGGGCCGGGGTGGTCATCGGAACCTGGGAACCAGGCCGGGTGCGCGAGATGACCGGGTGACCTGGGGCCGGGTTATCGACCTGTCCAGGGGACCCGGGCCGGGGACCCGACAGGACCCGGTGATCTGCGGCTGGGGTAAAAACCCGTCCCGGGGACCCGGGCTGGGTCCCGACATGCCTTGGTCACCTGGTGCCGGTGACCCCACGTGACCCGCTGACCTGGGGCCGGTGACCCCACGTGACCCGGTGACCTGGGGCCGGTGTCCCCACGTGACCCGGTCACCTGGTGCCGGTGACCCCACGTGACCCGGTCACCTGGGGCCGGTGACCCCACGTGACCCGGTCACCTGGGGCCGGTGTCCCCACGTGACCCGCTGACCTGGGGCCGGTGACCCCACGTGACCCGGTCACCTGGGGCCGGTGACCCCACTTGACCCGGTCACCTGGGGCCGGTGACCCCACGTGACCCGGTCACCTGGGGCCGGTGTCCCCACGTGACCCGGTCACCTGGTGCCGGTGACCCCACGTGACCCGGTCACCTGGGGCCGGTGACCCTACGTGACCCGGTGACCTGGGGCCGGTGTCCCCACGTGACCCAGAGTCCTAGTGCCGGGGTGGTCATCGGAACCTGGGAACCAGGCCGGTTACCCGACACGACCCGGTGACCCGGGGCTGTGGTGTCGACGGACTCGTGGACCTGGGTTCGGGGTCCCGACCTGACGCGGTGACCTGGGGCCGGTGTCCCCACGTGACCCGCTGACCTGGGGCCGGTGACCCCACGTGACCCGGTCACCTGGGGCCGGTGACCCCGCGTGACCCGGTCACCTGGGGCCGGGGTCCCCACGGGACCCGGGGTCCTGGTGCCGGGGTGGTCACCGGAACGTGGGAACCAGGCCGGGTGCGTGACATGACCCGGTGACCTGGGGCCGGGTTAACGACCGGTATAGGGGACCCGGGCCGGGGACCCGACAGGACCCGGTGGTCCTTCGCTGGTGTCCCGATGCAACCCGGGGACCCGGGCCCGGGCCCCCACGTGACCCAGTGATCCGGTGCTTTTGTCCCGATGCAACCCGGGGACCCGGGCCGGGGACCCGGTATGACTCCGTCTCCCGGGGCCGGGGTGGTCACCTGACACTGGTACCCGGGACAGCGACCCGACATGACCCCGTGACCCGGGGCCGGGGTGCCGACCTGTCCAGGGGACCCGACCCGGGTACCCGACAGGACCCGGTGATCTGCGGCTGGGGTAAAAACCCGTCCCGGGGACCCGGGCTGCGTCCCGACATGACCCGGTGACCTGGGGCTGTGGTGTCGACCGGACTCAGGGACCTGGTCCGGTGTCCCGTCATGACCCGGGGACCTGGGGTCGGGGTGGTCACCAGACCCTTGTACCCAGGCCGTTGACCCGACATGACCCTGTGACCCGGGGCCTGGGTAAAAATCCAACCCGGGGACCCGGGCATGGGACGTGACATGACCCGACCTGGGTCCGGGGTCCCGAACTGACCCGGTGACCTGGGTCCGGGGACTCGGTATGACCCGGTTACCTGGGTCCGGTGTCCCCACGTGACCCGGTCACCTGGGGCCGGTGACCCCACGTGACCCGGTCACCTGGGGCCGGTGAACCCACGTGACCAGGTCACCTGGGGCCGGTGACCCCACGTGACCCGGTCACCTGGGGCCGGTGACCCCACGTGACCCGGTCACCTGGGGCCGGTGACCCCACGTGACCCGGTCACCTGGGGCCGGTGACCCCACGTGACCCGGTCACCTGGGGCCGGGGTGGTCATCGGAACCTGGGAACCAGGCCGGGTGCGCGAGATGACCGGGTGACATGGGGCCGGGTTATCGACCTGTCCAGGGGACCCGGGCCGGGGACCCGACAGGACCCGGTGATCTGCGGCTGGGGTAAAAACCCGTCCCGGGGACCCGGGCTGCGTCCCGACATGACCCGGTGACCTGGGGCTGTGGTGTCGACCGGACTCGGGGACCTGGTCCGGTGTCCCGTCATGACCCGGGGACCTGGGGTCGGGGTGGTCACCAGACCCTTGTACCCAGGCCGTTGACCCGACATGACCCTGTGACCCGGGGCCTGGGTAAAAATCCAACCCGGGGACCCGGGCATGGGACGTGACATGACCCGACCTGGGTCCGGGGTCCCGAACTGACCCGGTGACCTGGGTCCGGGGACTCGGTATGACCCGGTTACCTGGGTCCGGTGTCCCCACGTGACCCGGTCACCTGGGGCCGGTGACCCCACGTGACCCGGTCACCTGGGGCCGGTGACCCCACGTGACCAGGTCACCTGGGGCCGGTGACCCCACGTGACCCGGTCACCTGGGGCCGGTGACCCCACGTGACCCGGTCACCTGGGGCCGGTGACCCCACGTGACCCGGTCACCTGGGGCCGGTGTCCCCACGTGACCCGGTCACCTGGGGCCGGTGACCCCACGTGACCCGGTCACCTGGGGCCGGTGACCCCACGTGACCCGGTCACCTGGGGCCGGTGACCCCACGTGACCCGGTCACCTGGGGCCGGGGTGGTCATCGGAACCTGGGAACCAGGCCGGGTGCGCGAGATGACCGGGTGACCTGGGGCCGGGTTATCGACCTGTCCAGGGGACCCGGGCCGGGGACCCGACAGGACCCGGTGATCTGCGGCTGGGGTAAAAACCCGTCCCGGGGACCCGGGCTGCGTCCCGACATGACCCGGTGACCTGGGGCTGTGGTGTCGACCGGACTCGGGGACCTGGTCCGGTGTCCCGTCATGACCCGGGGACCTGGGGTCGGGGTGGTCACCAGACCCTTGTACCCAGGCCGTTGACCCGACATGACCCTGTGACCCGGGGCCTGGGTAAAAATCCAACCCGGGGACCCGGGCATGGGACGTGACATGACCCGACCTGGGTCCGGGGTCCCGAACTGACCCGGTGACCTGGGTCCGGGGACTCGGTATGACCCGGTTACCTGGGTCCGGTGTCCCCACGTGACCCGGTCACCTGGGGCCGGTGACCCCACGTGACCCGGTCACCTGGGGCCGGTGACCCCACGTGACCCGGTCACCTGGGGCCGGTGACCCCACGTGACCCGGTCACCTGGGGCCGGTGACCCCACGTGACCCGGTCACCTGGGGCCGGTGTCCCCACGTGACCCGGTCACCTGGGGCCGGTGACCCCACGTGACCCGGTCACCTGGGGCCGGTGACCCCACGTGACCCGGTGACCTGGGGCCGGTGACCCCACGTGACCCGGTCACCTGGGGCCGGTGACCCCACGTGACCCGGTCACCTGGGGCCGGTGACCCCACGTGACCCGGTCACCTGGGGCCGGTGACCCCACGTGACCCGGTCACCTGGGGCCGGTGACCCCACGTGACCCGATGACCTGGGGCCGGTGTCCCCACGTGACCCGGTCACCTGGGGCCGGTGTCCCCACGTGACCCGGGGTCCTTGTGCCGGGGTGGTCATCGGAACCTTGGAACCAGGCCGGTTACCCGACACGACCCGGTGACCCGGGGCTGTGGTGTCGACGGACTCGTGGACCTGGGTTCGGGGTCCCGACCTGACGCGGTGACCTGGGGCCGGTGTCCCCACGTGACCCGCTGACCTGGGGCCGGTGTCCCCACGTGACCCGCTGACCTGGGGCCGGTGACCCCACGTGACCCGGTCACCTGGGGCCGGTGACCCCGCGTGACCCGGGGTCCTGGTGCCGGGGTGGTCACCGGAACGTGGGAACCAGGCCGGGTGCGCGACATGACCCGGTGACCTGGGGCCGGGTTAACGACCTGTCCAGGGGACCCGGGCCGGGGACCCGACAGGACCCGGTGGTCCTTCGCTGGTGTCCCGATGCAACCCGGGACCCGGGCCCGGGCCCCCACGTGACCCAGTGATCCGGTGCTTTTGTCCCGATGCAACCCGGGGACCCGGGCCGGGGACCCGGTATGACTCCGTCTCCCGGGGCCGGGGTGGTCACCTGACACTGGTACCCGGGACAGCGACCCGACATGACCCCGTGACCCGGGGCCGGGGTGCCGACCTGTCCAGGGGACCCGACCCGGGTACCCGACAGGACCCGGTGATCTGCGGCTGGGGTAAAAACCCGTCCCGGGGACCCGGGCTGGGTCCCGACATGACCCGGTGACCTGGGGCTGTGGTGTCGACCGGACTCGGGGACCTGGTCCGGTGTCCCGTCATGACCCGGGGACCTGGGGTCGGGGTGGTCACCAGACCCTTGTACCCAGGCCGTTGACCCGACATGACCCTGTGACCCGGGGCCTGGGTAAAAATCCAACCCGGGGACCCGGGCATGGGACGTGACATGACCCGACCTGGGTCCGGGGTCCCGAACTGACCCGGTGACCTGGGTCCGGGGACTCGGTATGACCCGGTTACCTGGGTCCGGTGTCCCCACGTGACCCGGTCACCTGGGGCCGGTGACCCCGCGTGACCCGGGGTCCTGGGGCCGGTGACCCCACGTGACCAGGTCACCTGGGGCCGGTGACCCCACGTGACCCGGTCACCTGGGGCCGGTGACCCCACGTGACCCGGTCACCTGGGGCCGGTGACCCCACGTGACCGGGTCACCTGGGGCCGGTGACCCCACGTGACCCGGTCACCTGGGGCCGGGGTGGTCATCGGAACCTGGGAACCAGGCCGGGTGCGCGAGATGACCGGGTGACCTGGGGCCGGGTTATCGACCTGTCCAGGGGACCCGGGCCGGGGACCCGACAGGACCCGGTGATCTGCGGCTGGGGTAAAAACCCGTCCCGGGGACCCGGGCTGCGTCCCGACATGACCCGGTGACCTGGGGCTGTGGTGTCGAGCGGACTCGGGGACCTGGTCCGGTGTCCCGTCATGACCCGGGGACCTGGGGTCGGGGTGGTCACCAGACCCTTGTACCCAGGCCGTTGACCCGACATGACCCTGTGACCCGGGGCCTGGGTAAAAATCCAACCCGGGGACCCGGGCATGGGACGTGACATGACCCGACCTGGGTCCGGGGTCCCGAACTGACCCGGTGACCTGGGTCCGGGGACTCGGTATGACCCGGTTACCTGGGTCCGGTGTCCCCACGTGACCCGGTCACCTGGGGCCGGTGACCCCACGTGACCCGGTCACCTGGGGCCGGTGACCCCACGTGACCAGGTCACCTGGGGCCGGTGACCCCACGTGACCCGGTCACCTGGGGCCGGTGACCCCACGTGACCCGGTCACCTGGGGCCGGTGACCCCACGTGACCCGGTCACCTGGGGCCGGTGACCCCACGTGACCCGGTCACCTGGGGCCGGTGTCCCCACGTGACCCGGTCACCTGGGGCCGGTGACCCCACGTGACCCGGTCACCTGGGGCCGGTGACCCCACGTGACCCGGTCACCTGGGGCCGGGGTGGTCATCGGAACCTGGGAACCAGGCCGGGTGCGCGAGATGACCGGGTGACCTGGGGCCGGGTTATCGACCTGTCCAGGGGACCCGGGCCGGGGACCCGACAGGACCCGGTGATCTGCGGCTGGGGTAAAAACCCGTCCCGGGGACCCGGTCTGCGTCCCGACATGACCCGGTGACCTGGGGCTGTGGTGTCGACCGGACTCGGGGACCTGGTCCGGTGTCCCGTCATGACCCGGGGACCTGGGGTCGGGGTGGTCACCAGACCCTTGTACCCAGGCCGTTGACCCGACATGACCCTGTGACCCGGGGCCTGGGTAAAAATCCAACCCGGGGACCCGGGCATGGGACGTGACATGACCCGACCTGGGTCCGGGGTCCCGAACTGACCCGGTGACCTGGGTCCGGGGACTCGGTATGACCCGGTTACCTGGGTCCGGTGTCCCCACGTGACCCGGTCACCTGGGGCCGGTGACCCCACGTGACCCGGTCACCTGGGGCCGGTGACCCCACGTGACCCGGTCACCTGGGGCCGGTGACCCCACGTGACCCGGTCACCTGGGGCCGGTGACCCCACGTGACCCGGTCACCTGGGGCCGGTGTCCCCACGTGACCCGGTCACCTGGGGCCGGTGACCCCACGTGACCCGGTCACCTGGGGCCGGTGACCCCACGTGACCCGGTCACCTGGGGCCGGTGACCCCACGTGACCCGGTCACCTGGTGCCGGTGACCCCACGTGACCCGGTCACCTGGGGCCGGTGACCCCACGTGACCCGGTCACCTGGGGCCGGTGACCCCACGTGACCCGGTCACCTGGGGCCGGTGACCCCACGTGACCCGATGACCTGGGGCCGGTGTCCCCACGTGACCCGGTCACCTGGGGCCGGTGTCCCCACGTGACCCGGGGTCCTTGTGCCGGGGTGGTCATCGGAACCTTGGAACCAGGCCGGTTACCCGACACGACCCGGTGACCCGGGGCTGTGGTGTCGACGGACTCGTGGACCTGGGTTCGGGGTCCCGACCTGACGCGGTGACCTGGGGCCGGTGTCCCCACGTGACCCGCTGACCTGGGGCCGGTGTCCCCACGTGACCCGCTGACCTGGGGCCGGTGACCCCACGTGACCCGGTCACCTGGGGCCGGTGACCCCGCGTGACCCGGGGTCCTGGTGCCGGGGTGGTCACCGGAACGTGGGAACCAGGCCGGGTGCGCGACATGACCCGGTGACCTGGGGCCGGGTTAACGACCTGTCCAGGGGACCCGGGCCGGGGACCCGACAGGACCCGGTGGTCCTTCGCTGGTGTCCCGATGCAACCCGGGACCCGGGCCCGGGCCCCCACGTGACCCAGTGATCCGGTGCTTTTGTCCCGATGCAACCCGGGGACCCGGGCCGGGGACCCGGTATGACTCCGTCTCCCGGGGCCGGGGTGGTCACCTGACACTGGTACCCGGGACAGCGACCCGACATGACCCCGTGACCCGGGGCCGGGGTGCCGACCTGTCCAGGGGACCCGACCCGGGTACCCGACAGGACCCGGTGATCTGCGGCTGGGGTAAAAACCCGTCCCGGGGACCCGGGCTGGGTCCCGACATGACCCGGTGACCTGGGGCTGTGGTGTCGACCGGACTCGGGGACCTGGTCCGGTGTCCCGTCATGACCCGGGGACCTGGGGTCGGGGTGGTCACCAGACCCTTGTACCCAGGCCGTTGACCCGACATGACCCTGTGACCCGGGGCCTGGGTAAAAATCCAACCCGGGGACCCGGGCATGGGACGTGACATGACCCGACCTGGGTCCGGGGTCCCGAACTGACCCGGTGACCTGGGTCCGGGGACTCGGTATGACCCGGTTACCTGGGTCCGGTGTCCCCACGTGACCAGGTCACCTGGGGCCGGTGTCCCCACGTGACCCGGTCACCTGGTGCCGGTGACCCCACGTGACCCGCTGACCTGGGGCCGGTGACCCCACGTGACCCGGTCACCTGGGGCCGGTGTCCCCACGTGACCCGGTCACCTGGGGCCGGTGACCCCACGTGACCCGCTGACCTGGGGCCGGTGACCCCACGTGACCCGGTCACCTGGGGCCGGTGTCCCCACGTGACCCGGTCACCTGGGGCCGGTGACCCCACGTGACCCGGTCACCTGGGGCCGGTGTCCCCACGTGACCCGCTGACCTGGGGCCGGTGACCCCACGTGACCCGGTCACCTGGGGCCGGTGACCCCACGTGACCTGGTCACCTGGGGCCGGTGACCCCACGTGACCCGGTCACCTGGGGCCGGTGACCCCACGTGACCCGGTCACCTGGGGCCGGTGACCCCACGTGACGCGGTCACCTGGGGCCGGTGACCCCACGTGACCGGGTCACCTGGGGCCGGTGACCCTACGTGACCCGGTGACCTGGGGCCGGTGTCCCCACGTGACCCAGAGTCCTAGTGCCGGGGTGGTCATCGGAACCTGGGAACCAGGCCGGTTACCCGACACGACCCGGTGACCCGGGGCTGTGTTGTCGACGGACTCTTGGACCTGGGTTCGGGGTCCCGACCTGACGCGGTGACCTGGGGCCGGTGTCCCCACGTGACCCGCTGACCTGGGGCCGGTGACCCCACGTGACCCGGTCACCTGGGGCCGGTGACCCCGCGTGACCCGGTCACCTGGGGCCGGGGTCCCCACGGGACCCGGGGTCCTGGTGCCGGGGTGGTCACCGGAACGTGGGAACCAGGCCGGGTGCGCGACATGACCCGGTGACCTGGGGCCGGGTTAACGACCTGTCCAGGGGACCCGGGCCGGGGACCCGACAGGACCCGGTGGTCCTTCGCTGGTGTCCCGATGCAACCCAGGACCCGGGCCCGGGCCCCCACGTGACCCAGTGATCCGGTGCTTTTGTCCCGATGCAACCCGGGGACCCGGGCCGGGGACCCGGTATGACTCCGTCTCCCGGGGCCGGGGTGGTCACCTGACACTGGTACCCGGGACAGCGACCCGACATGACCCCGTGACCCGGGGCCGGGGTGCCGACCTGTCCAGGGGACCCGACCCGGGTACCCGACAGGACCCGGTGATCTGCGGCTGGGGTAAAAACCCGTCCCGGGGACCCGGGCTGCGTCCCGACATGACCCGGTGACCTGGGGCTGTGGTGTCGACCGGACTCAGGGACCTGGTCCGGTGTCCCGTCATGACCCGGGGACCTGGGGTCGGGGTGGTCACCAGACCCTTGTACCCAGGCCGTTGACCCGACATGACCCTGTGACCCGGGGCCTGGGTAAAAATCCAACCCGGGGACCCGGGCATGGGACGTGACATGACCCGACCTGGGTCCGGGGTCCCGAACTGACCCGGTGACCTGGGTCCGGGGACTCGGTATGACCCGGTTACCTGGGTCCGGTGTCCCCACGTGACCCGGTCACCTGGGGCCGGTGACCCCACGTGACCCGGTCACCTGGGGCCGGTGACCCCACGTGACCAGGTCACCTGGGGCCGGTGACCCCACGTGACCCGGTCACCTGGGGCCGGTGACCCCACGTGACCCGGTCACCTGGGGCCGGTGACCCCACGTGACCCGGTCACCTGGGGCCGGTGACCCCACGTGACCCGGTCACCTGGGGCCGGGGTGGTCATCGGAACCTGGGAACCAGGCCGGGTGCGCGAGATGACCGGGTGACCTGGGGCCGGGTTATCGACCTGTCCAGGGGACCCGGGCCGGGGACCCGACAGGACCCGGTGATCTGCGGCTGGGGTAAAAACCCGTCCCGGGGACCCGGGCTGCGTCCCGACATGACCCGGTGACCTGGGGCTGTGGTGTCGACCGGACTCGGGGACCTGGTCCGGTGTCCCGTCATGACCCGGGGACCTGGGGTCGGGGTGGTCACCAGACCCTTGTACCCAGGCCGTTGACCCGACATGACCCTGTGACCCGGGGCCTGGGTAAAAATCCAACCCGGGGACCCGGGCATGGGACGTGACATGACCCGACCTGGGTCCGGGGTCCCGAACTGACCCGGTGACCTGGGTCCGGGGACTCGGTATGACCCGGTTACCTGGGTCCGGTGTCCCCACGTGACCCGGTCACCTGGGGCCGGTGACCCCACGTGACCCGGTCACCTGGGGCCGGTGACCCCACGTGACCAGGTCACCTGGGGCCGGTGACCCCACGTGACCCGGTCACCTGGGGCCGGTGACCCCACGTGACCCGGTCACCTGGGGCCGGTGACCCCACGTGACCCGGTCACCTGGGGCCGGTGTCCCCACGTGACCCGGTCACCTGGGGCCGGTGACCCCACGTGACCCGGTCACCTGGGGCCGGTGACCCCACGTGACCCGGTCACCTGGGGCCGGTGACCCCACGTGACCCGGTCACCTGGGGCCGGGGTGGTCATCGGAACCTGGGAACCAGGCCGGGTGCGCGAGATGACCGGGTGACCTGGGGCCGGGTTATCGACCTGTCCAGGGGACCCGGGCCGGGGACCCGACAGGACCCGGTGATCTGCGGCTGGGGTAAAAACCCGTCCCGGGGACCCGGGCTGCGTCCCGACATGACCCGGTGACCTGGGGCTGTGGTGTCGACCGGACTCGGGGACCTGGTCCGGTGTCCCGTCATGACCCGGGGACCTGGGGTCGGGGTGGTCACCAGACCCTTGTACCCAGGCCGTTGACCCGACATGACCCTGTGACCCGGGGCCTGGGTAAAAATCCAACCCGGGGACCCGGGCATGGGACGTGACATGACCCGACCTGGGTCCGGGGTCCCGAACTGACCCGGTGACCTGGGTCCGGGGACTCGGTATGACCCGGTTACCTGGGTCCGGTGTCCCCACGTGACCCGGTCACCTGGGGCCGGTGACCCCACGTGACCCGGTCA
Organism: Somateria mollissima; assembly: GCA_951411735.1. Classification (NCBI taxonomy): domain Eukaryota; kingdom Metazoa; phylum Chordata; class Aves; order Anseriformes; family Anatidae; genus Somateria; species Somateria mollissima. The sequence goes on from CATOCB010000161.1 coordinate 660,423, forward strand.
CCTGGGGCCGGTGACCCCACGTGACCAGGTCACCTGGGGCCGGTGACCCCACGTGACCCGGTCACCTGGGGCCGGTGACCCCACGTGACCCGGTCACCTGGGTCCGGTGTCCCCACGTGACCCGGTCACCTGGGGCCGGTGACCCCACGTGACCCGGTCACCTGGGGCCGGTGACCCCACGTGACCAGGTCACCTGGGGCCGGTGACCCCACGTGACCCGGTCACCTGGGGCCGGTGACCCCACGTGACCCGGTCACCTGGGGCCGGTGACCCCACGTGACCCGGTCACCTGGGGCCGGTGTCCCCACGTGACCCGGTCACCTGGGGCCGGTGACCCCACGTGACCCGGTCACCTGGGGCCGGTGACCCCACGTGACCCGGTCACCTGGGGCCGGTGACCCCACGTGACCCGGTCACCTGGGGCCGGTGACCCCACGTGACCCGGTCACCTGGGGCCGGTGACCCCACGTGACCCGGTCACCTGGTGCCGGTGACCCCACGTGACCCGGTCACCTGGGGCCGGTGACCCCACGTGACCCGGTCACCTGGGGCCGGTGTCCCCACGTGACCCGGTCACCTGGGGCCGGTGTCCCCACGTGACCCGGGGTCCTTGTGCCGGGGTGGTCATCGGAACCTTGGAACCAGGCCGGTTACCCGACACGACCCGGTGACCCGGGGCTGTGGTGTCGACGGACTCGTGGACCTGGGTTCGGGGTCCCGACCTGACGCGGTGACCTGGGGCCGGTGTCCCCACGTGACCCGCTGACCTGGGGCCGGTGACCCCACGTGACCCGGTCACCTGGGGCCGGTGACCCCGCGTGACCCGGTCACCTGGGGCCGGGGTCCCCACGGGACCCGGGGTCCTGGTGCCGGGGTGGTCACCGGAACGTGGGAACCAGGCCGGGTGCGCGACATGACCCGGTGACCTGGGGCCGGGTTAACGACCTGTCCAGGGGACCCGGGCCGGGGACCCGACAGGACCCGGTGGTCCTTCGCTGGTGTCCCGATGCAACCCAGGACCCGGGCCCGGGCCCCCACGTGACCCAGTGATCCGGTGCTTTTGTCCCGATGCAACCCGGGGACCCGGGCCGGGGACCCGGTATGACTCCGTCTCCCGGGGCCGGGGTGGTCACCTGACACTGGTACCCGGGACAGCGACCCGACATGACCCCGTGACCCGGGGCCGGGGTGCCGACCTGTCCAGGGGACCCGACCCGGGTACCCGACAGGACCCGGTGATCTGCGGCTGGGGTAAAAACCCGTCCCGGGGACCCGGGCTGGGTCCCGACATGACCCGGTGACCTGGGGCTGTGGTGTCGACCGGACTCGGGGACCTGGTCCGGTGTCCCGTCATGACCCGGGGACCTGGGGTCGGGGTGGTCACCAGACCCTTGTACCCAGGCCGTTGACCCGACATGACCCTGTGACCCGGGGCCTGGGTAAAAATCCAACCCGGGGACCCGGGCATGGGACGTGACATGACCCGACCTGGGTCCGGGGTCCCGAACTGACCCGGTGACCTGGGTCCGGGGACTCGGTATGACCCGGTTACCTGGGTCCGGTGTCCCCACGTGACCAGGTCACCTGGGGCCGGTGTCCCCACGTGACCCGGTCACCTGGTGCCGGTGACCCCACGTGACCCGCTGACCTGGGGCCGGTGACCCCACGTGACCCGGTCACCTGGGGCCGGTGTCCCCACGTGACCCGTTCACCTAGGGCCGGTGACCCCACGTGACCCGCTGACCTGGGGCCGGTGACCCCACGTGACCCGCTGACCTGGGGCCGGTGACCCCACGTGACCCGGTCACCTGGGGCCGGTGACCCCACGTGACCCGGTCACCTGGGGCCGGTGTCCCCACGTGACCCGCTGACCTGGGGCCGGTGACCCCACGTGACCCGGTCACCTGGGGCCGGTGACCCCACGTGACCCGGTCACCTGGGGCCGGTGACCCCACGTGACCCGGTCACCTGGGGCCGGTGACCCCACGTGACCCGGTCACCTGGGGCCGGTGACCCCACGTGACCGGGTCACCTGGGGCCGGTGACCCTACGTGACCCGGTGACCTGGGGCCGGTGTCCCCACGTGACCCAGAGTCCTAGTGCCGGGGTGGTCATCGGAACCTGGGAACCAGGCCGGTTACCCGACACGACCCGGTGACCCGGGGCTGTGTTGTCGACGGACTCTTGGACCTGGGTTCGGGGTCCCGACCTGACGCGGTGACCTGGGGCCGGTGTCCCCACGTGACCCGCTGACCTGGGGCCGGTGACCCCACGTGACCCGGTCACCTGGGGCCGGTGACCCCACGTGACCCGGTCACCTGGGGCCGGTGACCCCACGTGACCCGGTCACCTGGGGCCGGTGACCCCACGTGACCCGGTCACCTGGGGCCGGGGTGGTCATCGGAACCTGGGAACCAGGCCGGGTGCGCGAGATGACCGGGTGACCTGGGGCCGGGTTATCGACCTGTCCAGGGGACCCGGGCCGGGGACCCGACAGGACCCGGTGATCTGCGGCTGGGGTAAAAACCCGTCCCGGGGACCCGGGCTGGGTCCCGACATGACCCGGTGACCTGGGGCTGTGGTGTCGACCGGACTCGGGGACCTGGTCCGGTGTCGCGTCATGACCCGGGGACCTGGGGTCGGGGTGGTCACCAGACCCTTGTACCCAGGCCGTTGACCCGACATGACCCTGTGACCCGGGGCCTGGGTAAAAATCCAACCCGGGGACCCGGGCATGGGACGTGACATGACCCGACCTGGGTCCGGGGTCCCGAACTGACCCGGTGACCTGGGTCCGGGGACTCGGTATGACCCGGTTACCTGGGTCCGGTGTCCCCACGTGACCCGGTCACCTGGGGCCGGTGACCCCACGTGACCCGGTCACCTGGGGCCGGTGACCCCACGTGACCAGGTCACCTGGGGCCGGTGACCCCACGTGACCCGGTCACCTGGGGCCGGTGACCCCACGTGACCCGGTCACCTGGGGCCGGTGACCCCACGTGACCCGGTCACCTGGGGCCGGTGACCCCACGTGACCCGGTCACCTGGGGCCGGTGACCCCACGTGACCCGGTCACCTGGGGCCGGTGTCCCCACGTGACCCGGTCACCTGGGGCCGGTGACCCCACGTGACCCGGTCACCTGGGGCCGGTGACCCCACGTGACCAGGTCACCTGGGGCCGGTGACCCCACGTGACCCGGTCACCTGGGGCCGGTGACCCCACGTGACCCGGTCACCTGGGGCCGGTGTCCCCACGTGACCCGGTCACCTGGGGCCGGTGACCCCACGTGACCCGGTCACCTGGGGCCGGTGACCCCACGTGACCCGGTCACCTGGTGCCGGTGACCCCACGTGACCCGGTCACCTGGGGCCGGTGACCCCACGTGACCCGGTCACCTGGGGCCGGTGACCCCACGTGACCCGGTCACCTGGGGCCGGTGACCCCACGTGACCCGGTCACCTGGTGCCGGTGACCCCACGTGACCCGGTCACCTGGGGCCGGTGACCCCACGTGACCCGATGACCTGGGGCCGGTGTCCCCACGTGACCCGGTCACCTGGGGCCGGTGTCCCCACGTGACCCGGGGTCCTTGTGCCGGGGTGGTCATCGGAACCTTGGAACCAGGCCGGTTACCCGACACGACCCGGTGACCCGGGGCTGTGGTGTCGACGGACTCGTGGACCTGGGTTCGGGGTCCCGACCTGACGCGGTGACCTGGGGCCGGTGTCCCCACGTGACCCGCTGACCTGGGGCCGGTGTCCCCACGTGACCCGCTGACCTGGGGCCGGTGACCCCACGTGACCCGGTCACCTGGGGCCGGTGACCCCGCGTGACCCGGGGTCCTGGTGCCGGGGTGGTCACCGGAACGTGGGAACCAGGCCGGGTGCGCGACATGACCCGGTGACCTGGGGCCGGGTTAACGACCTGTCCAGGGGACCCGGGCCGGGGACCCGACAGGACCCGGTGGTCCTTCGCTGGTGTCCCGATGCAACCCGGGACCCGGGCCCGGGCCCCCACGTGACCCAGTGATCCGGTGCTTTTGTCCCGATGCAACCCGGGGACCCGGGCCGGGGACCCGGTATGACTCCGTCTCCCGGGGCCGGGGTGGTCACCTGACACTGGTACCCGGGACAGCGACCCGACATGACCCCGTGACCCGGGGCCGGGGTGCCGACCTGTCCAGGGGACCCGACCCGGGTACCCGACAGGACCCGGTGATCTGCGGCTGGGGTAAAAACCCGTCCCGGGGACCCGGGCTGGGTCCCGACATGACCCGGTGACCTGGGGCTGTGGTGTCGACCGGACTCGGGGACCTGGTCCGGTGTCCCGTCATGACCCGGGGACCTGGGGTCGGGGTGGTCACCAGACCCTTGTACCCAGGCCGTTGACCCGACATGACCCTGTGACCCGGGGCCTGGGTAAAAATCCAACCCGGGGACCCGGGCATGGGACGTGACATGACCCGACCTGGGTCCGGGGTCCTGAACTGACCCGGTGACCTGGGTCCGGGGACTCGATATGACCCGGTTACCTGGGTCCGGTGTCCCCACGTGACCAGGTCACCTGGGGCCGGTGTCCCCACGTGACCCGGTCACCTGGGGCCGGTGAACCCACGTGACCCGGTCACCTGGGGCCGGTGTCCCCACGTGACCCGGTCACCTGGGGCCGGTGACCCCACGTGACCCGGTCACCTGGGGCCGGTGACCCCACGTGACCCGGTCACCTGGGGCCGGTGACCCCACGTGACCCGGTCACCTGGTGCCGGTTTCCCCACGTGACCCGGTCACCTGGGGCCGGTGACCCCACGTGACCCGGTCACCTGGGGCCGGTGACCCCACGTGACCCGGTCACCTGGGGCCGGTGTCCCCACGTGACCCGGTCACCTGGGGCCGGTGACCCCACGTGACCCGGTCACCTGGGGCCGGTGTCCCCACGTGACCCGGTCACCTGGGGCCGGTGACCCCACGTGACCCGGTCACCTGGGGCCGGTGACCCCACGTGACCAGGTCACCTGGGGCCGGTGACCCCACGTGACCCGGTCACCTGGGGCCGGTGACCCCACGTGACCCGGTCACCTGGGGCCGGTGTCCCCACGTGACCCGGTCACCTGGGGCCGGTGACCCCACGTGACCCGGTCACCTGGGGCCGGTGACCCCACGTGACCCGGTCACCTGGGGCCGGTGACCCCACGTGACCCGGTCACCTGGGGCCGGTGTCCCCACGTGACCCGGTCACCTGGGGCCGGTGACCCCACGTGACCCGGTCACCTGGGGCCGGTGACCCCACGTGACCCGATGACCTGGGGCCGGTGTCCCCACGTGACCCGGTCACCTGGGGCCGGTGTCCCCACGTGACCCGGGGTCCTGGTGCCGGGGTGGTCATCGGAACCTTGGAACCAGGCCGGTTACCCGACACGACCCGGTGACCCGGGGCTGTGGTGTCGACGGACTCGTGGACCTGGGTTCGGGGTCCCGACCTGACGCGGTGACCTGGGGCCGTTGACCCCACGTGACCGGGTCACCTGGGGCCGGTGACCCCACGTGACCCGGTCACCTGGGGCCGGTGACCCCACGTGACCCGGTCACCTGGGGCCGGTGTCCCCACGTGACCCGGTCACCTGGTGCCGGTGACCCCACGTGACCCGGTCACCTGGGGCCGGTGACCCCACGTGACCCGGTCACCTGGGGCCGGTGTCCCCACGTGACCCGGTCAACTGGGGCCGGTGACCCCACGTGACCCGGTCACCTGGGGCCGGTGACCCCACGTGACCCGGTCACCTGGGGCCGGTGACCCCACGTGACCCGGTCACCTGGGGCCGGTGTCCCCACGTGACTCGCTGACCTGGGGCCGGTGACCTCACGTGACCCGCTGACCTGGGGCCGGTGTCCCCACGTGACCCGCTGACCTGGGGCCGGTGACCCCACGTGACACGCTGACATGGGGCCGGTGACCCCGCGTGACCCGGTCACCTGGGGCCGGGGTCCCCACGGGACCCGGGGTCCTGGTGCCGGGGTGGTCACCGGAACGTGGGAACCAGGCCGGGTGCGCGACATGACCCGGTGACCTGGGGCCGGGTTAACGACCTGTATAGGGGACCCGGGCCGGGGACCCGACAGGACCCGGTGGTCCTTCGCTGGTGTCCCGATGCAACCCGGGGACCCGGGCCCGGGCCCCCACGTGACCCAGTGATCCGGTGCTTTTGTCCCGATGCAACCCGGGGACCCGGGCCGGGGACCCGGTATGACTCCGTCTCCCGGGGCCGGGGTGGTCACCTGACACTGGTACCCGGGACAGCGACCCGACATGACCCCGTGACCCGGGGCCGGGGTGCCGACCTGTCCAGGGGACCCGACCCGGGTACCCGACAGGACCCGGTGATCTGCGGCTGGGGTAAAAACCCGTCCCGGGGACCCGGGCTGGGTCCCGACATGACCCGGTGACCTGGGGCTGTGGTGTCGACCGGACTCGGGGACCTGGTCCGGTGTCCCGTCATGACCCGGGGACCTGGGGTCGGGGTGGTCACCAGACCCTTGTACCCAGGCCGTTGACCCGACATGACCCTGTGACCCGGGGCCTGGGTAAAAATCCAACCCGGGGACCCGGGCATGGGACGTGACATGACCCGACCTGGGTCCGGGGTCCCGAACTGACCCGGTGACCTGGGTCCGGGGACTCGGTATGACCCGGTTACCTGGGTCCGGTGTCCCCACGTGACCAGGTCACCTGGGGCCGGTGACCCCACGTGACCCGGTCACCTGGGGCCGGTGACCCCACGTGACCCGGTCACCTGGGGCCGGTGTTCCCACGTGACCCGGTCACCTGGGGCCGGTGACCCCACGTGACCCGGTCACCTGGGGCCGGTGACCCCACGTGACCCGGTCACCTGAAGCCGGTGACCCCACGTGACCCGGTCACCTGGGGCCGGTGACCGCACGTGACCCGGTCACCTGGGGCCGGTGACCCCACGTGACCCGGTCACCTGGGGCCGGTGACCCCACGTGACCCGGTCACCTGGGGCCGGTGACCCCACGTGACCCGGTCACCTGGGGCCGGTGACCCCACGTGACCCGGTCACCTGGGGCCGGTGACCCCACGTGACCCGGTCACCTGGGGCCGGTGTCCCCACGTGACCCGGTCACCTGGGGCCGGTGACCCCACGTGACCCGGTCACCTGGGGCCGGTGACCCCACGTGACCCGGTCACCTGGGGCCGGTGACCCCACGTGACCCGGTCACCTGGGGCCGGTGACCCCACGTGACCCGGTCACCTGGGGCCGGTGTCCCCACGTGACCCGGTCACCTGGGGCCGGTGACCCCACGTGACCCGGTCACCTGGGGCCGGTGACCCCACGTGACCCGGTCACCTGGGGCCGGTGACCTCACGTGACCCGGTCACCTGGGGCCGGTGACCCCACGTGACCCGGTCACCTGGGGCCGGTGACCCCACGTGACCAGGTCACCTGGGGCCGGTGACCCCACGTGACCAGGTCACCTGGTGCCGGTGACCCCACGTGACCCGGTCACCTGGGGCCGGTGACCCCACGTGACCCGGTCACCTGGGGCCGGGGTGGTCATCGGAACCTGGGAACCAGGCCGGGTGCGCGAGATGACCGGGTGACCTGGGGCCGGGTTATCGACCTGTCCAGGGGACCCGGGCCGGGGACCCGACAGGACCCGGTGATCTGCGGCTGGGGTAAAAACCCGTCCCGGGGACCCGGGCTGGGTCCCGACATGCCTTGGTTACCTGGGTCCGGTGTCCCCACGTGACCCGCTGACCTGGGGCCGGTGACCCCACGTGACCCGGTCACCTGGGGCCGGTGACCCCACGTGACCCGGTCACCTGGGGCCGGTGACCCCACGTGACCCGCTGACCTGGGGCCGGTGACCCCACGTGACCCGCTGACCTGGGGCCGGTGACCCCACGTGACCCGGTCACCTGGGGCCGGTGTCCCCACGTGACCCGGTCACCTGGGGCCGGTGACCCCACGTGACCCGGTCACCTGGGGCCGGTGACCCCACGTGACCCGGTCACCTGGGGCCGGTGACCCCACGTGACCCGGTCACCTGGGGCCGGTGACCCCACGTGACCCGTTGACCTGGGGCCGGTGTCCCCACGTGACCCGCTGACCTGGGGCCGGTGACCCCACGTGACCCGGTCACCTGGGGCCGGTGACCCCACGTGACCCGGTGACCTGGGGCCGGTGACCCCACGTGACCCGGTCACCTGGGGCCGGTGACCCCACGTGACCCGGTCACCTGGGGCCGGTGACCCCACGTGACCGGGTCACCTGGGGCCGGTGACCCTACGTGACCCGGTGACCTGGGGCCGGTGTCCCCACGTGACCCAGAGTCCTAGTGCCGGGGTGGTCATCGGAACCTGGGAACCAGGCCGGTTACCCGACACGACCTGGTGACCCGGGGCTGTGGTGTCGACGGACTCGTGGACCTGGGTTCGGGGTCCCGACCTGACGCGGTGACCTGGGGCCGGTGTCCCCACGTGACCCGCTGACCTGGGGCCGGTGACCCCACGTGACCCGGTCACCTGGGGCCGGTGACCCCGCGTGACCCGGTCACCTGGGGCCGGGGTCCCCACGGGACCCGGGGTCCTGGTGCCGGGGTGGTCACCGGAACGTGGGAACCAGGCCGGGTGCGCGACATGACCCGGTGACCTGGGGCCGGGTTAACGACCTGTATAGGGGACCCGGGCCGGGGACCCGACAGGACCCGGTGGTCCTTCGCTGGTGTCCCGATGCAACCCGGGGACCCGGGCCCGGGCCCCCACGTGACCCAGTGATCCGGTGCTTTTGTCCCGATGCAACCCGGGGACCCGGGCCGGGGACCCGGTATGACTCCGTCTCCCGGGGCCGGGGTGGTCACCTGACACTGGTACCCGGGACAGCGACCCGACATGACCCCGTGACCCGGGGCCGGGGTGCCGACCTGTCCAGGGGACCCGACCCGGGTACCCGACAGGACCCGGTGATCTGCGGCTGGGGTAAAAACCCGTCCCGGGGACCCGGGCTGCGTCCCGACATGACCCGGTGACCTGGGGCTGTGGTGTCGACCGGACTCAGGGACCTGGTCCGGTGTCCCGTCATGACCCGGGGACCTGGGGTCGGGGTGGTCACCAGACCCTTGTACCCAGGCCGTTGACCCGACATGACCCTGTGACCCGGGGCCTGGGTAAAAATCCAACCCGGGGACCCGGGCATGGGACGTGACATGACCCGACCTGGGTCCGGGGTCCCGAACTGACCCGGTGACCTGGGTCCGGGGACTCGGTATGACCCGGTTACCTGGGTCCGGTGTCCCCACGTGACCCGGTCACCTGGGGCCGGTGACCCCACGTGACCAGGTCACCTGGGGCCGGTGACCCCACGTGACCCGGTCACCTGGGGCCGGTGACCCCACGTGACCCGGTCACCTGGGGCCGGTGACCCCACGTGACCCGGTCACCTGGGGCCGGTGACCCCACGTGACCCGGTCACCTGGGGCCGGTGACCCCACGTGACCCGGTCACCTGGGGCCGGTGACCCCACGTGACCCGGTCACCTGGGGCCGGTGTCCCCACGTGACCCGGTCACCTGGGGCCGGTGACCCCACGTGACCCGGTCACCTGGGGCCGGTGACCCCACGTGACCAGGTCACCTGGGGCCGGTGACCCCACGTGACCCGGTCACCTGGGGCCGGTGACCCCACGTGACCCGGTCACCTGGGGCCGGTGTCCCCACGTGACCCGGTCACCTGGGGCCGGTGACCCCACGTGACCCGGTCACCTGGGGCCGGTAACCTCACGTGACCCGGTCACCTGGGGCCGGTGACCCCACGTGACCCGGTGACCTGGGGCCGGTGACCCCACGTGACCCGGTCACCTGGTGCCGGTGACCCCACTTGACCCGGTCACCTGGGGCCGGTGACCCCACGTGACCCGATGACCTGGGGCCGGTGTCCCCACGTGACCCGGTCACCTGGGGCCGGTGTCCCCACGTGACCCGGGGTCCTGGTGCCGGGGTGGTCATCGGAACCTTGGAACCAGGCCGGTTACCCGACACGACCCGGTGACCCGGGGCTGTGGTGTCGACGGACTCGTGGACCTGGGTTCGGGGTCCCGACCTGACGCGGTGACCTGGGGCCGTTGACCCCACGTGACCGGGTCACCTGGGGCCGGTGACCCCACGTGACCCGGTCACCTGGGGCCGGTGACCCCACGTGACCCGGTCACCTGGGGCCGGTGTCCCCACGTGACCCGGTCACCTGGTGCCGGTGACCCCACGTGACCCGGTCACCTGGGGCCGGTGACCCCACGTGACCCGGTCACCTGGGGCCGGTGTCCCCACGTGACCCGGTCACCTGGGGCCGGTGACCCCACGTGACCCGGTCACCTGGGGCCGGTGACCCCACGTGACCCGGTCACCTGGGGCCGGTGACCCCACGTGACCCGGTGACCTGGGGCCGGTGTCCCCACGTGACTCGCTGACCTGGGGCCGGTGACCTCACGTGACCCGGTCACCTGGGGCCGGTGTCCCCACGTGACCCGGTCACCTGGGGCCGGTGACCCCACGTGACCCGCTGACCTGGGGCCGGTGACCCCACGTGACCCGGTCACCTGGGGCCGGTGACCCCACGTGACCCGGTCACCTGGGGCCGGTGACCCCACGTGACCTGGTCACCTGGGGCCGGTGACCCCACGTGACCCGGTCACCTGGGGCCGGTGACCCCACGTGACCCGGTCACCTGGGGCCGGTGACCCCACGTGACCGGGTCACCTGGGGCCGGTGACCCTACGTGACCCGGTGACCTGGGTCCGGGGACTCGGTATGACCCGGTTACCTGGGTCCGGTGTCCCCACGTGACCAGGTCACCTGGGGCCGGTAACCCCACGTGACCCGGTCACCTGGGGCCGGTGACCCCACGTGACCCGGTCACCTGGGGCCGGTGTTCCCACGTGACCGGGTCACCTGGGGCCGGTGACCCCACGTGACCCAGTCACCTGGGGCCGGTGACCCCACGTGACCCGGTCACCTGGGGCCGGTGACCCCACGTGACCCGGTCACCTGGGGCCGGTGACCGCACGTGACCCGGTCACCTGGGGCCGGTGACCCCACGTGACCCGGTCACCTGGGGCCGGTGACCCCACGTGACCCGGTCACCTGGGGCCGGTGACCCCACGTGACCCGGTCACCTGGGGCCGGTGACCCCACGTGACCCGGTCACCTGGGGCCGGTGACCCCACGTGACCCGGTCACCTGGGGCCGGTGACCCCACGTGACCCGGTCACCTGGGGCCGGTGTCCCCACGTGACCCGGTCACCTGGGGCCGGTGACCCCACGTGACCCGGTCACCTGGGGCCGGTGACCCCACGTGACCAGGTCACCTGGGGCCGGTGACCCCACGTGACCCGGTCACCTGGGGCCGGTGTCCCCACGTGACCCGGTCACCTGGGGCCGGTGTCCCCACGTGACCCGGTCACCTGGGGCCGGTGACCCCACGTGACCCGGTCACCTGGGGCCGGTGACCCCACGTGACCCGGTCACCTGGGGCCGGTGACCCCACGTGACCAGGTCACCTGGGGCCGGTGACCCCACGTGACCAGGTCACCTGGTGCCGGTGACCCCACGTGACCCGGTCACCTGGGGCCGGTGACCCCACGTGACCCGGTCACCTGTGGCCGGGGTGGTCATCGGAACCTGGGAACCAGGCCGGGTGCGCGAGATGACCGGGTGACCTGGGGCCGGGTTATCGACCTGTCCAGGGGACCCGGGCCGGGGACCCGACAGGACCCGGTGATCTGCGGCTGGGGTAAAAACCCGTCCCGGGGACCCGGGCTGGGTCCCGACATGCCTTGGTTACCTGGGGCCGGTGTCCCCACGTGACCCGCTGACCTGGGGCCGGTGACCCCACGTGACCCGGTCACCTGGGGCCGGTGACCCCACGTGACCCGCTGACCTGGGGCCGGTGACCCCACGTGACCCGGTCACCTGGGGCCGGTGTCCCCACGTGACCCGGTCACCTGGTGCCGGTGACCCCACGTGACCCGGTCACCTGGGGCCGGTGACCCCACGTGACCCGGTCACCTGGGGCCGGTGACCCCACGTGACCCGGTGACCTGGGGCCGGTGTCCCCACGTGACCCGCTGACCTGGGGCCGGTGACCCCACGTGACCCGGTCACCTGGGGCCGGTGACCCCACGTGACCCGGTCACCTGGGGCCAGTGACCCCACGTGACCCGGTCACCTGGGGCCGGTGTCCCCACGTGACCCGGTCACCTGGGGCCGGTGACCCCACGTGACCCGGTCACCTGGGGCCGGTGACCCCACGTGACCGGGTCACCTGGGGCCGGTGACCCTACGTGACCCGGTGACCTGGGGCCGGTGTCCCCACGTGACCCAGAGTCCTAGTGCCGGGGTGGTCATCGGAACCTGGGAACCAGGCCGGTTACCCGACACGACCCGGTGACCCGGGGCTGTGGTGTCGACGGACTCGTGGACCTGGGTTCGGGGTCCCGACCTGACGCGGTGACCTGGGGCCGGTGTCCCCACGTGACCCGGTCACCTGGGGCCGGTGACCCCACGTGACCCGGTCACCTGGGGCCGGGGTGGTCATCGGAACCTGGGAACCAGGCCGGGTGCGCGAGATGACCGGGTGACCTGGGGCCGGGTTATCGACCTGTCCAGGGGACCCGGGCCGGGGACCCGACAGGACCCGGTGATCTGCGGCTGGGGTATAAACCCGTCCCGGGGACCCGGGCTGGGTCCCGACATGCCTTGGTTACCTGGGGCCGGTGTCCCCACGTGACCCGCTGACCTGGGGCCGGTGACCCCACGTGACCCGGTCACCTGGGGCCGGTGACCCCACGTGACCCGGTCACCTGGGGCCGGTGACCCCACGTGACCCGCTGACCTGGGGCCGGTGACCCCACGTGACCCGGTCACCTGGGGCCGGTGTCCCCACGTGACCCGGTCACCTGGTGCCGGTGACCCCACGTGACCCGGTCACCTGGGGCCGGTGACCCCACGTGACCCGGTCACCTGGGGCCGGTGACCCCACGTGACCCGGTCACCTGGGGCCGGTGACCCCACGTGACCCGGTCACCTGGGGCCGGTGACCCCACGTGACCCGGTCACCTGGGGCCGGTGACCTCACGTGACCCGGTCACCTGGGGCCGGTGACCCCACGTGACCCGGTCACCTGGGGCCGGTGACCCCACGTGACCAGGTCACCTGGGGCCGGTGACCCCACGTGACCAGGTCACCTGGTGCCGGTGACCCCACGTGACCCGGTCACCTGGGGCCGGTGACCCCACGTGACCCGGTCACCTGGGGCCGGTGACCCCACGTGACCCGCTGACCTGGGGCCGGTGACCCCACGTGACCCGGTCACCTGGGGCCGGTGTCCCCACGTGACCCGGTCACCTGGTGCCGGTGACCCCACGTGACCCGGTCACCTGGGGCCGGTGACCCCACGTGACCCGGTCACCTGGGGCCGGTGACCCCACGTGACCCGGTGACCTGGGGCCGGTGTCCCCACGTGACCCGCTGACCTGGGGCCGGTGACCCCACGTGACCCGGTCACCTGGGGCCGGTGACCCCACGTGACCCGGTCACCTGGGGCCGGTGACCCCACGTGACCCGGTCACCTGGGGCCGGTGTCCCCACGTGACCCGGTCACCTGGGGCCGGTGACCCCACGTGACCCGGTCACCTGGGGCCGGTGACCCCACGTGACCGGGTCACCTGGGGCCGGTGACCCTACGTGACCCGGTGACCTGGGGCCGGTGTCCCCACGTGACCCAGAGTCCTAGTGCCGGGGTGGTCATCGGAACCTGGGAACCAGGCCGGTTACCCGACACGACCCGGTGACCCGGGGCTGTGGTGTCGACGGACTCGTGGACCTGGGTTCGGGGTCCCGACCTGACGCGGTGACCTGGGGCCGGTGTCCCCACGTGACCCGCTGACCTGGGGCCGGTGACCCCACGTGACCCGGTCACCTGGGGCCGGTGACCCCGCGTGACCCGGTCACCTGGGGCCGGGGTCCCCACGGGACCCAGGGTCCTGGTGCCGGGGTGGTCACCGGAACGTGGGAACCAGGCCGGGTGCGCGACATGACCCGGTGACCTGGGGCCGGGTTAACGACCTGTATAGGGGACCCGGGCCGGGGACCCGACAGGACCCGGTGGTCCTTCGCTGGTGTCCCGATGCAACCCGGGGACCCGGGCCCGGGCCCCCACGTGACCCAGTGATCCGGTGCTTTTGTCCCGATGCAACCCGGGGACCCGGGCCGGGGACCCGGTATGACTCCGTCTCCCGGGGCCGGGGTGGTCACCTGACACTGGTACCCGGGACAGCGACCCGACATGACCCCGTGACCCGGGGCCGGGGTGCCGACCTGTCCAGGGGACCCGACCCGGGTACCCGACAGGACCCGGTGATCTGCGGCTGGGGTAAAAACCCGTCCCGGGGACCCGGGCTGGGTCCCGACATGACCCGGTGACCTGGGGCTGTGGTGTCGACCGTACTCAGGGACCTGGTCCGGTGTCCCGTCATGACCCGGGGACCTGGGGTCGGGGTGGTCACCAGACCCTTGTACCCAGGCCGTTGACCCGACATGACCCTGTGACCCGGGGCCTGGGTAAAAATCCAACCCGGGGACCCGGGCATGGGACGTGACATGACCCGACCTGGGTCCGGGGTCCCGAACTGACCCGGTGACCTGGGTCCGGGGACTCGGTATGACCCGGTTACCTGGGTCCGGTGTCCCCACGTGACCCGGTCACCTGGGGCCGGTGACCCCACGTGACCAGGTCACCTGGGGCCGGTGACCCCACGTGACCCGGTCACCTGGGGCCGGTGACCCCACGTGACCCGGTCACCTGGGGCCGGTGTCCCCACGTGACCCGGTCACCTGGGGCCGGTGACCCCACGTGACCCGGTCACCTGGGGCCGGTGACCCCACGTGACCAGGTCACCTGGGGCCGGTGACCCCACGTGACCAGGTCACCTGGTGCCGGTGACCCCACGTGACCCGGTCACCTGGGGCCGGTGACCCCACGTGACCCGGTCACCTGGGGCCGGGGTGGTCATCGGAACCTGGGAACCAGGCCGGGTGCGCGAGATGACCGGGTGACCTGGGGCCGGGTTATCGACCTGTCCAGGGGACCCGGGCCGGGGACCCGACAGGACCCGGTGATCTGCGGCTGGGGTATAAACCCGTCCCGGGGACCCGGGCTGGGTCCCGACATGCCTTGGTTACCTGGGGCCGGTGTCCCCACGTGACCCGCTGACCTGGGGCCGGTGACCCCACGTGACCCGGTCACCTGGGGCCGGTGACCCCACGTGACCCGGTCACCTGGGGCCGGTGACCCCACGTGACCCGCTGACCTGGGGCCGGTGACCCCACGTGACCCGGTCACCTGGGGCCGGTGTCCCCACGTGACCCGGTCACCTGGTGCCGGTGACCCCACGTGACCCGGTCACCTGGGGCCGGTGACCCCACGTGACCCGGTCACCTGGGGCCGGTGACCCCACGTGACCCGGTCACCTGGGGCCGGTGACCTCACGTGACCCGGTCACCTGGGGCCGGTGACCCCACGTGACCCGGTCACCTGGGGCCGGTGACCCCACGTGACCAGGTCACCTGGGGCCGGTGACCCCACGTGACCAGGTCACCTGGTGCCGGTGACCCCACGTGACCCGGTCACCTGGGGCCGGTGACCCCACGTGACCCGGTCACCTGGGGCCGGGGTGGTCATCGGAACCTGGGAACCAGGCCGGGTGCGCGAGATGACCGGGTGACCTGGGGCCGGGTTATCGACCTGTCCAGGGGACCCGGGCCGGGGACCCGACAGGACCCGGTGATCTGCGGCTGGGGTAAAAACCCGTCCCGGGGACCCGGGCTGGGTCCCGACATGCCTTGGTTACCTGGGGCCGGTGTCCCCACGTGACCCGCTGACCTGGGGCCGGTGACCCCACGTGACCCGGTCACCTGGGGCCGGTGACCCCACGTGACCCGGTCACCTGGGGCCGGTGACCCCACGTGACCCGCTGACCTGGGGCCGGTGACCCCACGTGACCCGGTCACCTGGGGCCGGTGTCCCCACGTGACCCGGTCACCTGGTGCCGGTGACCCCACGTGACCCGGTCACCTGGGGCCGGTGACCCCACGTGACCCGGTCACCTGGGGCCGGTGACCCCACGTGACCCGGTCACCTGGGGCCGGTGACCCCACGTGACCCGGTGACCTGGGGCCGGTGTCCCCACGTGACCCGCTGACCTGGGGCCGGTGACCCCACGTGACCCGGTCACCTGGGGCCGGTGACCCCACGTGACCCGGTCACCTGGGGCCGGTGTCCCCACGTGACCCGGTCACCTGGGGCCGGTGTCCCCACGTGACCCGGTCACCTGGGGCCGGTGACCCCACGTGACCGGGTCACCTGGGGCCGGTGACCCTACGTGACCCGGTGACCTGGGACCGGTGTCCCCACGTGACCCAGAGTCCTAGTGCCGGGGTGGTCATCGGAACCTGGGAACCAGGCCGGTTACCCGACACGACCCGGTGACCCGGGGCTGTGGTGTCGACGGACTCGTGGACCTGGGTTCGGGGTCCCGACCTGACGCGGTGACCTGGGGCCGGTGTCCCCACGTGACCCGCTGACCTGGGGCCGGTGACCCCACGTGACCCGGTCACCTGGGGCCGGTGACCCCGCGTGACCCGGTCACCTGGGGCCGGGGTCCCCACGGGACCCGGGGTCCTGGTGCCGGGGTGGTCACCGGAACGTGGGAACCAGGCCGGGTGCGCGACATGACCCGGTGACCTGGGGCCGGGTTAACGACCTGTATAGGGGGACCCGGGCCGGGGACCCGACAGGACCCGGTGGTCCTTCGCTGGTGTCCCGATGCAACCCGGGGACCCGGGCCCGGGCCCCCACGTGACCCAGTGATCCGGTGCTTTTGTCCCGATGCAACCCGGGGACCCGGGCCGGGGACCCGGTATGACTCCGTCTCCCGGGGCCGGGGTGGTCACCTGACACTGGTACCCGGGACAGCGACCCGACATGACCCCGTGACCCGGGGCCGGGGTGCCGACCTGTCCAGGGGACCCGACCCGGGTACCCGACAGGACCCGGTGATCTGCGGCTGGGGTAAAAACCCGTCCCGGGGACCCGGGCTGGGTCCCGACATGACCCGGTGACCTGGGGCTGTGTGGTGTCGACCGTACTCAGGGACCTGGTCCGGTGTCCCGTCATGACCCGGGGACCTGGGGTCGGGGTGGTCACCAGACCCTTGTACCCAGGCCGTTGACCCGACATGACCCTGTGACCCGGGGCCTGGGTAAAAATCCAACCCGGGGACCCGGGCATGGGACGTGACATGACCCGACCTGGGTCCGGGGTCCCGAACTGACCCGGTGACCTGGGTCCGGGGACTCGGTATGACCCGGTTACCTGGTCCGGTGTCCCCACGTGACCCGGTCACCTGGGGCCGGTGACCCCACGTGACCAGGTCACCTGGGGCCGGTGACCCCACGTGACCCGGTCACCTGGGGCGGTGTCCCCACGTGACCCGGTCACCTGGGGCCGGTGACCCCACGTGACCCGGTCACCTGGGGCCGGTGACCCCACGTGACCCGGTCACCTGGGGCCGGTGACCTCACGTGACCCGGTCACCTGGGGCCGGTGACCCCACGTGACCCGGTCACCTGGGGCCGGTGACCCACGTGACCAGGTCACCTGGGGCCGGTGACCCCACGTGACCAGGTCACCTGGTGCCGGTGACCCACGTGACCCGGTCACCTGGGGCCGGTGACCCCACGTGACCCGTCACCTGGGGCCGGGGTGGTCATCGGAACCTGGGAACCAGGCCGGGTGCGCGAGATGACCGGGTGACCTGGGGCCGGGTTATCGACCTGTCCAGGGGACCCGGGCCGGGGACCCGACAGGACCCGGTGATCTGCGGCTGGGGTAAAAACCCGTCCCGGGGACCGGCTGGGTCCCGACATGCCTTGGTTACCTGGGGCCGGTGTCCCCACGTGACCCGCTGACCTGGGGCCGGTGACCCCACGTGACCCGGTCACCTGGGGCCGGTGACCCCACGTGACCCGGTCACCTGGGGCCGGTGACCCCACGTGACCCGCTGACCTGGGGCCGGTGACCCCACGTGACCCGCGTCACCTGGGGCCGGTGTCCCCACGTGACCCGGTCACCTGGTGCCGGTGACCCCACGTGACCCGGTCACCTGGGGCCGGTGACCCCACGTGACCCGGTCACCTGGGGCCGGTGACCCCACGTGACCCGGTCACCTGGGGCCGGTGACCCCACGTGACCCGGTCACCTGGGGCGGTGACCCCACGTGACCCGGTCACCTGGGGCCGGTGACCTCACGTGACCCGGTCACCTGGGGCCGGTGACCCCACGTGACCCGGTCACCTGGGGCCGGTGACCCCACGTGACCAGGTCACCTGGGGCCGGTGACCCCACGTGACCAGGTCACCTGGTGCCGGTGACCCCACGTGACCCGGTCACCTGGGGCCGGTGACCCCACGTGACCCGGTCACCTGGGGCCGGGGTGGTCATCGGAACCTGGGAACCAGGCCGGGTGCGCGTCGGAACCTGGGAACCAGGCCGGGTGCGCGAGATGACCGGGTGACCTGGGGCCGGGTTATCGACCTGTCCAGGGGACCCCGGGCCGGGGACCCGACAGGACCCGGTGATCTGCGGCTGGGGTAAAAACCCGTCCCGGGGACCCGGGCTGGGTCCCGACATGCCTTGGTTACCTGGGGCCGGTGTCCCCACGTGACCCGCTGACCTGGGGCCGGTGACCCCACGTGACCCGGTCACCTGGGGCCGGTGACCCCACGTGACCCGGTCACCTGGGGCCGGTGACCCCACGTGACCCGCTGACCTGGGGCCCGGTGACCCCACGTGACCCGGT